>JAXDDX010000005.1:5235000-5955000 GCA_034670405.1 Hoplostethus atlanticus | reverse complement strand
ATCACAAGGCTTCGGCTGCGGCATTATGCTAACGTGCGGCGGCGGAGGGGGAGGGGCCAAGGGGGGGCTGCTTTGATAAGTCGAGCGTGGTTGAACGTGAATGAGGCAGCTACAGGCGAGGCAAAACACACATTCATTCCTCCCCACAATAGCGAGCAGCGCTTTTAATTAAACCTTATCCAGCGCGATGAATAATGCAGCAGCTCCTTCCTCACGATCCGCCGCCTCCTTTCTGTTGCTTACCGGGCTGCGTTCAAAAACCATTTCATCCAGCCACATGCATACATTAGACCGAGGAATGGCAAGACGCGGAGAAGAAAGGCCCTGCTGTTTCTGCTGCAAAACATAATAAATATACAAAATGTTTTTGTTTTTTTTGGCAACAGGGGGGGACAGATAAATGAGCAAGACTGGTTAAACTGGAGGAGAGGATTATCTGATTGTGCAGTGTGCATAAAAATCTTTCCAGAATTGATCTGAACTCTTGAGGCTTCTGCATGATGGCGTTATAGACACGCTGATAACTTGAGAGCGTAGTTCAGCTTTTATTTCCGAGGGCAAGCGGCTCGGTGGTGAGGGGCCACCGTGCCAAAGTACGACACACCTCCACCCCCCACCCCATGGGAGGGAATGCCCTGCCCTGCACTGCACCAGACAAGACCAGGCGCTGAGAAAACACATCAGTCCCTCCACTAAACCCACCGACACTAAATGGATGGAGAGGGGCGGAGGAAGGGCAAAGAGGGGTGGGGGGGGGGGGTTGGTGGTCAGAGAGAAAGGCAGCGAAAGGGATATTCAGCGCATTGAGGAGTAAAAGGATTGTATGGGAGAGTGAACCCATTACAGGGCAGACTGGCTGGGGGCCTGGGAAGACAGAAAGAGGGGCTACAGGGAGGTGGGCGTGTTGTATTTAGCCTGGAGGAGATCAGCAGACGGGATATCCCCCCCCCCCACTTTGACACCACATAGAGTTACCCATCCCGGGACAACGCTGACTACGGAAGTTAAAGCATAACTCCAATTCTGCCCAAAATCTCATCCACTGCTTCAATGTAGGCGTCGGCTCGTTTTTTTTCGGAAGTCACGCAGCGGTTAAGCGAGTACGCCGTGGTCGAATGCTTCCACGAAACACACACACACTCTTCAGAACCTCCCACGGGAATTCAGTTTGTGAACAAACGGCATTAAATTATGACGAAGCACTTTGGAGAAGAGTTGAGGGCACAGAGAGAGCGGGGAGGGATGGAGCGGGAAGAGATGAGGGGTGTGGGGCTGGTGTTTGATGTTTTTTAGATTTGACCATTTTCATGCCAGAAAGTGGCAAGTATTTAGTGTTTTCCCCCCGGGATTTTATTGTTGGGCGGGGAAAGCCTCCGAAACAGCATTTAGACCATCATGGGACACTAAAACTCTCCACTGAAACACAGACTCATGAAATTTGTCTAGGGTTAGCGGCTCTTTCAGCCGGGGGGGGAGCCACCACACCTATTCAATGGTAGGAACACTTTTAAATGAGGAATTCATTTACAAAACCAGGAACCTCCATCATATCAGAGGTGGATGACACTGACTGGCTGATATCTGACATTTGAGGACCACACACTGAGCGCAGCAAGTTACTTAATGGTATATAATGGAAACGGACATAAAATAAAACGTCCTTTTCCTACGTTTTCATCGACGCGTAAGCCCGCATAAGGTCGTAAGCCGACCTGGCGTCTTGATGCCACATCAATATCCTTGCTGGTGGAAAAAAAAAAGTACACTTATCTCACTCCAGGGGCAGGTCAACTGAACAGAACCTCAAAAAAGGGTATTAATAATCATAATATTTCCTTGCGCACTCTCTAAATAAGGCCGAATGTGAGGGAGGCTGACCCCCTGCCTTCTCCTTTAACACTCGTCCCTTTCATTTCAATGACATTCATTCCTTGCCCTCTCTCTCTCCCTGCAGTGTGGGCCCGGTGTATACTGGGCCCAGTGTTTCCAGGGCTGCTCGTACACAGGGCCGCAGTGTACCGGTACCGGCGGAGGCTCCCCGTTGAGTGTATAATTTGTGAGTCGTGTCCAGCTCTCCCGTGGACTTCCTGCCCCGTCGCGCCGACGAACGCTTGGAAAACAGATGTGGACTCGAGGGCTGATCTCTATAGACGGACAGTGGTCAGGAGCCCCTCGTGCCGTAGCTGGAGGAGTTCGAAACTTGCCCCGGAAAAAGCCTCTGAAACAGCATTTAGACCATGGGACACTAAGACTCTAAACTGAAACCCAGGATAATAACACATATTCCTGCACAGAATCCCGTCAAAATTCCTCATTAGAACCAATTAAGGGCTTCCCATAGACAACCAGTGTAGTATTGATCAGCTCTACACTAAATATGTCATCAATAGCTAGGGCTGCTAATATACTTGAAGGCCCACACACACACACACACAAACACACACACTTCCCTCCCTTTACAACTGCTCCTCAGTTTCCACGATCCACCTGAGCAATTCAATGTTCATTGGACAAAAACCTCTACTGTCGCTGCTAGATCTTTCAGATTGGTTTCTGGATCCGATTTTTATGGGGCGATATGAATTGCTATGATGTATACAGAATAGTCTGATGTTTTTTTGAGGTTTTTTTTGGAGGGAAATTGACATTCTTTGAGACCGATTGGAAACTGGCATAAGCAGCAGGAAGGATGTTTTTGGAAAGTTGTGGCAGTTGAAAGGTTGGATAGAGAAATATCATGTTATGAGGACTTGCTTCTTATTGGTCAGTGTGGCCCCCACGCCCAGCCGAAACCTGCACATTTCCCCATAATTCATTGCGCGTGTACGAATTATTGCAATCTGATGCTCCTTCCTCCTCTCAGATTGCAGTAATTAATCTAGCCCTGGTTGGTCTCCTGCATGCGGGTTAACCTGTGGCTGTTGAAATGAAAGATACTGTGTTCAAGACCAATATTTCATTTTTTAAATCTGGAAAATTTGGGCAAATTTTGAGATGCGCTGATCGGTGGGTTTTCTCTTGTACATTACTTGGATTGAAAATAAATAAACAGATAAGCATCACTTGTACTCCTACACACCAGCCCACCAGTCTGCTACACAGTCTGCTTGCCTCTCCCTTCCTAGCCAACCTGGTCATCTGTCCACCCATCTCCACCCAAGCTTCTTCTACAGTTGCAGTCATTTCTGGAGAAGACAATCCTCTAAAACAAAACCAAGCAACTGTAGCTGTAATGGATGACGGAGGATGGAGGAACGTACATACACTTCTACATCGTCTTTATAGCTCCCTCAAGAATATGAGCCGTGTAACACATTTCCATGGAGCATTTCAAACGGCAGTTAAACTAATTAGTCAACTTCATTTGACACCGATTCACTCAGTCGAGACAAGCAGCTCCAGATCTGCTGCCGTGGAGGAGCTGTTGGCTGCACCACATAGGACGGCAAATTTGTTGTTTTTTTTCTTTCTTTTTGGAGAAGCAAAAAAAAGAGAGAAGCTACGTGTGCAATGCTCATTAGAGAGACCCATATGTTGGAAGAAAGGAAGAAAAAGGAGATAGAAAGAAAAAGGTGTGGTGCTCCATGCCTCTCTGGAAAACATCCTCCATTATTGAGATTTTATTTTATTTTAATTTTTTTTACAGTAATCTGGGCGTTCACCAAGCGGCTAATATATTTTTTTTTCAAGCTTGCCTGTCTCTCTTCCTTTCTGTTTCTCCGACTCCTCGTTTTTTTGGGGGGGAAATGTGTGTGGAAACAGACTCGACAAAGAGAGGGAAGGAACTGCAAGGCTTTTCTTCATGTGCATCCAGTTGACTTCCTGGATGGGGATTACGCCATCTGGTTGGACACTGCGGACAGCTAGCCTGAGCCATCACAACTCAGAATCGCTAATGTCTGTGTCCACACACACACACACACACACACACACATTGATTGATGCAGTTTGATTGATTATATTCTAATTGCAGAGATTATCCAAATTCAATAAATCTTACAATTACTGTAAACAAACGGGACCATCACTGAGAAGATCAGCAGCTTCTACCGGCCTCTACACTGCATTCAACATTGTGTGCCACCGGGTTGCATTTGGAGGGAAATCTGGATTGGATTGGATCGCTTTGTGGCACGAAGGCAAATTGCTTTATGGCACAAAACAGGAAGATGATGCTGTTCTTCTAGTGCAAACAGAGGTAACTCAACGTATCTCAATTGATTTTGACAATAATATGTTGATGGTTAGAAATGATACCTTTGCACCACGTACCTTTAACCTGAATTGATTCTAATGCCACATTTTGATCAGTATGAATAAATGTTTTCTTGCTGTTATTATGATTATTGTTATTAGTAGTATATCCTGGGTTTCAGTGGAGAGTTTTAGTGCCTCGTGGTATAAATGCTGTTTCAGAGCCTTTTCCACAAAATTGTGGAGGAAACTGGAATACTTGCATTAAAATGGTCAAATTTAGAGATACTGAATATCAGCACAAAATATCAGCTATCGGCAGCTTCAATCCAAAATGATTGGTATCAGTTTTGGCCTTCAAAAGCAGTCGGACCCTAGATCTACAGTAAGAGTCATGCCAGTGATCACATTCATTATTATTAGTCTCTATAGGAGGCTTTTTTTTACAGTGAGCACTGCTTAGAATTAGAGGATGCAGAGCCCCAAGAGACCTGCGTAAGGGAAAAACAGCGTGCACTCGTATACCAGGCAGTACGGTAGAAGTCAACAAGCATCAGACCAGTCAGAGGCTGCGGCGCTGTGCATTCACATACCGGCGAGTAGCTTGGAGATTTAGTAGCGGCTAAGTCAAGAAATGATTTCAATATTTTGTTTTCTCAGGTGTTAACAGGTGAGAGAACCCCTCCCCTCCACCGGAGCACCAAGAGTGGAGTGGGATGGTGGGGGTGGAAGAAAGGAAAAGAGGGATGAGGGAAGGACCGGTTAGCGTGGTGGGAAGGGATGAAAGGGTGAGAGCGGGAATGACAGAGCGAGCGTCATTGCAATGGGAGGGCAGCTTATGGTACTAAGAGTCAGATCTCCTCCTACGTGTTGGCCTGATGGCATTTGCCGCGTCCCGTGATCAACAAATTACACACCAAATCAATTCCTGCGCCTCCTGCAGGACTCCTCCTCACTCTCTTGTCGTCCTCCTCCTCCTCTGTTTATCTGCTTCTCTCCTCCTTCTCCTCTCTCCTCCCTTGTCCTGGATTGGATAACAAGCTACTGGAGTGGAGGAGTGTGTGTGTGTGTGTGTGTGTGTGTGTGTGCCCGGGGGAGTCATGAACCCTCCACAATTCCTCTCCATCCTCCTCCCTCTCTCTCTCTCTATCTCCTTCTCTCTTTTCTTCTTATTCCCATCCTCTCTAAGTCTCCTCTCTGACCGTCTGACGCTTCATCAGATCCAATCCCCCGGCCTGTCAATCATACTGGCCCAGAGAGAGCGAGAGAGAGAAAGAGAGAGAGAGGGGGCAGCACTCAGGGTAAATTGACTGATATGGGTTTTTGAAGGCTGATACTGATATTTTTGGATTGAAGCTGCTGGTAGCCAGTATTTTGTACAGATATTCAATATCTTGAATTCCAAAGATCCTATTCAGTTTTTCCTCCAGAATTGTATTGTTGTCAGGGAAACTGCATTTAGACCATGGGACATGGTCTAAAAATTCTCCACTGAAACACAGGATACTATTACTACTATTACAATTGCTACTACTGCTACTACTATTACTACTGTTACTACTACTACTACTACTGCTACTACTGCTACTACTATTGCTGTTACTACCACTACTACTACTACTACTATTACTACTGTTACTACTACTACTACTACTGCTACTACTGCTACTACTATTACTACTGTTACTACTACTACTACTACTGCTACTACTGCTACTACTATTACTACTGTTACTACTACTACTACTACTGCTACTACTGCTACTACTATTGCTGTTACTACCACTACTACTACTACTACTATTACTACTGTTACTACTACTACTACTACTACCACTACTACTACTATTACTACCACTACTACTACAACTACTACTACTGCTACTGCTACTAGTGTTGCTACTACTGCTACTACTGCTACTGCTACTAGTACTACTACTGCTACTACTACTACTGCTACTAGTAACATAAACCAAAACGACATTGAACTCAAACTCCTACTCTGAATCACCGTTTTATTCACCAAGATTCCCATTTTGTGCATTAGGTTTCATGAGAGATTGTGGTGCGAACACCACATCCAGAGTGCCAGCAGATATAAAAGAAGGAGCTTAAAGGTAAATTAAGTAACCGCGGGGTTGAAAGTGAGTGCATTCATATTCTAACAAATTACAGAGGAATTATAGTTAACATCTTTTTGCTTTTCCATGAGGATGGGAATGAAATGAAAGGATGCATTACTGGCAGGCACTGAAGCTCCTCAGCTAGTGGAATCAAGTATGGTATAGAAGAGGCAGAGGGGCTGATTTGACTGAAGGCTCTCCATTTCTCAAGGCTATGCCTCTGGTTATCCTTTCCTCCCTCCTCCCCCCTCTCCCCCCCACGGGCTCGCAGCAGGGATATGCTTTAAAGCACTTTGTCCTCTACCTAGAAAAACTTTCTGACAGGTCGTTTTGTGGGCTGCACAAATCTATTTCTTCCCGCTGCAGAGCACAAAAAAAATATAATTTTCTGTCCCGTTGACATTGCCGGTTTTGCACATTTGGTGGCTCCGGTTGAAAGACGCCACGGCGGGAATAATAAGTGTGTGCGTATTTCAGATAAATAGCTGGCACCTCTACATACCGGACACTGCAGATTGGCTTTGGCCCGTGGCCGTTATCTTCAAAGTGACACAGCGATGCTTTCGGAGGGCCAGGATGTCCTCTTGTTGACCCGTAATGGGCCGACTGCTCTGACACACCGCAGAGAGGTTGGCGCTGCCGTGAAGCCAAGGGCCGAGTGACCGGCGGAAGCACAGAGAATAAGCCTGCACTTGTATGTCGACGGCTATCAGATGGTTTGTGACTGCTGTGGCGTCGTAGGTAGTAGGGAGGATAAACACGTTATATTTGATGTGGTAGCGCAAGAAAGTGTAAAAGTGCCATTGAGGGCCTCAGTGGGAGACTGATCTTAATACTGTCCGATTCTCAGGTTGTTTCAAAGTAAAGCTCTCACTAAATAAAGCGCAATATGATTAAATACCATCCGTCATGGTGATCCTTCCAAAATGCGACAGACTGCCATTGGATTCATGTTTGGACCGGGGAGGGGGATGTTGTTTTTACCTCTTTCATGTTGCTTTCTGTCCCCCGATTGTTGTATTGGATTGATGTTTTATGCGCTGGCTTTTATTCTGACAGTGGCTCCTTTTTTTTAATTATTTTTTTTTACATGGCTCCGGCCTACGAACGAAGCCCTGGCGGGGCGAAGTGCTCCGGCTAGCTGTTGCGTTAAATCTGCTTTTGTTGTGGAGAGTTGAACTTTGTGGTCATCGAGTGGATTGGCGGTGGGGGGTGGGAAGGGGGGGGCGTTGCCTAGACCAGGCACCTAGTTGCATCAGCTACTCTTCTGAATAATGCAGAATCATGAATAAGTATAGATCAATGGAGTATGCTACTGTAAAGGAGACCTACCTTTTTTCCTTTTCCCCTCTCTCTCTTCCTTCCCTTCCTCCAATCTTCCACTTCTCTCATTCTGTCTTTTCTCTTTTCTCATCTAAAAAAACCCCACCCCATTCTCTACTCTCTTTCTTCTGTCCCCAGCTATAACCAAACACTCCCACTATTTCCCCCCCCCCCCCCCTCCTCCCTCGCTTTCTCTCCTCCCCTTCCTTTTTTCCCCCCTCTTTGGCCGTGGCGATGACAGACATTGTAGCGTTGTAGTGTTGGCCTGTCTCGGCGAAGGCGAGTCAGGTCTGGCCTTCACTCTCGGCTCAATGGCTGCCCGGGTTTTCCTCAAAAGGCAGCCATCCAGCCTGCACAAAGCCTGCCCACTGGGAATAGACCCACAAAAGAGAAAGGGCTGCTCGCCTTCACTGCTCTCCTCCGTCTGAACTGGCCTGCCTTCACTACCTCCTATAAATAATACAACGCCGCCTCAACAATAACAAAAAAAAAGAATCCCTGCCCTGCTCCTGCAAGCCTCTCCTTCCATCTCTCCTTTTATTCCCTCGCTCTCCCCTTCCCCTTTTCCCTTCTCCTCACCTTTTGGATTTTAATAAAACTACACCAGAAAATCAGTGGTTTCAGTGGTATGTGATTTCTTTGCACGGTGCTTATTGCGCTCTCCATATATCTCTATTACCAATACAGTATGATATAACTACCTATTGCAGTAACAGACTAGACAGCCAGACACATTTGTTGTGCCAGATAAAATGCAAGTTAGGTGCATTTCCATTGACTGAAGCAAATAAATCCTACAAGGAAAAAACACTAGAAAAAAAAATGATTTCAACATTTAAGTAGTACCGGTCATGATATTGTTCTGTTGTGCAATGAGACCAAGCATTCATCTGGGCCACCGTGTCGTCATTTATTCAACAAATGTGTTTCCATTTAGATATATCTCAGTTTTTCCACCTCAAGCGAGTGTAAAAAAACATTTTTTTCAATTTCGAGGACATTTTATACATTTTTTTGCTGTTTCCATTCAGCTTTTCTAATTCGATACATCATAACTCACATAAAAATACTTGGATTGGAAACCCGGCTTGCGTTTGTGCTCAAGTTTGTGTGCACATGTAAATGTGTGTGTGTGTGTGTGTGTATGTGTGTGTGTGTGTGTGTGTGTGTGTGTGCAGGGATTAGGTTCCTATCAGTGAGGCTCTCCCAGCCTGTCAGGCTTTAGGACTGGCAGGGACAAAGAGGTTTATTTCAATGTGAATACTGCAGCTGAGAGGACACAGCTCTCTCAGTGGGGTGACTTCCACCCCACCCCCCACCCCCAGCACCCCAACACACACACACACACACACACACACACACACACACACCCCATGAGCCTCCAGATCAGGCAACTCACACTTCATCATATTCACTGGGATAGTAAATGAAGGGCACTCAGCCTCCATTTACTCCATGTTGGAGAAGAAGTGTAGCGTTTGCAGAGAAAACATCATGAAATAAAAAGAAGCGAGATTCAAGGGGATTCAGAGACGACTCTTCTCTATGCACTTTGGCTTAGTTATGCCTGTATGGAATATGTATGTGAGTATATCAGCACGTGTATGCGGTGGGTGCTGTTCTAAACACCCGCTGCCAGGTAGGTCTTTGCAGGGAAAAATCACTCCCTGGTGCGCAGGAAGTGATGCGGTTCACGTCTCTGGTCTGTTTGGAATAAACAGAAGAAGAACTGGGTAGACAGCCACCGTGGCTGAACAGACAAAGAAAAAGAAAGCCACCTATGGAAACTTCATCAACCAAAAAACCCAAGGAAAAAGGTGCTGGACACACTGTTTGATTGACAGGTGATCTCTGGGAAGTGCAGTGCAGAAACACCACAGCGATGAGTGCCGAGCACCAAAGATGGAGACCAAATAAAAAAAACAACAACACAACAATGAGCGCTTAGCCCCCCAAAAATGGCAACAAAATCCAAATGAAGGATTAGCGGTGTGGTGGGTTCATGGTCATCCCCCAACATGTGTCTCTCCCTGCACCTGTCAGTAATTGTAGATGTAATCTGGAGAGCGGTGCTGTGCCGTGGCCCTGTGTCGGCCCTCACACTGCCTAGTCCATCATTAGACTGAGTATTATCCCCATGCTTGGCCCCTGCGCCTCTCATTACATGCAAATACAGCCCGCCCCCCCCTCCGTCTCTAAAGAATAGGATGCCCTCCTCGCCCACTCAAGGCCGTCCCACCAGCTATTACTGGATCCTCTGCTTCAGTGCAGACGTGTGGGGGGGGGGGGGGGGATGTAGGGAAGTGTTAGGTGGTAAGCTGTTATTGAATTGTTCCAATACAGCCGGGGTCAGAAAATGACCACCCGCCAAGTGCCAAATGCCGGTAAAAATGTGTCTTTGGTGGATAAATCAATAGCGGTCGCCTGCCGCGCCGGTTGGCCTACACTCAAACTTTGTCCCTGCTGGCCGCTGTACGCTCTCTCTGAGCGCGAGCCAGTCAAATCAAAGTGAAACAATGGCTCTGTATCAAACGGGCCCCTGAATGGTTAACGAGCCGAACCGCTGAAACTTAGTGTTATTCCCATGTGGTGACACATAGTAGGCCTGAGGCCACCAACAACATAACACAGACGAAAAACAAGGTACAGTCATTCTATTGGCCAGTAGAAATGATTCTTCACTGGTAATTGTTTTTTGTAGTTTATCTGTCCAGGTGAGACAATAAGTACATCTCAGACACTGAAGTGCTTGATAATCATGTTAGATGAATATATTTGAAAATAGTTTTTACAATTAATATGAATATGATGTTGCACAGCATGCATAAAAGCTGTTTTCATATTCTTATATCCTTCTAATGTGTTATATACTGCATACATATTTTTACAATTCTTCACTTATCTCATACTTTTTAGCATATTTTCATATTGTACATATTTTCATTTTTGTTGTTGCAGCTCTACTGCTGTAATTTTGCACACCCTGACAACACTGTAATACATTTTTTCCATACATTTCTAGTGTGTTGTGTCCCCAACCCCATATTCGCTATATTCTCACTTATATTCCATTTTCTTGCATTGTATTCCTGTATCCTATCACTATTTGCTTTGGCAATATCTCAATTTCCCCACAGAAATCATTCAAGTTTCATTCACTCTTATCTAACAGGTGTGTTCCAGTTTCTGATTGTGTATAGACGTGTGTGCTGCCACAACACTGTTTGTGGGTTCTCTTCTTGTGTGGCGCGTCGGTACGCACCTGACAGGCGGCCACGTGCAGGGTGCTGCGTCAGGTCAGTGTTTGCTGCCGGAGGAGGCTTTTCCATGACTGTTCCTCCTTGCGCAAACCTGTATGCTGTCCCCGCACTCTGTCTGCAGCTTGACATTTGGTACCGTAAAGATAGAAGACACTACAGGGGGAAGAAGAGAGAGGAGGATTAGAATGACGTAGGAAAGGAGAGGAGCTTCATCACCGGCTACATTGGAGACCGGCTTTTGATGAAGTTGTTAAAACAGTCAATAAATCATTACCAACATTCATTTTGTGACATTAGTATATTTACTGTAAACAAACCAGACCATCACAGCTGAAGACTTGGCAGCCTCTAACAGCCTCTTAACATTGTGTGCCACCGGGTCGGATTTGGAGGGAAATCTGCTGGATCGCTTTACGGCACGAAACAGGAATGGGGCGCTGTTCTTCCAGCGCTAACAGAGCTAAAGCGCTAAAAGAAGAGTTTCTGGCAACGGCAGATGGTGGAAGGAGTGAAAGGAAGATGGAAAAATCACCTCTAGAGGAAGCAAGGGGGTTTACTGGAAATGTGGTCTTCTGAGAGACTAAAAATACTAAAAATGTGAGTGAGATAAAGGCCACCAATCGTCTCCACCATGGTCTCATTTTTTACGGCGATTATATCAAGGTATCACAATTCATTTGATAATGATAAATTGATGGTTAAAAATGATACACTGCACCTTTAACAGAGTGAACTACCTATGTAGAGCTCAAACTCCTTAGTAAGAGCTACGGCATAGACCAGCGACTCATATCAAATGGTATGGTATCATTTTAAAAAAAACCTCCACCTCTCTTTGCATTGTTTCTAGCATGGCTGTCAGCTATTTCTAGTCTAGCCAGCTAGCCAAACTAGCATGACAACATTATGCCCTCACTGACAACATGGTTGGTAATGATATGGAACCAATCGGTAACATAGAGAGCAGAAAGGGACGCAAATGGTGTTTTTTTGGTTCATAATCTGCTTTAGACTTTGTCAATTTTGACACACAGTGAATATTTGAACATTCGTCTTTTTTTTCTTTTTTAGAAGAGTATTAATTCCTAATGGGGCGCATTGATGCGGACCCTTGCTCCATTCAGAGGATCGGACTGGGCAAATACAGGAAAGCACTTGATGAACTTCACTATCAAAATAACATTTAATTTCCACATAAATAGTCCAAAGAGACAGCAAGGTTGTCTTCAAGGTCATTGCTCTCTCTTACACTGTCAGCGAAAATTGCAAAATGTCACCGATCCAGTCCGCATGGTATAACACCCGCCCCTGGAACGCCATTGTCTCAAGTAATTCTGTCATTGTCGCTGGTAATCTGCCTGGGTATTGTCTGCATACATCCATAGCGCATCAGACAATAGGGTGCACGGTCGGCTATACAAGACTCTTGCAAGGCTCTTTATCCCTGCAATAAGATGGGACCATTTACTTGAAAAGTGCAACAATCTATCTGAGGCTCTATCTCTTCCACGCCCGCTATATCTTTGTATTTTGGTTTGTTAAACAGTGGAGCAGTGGAGTGTCGGCTGTCTGTCCCCATTGGCGCGGGTCTATTCTGGTGGAGGGAATGTAATTATCATGCCGGGTGTGTAGCGGCTGTAGTAATTAGCCAGTTCTTTATCTCATTTTCGTTTCTCATCTGCATTCATTTCCGACACATCCTTCCCCCCCTCAACACAGAATCCAGGCTTCTCTTCTCCACGCACACACATTTACTTCCATTTTTTTCTCCCCCCTCTCCTCAATGGCTCTGCTGCTTTGAGTCTGCATGCGTTGCATACATGTCAACGTGTGCATTAAAGAGAGCATGAGGGAGTGAGAGAGGATGAGAGAGAGAGAATGAAAGACAGAGCGAGCAAGCAAGACAAAAAAAAAAATCAAAAAGAGCCATCTTTCTCTCTCGGTGACCGCTCGCCTTCTGCTTCTCCTCACATAGAACAACCTGCTGGGCGCTGATAACGGGATTAATAAGGCTGAAAAAAAAAATCCTAATCTGGGGAATTAAAAATGAAATTCTCCCATTAAAATTACCACCCTGTGGGTTGTCTGCGGTGGTGGCACACCCGGGTCTGCTGAGCAGCCTTTTACACTGCTAATGAACAGCGGCTTATATGTAGCCTGTCAAAGAATATGGATATGCAGTCATCTCTGACATACTTTCATGCGCTAACCTGACACTATAGGATTAATTGATATGTCACCTGAATTGACGCCAAAAACGTGAGGCTGTGGCTAAAGCCTCTGACATCCCCCCCGCCCCCCCCCGAGTGTACAACAGTATTAATATTGTGCAAAATAAAATTCTATTTCTAAACTTGACATGTGTTGAAAACTAAGTTACTGTGTGCTCCTCTGGTATTTTTGGAGGAGAGGCACTTATTAAAAGAGCGACTCCATGTGTTTTTTTGCTGTGGGCGAACACAAGTCAGCGAGATAAAAACAAAAACTGAAAAAAAAAAAATAAAAAAATCAAACTGAGCAAACTTGTGGCAGGCAGCAGAGGTCCAGCTGGGCTTTCCGTCCCAACGGCATGCACATAATAAGACAGGCTTTCTCTGCGTGAACAAAAAAACAACCCCGGGTCGCTGCTCGCCTTCTTCTTTACAGAGAGAGAGAGAAAGAGAGAGAGAGAGAGAGAGAGATACAGGGCATGCTTGTATGATACAGTAGAGCTGAGGGATCTCCACAAAAGAGAAAACACAAAAGGGAAAGAGGGAGAGAACCCAAGAGAGAGAGAGAGCGACAGAGAGAAGTCAGATTGCCATACAACTCAAAATGGGAATTGGCTTTCCATCAGCTGGGTTGAAGTGAATGTCAAAAAAAACATATACCACTACAATGGGAAGAGTCCTTCAAAAGTAGATTAGTATCGATTAATATTGGGCAAGTTGTTATTGTTCTTCAGTGTCAGCTAATTTTGGTCATACTTCCTGCTTTCATCCGAAGATGAAACCAAAGAAATGACCTTGATGATATTCCTATGTACCATGCAACCATGGAGACATTTCCAGGAGGTGATATTGAAATGGAAACCGATATTTTCCATTTCAAGACACTTTTGTTGTGCAATAATATAAATAAATAATAAACCAAGCCTAAGCCATTATGTGTTCAATAAGTGCATTTTCTTTGCTTTTTATCACAGAATTTCTTGGTATAAAAGTATAGTATAAAAGAAAGTATAAAGTGCTGATGCATTACCAGCACATTAGAAGCCCATTAGAAGCGTAGTTTCTTAATCATAAGGCAAACATCAGAAAATTAAAGAAAAGTAAAACAGTTTTATTTTGCCGTTTCCAGTGTTTTTTTAAATTCAATCACATACAGATACCGCTATAGAAACCCTATGGCTACAGAGGTAGTAGGACTACGTACTGTCTTGGAGCTCCCAGAGCCGTGGAGGGAGGTGGCTGAAATATTCGTGGTTCAGAGCTGCCTGGGCTGAAAGCCGGTTCTTTGGGAAGCACTGGAGGAACCTGGAGGCCAACTCCTCGGCGTGGTCCACGTAGCCCAACCTTGATGGCACAAACACACATTAGCAGAAGATGATGAGCTATAGGCCACAAACGCTCCAATGACAGCTCTTTGCAACAGTGGTGTGCAGAAGTGCAGCTTGTTGAATCCATGCTGCGAAGAACTCTGTTCTGGGGGCAAAAGGGAGTCCTACCCAGTACTAGATAGGTGTACCTAATAAAGTGGCCATGTGAGTGTACATTCAGACAGACAGACAGATCAATCACCAGACGGGCCGTCAACCCCACATAGATCACTTCTATTTCATCTGCTCATTTCCTTATAACCCACGTTTCCATTCACTCACCCTCTGAGAAACTCACTTTCTCTCCAATGCACAGAGCTGCTGACAACAAAAAAAAACCATTTCAACTTTTTAATTATGCTGGCAGTTTGCTGACTCAAGAGGAAACAAAGCCGCTCGGAAACAAACGTATACACGTGCACACACCCACACACCTTCATGCCTTGAGCTTGCCTTGCACAGGCTGACCGGGTCACTACGAGAAACCAAATCGTACATCAGAGCGAAGACTTAAGCGAAGCAGTCGCTGAACTCCTGAACCGGCCCTACCCTACCTAATGGCGCCGAGGGGGGGGAGTTAGAAAATAAACGAACAGCAACAAACTCAGTCAGTAATTAGGCATCCGCTCCATTAAATAAACATGATGTTGTGCTGCACGGCTCACCGGCCCGGGCTCTTCCAGTCCTCTTGTGTTGCGCAGGCTTCTCATGGCTGACTCCCCAAGTCAAGCTTTCTGACAGCCACTCCCACGGCTCTCAATCCCCATTGAGAGCCGTGGGACTCTTGCTTTTCAACGGAGAGACGGAGGGAGTGTAAATCTCTGTACAACTCATCAACCCCACTCAGCAACGAGGCAGAGAAAGGCAGGGGGATAAAGTTAATGAAGTCCATCAGGGCCTCTGCCTGTCTCTCTTGCTCTTATATAGCTCAAACACTGTATAATTCAGCGGAGAAGTTGAGAGAGCGGTGAGTCAACGCGTGAGCAATCTATAGCATGTTGTTGGAACTGGGAAAAAAAGCCTCATGCATTAGGGTTGGACTGATGGTTGCTACTGACACTGATATTTTTTCATTATTTTGTGCCAATAGTCAATATCTTTAAAGCGGCACACTACACTACACTACGGTTTAACATTGGTGAGTCCAGCTTTCTCTGGATCAGGGGTCTCATGGAGGGTGCAGGTTTTCCTTCCAACCGAAAGACAAACCTGCACCTGCTCGCGTTGTTCAGAGAGTGTCGGACCGGCCTCTTTTCAGCCACACTCAGCAACCCAGAGCTGTTTTGGAAGAAAGGGCTTTGAGGTCTCTTATCTAAACACACATCCTGCAAGCAGCTTTCACCACGCCTGACTCATCTGATGATGAAGGTGTTGCACAAAGAGAAGTGTGAGGGCAACAGGGAGCTATTCATTGGCAAACAGGCCTTAGCACGCAACTATCAACACGGTTGGGGAGGCAGACGATTAACTTGCTGTCTTGGTGAAGTCAGGTTCAGTATACTTAACTAAGGTTCGACTGATATGGGTTTTAGAAAGCCAGTATAATAGTTTTTGGTTTGAAGCTGCTGATATTTTGTGCCAATATCTTTAAATTTGTTAATTGTCGTGCCAAAGAATTCCTCCAAGATTTTTTTTAGAGGGTGGAAAAGCCTTTGAAACCCCACTTAGACCACGGGACACTAAAGCTCTGCATTGAAAGCCTGGAAAATAGTAATAATAAAAGATATGGGATATCGGTGTGGAATCAGATCATCTCAGAATCAGTTCAGGTTCGGGGCTTCCTGTAGACAATGAGCGCAGCATTGATCAATTCTACAAGAAATATGTAATAAATCAAACTGGATCATATGCATCATCAGAGGTGGACGGTCTCAGTCTAACTCTCTGCATGCAGCTAACATTAACATGGGGTTGTATTACCATGAGCCCCTGATATATATATCATTCACATTTATATAACTCGAAATATCGGGGGAAAAAACCCCATAGAAAATCACTACAGAGGAGGAAGTGAGGAATGAGAGCCGAAATTTGAGAGAAAGCGGAGAGGGGAGCCAACTCTCAGCAGAGACCAAGTGAGTGTATATGTTCGTATCAACTTCATCGCTCCCTGGCATGCGATAAAAGGAAGGGGGGGGGTGGGGGGAAGCGGCGGCCGTTAACATTCCTCCTCACTTTCCTTTCTTCACATATTTATTTCCTCCTAGACTGGGGCAAGGCCAGGCTCTGGCAGGGGACGGCCTGGGATGTTGTCGAATAAACAAGCGATAAAGGAAGCATAAATAATGTTTAAATGAAGGTCTGTTATGTTATTAACGAGAGGGAAAAGGAGAATATGGGGTTGGTCCAGTTAAACCCGCCTGTTCATCTGCAAAATAGGGTTTACCCGCCTTTTTCAGGCTGACAAAAATCAACATGGCATAAACTGATTCTATATATCGGATGTGAAATTCTCAAAGGGGGCGTGACTGGAAAAAGATTGAGAACTATTGGTATGTATCAGTGTAGGTAGTATCTGACTGAAATAAGATATATGAAGAAGATATATGAAGGTGTTTGGAAGAAATAGAGAGCGTAAGGAGTGTGAAGAGTGTGAGAGAAAGAGTGTGTTAGCTGCAGGAAGAGTGTGTGAGCTGCAGAAAGAGTGTGTGAGCTGCAGAAAGAGTGTTAGATGCAGGAAGAGTGTGTTAGCTGCAGCAAGAGTGTAGATGCATGAAGAGTGTGTGAGCTGCAGAAAGAGTGTTTTAGATGCATGAAGGGTGTGTGAGCTGCAGAAAGAGTGTTAGATGCAGGAAGAGTGTGTGAGCTGCAGAAAGAGTGTTTTAGATGCATGAAGAGTGTGTGAGCTGCAGAAATAGTGTTTTAGATGCATGAAGAGTGTGTGAGCTGCAGAAAGAGTGTTTTAGATGCATGAAGAGTGTGTGAGCGGCAGGAAGAGTGTGTTAGCTGCAGGAAGAGTGTGTTAGCTGCAGGAAGAGTATGTGAGCTGTAGAAAGAGTGTTTTAGATGCATGAAGAGTGTGTGAGCGGCAGGAAAACTGTGTGAGTCGCAGGAAGAGTGTGAGTTGCAGGAAGAGTGTGTCCGCTGCAGGAAGAGTGTGTCCACTGCAGAAAGTGTGTGTGAAGAGTATGTGAGCTGCAGTCTAGACACCCTGAGGCTGCACAAGAGCGACAGGGAGAGGCTACGCTGTGGTTCAGGGGTGAGTGTGTAACAGAGACACATACACACTGACCAGAGCTGTCAGACTGTGAGTCTGTTTCTGGGGGTTAAAGGTCAGAGAGGTTATACTCTATGGAGAAGAGACAGGAAGGCTTGGGAGAACATCCTCCATGGGAACTTGCCCTTCAAGACACGACAGAGCATACAAATGTCCCTGTCAGCAACAACACCCTCTGACCTATAGGGTGCCAAATGTAACCCCCTAAATTTAATCCGGAAATCCATTTTGTGCCACGAAATTCATTTTTGTCACATGAAATCCCAAAACACCTTGTTAGATTTTTTCCACGAAATGCATATGGGCACCTAATGTTACCCCATGGATTTCGTCCACGAAATGCATTTTGTGCCACGAAATCCATTCCAGGATACACGGCATGCATTTCATCCAGCACCAAATCCATTTTGGCGATTTTGTTCAGTAGCAAATCAATTTTGTCGATTTCGTCCGCATTTTGTCGATTTCGTGCGGCAAAAATTTCATTTTGTGATTTAATGTCATGTTTTAACGATGTTTTTGGCCAAAATGATGAGGGGGAAGCGACAGTCGAGACCGGGTCGTTTTAGTTTGCTGTGATGTAAATAAAGCGGCCTTCTACCCCCGGGGCCACGACAGACAAAGACAGAGGCAGGAGTAGAGAGTTGACAAGTTGGCAGCCCACTTTATTTACAGTAGTCACAGTAGCATCATTGGGCCCGGTCTTGACCACCGCTTTTCAGCGTCACGTCTGCTGCGGACACCAAAGCTGCCAGTCTTCCAGGACGCAAGTCAGCTCCAACCCACCTCAGCGCCACCCCCACCCCTCTGGATATATATCCTTTCTATTCTAATAATAAAGTTTTACAGCATGGCGCTTAATTTCCTTTGTACATGAGGTTATTAGATTGCTGTGGATGCCAACATCAGCTACATCAGGTCTAAAAACCCTTACTAAAAGACTACTAAATGACTTTTATGAATGGTCGGCTATATAACTCTATGTGACAGCACTGTTGCTGTTGTTGCATGCTGGAGAAAATTTGCCTTGTTCCATGGTTTCAAACCTTGTCTTCAAATTCTACTTTAGTTAAGAATTCAGTGAATTGAGTGCCGTAATGTGCCACTTTAAGAGTGTGCAGCACCTATGCGCCATCTACTGGGTGAAAATGGGCAGTGAAAACCTTTTAAATCCACCGAATCCATTTCCGTCCACTAAATGCGTGTGGTGTTTCACAAAATGAATTTCGTGTCGCACGAAATCGCCGAAATGCGGATGAAATTGATTTGGTGCCCGACAAAATGCATGCCGTGTATCCCGGAATGGATTTGGTGGAGGAAACCACGAATTTGGCACCCCATACTGACCTAACATACACACACACATGAACAAGACACGGAAAGTTCAAAGAGTTTACATGAATAGTCCACTTACTTATTCCACGCTTGTCTGAGCTTCTTGGCGCTGTACACCGTGAATCGGTCTGTGAGGGGGAGAAGAAAGCAAATTAAATCATCTGGTTAAAGCACAAGCGTCTTATCACATGATTGTATAAATGTACAGTATTGTGCAAAACATTTTTTATAATATAAATTTAGTCTTAGATGTTTATTTTTTTGTTTTCCGCATTAGTGTTTTTACATTACTACTCTTTATAGTACATTTTTTGATATTTAGAAACTTCTCATTCCATTCCCATTATTTTTGAAAGCATCTTCACCTTTTTAATTTTTTTGTTTTTTTACATGTGCCTAAGACTAAGGTTACACATCTGCCATGTCGCTCTAAGGCAGCATAAAGAGTAATGAAACACACTCTGACGTCCATTTGAGAACATACTGGAGATTAGCCTGCTAGCTAGCTGACATTACAGCATGGGCAGTGACGTAGAGTCTCGGGGCAGGTGGAGGATTTCTCTCCTCGGTCCAGTATAGATAGGTCATACAAATATGTTTACAGCTCAAAAAACATGATTTGGTGTTTACTGTCACTTTAAAACTGGACTCATAAGTAACTAACTCACTCAGCCTTGATTCTGTTCTCGTTTGCATGGAGGGAACGTCAGGTCAAAACTCTAAATCTGGCAATATTTGGCTGCCAAACCAGCTAGCTAGCCAGCTAGCCGACCAGCCAATTAACTAGCCTCCCAGTCCACCCACTTCTGCGCCAGGGCTGGCCATGGAACTGGCCATAATCAGCCTGGGAGCCAGAGGGGGAAGGCAGCCAGCCAGAACATCCATGGGTGGGCAGACAGGGGAGGGGGAGAAGAGAGAGATAGAGGTAAGAGGAAGGTGGCTAGAGAAGATGATGAGAGGGATTGCACTTTATTGGTCCCTGTGGGGGAACTGGGTCCAAGCAACGGCAAAAAAGTAGGAAAGAGACAATAGACAATGGAGACAAATATATTCAAATCCAGATGTAGATTGAGTATGTAGAAAACAGTCTAGCAAAATTTTAAAAAATAAAAATGAGAAGGAAATGACAGTGAGAGTGGAAAGAGAGCGAGTGGAGAGAGAAATGAGATGTGATAAAATACTCGTGGAACCTTTTCATACCATAAAATGTAGCAGCAGTAATCACACTCCACCCGTGAAGCTAAGCCTCAAGTCTGAGGTCAGGCCACGTTGTCATGTCTAAAATCCAAAGCTAAGTAATGTGTTGTGAAAATGTGGGGGGAAAAAACAAAAACGCTGGCGAATGATTTCCGTTTAGAAGTAACGCTGAGAATGTGATGAATCGTAAACAGGAGACCGATACAGTCACTCTGTTTCGGAAATGCCTGCAGATCACACTGAGTTCAGAGGCACTGGGCTGTGGAAACTTTCAACTTGGTAACATTAAATCACAGGATGGATTTGCAGACTGAGGCAACACTGCCACCTGCTGCTGACAGTACTGTAATGCATGGGACATTCTATTTAGCAAAAGGACCTTGGATTAAAGTATGGTTTTGTTAAAATTAATCCTATCAAGAATATGATTTAAATAGTATTGCATTGGTATTAATTATTTAGGATTATCTTAAATTATTCTTGCATATCCATTGACTTTGGGGACTTTTAGTGTAACACACAGTAATTAACTCTAAAAAAATACTATGTCTTTTGATATTTGCAAATTGACAAATTGAAAGAAAATTATGAAAACTTAACGTCCAGGAGAGATCTTATTTTCTAGTTTGAGGGAGATCATTGGTAACATTTTATTTGAAGTATTCAGAATTCATTCATTCATAATTATTACTTATAATGCACTTATGTTGCCTTATAATGCCTTATGAGCACCAGGGATGGAGTTGAATACTTTATACTAGGGCATACTAGGGCAACGACATGAATTTTCTGATGTTTCTATGATGATTATATGGTTAGAAAAGTTTATTTAAGCTTCTAATGGGATTGGAATCTGTTTGTAATGCATCATTGTGATGCATTTACTTAAAGTGAAGTGTCACCTGTATTCATGACATCATGCTGTGATTATAAGAATTATGCACTCACAATGTGCTTATCATGTGCTTATGATTCCTTACAATGCCTTAGGTGAACCACTTCAGGTAAAGTGTTACCAGATCATCTCTGTATCCCTCACGCCTGTGTTTTTTGAGAAATGGCAGCCATAACAATAAACTAACTGCAGACATCAGATGAACAGATGCAATGCTTAGAGGCTAGAACCAAGCAGTGGGGTGTGTGTGTTTGTGTGTGTGTGTGTGTGTGCGCACATATGAATGTGTGTGTGACTCAGACAGCCACACAGCTGTCCAACACAGTGTGTGAGAGGCTAACAAGAGCCAACTGTAGCCATGGCCACAGGATATGAGATTAGGTTTGTGTGTGTGTGTGTGTGCGACTGCAAGGGTCACCCCAGTTGCTCCCTAATTGGCCACTGGAGATAGGAGGTTGGGTCACATGTCTTTGTCACGCCACACTGCCCCCCACCACCACTCTAGCCCTCTTTATCTCTCCCCTTGCCTCTCCTCTCTACACCACTCCATTTCGTCTTCCCTCCATCAGCTAACATTAATCTGCAGTCCCTCTGTTCATGTTTCCTCTAAAAAGGCCTAATGAGCTCCCAGAGGGCATGGCTAGCCTGGCAGAGCTGCCACCGTCACTCCTGCTCCTGCATTAAAGGAAGGCAGTGAGTTTTTTGGGAGATTGTCCCGTTGCTCAACTTGGCTGTTAAGTGATGAGAACACAGACACCAAGATCATCCATGTGTCGCCAGTAAGCTGTTGGCTTTGGAGTGCCATGCTAACAATTTAGCGAACACAATGTTGAGTGATAGATAGTAAGAAGATTGGCCTTTTAGTGATACAAAGTTGTTAGTGTTTTTTATTATATGGTAGAGTCATCAATTTTTAGGATGAAATATCATTGCATCAATACAGCTGATGTAGCCATGCTTATTTTTGGAACTATTTCAGTGATTTCTAGTTGTGTACAGCCTCCATCACCCACCAACTTCACTTCCTATGGAAACAGGGAAAGTCCCTGCATGTTTGAAATAGCACATTATTTTTGAATCATATTTTGTGTAAATTTTACCAAAATGTACTAAAATGATTTACCATATAGCTTTGGAGCTTCTACAAGTTTTCATTTTCACAGTTTTGTGATAATACTAGTGACATACTATCACTCAATATAATGTACGCTAAATTGTTAGCGTGGAGCCTACTATCACTCAACATAGTGTACGCTAGTGTTGGTGTAGAGCCTACTATCACTCAACATAGTGTACGGTAAAGTGTTGCTGTGGAGCCTACTATCACTCAACATAGTGTACGCTAAAGTGTTGCCGTGGAGCCTACTATCACTCAACATAGTGTACAATAAAGTGTTAGCGTGGAGCCTACTATCACTCAACATAGTGTACGCTAAAGTGTTGACGTAGAGCCTACTCTCACTCAACATAGTGTACGCTAAAGTGTTGGCGTGGAGCCTATCACTCAACATAGTGTACGCTAAAGTGTTGCCGTGGAGCCTACTATCACTCAACATAGTGTATGCGAAAGTGTTGGCGTGGAGCCTACTATCACTCAACATAGTGTACGATAGTGTTAGCGTGGAGCCTACTATCACTCAACATAGTGTACGCTAAAGTGTTGCCGTGGAGTCTACTATCACTCAACATAGTGTATGTGAAAGTGTTGCCGTGGAGCCTACTATCACTCAACATAGTGTACGCTAAAATGTTGGCGTAGAGCCTACTCTCACTCAACATAGTGTACGCTAAAGTGTTGCCGTGGAGCCTACTATCACTCAACATAGTGTATGCAAAAGTGTTGCGTGGAGCCTACTATCACTCAACATAGTGTACGATAGTGTTAGCGTGGAGCCTACTATCACTCAACATAGTGTACGCTAAAGTGTTGCCGTGGAGTCTACTATCACTCAACATAGTGTATGTGAAAGTGTTGCCGTGGAGCCTACTATCACTCAACATAGTGTACGCTAAAATGTTGGCGTAGAGCCTACTCTCACTCAACATAGTGTACGCTAAAGTGTTGGCGTGGAGCCTACTATCACTCAACATAGTGTACGATAAAGTGTTCGCGTGGAGCCTACTATCTCAACATAGTGTATGCTAAAGTGTTGGCGTGGAGCCTACTATCACTCAACATAGTGTACGATAAAGTGTTGGCGTAGAGCCTACTCTCACTCAACATAGTGTACGCTAAAGTGTTGGCGTGGAGCCTACTATCACTCAGCATAGTGTACGCTAAAGTGTTGGCATAGAGCCTACTCTCACTCAACATAGTGTACGCTAAAGTGTTGGGGTGGAGCCTACTATCACTCAACATAGTGTACGATAAAGTGTTAGCGTGGAGCCTACTATCACTCAACATAGTGTATGCTAAAGTGTTGCCGTGGAGCCTACTATCACTCAACATAGTGTACAATAAAGTGTTAGCGTGGAGCCTACTATCACTCAACATAGTGTACGCTAAAGTGTTGACGTAGAGCCTACTCTCACTCAACATAGTGTACGCTAAAGTGTTGGCGTGGAGCCTATCACTCAACATAGTGTACGCTAAAGTGTTGCCGTGGAGCCTACTATCACTCAACATAGTGTATGCGGAAGTGTTGGCGTGGAGCCTACTATCACTCAACATAGTGTACGATAGTGTTAGCGTGGAGCCTACTATCACTCAACATAGTGTACGCTAAAGTGTTGCCGTGGAGCCTACTATCACTCAACATAGTGTATGTGAAAGTGTTGCCGTGGAGCCTACTATCACTCAACATAGTGTACGCTAAAATGTTGGCGTAGAGCCTACTCTCACTCAACATAGTGTACGCTAAAGTGTTGGCGTGGAGCCTACTATCACTCAACATAGTGTACGATAAAGTGTTCGCGTGGAGCCTACTATCACTCAACATAGTGTATGCTAAAGTGTTGGCGTGGAGCCTACTATCACTCAACATAGTGTACGATAAAGTGTTGGCGTAGAGCCTACTCTCACTCATATCACTCAACATAGTGTATGCAAAAGTGTTGGCGTGGAGCCTACTATCACTCAACATAGTGTGCGCTAAAGTGTTGGCGTGGAGCCTACTATCACTCAACATAGTGTACGATAAAGTGTTGCCGTGGAGCCTATCACTCAACATAGTGTATGCGAAAGTGTTGGCGTGGAGCCTACTATCACTCAACATAGTGTACGCTAAAGTGTTGGTGTAGAGCCTACTATCACTCAACATAGTGTACGCTAAAGTGTTGCCGTGGAGCCTACTATCACTCAACATAGTGTACAATAAAGTGTTAGCGTGGAGCCTACTATCACTCGACATAGTGTACACTAAAGTGTTGGCGTAGAGCCTACTCTCACTCAACATAGTGTACGCTAAAGTGTTGGCGTGGAGCCTACTATCAGTCAACATAGTGTGTGCTAAAGTGTTGGCGTGGAGCCTACTATCACTCAACATAGTGTATGCTAAAGCGTCAGCTGCTAAGGATCCATGCTGTATAAGGTGGGTGGATTTTGTGTGTGTGTTACATTAAGGGGTCTCACCTGGTTTGAAGTGAGGCAAGGAGTGAACACCAGGCCAGGTATCCTCAGAGGGGGTGCCTAGGACCTGCAAAAGAGACCAAAAGATGGAGGGCAGAAAGTGAGAGAGTGAAGCAAAGCCATACTGTTTTCATACTTTCGAATACATTTCTACTTCAAGTAATAATCTGTTGACATCATTTATTTATATAACATTGTCATACAAATAAATGTTTACTTTGCTACTCTTAGTAGTGATTCAACCTGTGGCCAGATCATGAAAGCTTTTACATTTGCTGTTCCAAACACCCATGGCTCTACTTTCCTGAATCAATGGCGCATGGCGCAAAGTGCAGTCAACGGCACACTGTATGACAGATTTGACCTTCCAGTACACACACATCCCATTGGTTGTGAAACAGCCATGATAGGTACAGTGTATTCTCCATGAAGAGGCTTGCTGAATTCTCACGCGCAGTCTGGTTTTATGACAAAACCCAGAGGAGCGGACATGCCTTCAACATGATCCAGAGCAGCTAAGCGGCGTCATAGTTTCCAGATTGCCCCGTTCTCTCTGCTCTCCAGAACAGAATAGAATCTTAAAGCACAGTACTTTATATTGTCTGTTATTGTATAACACATGCAAACACTGTGCGGAGGCGTGTGTGGGGCTCACTGGGATCAACCCGTTTCAGATGGCTCCTGTTAACATGGTTGACGGACAATGTGAAAGAGAGAGGCAGAAATCCTGCCTCATCAATCTGACAAGCCAATAAACATATCTGCGGCATCTGTGGCCCCTGGCGTGTAGTTACATTTTCCTAGCATGGCGCGTCTGCAGACCCTCTCTGCAACCCACAGACTTTCTGTGCAGCTCTGCAACCACTGTTACCGTTCAAGTATAAATTAAGCATAACCCGGCTACTGGCTACACAGAGTTTTAATCTATTTACATTTGATACCCTATGGTTGAGACTCCCTGTTGCCATAAATAAGCTTAACAGAATATTCCCCCTCCCTCTTTGACTGAGCAATAGTAGCTCACTTCTAATACAAGGGAAACAAATGATCATCCCAATAGTAAGAGTTACTGTTCACTGTAATGTTCACATCAAAATGTACCCATGATGCTGTGCAAGTCTGCAAACCCGGAATGAAAGCAGTAAGATGTTTCTATGCCACAGTAACCTGTTTAATATGGGAGTGAGCCAGGCACCTTAACCAGGTTTCTCATAAATGGAGTTTGAGCTTACTGGGTTATTCTAACCCAGTTATGATGTCCTGAAGTGCAGGGCTGAAGGCTTCAGACAGCTGGACTGAGCTTTGGCTGGATGTTCAAACACAAGCTGCAACTAGTAACTGCAAGCAGCTATAAACAGGGTCGGTGTGATATACCGAGAAGAAAACGAAAATGAGTAAAGAGAAAGGTCGAAGAAGAAGAACGGTCGAAGAAATAGAATTACAAGCATGAGATTGTGTGTCACATTTCTTCATCACCACCGTGGATTCAGTTTACAACCTTGAGTCATGAATTCTTGGACCAGTGCGAATTTTTTTTATTTACAATTGCAGCCACTAGGGGCACATTTAGGACTTTCCTTGCTTAAGGGCAAAATTCAAAGTAATCTACAAAATTCTGTTTTAAAGATACAATTATACTAATTGGAATTATTTATATAGACAATAAATGTTTAAATAAATGTTTGGAATGTCAGATTTGCCACATTATTTTCCACTGACTAATTGTTTGCATGCGGGCAACATTCATAATACTGTCAGAAATGCTGTTGAAATTCTGAAATGTCATCTACAAAGACTCAACATTTTTAATAGTAATTTATTTTATTATATTTATTAGCAATTTATTCTCATTTATTAAGTGGGAACTTACAGCAACTGTGTACAGTACCATTTACAGCCAGACATTTTCATGCACTGTGGGCTCCATTTTCAGGAGCCTCTGGTGGTCCTACATCTAAGAATATAGCCTAGGAAAGAGCACAGGCTCATGATTGTAGGTCGTGGGTCATGCTATTAATGAAAATGTACTTAGATATAAATTGCTTATAATCGGAAGCTTATACTATCTTTGAGAATCAAAAGTTTGATCAAAACATAACCCACATTAGTGCACGTGTGATGTTTTATCAGCACCACCTTGGATGTCAACCTTTGCTGTCAATGGCAAGTCAGACATTGATTGAGCTAACTGAGAAGTGGGTAGACTGCTGGTTGTTTCACACTATGACCAAGAGTGAATGTGTTCAAAGGTTTAGAAACCGAAACCACCAGCGGGACAATTGACAATTGAATTCTAAATAATCTCAAAATTTTAGTTTTAAAGATAAAATTCTGATAATTGTCATACCTAGGCTGGACAATATGGAAATGTTGTATGAACGTGTGAAGGCTTTAAGGTTGGAGCAATGGGAAATTTGAAATAAAAAGTAAAAGAAAAGACATATAGAACAAGGGGAAAGTAGAACAGAGGTTCTAGCATTAAGTATGTACAAGGAGGAGGTATTCCCTCTGAGCAGAGAGTTTGGTGACCTACATCTAATAATGTATCACACACCAAGTCATAACATCTTGTCAGTCATCATTCCTTGCTCCACTTATCCACAGAAAGGTTTTGGTGGCAAATGATATTAAATGCCATAGCATAGCTTAGGTTTAATTAAACTGATGCTCCTGTATTTACCAGAAGCTGTGAACTGTTTCCACCCGTGTGAATGGTGAAGTTGGTGTAATACCGTGAAGCCCCAGTAGAGTGCAGTAAGGCACCGTGAGGCAGAGCTGAGTGGGACTTCAGCAAGAGCAGTCGGGAGAAAGGGAATTGCATTTGCAGGCCCAGCTATTAAGAGGATTATGTTTCACCGGAGACAAATTCCCATTGTTCTCCGGTTTAGTCTCTGGTTTAGTTGAGTTAATTACTGAAGTAACCCGGTGGCAACAAGTATTCCAGTTCTGGAAGTGTCTCTTTAAGTATTTCAACACATTTGGTACAGACGGGTTATGGTATGGTATGGACAAAATAATGAAAACACCATAAAGCCAGCCACAGTGGAGGGGTAAGAGGACTGCATTGGTGTTGGGGGGATCCGGTCATTCCTTAGACGGCTAGTTGCTACACTACTACACTATACAACTGTAATGCCAGTTATCACCTGTCTAGTGGGTAGGGGCGTTGATACACACTGTTAAGTGCCCCTATCTATCTAGCCATGAGTGGTCAGTCTTTGGTTTAAAGGGCAACATATGGCACTAATGGCAAAAGATGAGATGGCAATTGAGAAGTTATGGGCGATGACGGGATACTGTCTCTTCATAGTGCTTTCCCTTGCCTTTGTAAAGGTGGAGGTTCTGGAGGATCACTCAGAATCATTATTGTAGTTGTGATAATCGTTGTCCTTGTCTTCCATTTTTATTAACATTTAGTTAACCGGGGGAATGGAGCTGCTCTGTGTAGCCACAGAGCCACTAGATCAGTTGGGGGTTCAGTGCCTTGCTCAAGGGCACCACGACGTTAATTGCTGAGGGATGGGAGAGTGTCACCTGCATTCCTGAAGCGGAGCGAGAACGTTATCTGAACCGACAACACGAAACGACCCCAAAACCCAAAGTTTTATGGGTATAAGAAGTCCGATTTCTATCTTAACTCGTATGAACACCAGAGAAGGTCAATTACGGCAAAGAGCGCATACACGTCCATTATTCCTAGCTGAATCTCTAACCTCACAAGTTACCAAAACTCTGTTCAACAAGCTAGTCCTGCTAGTCCATATGACTTTTCATATGCAATTGGAGTTGGAATTACAGTGTGAACCTAAACAAACTAAATGCAAAAATGCAACAAAGTCAACTTTTCCACTACGGTTCAAAATAAACAACCAGAGGTGTGATTACACACTGTGACAATCCTTCGTATTTGACATTTAATAAAATGGCACAGCAGCTACATTTCTACTGTAAAGTAAGTATGTGATAGTAGAAGATGAAAAGCTCTATGTTATCACTTTATCAAGGACAGAGGGAAAATGTAATTACAAAAAGCTACAGGCGCACAAAGCCTTCGCCCACACACAAAAATGGTGATTTACCCCCCTCTTCCCGAGCCTGCTCGGAGCCCCTGGGGCCAGAGAGTGAAATTATTGGTCCCCTTGCCCTAACCCCATCACCCTGTGGGGGAACCACTCACTAGCTTAATTACAGCTTCCCCGCCTCACACACACACAGACCCACCATCGCTCACTGTAGTCAAACACACCTCTGCTGCTTCATCATCGCCACAGAGACTGTCACAACGGCAGTACCATATCCGTTATGCTGCAGGACTTCATACATCACAGGTGAAATATGCCAACCTTCCTGTAATTACATACACACACACGCGCAAAACTATACGCACTGGATCACTACAGGATTTACGTTTTCTTTTTCTTCTTCGTATATTTACACAAAAGTATTCACACACGCTCATCAAGTCTGGGCTGTGGGCCTCTCATCTCTGTAAGTGCTTTACTACTACTACTACTACTATTACTACTAGTACTACTACTACTAACACTATTACTACTACTAGTATTACTACTACTACTACTAACACTATTACTACTACTAGTATTACTACTGCTACTATTACTACTACTACTGTTACTACTGCTACTGCTACTACTGTTACTAGTACTACTCCTGCTACTACTAGCACTATTATTACTAGTATTACTACTGCTACTATTACTACTACTGCTACTACTACTACTAGTATTACTACTGCTACTATTACTATTACTACTACTACTGATACTACTACTACTACTACTAGTATTACTACTGCTAATATTACTACTACTCCTCCCCTACTGCTACTCTTACTACTACTACTACTATTACTGCTACTGTTACTACTACTGCTACTACTGCTGCTACAAGAAGGCCCCACATGATGAAAGGATAGGAACAGAGGGTAAAAACAATATAATAGTAAAATAACAATATGATAAAAGACATAAATAGGTCATTTAAAATATGATATTGACTCTGCTAGCATATGCTATGGTGTCTTTATTCTACTCCTCCCTGGTTACCGCCTGATCACATCCTGGTCATGGTGGAGGTGGCACCCAGGTGACACCTAGCCCTGAGGATGGGAATGAGCTCTGGGAACAAGACCGATAACTGCAGTGGGGAAGAGGACAAATATTACTGCAACACTCACATTAACCCTGGGACCCATTTCTCACTAGCTAAACAGTCTGGCCAGAGAAGCTGCAGACCGAAACCCATTGCTTGCAGCATAAGAACCCATAACAACCAATTAATGGTGAGAAATCCTTAAAACTGGAAGAAAGTTGAACTGGGGTAATGTGGGAAAAACTGAAAAAAAATGCAAGGCAAGGATAAACATGAACAAATAAATAAATGAACCAACCAATGGAGACTGATCCATATTCCCCTAACAATTTCACACAAAAGGGTATGGTAAATCCACATAACACTGGAATAGTGTGGCATTTAACTGGACAGACTGTTCTACTGACATTACAGTGACATTGAGACACACCAGCACTCAATTATGTTCAGCAATCACACCTTTGGCCCTGAATTGTGTTCATTTATATTGGGAATGGGATTGGTAATACGCCCCAATCTGTCTGAGTGGGTCGGTCTATATGTCATTCACCTTCCCTTAAGGATATACAGCACCTGAGGCTTACCAACCAAAAAATCACTGTGCAGGATAGTCCAATATGTCCAATATACTGTGCTATCAAAGGTTGGTTAGGGGAAATAACCCACAACTGGGAACCAAAGTAATTTGAGAGGTCTGTCAACTTATTGGATTCATATTGAGGTGTGTGATGAGGGCTTTTTTTCCATGCTGGAGAAAAAGATGTTTCTGAGGAGTGGGGTAACTTTGGCCGAATCCCAATTCACCCCTTGGCCCTACCCCTTAGCCCTTCCCCTCCGTTTTGTGCGTTCACGTGTAGGGGTAGGGGTGTCCCGATTCTTGTTGGGATCGAGGGGTAGGGCGAAGTGCTAGGGCTACATGGCCCTCCAAACGGAGATTTTTCAGGGGCACACTACAAACCGAGGGTTACGAGAAGTCTCCCAGAATGACCTGCAAATCAACTGGAAGATCATGGCGAACGCTACACTACCATCCAAAGTGAACCACAGATGTAGTATTTTCTTCGTTAATAAAGATTTAAAAAATATTCTAACCGTCGTATTATGTTAGTTTAATGTCGTTTCAATGTATTATAGACCTTTTCTTTATAACAAGCATAACAAAAAATCGCTAGTATGCCGATGTCTCTACCTCACTAGTTAACGTTACAACATTGTTTTTAGGCTGATTTGTGCATGACAGTCCCGCATTTTGACATATTTCCATGTCGCATTTCCCCCCTTTGATGGCATATGACGCCCGAAATATAACTAAAGTTCAGCAGCGAAGTTGCTGCACTTGTTACGGCTCCTCTAATATCAGTGCAGACTGGCAGGGTAACGTTAGGAGCACGGCTTGCTAGCCTACAGAGCACCGCTAACGCTATTCTGTCATGAAGTGGCCCGGGAATGAAGCAGTGGTCTTTTTTATTTGATGACTTGTTTGATCGATTGAGAGCGTGAAACGTATACGTTGTGAACGAATCGTGAGCGTCCATGCTTTTCTATCTCCATCAGATGAATGGCAAATGTCACTGTGATAATACCATTATTGCCATCGTAATGTCCGATAATGACCGCTGATGTAATCGACTTTAAAAAAAATGAAATTACTGCATAATGTATATATTCATATCATGCTATAAAACCATAAATGAACAAAAATCATCGGTTCAATAATGCCGTAGAAATGTCTCCACGCGCTCTGTAACTTAATTTAGTTTGGTGGCAAAGCCTGTAGCTGTACCACTCATAGTGTGCTTCAGTAGACATGACAGTAATGGGTTCGAATCTGGCATGTGAATAAAATGTTACTTATTTATGATGCAGCATATCATTATATGGCTTGTTATTATAATGCTATGATTAGTAAAGGGACAAATGTACCAGTTGTTTAGTCCACTGGTGTAATTATCAATACGATAAGATTTAAATATAGCTACAGAAGGACAAGGCAACCCACGAATTATGGGGGCACTTTCTTTCCTTATATCCGTGATTCAAAACTGCCCACCAAACCCGAATCCATTCCTGAAGCACGTACGTGAATGAGGCTTCAAACGTCATCGATGACGTAATGACGTTAAAATGATACAAGCCTCGATACATAAGTTCACGAGAAACTGCCCTACGTTCTCGACACGCGCTTTGAAGCCCCGGTATCAAGCGTAACATCACTACATTTAAGTACCAGACATTGTTGCTGCACAGCAAAAACTGAACATACTTAACCTTCCTATAGGGACCTTTAGGTGACATAAAACACACTGTGGCGGCCATATTGGAGGTCCTCAGCTCTGATTGTGTTTCTAAACGTACAACTTGGCCATCTCAACAGAATGGTTGATATGGTTAATATCTGTGCTGTTTTTGACTGGGAACTAGTTTGCCGATACATCTGATCGATGTGTTTAGATAATGTCAGCTTGTTAGCTAGCTAGCCATAGTATCTGGTCGGCTAACCATCATGTCTTGTTGCTAACACATCTAGCTAACGTATCTAGTAGAAGGTTGCGTTAGTAGTGGCTAGTAGCTGCATTTTAACATCAGTTGATTTGCAAAATTAGCCTGCTGGCTAGTTAGCTAGTTAACAGTTTGTTCAGGTGAACTGAGCTGACTCTTCTCAAGCTACAACTCAAGAGTGTTTTGGAGTAGAGACTAGGGCTAAAGACAAGAAAGTTTACTGAGTCACAGTAACCTACATTTGGAGACAAATCTACTTGATCACACTATTCACTTTATTCACTTAGAACTGTACTGTATGAATCCAGACCCACCCCACAACAATCTTTTTCAAGTGTCTCTTTTTCTAGCCATGATGGCAGCTAGTTATATTCATTTTTTTCCCTCAGAGGTCCTAGAAATACCCATGGAACCATTGCAAAACTCTTAGGGGATTCATACTCATAAGAAAAAAAAACCAAAACTCTAAATTGACGTTTTGGATCAAAGATCTCGTGCATCATTCGGCGCTCACAGAAATTATCTAGTCGACGAGAGGTTTGAAAAGATGGATGTTACAGACATTTTCCCATAAACACTGTCATCCGTTTTTCTTACTCGAAGTAGACTTCACTAACCTTTCCAGCTTTCACTTTAATATTTATTTTTATGATTGGTATTCATTTTACTATGTTTGATTAAGCTGTGGATCCTAGGTCCTAGGTTCCCTTAACCTTTCCCAGGGTACCCCCAGGATTCTCCAAGTTAAATTTAAGACTTTAAGACCTTTTTAATACCACTTAGAATGAAATTTAATGCCAACTTCACGGCCATACTGGCAAAAGTATGAAGGATATAATGGAAAATCAGTATGGATTTTAAGCCCTAGAAAATAATTATTTACCAAGTACTTGAATTTAATAAAAACATGTTATTATAATGCTCACATTAATATTTAATACACAATAGCTTTGTGAGCGCCCTTCACATGATCAGCGACAAAAACGCTTGGCGCTGGCATTAATTTCCTATTTGGCAAGCGTCGCCGCTGAACCTAGCGTCGCCGCCGCCCCCGGCGTTCTGTGCCCTGGGCACAGACACTGGGAGACCCCCTGGCGCTGCGCTCAAAGTTCAACTATATTCAACTTTGACCTTCGCGACGCGCAACCAATCACTGGAATCTAATAGCTCTTAGTTTGCTATTCATTAGTGATCGGGTTAGAGATAGAGAGCAGTGGGAAAGAGAGGCGTTTGATATCATAGAAATTAAAAAAAATATATAGAAGAGAAACTTTGTTTTATGTGTGTCGGAGCATCCCGAATTATACAACATGACCTTAAATCATACCATGATCTGACTAAAAAGTCCGTATCATGGAATGATGTCGGTTTACAGACGGGACTACCAGGTTGGTTGACAGCTTAGTACAGGACGTATATGCAGCCAGTCTATATTCACTTCTATGGCTGTGCTAGTATGATCATTGGCGATGTGGTCAGCTACGGTCACCGGCTGATGCGGGTGACGCTGATCCTGTGAAGGAGTCTCGTCCAACCTGACGTTGATGCCGACGCTTTGCGCGGATCACTGTGAAAGCCCCTTAAAACGACACTTGCCCATTCTGAGGCGACGAGCTAGCTTGTTAGCAGCACGCTCCACGGTCAAGAGCGTCAATACACTGACGTAAACATTACCTGTACTGTCGTAATGTCCAAGCCACACCAAACAGAGTAAATTGTAACGTTACACACAAAACATTTTATACATTTGACAGTTATTCATGACGTTACAGTATTTATTTGATCCTACGAAAGGACAAGAAAAAACCTTTGCAAACGAAATTCAATACTTTGTAAACAAAATTCAATACTTTTAAGGCCTTATTTTGAGAATATTAAATTCAATGCTTTTTGGTACCCTGCTTTCCACTGAATATTACTATAAATGTGCAGTAGTGACGTTATGGACAAGGTTGAGGATGGGAGAGGGATATCAAACATATCAAAATAGTTGTGAAATATTAATATAAATATATGTATTTTGGATAGCCAGGCTCCCCTATCAACTTGGAACAAAGTTGTGCATTTATTTAACACCAGACAGGTGACAGTTCTAGAGCAGTACTCCCCTGGCTCCCGTGGCTAGACATATGACCTAGACCTTCAGGAAAGTAAGTGTGGATATCTTGTCTGATGATGAAACCACTGCACTCGAAACGTCACCTGTCTGTCTGTCATAAAGTTACACACCTTGGGAGAAATCTTTCATTGTTTGGACTCTTACTTTGCCATTCTAGCCTTTATTGATGAAGAGAGACAGGAAGGAGACGGGGGTGACAATGTGCCAAGAGCCAGATTTAGGCCAGATTTGACCCCATGATGTCATGGTTTCATGTTATGTCCCTGTTTACTGTCTGGCAACTATTCTGCTCCACTATCAACATGGCCGGACCATTAAGGGTGACAGACGACCTAATTCGGAGGCCGTCGGATGTCTGTCGAGGGCAGATCCAGTTTCACACCAGGAGTAAGCTGTCTCGGCTCTAAGAAAACTAGGCAGAGGTGAAGTGAGGAAGAGGGGGAGGAATGGGAGATTTAATCGCAGATTGGGGGAGGGATAGCCCACCTGCCCCATGCATTCACAGGGTTTCACCTTCAAGCTTGGATGGGCAGGATCATGACACGACAGCAGACACAGTATGGGTGAAGCTGATGCAGACCGGGGGGGGGGGGGGGGGGGACGACGATGGGGTATGTAGGGACAGGGGAGCAAGTGGGGTATTATAGAGGTGCGGGGGGGGGGGGGGGATGTGTGCGAGCGGATCCCAATCTGGTCCACAGAGTTGGAAACAGCTTGCATTATTGAAGGAGAGAGTTTAGTGCCCTTTGAAGTGAAGAGAGGGAACGCGGGGGTGGAGGGGGCTGGATGTGAATGTCAGTGTCTTTGTGAGGAACATCAGAGGGGGGAAGAGGAGTTACACCGCTACAGCAGGGGGGCTGAGGAAAGGGGGCGGACACGTCACATCACAGCACAGCCAGACATCAGCCATCGAGCCGGCCCGTTTAGAGCTCCTCACCCGACTCAGATCAGGAGCAGGAAAAAAAGTAACAACACTAAACATGAATAATGCAGTCCCCTTCTGGACCAATTGGGTTACAGGTCATTACAGGTCAAAAATGTCACCTTGTTTTTACCTGTAATTGCAGCGCCACCCATGGGCAAATCAGTGTAGTTTTGAAAACGCTGAAATATTGTGGTAAGATGCACGATTCCCCCAAGGTTAATCAAAAATGGATCAATAGTGTTTGATATACTGCAAATGCTGGAGTGCAGAAGTGAGATACATAATTTAACTTCTGCAAGTTTCATCAAAAATGAGTGGATTAGTGGAGTGTGAGAAATTGTGTGTGACGAATGAGCAAACAAACGAGCAATTAAACCGAGAATGATCCATACTCCCTTGCTGATTTCATCATGGCTGACCACAAAAATGCCAACCGTGCATTTTCCAAGCGCTTTCAGGTTTCAGGTTTAAGAGCTTACATGGGTAAAAAATGGATCCTTGTGAACAGCAGGGGTTTCAGAACTTTCCCTTTGCAAAGAGTTTGCGGTGAATACCAATCCTAACAGAGACAGAGGTATAGAAATATGAAGCAAGCTTGGTGAAAGGGATGGCATGCTGATCTATCAGCGAGGGTGGGGCAGTCCGGACAAGATACTGCTCTCCATGTGTGTGTATGGGGAGAAAGAAGTCGAGAGAGAGCGAGCGAGAGAGAGAGAGAGATAACTGCCAACCAGAAATTCTTTTGAGGTCAACTGACATGACCCTGACCTATGCTTGCACATACTGCTGGACCAACATACACACACTCCCCCCCACCAGCTAAATTACAGACCACCCAGCCAGACAGACACAACTAATAAGTCTGGCCTTCACGCACACTCCCCTCTATCTTTGCCATGTGTTGTTTACATTGGCTTTATACGCTTGAGACGAGGTCAAAGTGGGAGATAAAGCAGGAGAACAGAATTATATTTGTGCTCTCGGACAGAGAATGAAGAGATTTAGAGAGAGCCGGCTAGTCAAGTCGCTGAAACCAGGTCAGAGAGACAGAACCGCAGTGATCCAGGGCCATTGCCAGTCTCTTAACCACATCCTGTCATTACTTGTAAGTAAAGAATGTGATACTCAGTACATGACTTCATATCCCTGTGGAAAAGTGGATATAGGTGAAAGAGTGCACTTTAAAAGATTGAATCACATGAGAGCATGCCAGAAATCCTGTAGCCCGCCACTAGAGGCGAAGCATCCCATGTCTGCCTTTTCTTTTCTGAGCATTGAGAAGGTATTTCTCGGCCCAGAAGGAGGTGATTAAGGGTGCGTTCAAACCAGGCACGTTTGGAGCCGATTAACTGAACTCTGGAGCGTTTACCCCTTTAGTTCGGTTCATTTTGGGCGGGTAAGAACAATGCCATTCCAAGTCGAAATAATCACATCGGGGCCACCAGAAAATGTGGTTCTCGGCCCTCTTCAAAGTGATCTGCACTGCGGTTCGTTGTGAGTGAGAACGTAATCGTACCAACTACAGGAAAACAACCCCAAAACATACAAGTCAAGCATAACAAAATGAACAAGAGGGCAATGTGTTCTTAACTGGTATGAACACCAGAAATGGTAAATTACAGTCTATTATATTTAGCTACAAGTTACAAGGCCTGGAGTTGTTTTGATTCTTCCTGCTCCCTGACTGCCAAAATGCCCAATCTTGCAGGATGACAGGTCACCGAAACCAATAAATGTGAGTCCATGTGACTTTTGTTTACAAGCCCTGTTTTGCTTGTAATTGGGATTGTAGCTTCAGCCCAAACTTAGTGGAAAAATCCAAACTAAAATCTGTTCAAAAATGGCTATTAGTGCTGTACCTTGTATTTCTGGGTGTATTTTGTTGTTTGGCTGTGCTTTTTTCACATTCCTGTCATTAACTGACCAAGCGTAGATGACGTGACTTCACATATATTTCCAGCGTAGCTACAATGGGGTTTAATAGGAGAAAAAAAACGTCAACAATCTAAAATATCAAAAGTAACTGTCAGGTTTTGATGTCAGTCACGCAGACTTAAAGAGCAAGGGCTTCTTTCTAGACTCGCAGTTTTGCATCGACGCTCAACAATCATACAGGGAGAAATCCATCCCAGAAGAGGAATTTCTCCACCGCAGTGACAAGAGATGAAGAAAAAAACAAGACTATTATTTGAAAATGTCAGGCGAACGAACATCGCCATTTGCCAAATGTGTGAAAAAACATTGCAGAGATGCTTCAACTTTCACTGACTGCCTGACCATGAACGTCAAAAACATTAATGATAATATTACAAAAATGAAAAGAATTCACAACACAGAAACAGAAGGAGTGCCGGAGCAACATTTCCCATCAAATTGACCTCAGAAAATCCTGGCTTCTGTTACATCTCTTTAGGCTCAGATCAACCCAATCAATGGTAATGTTGAATAGTGATGAACTAGATTACATTAATCACATTGTTTTTTAGGTAAATTATCAAACCTCATCGCAAAATAACTCTTGGAATGCACTGAACATCACACATTGATGATATATAGCAGTGGAAGAGTATCTGAGGGTGCAATATTCCGATTCCAAACCCCAATTCCTGTCCTGTCCCAACACTGACTGCATCGTCCATCTCCATCTTTGCTCCATAAATCTACCTCCATCCAGCTCCAGCCCCAAAAGCAGATCGGGGTCACCTCCATGCAGGGGTCAAGCGGATCAGTACCAGAGCCAACTGGATCAGCCCTCTCCCACTGCGACTGGGTGGAATGCGTTCAGTAAACCCCCCAACTATCCTCTCTGGAATTCAACAGACGCATGCTCATGTCACCGACATAACGGCTGTTGGTGAAACGGCACTATTTATCTCCCCGGCAGCCTCACTCTCTGAGGGTAGATGACCTGTCTCATACGGCGGCTTACACTTCATACCACGACTACACTGTTAACAAAAAATGATTCTCTACAGAACCAGAAAGTGGTTCTTTACACTTATACCATAGCAGAACCCTTTCAGAAAGGTTCTCTAAAGCTAAAGTTCTCTACATAGAACCTTTAAGAAACATCTCAGAATGCCTAAGATGTTACGAACCAGCAGTATTAAAAGAAGATTTTTTATTTTAACAAATCAGAGGGTTCTTTGAGACATTATGGTTATATATAGGCTCACTACATTGGCCAAAGAACCCTTTAAGAACTCTCCTTGTTCTGGGTGCAGTATGGTGATGTTTCTGATGGATGGGGAAGTTCCTGGGCTTCGAAATAATTCAAACCTACATCCTAATTCATCCATTCCCACCCTCCTGGCCACCTGTGTCAACACCGGTGCATAAAGTACGCATTAGACTGGTTAGACTATACAGACTGATATATGGAGCCGATATTTGCTTTTTTATTACATACAGTATAATGTATTAAATATATCGGCCAGTCATGTCGTCCACCTCTGATATGATGGAGGTTCCTGCTGAACCACAGACACATAAAAACAGTCTGTAAAACCTGCCATGGAATTCAATTTTCTTGACAAATTCTAAATGTTGTACATTTTATCATTTAAAAGTGTATTCTTTCATAATTTAAATGCCTAAGAGTTTCCCAACCATTGAATAGGTAGGGTGGATCACCCACCAGCCTTAAGGAGCTGCTAACCCTTAACTAATTTCATTAGTCTGGAGAGTGTCCCATGGTCTAAATGCACATGGTCTACACACTCACAGACACACAGACACACACACACACACACACACACACACACACACACTTTAGGTTAACATGGAAGCAGCTGCCATTCCTGGGGATATCCCAGCCCTCTGTTCCAATTTTGCTTTTGCTGCATCGTATAGCATTGTGGCACACACACACGCATCTTATTTACAGTAACATAAGCTATCATATTATCTACGGCGGCTAGATTGGCAATGCTCAAATTTCATTACAAATGACAGCTCTTTCAGTCACACTAATATGAGGAGGCAGCTCGTTGTCTTTTTACACACACACACAGTCTCGTGTGTGAACAAACACACACACACACACACACACACACACACACACACACACACACATCTGCCCTGAAAGGCTATTTCCTGCAGATAGACCTGTCCATATTCATACAGTTGTTCCAGTAGAGGTAATCTTTTGTGGGGTGACAGCTAGTTAACATGCTAGAGTGAGCCTGGCCCTGTCCACCACCACTCTAATTCAGATGGACAGTCTGAGAGTGTGTGAGTGTGTGTGAGAGAGAGAGACAGAGACAGAGAGAGAGAGATGTTAACAATGTTAACCTATGTGAAGAACAACATAGGCATGAACATACGCAGACTATGCTCCTGGATAACAGCTATGGATTTATGAGAGACACTGTCATTAATTTGAAGCAGACGCCCTGAATAAATCAAAGCCTTTATTTACACCTAGCTCACACCCACTTGCATGTGGAACGCTGCAGGAATGGTGACAAGCCCTGCAGGGACATGGCACAGATCTGGAATGTCACATGGTAATCTGAACCGCATCAAGGTTCAGGAAATATTTTGTACACTTCATTTGTAGCAGAGATTTGAAAATGTGGTTCCACTCATTCAGTCGGTCCTACAAGATATGAGGCAAGACAAATGGCTAAATTAAATGCATATGCATTTGAAAATTGAAGAAAAACAGAAAAGGTCAAATGTGCAAGACTGGGAACATAGCAGCCTTAGTCTGGAAATGGACCACAAGTTCCATAATTTTGCACCACAGTGCAGTTAAGCTTCTTCTATGCTAGAAGAACCACAGACAGCGTGGTCAACCATGACAAGGACTGCAGGATATTACGTTATTTTTGGCTTGACCAAACAAGTCTGGCCAGTTTGTTCATCATCTAGCCCCGGCATAGCATAGAACATAGCATAAAACACTCCTCTGTTGTACATGTCCAGATTGCAGTGGGACGCCAGAGGGCACAGATCACTTGTGGTCATGTGATTGGTCGGGAGGTAGCAAGGCTTTGGAAGTTGTACTAATTGTCACTGGAATGCCAGTACCGGACGGTGAAAAAGCATATTTCTCAAAACAGAAATTGAAACATTCCCAATGAATGGGAAATTACAGTCACACAATGAAACGCTTACAGGGTGTTCACACAGCGAGCCACTTATTCTCTGTTCTGACTGATTGTGGGAGGTGCGGGAAGCTCCAATTGCAAGTTTTGAACGGGCAAATCATGTATTTTTACTCCTTTGGCATTGCCTTTCATAATGTAACACTGTTTTAATGAGTTAACATGGGTAGCTACCCAATCACTAATTAAGTAACATCAATCAAAAATAAACAGAAAAAACTCAATGAAATTATTTCAGAGCTTACCATCGACCCCAACGATGGATGCAACCGTCCCCCAAGCATCGTTTTTGAAACATTTATTACTTTAGTATTTCAAATAAAAGTTGTATAAAACTGGGAATCTTTGAAAGGCCTGGAATCAACTTCTTGTCCATTTTGCACTTGCCAGGCGGAACTAACGAAATTGCATCGGTAGGGAAACAAGGAAGCGCGGTAATCTGATTGGCTGTTGACGGCTGATGAAGTTCAGTTGTGGCCAACTTTTCTTGACCGACAAGCTTGTTGGCTGTCCACAAATTGTTTCCCTGGTCGCTCAGCCCTATAGGAACTGAATAGACTTCCGGTGACTTATTGATCGTGTTGCTCGCTGTGTGAATGCACTGTTAGGCAATTACTACCAATAGAATTATTCTGAATGGCTGGTTAACTTTTAAGTTCCGGCATCACGGTCCCAGGTGACATTCCAGCCTCCAGGATGTTATGTTCAATCCTCTAACTCAAGTCCTGGCAGGGTGCCTCTCAAACAGTGATGGAAGCTGACCTTTCTCTTCCCCTATACAAGCAACGTGGCCTTTAAGATGCTTGTGACTCTGCATAATCCATTGATGGTGCCCTTCACATGAGTGGCTGAGCATCCAAACCCCCAGCCCGGGCCGACGAACCGAGATATGACGGACAGGGTTGGAGAGCAAGCAGGAGGGATGAAAATGTCAATGTCGGGCTAACTCTGACAGGTAGGCAGGTTTTTTGCTAACACATCGCCCTGCCAAGCCCCGTGCCTCCACATTTCCATATTTATCTGTTATTTTCAGCCGCTAGGTGACAGCTGAATACACAGAAACACACAACAAGCAACGTGACTGGGATAGCGAAACAGCAATGGCTCAATTTTGCCTGTTAGTATTTTTTAGCCAATGGAATTGCACTGTATTCATGTGTTACATACCAAGGTAAAAAACTTGAAATGTCAATAAAAATAAATAAATATAAGGGATATCAATAACAAGAGCTTTATAAACTGCTAATTAATGTTGTGTGATGTGAATGTGCTCTATTCATAATTGATATCTGGATTGTGAAAGGTTGGCTCAGTCAATAAAGATTTGTAAATTATTGTGTGAATGTGCGGTGTTGGTATTAGGAGAGCATGGGTTTTATTTGAGCTTAATTATCTTACAGTAAAGTTAAGTCTTGTTCAAGCACAGTGCTGACCCTCTCATATGGATGGCTTATTGTACCGGCTCTCTCAACATTTGATCCTCAGGTAATCCTCTTAATACTGGAAGCACATAGGGGCATTACAAAGCAGTGAGAGGAAGCGCAGCACATGATCAAAACACAACAGATAAAAAAAACCTTGCCTGATCCTCGCTCTTTCTATTTTTCCCTTCTTTCAACTCCCCAGCTCAAACCATTCCCACCTCCTACTTAATCCTACCTCCATCCCTCCATCTCTTCCTCCAGCTGTACCTCTGAGTTTTCTGCAAAGGAAAATGCTTATGCTATGCTTTCATTCAGGCCCCAGACTGGGGATCATCCTTGGTGCCCTCTCTGCAACCCACTGTCCTGGAACTGTATATAGGGCTGACATACAGTAAAGAGCCCTCTGGCAGCCATATTTTAGGACCATATACCATACACGAGAAGTTCTAGTCCCTTCCAATTACTGCTAGAACTACCATTGTGTATTCTGTCTTATACCATGGCCTGGGAGAATACTCTATTCTGAATGGCTGTTGGGGTGTTGATTAATTTCAGATAACCGCGTGGCTCTGACGTAGTAGTCTACATTATTGTGCATATATACCCCAATGTTACATCTGTACCTATTAACCACTGATTGAGACAACCCGCGGCAATGTGTAACCATAGCAACTGTTTGACTGCAGCAAGAACAGAGGACGACATTTGCATCCGTTGCATACAGCTAGCTAGAAAAGATAAATTAAACATGGTGGTTCATTGGTCTAAGGTGCATACCATGTAAGCGCAACATCCTGGGTTCGAATCCGAGACCTTTGTCACATGTCATCCCTCCTCTCACTCAATCTTTCCTGTCTCTCTCGCCACTGTTAACGGTCCAAATAAAGGCAAAAAAACAAAAAAGTGACTGAGCAAAAAAGAAGAGGACAGGCATGAAAAAAAGATCACCTGGGTAACGAATACGCTTCACAACTACCTCTTGGCTAAGGGCATGAGCTTGGACTTGGTAAACTACAATGAGGTCGCCCTGAATAATATGCCGCAGGAACTTTATGCATCGGTGCAGACATCAAAGAGATCTAAACACAGTTTAGCAAGTTTACTGGCACTGTGGGCAGGACTGAACCGTCACAGTCCACAACATACTCCGTGTTCAAGAGCTGCAATGATGTGTTCAAGTCCATCATAAAAACTACAGGAAAAGCGGTAAAGTGGCCTTTGAAGCTCTCTCCCCCAATACCCTTGTGAAGAACGTCTGGTTTGATATCCCGCTGCACTTGGTCAGGTGTGGAAGAGAGGGGACGAGAGACCTCACCAGGTCGTCATTCATTCTCCCGGAGGATGAAAACGGGGACAGAATAAGTCCTCATCCACACCACATGTTAAAAAAACAGAGGAGGAGACCACTGGCAAGTTCAACCAGGCTTCTGTCTCTTCACCTCCAGCAGCATTGAGCCTCCGCCTGGTTAACGGCCTACCAATGTCTCTGTCAAATGTCACTATCAATGGAAATGTTGAGTTTAATTTTAAATGATCTAGTCAAACTACTGGACCCCCTGTTAATTACCCCATGATCGTTGAAACATGACCGTTGAAATCGATTTTCAATTTAGAGTAGCCTAGCCATCACATTTTGTTTTGCCAATAAAAAAAAGATCTGTGTGTCTTGTGAGCCTACTTTTGCTGAATTAACAAGCATGATTATGAATACATATGCTATCCATGGCATGTAAACTTCCAGTAGATGGAGATAAAGGCCTTGCACATGGTAAAGTGTCTCCACTAGGGCAAGGTTTACAACAGGTAGCAGACCTGTGCTTACATCTCTTCTTGCCTCCTTCTGAGTGAGCTGCCTCTGCTCTCCTAAACTCTCCACCGAAATCTGTTTCTGGAGGCAATGCAGTTGCTGATTCTTGGGACTTATTTTAGATTTACAAGGCCTATTTTGAAAGTTTGCTCTGACTTTCGTGAGGCGAGCACGCCACCAGCATTCATCCATTCAAGCGACCAATTATGGGCAGCAGAGATGCAGTTTCTAAGCGGCAGCCAAGACCGTAGCTTGTTGCAGGGGGACTATATTTCTGAATAAGCGGTGAAAGAAGCACAAACATCTTTCTCTTGAATGAATGAATAAATGATTTATGCCATAGCAAGTTGCTATGGCATAAGATGGATAACCTTGTATATTCTTAGCCAGTTTCACTGCACAGGGGTTTCAAGTAACTTAATGGACCAACACTTGGTGCAAGTGTTGCTGAAATTCCTTCCATCCCAGTTTCCTGCCCTTTCCATGCACCTTGTTAGTGGGGGACGTTACAACTCAAGAGTGTTTTGGAGTAGAGACTAGGGCTAAAGACAAGACAGTTTACTGAGTCACAGTAACCTACATTTGGAGACAAATCTACCTGATCACACTGTTCACTTTTACTGAGAACGTTACTGAATGGATCTAAACCACAACAATCTTTCTCAGGTATCTCTTTTCTAGCCGGGTTATATATTTAGACATTATTTGAGCACAGCTAATTCTCCAATGGACCTCCATGTTGGAGCCAGGCGTGGTTGATTGGTGACACAACTGCAAAGCTTCTACGGGGAAGTGGAATGCAGCCCCAGTTTAACCAGCAGCCATCCCACTGTCGGGCCTCTTTCCTCTCTGTTGCTATCTTTGTGTTAGGTAGGGGAGGATGGATCACTGGGGCCGGAGCCCCTTACAGATGTGTGCAGGCAGCCCCAACGTTCCCCTTTGGCGTGTAAGACAATCGATAAAAAGCATTTTTCTTTATCTCCCAGTCCTCCTACCAGGACGTCACGCTTTGTGCGAGAACCCCTGCCTGAGGGGCTTCCTCCACCTCTTAACATCCCTTCATCCATCCATCCTTAGACACACATCTTTAGCCTTCAGCCTAGGGGCCAAACAGCAGGAAAAAAAAATGCTTTGTCTCCACACCTTTGCTGGCTGAACCCTCTCATCCTCTCATCTCGGGTAATTATCTACATTAATTATTCAGTCCCTTCCAGCCTGTGAATATGAATCCATTATGTCTGCTCTGCTACACTCCACGTCAATTACCAGATTGGTAATGGAACGATGTGGAGGAATGACAGAGAGGGTGATTAGAGGCTTCATGAGTCCTCATATCACCTTCATATATTTATGCCATCCCACAAGCCTGTGCGGAGATACATATATATATCCGTTGCATTCATTAACTGCTCCCCATTGGCTGGTTACTTGAACGAGCGCCGCTGGAATTTGCTCTCTGACCTGGAGTAAAAAGGATGCCCACACACTATGTCCTCATCATAAGTGACAAGATCAAGAAGCTGAGGATGCTCCAGAGCTCCTCCAGAGCACTAAGAGAGGATTCACTTTTTATTCCAGAGGTTAGCCATTTCACGTTGGGCTCAAAGACCCAGTATCAATACATGTCTCAGTGCTCACATAGCAGAGTCCACTCAGGCACACGGTTTATGCATTAACGCATGTGTGGCAGTATATACAGTGTGTGCACTCAGACACCTTTGTACCAAAATAGCTGAATATGCAGTATAGATGCGACCAAAGTGGCTGGGTATTGTCAGGGACCTCACAATATGATTCAAATTCAATGGGTCATGATTGATAGTCACACTGTATCAACATTATGTGCAGTACATATATATTGTTATTAGGCAAATTAAATGCAAACAATTATATATTTATTTATATATATATATATATATATATAATATTTATATATTATATGCAAACTTAAATATATATACAGGCTCAGCTCTGACAGATTTAACTGCAGTCTGTTGGGGTTTTGAAGGCCAAGACACCAAAACTGGTATCTTTGGATTGAAGCTGATGATGACCCATATTTTGTGCCGATATTCAACATCTTTCAATTGAAACATCTTCATGCCAAAAATTACATTCAGTCTTCCCCCAAGCATTTTCTTCTTGTCAGCCGCTGAAACGGCATTTAGACCATCATGGGATACTAAAACTCTCGACTGAAACCCAGACTAATGGAATTCTTTAAGAGTTAAATAATTAATAATTAATTAATTAATGAAGAAATAAAATCTGCAAAGATTGCAAGATTTACAGATTTTTTTGTAGCCGTGGCCAGGGAGGAATCTCCATCATATCAGAGGTGGATGACACTGAATAGCAGATATCGGATATTTAACAAAAGGCCAATATTGTCTAACATTACCACAGCAGTTGAATCGATATCGATGTGAATAAAAAATAAACTGTGATGTATTGGTGTACCAAGTTGTCCATAATTGTACAATCGCACATACTGGGGAACTGGACACTGTGGCATTACTGACTCACCAGGAATATCCTTTCGAGCTGGTCCTGGATGTCCTTCATTCCAGGGAAGGCTGCCACTCCTTGGATCATTTCGATGAAAATGCATCCCACGCCCCTGGAAGACAGCACAACAAAAGCAATGAGAACAGCCCAGGTCTCCCAATAAGCACTGTAGAAATTAGGTACAGCTTAAGTATCAAAGTAAAGTATCACTTAAAGGTCAGCATATATCAGCAAAAATTCCTAGGATTGCGTGCATTACACTCAAAATATTAGAGAAACCTTCCTACTATTGAGTTGCAGTCCATTGTATACAATCCATGATTGTCAAGAGGACTAAAAACCCTCTTTAACGTCGCCTCACCTTCGTCTCCCCTTCATGATGGAAGTGGATTTAATAGGCGAAATCAATAAAGCTTTCACAGCTTTCATCTGAATTCATTTGGTCACCCTGAATTCATGTTTTGTCCACTCAGTGTATATTGCACTATTGTGAGTGTGTTTGAAATCTTTGAAAGTCCCTGTTGAGAAATAGTATTTTATGAAGGTATCAATGTCTTCCCTTCCTAGAGGCTAGGTAAATTGGTAAATTGGGGTTCCATGTGAGGCTTTTTCTTTTTCTTAGTTTTTTTTTTAGTTGTATTTTTTTACAGTGGTCGAGAAACATCACGTCCAGTCCAGAGAGAATGAAGGAGGTGGCCAGGAAGGAGTGTTTGGCTCTCTGTGTGTGTGCGTAAAACTGTTGGCAGAGCTCATTTGTCAAAAGGGCTATTGTTTCCTGACAGATTCACTTTATGGCCCAGTGCACACTCCCTCTCACACCTCCAACACAAGGGGAGAGAGAGGGAGAAGAGAGGGAGACTACTAGAAATTCAGCCCTCTGCAATTCTCCCATTCTCCCCATTTCTACATTCATCCCGCCTCGGGTGGCTGGAAATACCCCATCCATCTCCATAGCGCACCCATAACCTATGCACCCAATATTTCTAGTGTCTCCAGAACAGCTCTTTTTCAGTGTATGTGAGTGTCGGCAAAAGTGAATTTTCAAAATAATACAATTATTAAGCGTTAAATTGAGATATCAGTTTGCTTATATTGGCCTTTGATAAAATATTGGATGTCAGCCAGTCAGTGTGCACTGCTGATATGATGCAGGTTCCCCCCTGATCACAGCTAAATAAAAAGCAGTCTGGAAAGCCTGCAGTGAAATGAAAAGAATTTCATTAGTCTGGGTTTTAATGGAGAGTTTCAGTGCCCGATGGTTTAAACGCTGTTTCAGAGGCTTTTCCATGATGAGAAGAATACAATTCTGGTATGGTCAAATTTAAAGATATTGGATATTGGCACAAAATATCAATATAAAAATATTGGTATCTGTATCACTCTTCAAACAAGGTTCCCGCCATGGCCCTGATCTAAAAAAAATGACTTTTCCATGACTTCCCATAGTACGTTTGAGTGCTTCCATGCTCTTCCGGACAACGTCAGAATGGATGTCAAAATTCACTCTATATTATAGCAACACTTCAACCTGGAGGTCGACGCAAGGCCTCCAAAGCTGCAAAAACACCCATGTGAGCTAATTGTATAAGGGAGGTAGTGTAGGAATTAGATTATACTTGAATGTTCACAGAGTTATAGCAATAACATCCTAGATGGGGTTGTTTACTGTGATTACTGCTATAACTAGGTAAGAGGCAGAGCTTAGACAGCACCATTAGGATTCCTAAAAGTCACCATAATGAGAAATGCCATGATGAATATTATGGCTTTTATATGCCGATACACGTGTAAGATTAAAAAAACAGGACAAAGCAAGAAAGCTCACCAACAAAACTGCTTGATCTGCACAGACACCAATTCAATTTGTGGGCATTATCACCACAGTTCAGTTGTCTTGGCCAAGGGTTACAATCTGCCAATAGTGTATAGTTTATAGACAGTCCCGTCATTCCCAGTGAAGGATTACAGTGGTCGTTGGCCCCTAGGTTCCCATTCTTACCTGAATTTCTATTTCTAAAATAAATGTCTACTGCCAAACTCACTACTAGCTACTGAATACTGACTGTGCAGAAAGCCTGAGATGCATCTTGTCTCGGATGCACACAAACTGTTTCCACAATAGGCCAATTTACCAATGCAACTGCAAATTTGAACAGATCACAGAAATGAGGTGTTATATATCTCAACAACTGACTCCCGTCAACTCAACTCAACAGAACTTCCGCGACACAATGCTGTCTACATGAGCCCAATCAACCAACAGCATAGTCTAGATCCTTTCTGTATCCACAGCGCCTTTTTGCTTATGCTCATAGGTACTAGAGGGCTTTCAGGTGAAATAACACACCCTCTGGCAGCCATATTGGAGGTCCTCGGGTAGCTCTCTCTTTTCTAGCCTGGTTGTTGTATATTTAGACATTACATGTACACAGCCAATTCCCTGATAGATCCATGATGGAGGCAGACATGAGATTTGTGACGCAACTGCAAAGCCTCTATAGCAGACAGACAAGAAAAATAGTCATGGCCCGTGGGCTTCAGCCTATGTGAGCCTGTACGTTCATCCATGCGTGATTGCTTCTCGCTGTCTCGATGAGTGATTCCGATGTCGACTGTGATTGACGTGTGCGGCGAGAGCAACGGCTCGGTGAGGTCCTAAGGAAAGAAGGGAGCCCGATAGAGCAGTTTCTCATCTGTCTTCCATCACATCCTCCCTCCAAACAGATCTGATCCTGTAACCTGTGGGCTGTTGTGATGGATGCCTCACATGGCAGTCAGATAGATCCGCTGTCCCAATGGAACAACCTTATGGTCCTGCAAGAGGCGCTTCTTCATGGAAGGCTGCTTCCTAAGTGGCCAGGGGTGTGTGTGTGTGTGTGTGTGTGTGTGAGTGTGTGAGTGTGGGTGTGTGTGTCTGAGGGCAACTCTCAGTGAATGGAAAAGTACCCTGCAGATTTGCCCACCTGCTCAAATACCCTTCAAGGCACCCCGTTATCCCTCTTCATCCCAGTCCTCCCCCACCCTCCCCAAACACACACCAGTGTTTAATTGGCCACAGTGAGATGCAGCTGGGGTCCTTGGAATGGGCCGTCCCTGCTGACTGCCTGTCCAGAGACGTGGTCACCAGGGCTCGACTGAAATGGGTTATGACAGCTGATACGTGTACAAATAAGCTGCTGATAGCCGATATACGTGCCAAATCTCAGAGGTGTGAAGAAAAAAACATTTTAGCCGGTAGATAGCTATTATGTGCCGATATTCAATGCCTTTTAAACTTGACCATTTTCATGGCAGAATATTTTTGTAATAAAATAAAATAAATAAATAAATAAAAAACATAAAAACAAACAAAAAACAAACAAACAAACATATTATTATTTCTTAATATTAATGTATGTTGTTACTGTTGTTGTAATTATTATTATTTATTTATTAATAATTACAATAATAATGATAATAAAACATTCATGCATACTTGTGTCCAATCAAAGTGCATCATATCCATCACATCACAGGGTGGACTACTGAACCAGATCCAATTTTTAATCAAAGGACAACTGCCTAGGCTCGTTTTCAGGAGTCTCCAGTTAAAGCCGAGTCCCGAGCCTGCTGGGAATGCCCGGCTTGATCAGGATCGTGCAGCTTTCACTAAGCAGTGTTGAATCATAAGGAACATGCAGTGTCCATATTATTCTACGAACACTTCATATTCATCAGAAATTAATATCACCAGGGGGATAATGTGTCCATTTTCAGAGAATACAAAATCTGTATTCACATGCTGGTATTAGCGAGGGTTCAATCAGATGCTGATGAAGGCTGGTTTGTTTGCCGCATGTCTGCAGCCTCTCCATTAATCTGTGATTGTAATAACTGTAACTGCCTCTCCCAGCCTTGGACGCATACTCTCAGTGGGAGAGGGAATGGGCGAAGGGTGACGGAGGAGACGAGGAAAAAAAACACGAGGAGGAAACTATATACAGTGTAAACTACAGGGACTGCATCCTGCATGTATGAAAACGTTGGAGTAGATACATTTCAGGTTCACAGACTTGTTAAAAGTTGAAATCGGAATTTATTGTTCCCCTCTGTGATTTTAAAGCAATGACTTTTTCTACAATGTTTTTTAATGATGTCCATATGTTGCTGCCTGACTGAATTATAGTGTGTATTTTGTCACCTTTATGAATGTGAATTTTGGGTTCTCAGGCCTCTCTCTCTCGAAAAAAAAGATCTCGACCTCGATGAGACAAGCTCATTAAATAAAAGATAAATTGTTAAAAGAGTACAGGATGAGGATGTGAGGGGGGGATCTAGGTCGTCAGCGGTACCCACCACATGTCCAGGCAGGTGGAATAGTCTGTGGATCCCAGCAGGACATCTGGAGGCCGGTACCACAGGGTCACCACCTCGTTGGAGTACGTATGGCTGGGGACCGACTTTGCCCTGGCCAGGCCTGAGGGGAGGAACACACCAACGCACTGTTAGAAAGCATTATCATTGAATGACCTTCATCAAGGCTCTGGAAATACAGTGAACAGAAAAGGAGAACAGTAGTTGTAGCAGGCACATTGTAGTAGTTAGTATACTGCAGGATAACGTTTGACGAAACGTTAATGATTAATGAACTGCAGAGATCTCGTGGGAATTGGGTCGTTGCAGCAGCAAAATAGCAATAGGATCCTGTGACAATTCCAACGTGTCAAGAACATATCAGACAAGAACATATGAGACAAAGAAAAAAAAAATAATGCAGAATATATATGACCCAAGAATGAACTGAACTGAGTATGAAATGCAGTTCTGGCACCCTTGCATTCTATGTAGGTGATGTACAATAGCTTATGAAATAATTAGAAATTGAAACAACTTTTGGTCTTCACGTGTTCATCTGTTTTATTTAACAACACACGATAAAACAATAAGAATACATATTATTAAAAAGAAAAATCTTTTATGGCTTCAAAATTGAAAAGTGGTGATGGTGATGGTCATGACTATTGGCCCTTTTCTAATACTTAGTTGCAGCCTTTGGTAATGATGATGCTTCCAAACGTTTCTCTTTCAACAGTTTTTCTGTGGCCTCAACCATCTTTCTTGGTTCAATGTCTGGCGTATGGTACGGGCTGAAACCATTACCCCAGACCTCTCCAGGCAAGCCTTGAGATCTTTGGATTCGATGCAAGGTGTTTTTTCAAGGCCTCACACCAACATTCAATGACATCTGAGATCAATTTTCCTCTTACCACCACGTCCAGGGAGATTCTTAACAATTCCATCAGCAGCAAACTTCTTAATAACATTGCAAACTGTGGAAACAGGCATACCAAGGTCTCTAGAGATGGCCTTATAGCCTTGCGAATCCTTATGTTTGGTGATGGAGGATTTTTTCTGACATCCTCAGACATCTCTTTTCTCTTCACCACTTTCACAGATGAGCAGGGAAGCAGAACAGACTGTTCTATCACTAAAACGGATAATTGGTTCATTTATACCACATGCAACCTGTCACAAGTGAGTTTCAACTCACTTACACTGCAAATCAGAATCTATTTCCTCCAACAAAATTGATTTGAATTGTTCTAAAGGGTGCCAATAATCACGGCCATGGCCACCTTTCAATTTTGAAACCATAGAAGAAGATTTGCTACATTGTTTGCATGAAATACAAGGAAGACAATAATCTTGTCCAGAAGTGTAAAGTGAAATTTCATAGAAATAATATATCAAGTCCAAATGGTTGCTGACTGAAATCCCAAAAGGTCACTGATATTCCCTGACGTCCCCACAGAATTTATGAAACGTGACTTTCCCTGTCTGGAATACACGTCTGATAATTCCATGATATTCCAGGAATTCCCAAAACCCAGGTTACTTGAGTAGCCAGTGACAGCTCTAACAAGGCAGCTAATGATAGACTGCATGGTGGGAGCAGAGTGCAGAGGCAGCTTTTTTTAATGAGGCTGGTGGCATTAGCTCTTTGTCTCCTCCCAAGTGGTAGGAGGGCTTAATTAAAGCATTTAGCTTTAAAAGGCACTTCCTGCCCGGCTGCCTGTCCCCTGGGTATTGGAGGAAGAGGGGCAGAGGGAGGATAAATGGGACGAGGGGGGTATTTAACATTTCCTTGTGTTGGAACACCCACACGAGAAAGGAGTTTTCAGCCAACATTCATCGAGGCTCAACACTGTAATTTCCATACACTGATCTGACACAGAATAGACACCATCAACCCCGCTCACACTGAGAGGTTATCATTTCCACAGCGGGGGTTGTGTGTGTGTGTGTGTCTGAAGGGGGTGTGGAGAAGGGGGGTTTGGGGTTAACACAGGGCATGAGCAAAGAGAAGATCTAATCATCATAAAAAGGGACTGCAGTAATAGAAGGCTGGCCTGGTTATAATATGGAGAGTGGTAGAGCAGAGCAAAAAAAACGAGGGAGGAGGGAGGTTGGTGAGTATTATCTGTTATCTCCATTCGATTCCAGTCCGTGAAAAGTCTGCTTTTTAGGTGTGGTTGCTCAGGTAGGTAACAGGAACCAATCAGCTTTGAGTATTTGAGTATAAAATTCATCAGCCCTGATGATTGTACCAATTCTGACTTTTTGGCCGTTCTGCTGTTCCTTGGCTACAAAATGAGGCATGGGTTAAAATCCCACTTTTAACAAGCAGTTTTGATGGTTTCCCTGTGCATCCCGTCATGTTGCCCTACCCTGTACACTATTCTGTAGGAATTGTCACAATGAAGCACTGTCTAGGATTACACCTTTCAACAACATGGTGGTGGTGTCGAAGACAGCGGACCCTGACCTTCTACCTCAAAACCCCACGAGTCTAACTACAGAGGAGGGCCCCATTTCAAAGCCCTGACCTATGGCTTTTTGTACACACACACACACACACACACACACACACACACACACACAGACACAGACACACAAAGACCTTCAACCATCTTCAGCCGCTCTGGCTTTTGGCTCTTGGCTCAAACCAACCAGTGACCTGCCATCCTATCCTGGTAGCTGCTGGGATGAAGGTCAGCAGTGAATTATACATCACTATCTCTCGCCCTCACACACACCACAGCAACACCAGGGGCCACAGCATACAGGATAGAAGAGGGGGATGAGAACAGGAAGAAGAAACAGGAAAAGAAAGAGAGACTGAAATAGTTTCTATCCCCAGGGAAAAACAACCTGGTGTTCTTTTGAAGTTCATTTGTATTTTAAAGCCGGTTTGTAGCTTCCTCCTCCTCGTCCTCCTCCTCCTCCTCCTCTCTAGCATTCAGCAGATTGCAGCATCTACGCTACCCAGCAGCTACATGAAATATTGTTCAAAATAAATCCACACAGAGCAAAAACACAGCCTCACAAACAAATTGTGATTCACGATACCCAGTACCATTCATCATGGTTCAACAACACAGAGAAATTAAAGCAGATAGGACGCAAATGCATCATTTGTTACAGTCACAGGGATGTAGCAGGCACACTAAAAGGGGAAAATTAAATAGTGTGCCGGGCTCAATATATGATGATTAATTCTCAATCATGAAAGATTTCATAAAACCTTCCAACCCCCAGATATTGAGCACTAGAGAAAAAAGAAAAAGACGTTAAAGCGTGCTACTATTTGGAAATAATTTCCATTCCATTTTATTTGCAGGGCAGATCATTTATTATGTGATATTTTCTTTATTTGTGGATATAACACTGCATGTTCCCACATTTTATACGCATCACGATAACAGTGAAGGCTGGGTTATCGTGTCAATGAGGTTCTGTGAGTGTGCGCACACGTCTTAGTAATGCAAAAAAAACAAAAGGATGCCCACGTCTCTGTCTTTGAACTTGACGTTGATTACAGAGGAAGCGTAATATTAAGCACACATGCAGACACACTAATAAGCACATGCTGATGCCTTCATCTAACTCACGACAGCAGGGGAGGAGAGGAGCGCTGGCCTGTCCAACAATATCTGGCCAGACTCCCATTGGAACTTAACGGAAAAATCCACCTCTGGATCATCTTGCACTGTTATATATCGTTAATCTGTTTGTTAGTCACAACGTGACAGAGCCTTTTTTTTTTACTCACTTTTGTAGCTTTGATAGTTTTTGCTTCATTCCATTTTGATACGTTAATGATTTGTTTTCAAGACTAATGACCAGTATGTTATCAATACTATATCAGCACTATATCAATAATGAAGCACATTTTTGATAAAGTAGTTAATTGTTTTGTGTGACTATTTTAGACAGACTTGTAATTATCATTATGATTATAGTAGTAGTAGTAGTAGTAGCAGTAGTAGTAGCAGTAATAGCAGTAGTAGTAGTAGCAGTATTAATAGTAGTAGTAGTTGTAGTAGTAGCAGTAGTAGTAGCAGTAATAGCAGTAGTAGTAGTAGCAGTAATAGCAGTAGTAGTAGTAGCAGTATTAATAGTAGTAGTAGTAGTAGTAGTAGCAGTAGTAGTAGCAGTAATAGCAGTAGTAGTAGTAGCAGTAATAGCAGTAGTAGTAGTAGTAGTAGCAGTAGCAGTAATAGCAGTAGTAGTTGTAGTAGTAGCAGCAATAGCAGTAATAGCAGTAGTAGCAGTTGTAGTAGGAGTAATAGTAGAAGTTGTAGTAGCAGTAACAGTAGTGGTAGTTGTATCTGACAGTTGCCTATACAAGTAATATTTTAGGCTATAGGGCTAAAAAGGCAATTGTATAAATTTTAGCAGCACAATTCTTTCCAGAATAGCAGTAAATTCTATTACTTTCAGGCATACTTTCAGACCGGGTAGCTACTGTAAGTAATAGGCTGTCCCTTATAAAGCCCCGGTGCTCTCTCTTGTTGAGGTAAACATATTTTATTGTACTTGCAGAGACATTTGATATGTTTGTGAACCCTTTGAATTCATTCATGTATAAATGGCTACTAAAATATGGTCTGATCTTCATCTAAGTCATAAAAGAAACCTCACAACTGAACATATATCCAGAGTGTCTTAGAGTGAGTGAGCAGGTACATATTGCTCAAGAACACTTTGACAGGACACATGAGATTGAGACTTTCTGGTTACAGGGTAGTCTTTTTAACCACTAGGCCAGCCTGTCGCTTTCACAGGCTACCCTACATATATACGTATGTATATATAAAATATATATGTATAGTATACAGTACAGTATATAAATAAAATATAGAGATAAAATAAAAAAATATATAAACTATTTTTTTGCCTTACTTCTTTTAAATCCACTATTTCCTTTATGCCTGTGTGTCCGTGTGTGTGTGTGTGTGTGTGTGTGTGTGTGTGTGTGTGCACCACCTGCCGTCGTCCCAGCTCATTTCCCAACACAAAGTGAACTGTAATGAGATCCGCATTATAGAACACAATCCCAGTCAGGCCATTACCTGCTCTGTGCACAAGAACAAACATACATTTCTGTCTCGAATGCTGGTGTGTTAAACCCCACATTCTATTTCAGTCAGGTCTCAGGAGTGAGCCGACACACACAACGCACACACACACGTCAATAGCCTTGATTCATCCCATGGACTTCAAAAGACCATCTGCAAATCTCCAAACACCCACATCGCAATCCACCGACACACACAGACACACACACACGCAAGCACATCCACCCAGTCGTCCCGGTGCTGGCGCTGAGGCGGTGGGTGTAACGGCACACCGGGGAGCAGCCACAGCCTGGACCAGATGCCTCCGACATTCCTCCAGCTCCATTGTCACATTGCTTCACTCCTCACACATCATTATCCCAGCAGCTGTTACTTCACAGCACAGTAACACAAACTCTCTGAGAAAGTCCCCGGCAAACATATAAGTACTTACTCCGGCACGACGTACACATCGGCACGCACGCTTACCCAGTGACTGCACGGCCCCAAAAAGGTTCAGTTTTGAGAGCATGGCGGAAAGGTGAAAACACAAGGCACAAATGTGGATGTTACGAGTTTTTAATACATTATCAGAAATGAGAGGACTTTTGCTTTTTAACTTCAATTTGTTGGTTACTGAATAAAAGTGAAAGTTAGATTTTATGGATTTTCATGTCAGACGACAGCAAGTTAGGTTAGCGTTAGGTCACTACTGCAGCTTAATGACTAACATTACTACTAATATACACTTAGCAAGGCATACTAGGTTAATGTTACATCCTCAGCAATGGCTCTTTTTACAATAATGTGTTTAAATTTGTTGTAAATCTATGAATGAATGAATGAATGAATGAATGAATCTTATATTTGTATAGCGCTTTTCTACTTCGGGGAGACAAGGATTGATATCAGGGATGATTAGGCGGCCTTGATGACAGAATTGGTGTGTTGTTGTCACTTGCACAGATTCAAGCTGTGATATGTTTTACTGTAAAGACATGTAAATAATTAATTTGCAGATGGTTGCTAAACTCCTGGGCTTCATTGATGTTTCTATTTGGTTGATGGTAATTTATTGGCCAAAATAAAATCATGCCTGCTTGTAACACCTGCTTGTGTGTCCCTGCTGTTGCCAAATTGCCAAGGCAATTTAAGAGGGCAATTCACTAATCACAGTTTTGCTTTGACTGTATAGAAAAGATATACATTATCCAGACTATACAGCAGACCAAAGAAACCAAATAATCACTAATCTTCTTCTGTTTGGCTGGACAGTGTATACAGAATTGCATGAAAGGATTCCCAATTGCCAAACTGATAAAGATATACTGTAACCCCCATGAATGCATCAATAAAACTACAGATGAGATATGCAGGCACTTGCTCTTGCTTTGGTTAGTCACTGATGTGACTGGTGGGCTTTAATGGGTTTTATGCAGTCAATTTCACACTGCGGCCATATATAACAAAGATTATGTTCATAGTTTTGCAGAAGGCTTAGATAGCATATAAAAACTTAAAAGTGAAATGTTGAAGAACCCATAGGTTAAAAGTTTCCAATAACTTTAAATAGAAGCACAACAATAAATAACTATTTACATTTTATTTAACCCCAGTAAAGCCCAGACCCATTTCAAGGAACAGATTCTCTTGGTGCACCTCCTTCACCACAAGGTCACGGTCCCCCACCGCAACTTCGCAGTAGGCGCTGTCCGTGACCTCCTCACAAAAAAACAATCAACATATCTTGAACGTTTGAACATGTAATTTAAATGGTTCAAGAACTTATTCCTGTTCATCCTCAAGTATTTTCAACATCTCAGAGGGCCAGACGCAAATAGTCTTAGCAGAGGCCATCTCATCCGCCTCCATGCTCAGGATTGTTGGCAACTTGATTGGCTAATGCAAGAGTTGTTGATTTTTCTGCACCCACTCACTCGCCAGTCTACAGTGAGCCAGGACCTTGGCTTCCTATGAAGAGTAAAAAAAGAGACGGTATATGAAGATGATTAAAATGAAAGAAATTTTCAGATAAAGTCCACATTTAGAAAGAAATTTTCAGCAACTTGAGACAGCCTTTATTACTTGCCATCCCAATCAAACCTTGCAGGAGACACACATTGTCCACTACATAAAAGTTACCTTTTGTAAGTGTGTATTACATACTGTATATAGAAATAACACAGTGCATGATAACTCAAGATGGGCATATAAAGGTGAACTCCTGTTATCTCTTTAATAAACCAGTTAACTCTGCATAACTTTGATATTATATTTCCAATATTACCTACATTACATACGTTAACACTATCCAAAAACTTTCCCCCTAAAAAAACCCCCCCATAAAAAACCCATAAAAGAAACATAAAATAACAGTCATACAAAAGACACTCACTCTTCTGAATCATGGAAAACAGTATCAGGAGCTAGCTAACTTAGTCTACGATGAAGCTAACTAACGTCAGCTAGCCTTACTACTAAGAAAAGGGTCTGGCACTCTTGAGTACTGCTACTACATAATCAAACCCAACTTTATTTTTTTTGGGAAATTGCAAAATAACATCACCTACCGTGTTTCAAGTTGGCATTCTCAAAATGTCCTCAGCTGTGACTGTTTCCAGGTGAAACAGGTATTCCTTTTCCGGTACTGGGAGTCGAAAATAACCAAGAAAGAAGAGTCCTGAGAGCGGAGGTCTGTAGTCAGGTGCCTCTCGGACAATCTGACTTGCATAAAAATTAAAAATAGAGAAATCTAGTTGTTGAGAATTGTTTGTTTATGGAGACCTAATTTTCTTCATTTCATTTTACCCAAATATAATCTGTAAGCACATGTATGGAAAATATACTCTTGAAATTGTGCTGTGTCTCCATTAGTTAACTAGCTAGCTAACATTAACTCAGTTGGCTTTCTCTACAATATTAATGCAGATCAAATCAAATAACTTTGCTATCTTCACTTGTGTAGCTTCTCTTTACTGGTACCTTTAGCCTATAATGTTAAGCTACACTTTAACAACTCGACAAAATGTCGAGTTAAGGCCACCAGCTGCTTGTCAAAATGAGGATCAGCGTGCTGTACTGCACATTATTGGCTAAAGTGTGTCGATCGAAATGAGGACCTTCATCAAATCAGTCTCAAGTAAAGTGTGATTGAAGAGGGCAGGATCTAGCGAGGCCAAGAGGCTAATTTGGCAGCAATGCTGCGAACAAAGACAATCGGGGGGAACTAGAGGAGACCCCGCCGCTGTCTCTTCGCTGATATACAATGAGCCACAATTAGCAGAGCTGGAGTGTTGGCCCACAGCCCATTCACTGGCACTAGATTAGAAACAACTCACTTAGTACCCTGAGTGAGACATTCACAGCTGACTGACTCCTGCATGCCACTTGAGAGACATCTATCCTTATGAGGACCTTCCATTGACTACATTCATCTCTCCACTACATGCCTAAGCTTAACCTTGATCCCAAACTAGCCCCTTGAAGAAGTGAGGATCAGAGAAATGTCTCCACCTTCGCTTTGCCAGGATGGTTAGATTGTGTGTGAGAATCGCAGACGGGGTTTCTGGTCACTGATGCAGACTGGCAACGCACGGCTTTGCTTCAGTCTTTCACCGCAAACACAAGTAGCCTGTCAGCAGACTCGACCGGGGACACATCAGTGCTCTCATAAGGCTCTGAAGTGTGCAAGGTATGAGCAATGGGCATTCGCTGTTTCATACACTGCTATAATTAGGGGCTTGTTGTCGGAAAATTGTCTCAAGGCTGAAGTAATTTTGTGTGTGACTGAGTGACAACAATGTGCCCAATGTGTTGTTGCCTACCCTGTGGGAGTGTGTGTGTGTGCGCGCCTACATGTGTGTGCGTTCTTGTGTGTGTACTTCTATCGTTGTGAGAGCCAGAATGAGTTCTGAACCTTCAGAGTGAGGACATTATGACCGGTCCTCACTTCTTTAAGGGGGTTCAAGTTTATTCCACGTTCACTTCTAATGCACCGATGAAGGCTTTTCTTGCCGAAACGGTGTGTGTCCCATGGTGTGCTCGTGACATGTGAGCACTGTATCCAGTCTTTTTTGAGCAGTCACATCCCGTGCTCATATCATATCAAAAGAAGAAGAACGGGACGACATCTCGCCGCTACGACCTGGAAGCGTTCGTGTATTTAACATCCAAAATCATTTTTATTTCTGAATAAACCATAAAAGAAGTGCAGCAGACTGCGCTTGCTTTTTGTGTGTGTATATATGTGTGTGTGTGTGTGTTCAGAGAGCGAGACACGAGGTGATTATGGGCAACACAGCTCCAAACACTCAATACAAATCACCCCCAACACACTGCTTAGTTGGCTTCAATTACTTCTGTGCTTGATATGAACCATGTAGGCACCTCATAACCCTCGTTTGTTTGGTCATTGTTTGTCTCATTAAAAAGAGTATGAACCTGCAGTGGCTGCATCTGGATCGACTCCAAAACCACCAGCAGGGACATGGAGCTCTGGCCACTACGGCTGACAAGGGATCAGCCCTCCCTTCTCCGGCTTACTCTGCTAACTACTGTCCAACCCCATCAATCTGCTAATCTGCCCAAATGTGCATATGATCTACATCTATGAAGTGAATAAAGTGTATAGTTCTCTCAATACATCTACATGCCAAGTCACTTCGGTATATATGTAAACCTATATATATTTTTTTCATTTTTAATAATTGTCCAGCTTTTCATAATGCACAAATCTCACATTGTCTTTTTGCACATCCTGTTAAATCTGGAATCCAGATGTTTTTGCACATTTTCACTCATACGTTTCTATTGAATATGTCTGTAGGAATTGTATGTTGAATATTTATATAAAACCCCATTTCCTCTATTCTTATTTGATGTGTCTTGCGCAACGACACAGGGACCATTAAAGTAATAATCTAAGTAATGTTTATGAAAGATTTTACATTTTCTGTTTGTTTGGAATAAACAGAAGAACTGGGTAGTTAGCACGATAGCCACCATGTCTGAACAGACAAAGAAAAGACAGAAACTCAAACTCCATCAACAAGAAAACGAACGGAGAAAGACGTAATAGTGCTGGACACACTGGGAAGTGCATTGCAGAAACACCACAGGAATGAGCACCAAAGTTTTTTTTAAATATAGACAAAAAAACAAAACAGGATTTCAAGGTTTACCAAATTAAAGTTTCATCTAATCTAATCCACTCGCCGCCATTGGACTCATCCTTAATACTGTTTAATTTGTCAGCTCACCTTGAACCCTTCTCTATCCCTTTCTTTCCTCCCCTTCCTCCATCACAATCACATTTATTTCCATCCATCCTCACCCTGTCTCTTCTAAAAGTAACCCTTTCTCTATCTGGCCCTCTTCATCCCCTCTCCCTCGTTGCCCTGCCTGGGTCTCTCTCTTGTTTACCCAAAGCAGCCTCATGGTCCTCAGCTGTCAGCCTTTAGTATTCCTGCTGCCAAGGCCGTGACCAGGGGGAGCCCCAGCCAACGCGCGCACACGCACACACGCACACACGCACACACGTACACACAACCTTCACCTTCCTTGTTCAGCATCCAAACGGGTTCCTTCAGGCAATGGCTGATATTTAGTGTGCGTGAGCATGTGTGTGTGTGTGTGTGTATGCCAGATGATGAGTGTAGTGCCAACAACGGCATAATAACCCAGGGATTTTCATCCTTCCTCATTTGGTATTTTGTCCATTATTTCCCCTGTCTCATTTGCCTTGCAGTAATGTTTCTCCAGTAATACAGGGTTTGCATTATTGATGAAGCTGCCCCCCTATCTGTGTGGGCCAAGGGATGGAGAAGATGGAGGAGATGGAGGGGTGGTGAGATGGAGGGATGGAGGGGTTTACAGAAGGCGGGTTGTTTAGTTTCCTCTTTGTCTGCCCCCCCCCCCAACTACCCCCCCTCTGGGATGACAGTCAGGCCATGTGGGCAGTATTTACTGAGCTGGGCACCATGCATGGATCCACGCCATATGGTTGTGCACACACACACACAGTCACAGACACAGAGAGGCGACATACACACATGCACAAACAGATACAGAGACAAACATACACACACATAGAGTGTTTGACCAATATGGGATAATTTTGATATAATCTAAATGTCTCATTAGAATCAAGTCAGGTTAAGGGCTTCCCATAGACAAACAATGTAGTATCGATCAATTCTACAATAAATGTGTAATCAATCAAATTGCATCATATCCATCAAATCAGAGGTAGGCGGCGCTCACCAAAGTCAGCGAGCTTGAGCTCTCCGGTGTCACTGATGAGCAGGTTTTGGGGTTTGAGGTCGCGGTGAAGGATGTACCTCTGGTGGATGTAGGACAGTCCTCTCAGTAACTGGAACAGGAACAGCTGGGAATAAAGCCAGACAACACCCATGGGTCAATAAAGGGAAAAGTACAATTTGGATGAGTAAACATTCAGGATGATATATCGCTCTAGACAAAAAAAGTTATCTTTGTAGATCTGATTAAAAAGGAGGCTCTAGTTATCCTTTAGGTTATAGATATTTGATCCTACTACTTGTCTTTGCCTATACCCTCTGGTTAAGTCGTTACTGTGTTGGCAGTGATGACAGCACCGATGCTCAGCTCACTGAGGTGTGAACAAACTTCGTAGATTTCATTCCAGTCTAAATGAGAACAGACACATGAACTCCAAAAGCTAATTTACAATTAGCTCAATAAAGCTCCTCAAAATATCCCGTCTCGCTCACAGACATGCCAGCATCAATACCCATCAACCCAGAACATTTTCGTCACTTGGACTATTGAGCAGCGATCAAACAGATAGCTGCCATTACACCACCCATCTGCTCTCACACCTCAATGAAGGGGAGAGTGACCCCTTCATTGAGAGTCTTCAATGGAGAGTTTTGTTTAAGAGGCTGTTTAAGAGGCTTTTCCACCCTTGACAAGAATACTGGTGGAAATTTTGTGGAATGAAAATGGTCAAATTTAACATAAAAAAAAAAAAATCTGCTTTTACAAACCCACATCAGTGGAACCCTGATATTTACACAGATTAAGAGTAACTTTGGCGTCCAAGCTTCTGAGATTCTTAAATCGCACACATCAATCAGAAAATAATGAGGTAAGCGCATTCCCTGATCTTCCATTCCAGCGTTCCTCGCACATTTCTCTCCTCTCGGCGATACTACAGTTCCAGCCAATTAGGCGGGTTGAAGCGCCGTGGAGTCCAATCAGGCACTGGCCTCGTCTGGCATCTGGAGGCAACGGGTCAACAGTTTGCGATTCCTCAACTCAGCTTCCGAGAGGCGAGAGGCAGTGGTGAAACATTTGCATGGGAAATGTGTGTCTACTCATGTATATCAAACGCACTTGTGAAAAGCCCTGCCTTGTTAAGAGTGTGACTGCACAGTAGAAAAAAAACAAAAACCTCAGTTGTCTATTCTCTCTACTTAGAACTTCAATTCAAACATCAAAACCTGCTTGAAAGAATGTTTTTTTTCCCGTTTGGTGTCAGATGGAAACGGAGCTCGGTCCTATTTGCATGGTAATATTTGAGGCAAAGTGAAGCGCTGAGGGCAGTTAAGAGGAGGCTTTACAGAATAACAGTCATTGACTGTTTTGACAGTTGAAATATTTTTTCTTGGTCTCAAGATGGGCCGATTTCAAGTTAAATTATATAGAACCTATCGATAAATTGAAAAGAAAAGAAAAAAGCTGCATCTTTCGGGGGAGGGATGTTTACAAATGCTCTGTGAAGCGGTCCTCTCGTCTTACTTTGCTAGTAGTCAAACAGAAGCTCAACATGATCAGGAGTGGACATTTGGCTTGCTGACAGATCAGACATCTGCTAGCACCCAACTATAGTAAGGGACTATGGGCTGTCCATCTGGCTTAAGGTATCGAAAGGAACCCTGGAGATGAAGGCGTAACCGCACCAATTAACCAACAAACAAGACCGAGTCAGCTGCAGAAGGGGAGAGAGGGAAAACAAAGTGAGAACAAAGTGATACAGACACCTACATGAACAGAGAGAAATGAAAAAGAGGAGAGAAAAACAAATAATTAAATCATTTCACACGGAGGAAAGGTGGCCATGCTGAGAGGTGGAACAGAGGAGGGAGGGGAGTAACAGCGCCTCGCAGGAAAGTCAATGGCAGCCGGGTCGATAAGCCTGCTGGCCCCCAGCCGAGTGGAGGAGGGATTAGAGGATGAGGAAAGGAAAAAATTAGAACTAGGATGGTAACTATAGCCACAGGTAGAAAAAAGCAACATCTCCTTTTATAAGGACATATTCCTATAGAGGCTTTGCAGTTGCATCAGAAACCTCCTCGCAACCACAAGGTGGTTGGTCCACTGTGCTCAAACAATGGCTAATAATATATCAACCAGGCTATTGATATAAAAGATTGTTGCGGTGTGGGTGTAGGCCAATTCAGTAATGTCATAGATAAAAGTGAATAGTGTGAATTTGTTTCCAAATGTCATGTCTTTAGCCCTAGTGTCTTCTCCAAAACACACTGAGTTGTAGCTTGAAAAGAGTCAGCTCAGTTAACCTGAACTAACTGTTAGCTAGCTAACTAGCAAGCAGGCTAATTTAGAATAGTGTGAAAAGGTAGATTTATTTCCAAATGTAGGTTACTGTCACACAGTAAACTGTCTTGTCTTCACACTGAAGTTAAAGTTGTAGCTTGAGAAGCGTCAGCTCAGTTAACTTGAACAAACTGTTGTTTTTTGTCTTTGTTAGCTAGCTAGCCAGCCTGCAGGCAATTTCTGCAGAGGACCCAATGTTAATGTTAACATACGACCATTAGCCACTACTAACGCTAACTTCTACATACGTTAGCTAGTGTGAAAATCAGATAAGAGTGATGGTTAGCTAACCAGATATGGTTAGCTAGCAAAACTGATATTATATAAATCCAAAAATGATCAGATTTATTAGTGTTGAAATGATAAATCAGAAATTAACCATGTCTATTGTATGCTATTAAGACGTCTGAGTTGAAGAAGCGCCATCAGCTGTTCACAGCTGTTGTTGCCAAGAGCTGAGGACCTCCAATATGGCCGCCAGAGGGGGCGTTACCTACCTGAAAGCCCTCTATAGTGAAACGACACAAACAGACACACAAACAGAATACACGTTTGTGGTTCTGTAGTGATAGAAGGGGAAAAAGGAAAATTGGATCTCTGCTGTGTGTGTGTGTGTAGACATAATGCATGATTAATCTCGCTCACTAATTGTAACTGCAGGAGAAAGAAGCTCTGTGATGGTATTTGATCGACCATTAGCACAATCTATCACCTGAGGAGTGACCCTACTGCATCAACCATCCATCATCAGCACATGAATCAACACACCGCCATCTACCTAATGATGAAATAGTTACTGCCGTTGTACTCGTTGCAAGCATAGCGCTCTACCAAGATAAGCATTATGAAAAGATGTGGAACAGCGTGAACTGGATAGGCTTTGTGATATTCCCATTCATTTTGCAGCAGCATATGAGGCCATGCATCAAAATGACAGCAGCACACTGGGGTTCATATAGAGTTTCACTAGGACAAAAACAAAGCAAAGCAACATGGAACACGGGAGGAAAAAGACATGAAGGATGTGTATTCAAATAAAACACATACTAATGCGATGTTCACACTGAAACACTGACGTCTTGTTTACCCATCTTACAGGCACTTAGGCATGAAGACTGACTGATGTGGGGGGAAAAATGGAAATAAAAAAAAAATGCTTTCATATCGAAAGTTTCATGTTTAAAATCGGACCGTCACAGGATTCAACATTAAAAAGTACAGCTCAAAATGCAAAGCTTTTAGACCCACTGAGAAACCTCCAAAGCAGCGTTGTGCTGAAAGAGGTAAAAGTGGCAAAGTCAGTGAGGGGGAGATAAAATAAAGTGTTAAATGGAGTGAAAAGGGGCGGCCATCTGTCAGCTAGCACGGTGAGACCCCCTTATCTATTCCAGAAAGCATCTGTACCGTGTTGTCCTTAATGGGCCGAATCAAGAAAGCACATCAACTTGCACTCCTGTACTGGCCGCTAAGGACTACGCTAATGTACCAGATATGGGTACAATTGTCTTTGTCGAGGCTTTTGTGCCAAGATAGCTTATGTTTTAATGGCGGCTTTATTGTACTGCTGGGCCTGTGTGTTTTAATATAAGATTACTGCACAGCCACTGTTTGTTGGCCAAACATTGTTATCGAATGCGTAAGAGAATGTTGACTTCTTAATAAGGGATCAGTACCTAGCCATTACTAGTCAATGCATTTCCAGTAAAAGTTTAGATAGTGAACAGACGTGGATACGACAGCCTGCACAGACACTGAAAACCTGTGTAGTCGTCCATAGCTGCTGCCTGCTTTGGACCTAAACATCATCGTGAAAATGTTGTGGGTTGACATTGAACTTAGGCACCTCCTGCATGTCAAGTCAAATGCTGGCTGGGATTACCTGCCCTCGATATCGGTGTGACGCATGCCGTCCATGACTGATGTGGTAATAGTAGCTTTACTTGTAATGCAGTTAGAAAAGCGAATGCTGGCCCTGCAGACATGCTGCTGCCGTGGGTGTCAGTTTCACATTGATCTGTTGAGATCTCATTGGGAGATGGCCATTCAACTGATTGCTTATAATCTAATAAGGAAGTCATCTCACTAGCAGCCTGGATGAGGTCATAGGCACTTGCGCTCAATTCCATCAGCAATACTTACAAACTATAGCAAAGTAGATGGTGCTGCACAACCAGATGGTTTCCAATATATATTGCTCTGGATCATCGAGTTCAAGCAGTAACTACAGCATGTTCCAGCATGAGGCAGGCAGGCACCCACACCCAGACTTTTCTCTGGTCCTCGACCAATTATACTAACAGTGAACGTCTGAGTGTTTGTCTCTAAATGTTCATTGGATCCGGCACCAGGCGACAACCTAATAGCTTTTATGTCCGTGATTAGTAAATTAAAGGACGGGTGAGCAGCTAGAGTTCCCTCACAGTCAATCACAAAATGCACTACTGAAGGAAATGAAATGTCCCATATTATTTGGCCTTTGTGATTTTATATTCAAATATACTATGGCTCATGATAAAAATAATGTTCTTTGTAATGTTTTGCAAATAAGTGTAGTTTAGTTAAAAGTGTATTGAATGGAAGTCCTCACAGGCAGAACACTCCCATTACTGGACCCTGATTGGCCGAAAACACCACTAATTAAACTCACTGGATGGATTTCAGGAATTCTTTAGTGAGGGCAGCCAATCAGGATGAAGTCTAATTGTGATGCGTTTAACTTTAACAATGTCTTCATTAATTTGATCATATATGTATACAAAAAGAGGATAATCTGTATTCCTATAAATATAGGAGTTTTAAACTGTTACACCCAGTCTATCTGCTCTGCTGTGAACTTAACCAACCAAGCTCCCCATTTTATACAGAAAATCAGGAAGAAACAGAATAGGTACTTCAAAGAGAGTTTGGGAGTGGAGAGTCTGTCAAAGGAAGAGTTTTTGATAAGACGTTCCACACACACACACACACACACACACACACACAATGTGTGCGGCCATATCATTAGTCCTCCTCCCTGCTGTCTCTTCTTCCCCCATCAAATCAGTTTGTTTTACTAACATTGCTGTCAGTTTCTGCTATTATATTAGGCCTACGCATTTGGAAATCGGGCAGCGCTTGCAGACGTTATTTGGACATTTGTGGAGTACGTCAATTGTAGGCAAATCACACACAATAGATTCTCGAGTAGAACAGTCTGCAAAATTACACCTTTAACCGTAATTTCAGCGTTTGAATTCAGGACTGGGCCTTTAATCAAGTGTTGACATTTCCATTGACATTGTTCACACACCTTAGTTAGTTATTGTTAAAACAAAATGTTGTTCACATTTAAAAGATCCAGTGCAATGATTTAAATTCAGTCAGGAAGAGGCAAGGAGTGTCCTTGTGTCATTTAATCATTTCAAATGACACATGACTCAAACTCCATGCCAATGGAAAGGCAATGGTTATCAACATCAACTCCTCCCTCGTCCACTTAGCTTTATTGGTCTTATAATAATAGGCGTGTTCAAGATAAGGAGACGTACAACCGCAAATAACTGCATTGTTGTCTTTTTACACCAGCCTACCCTGCTTTTTCCCTGTCACTGTGGCAGAGGTGATTATTAGTGAGTACTCAGGTATATATGCTCTCTCTGTAGTGAGGCTGGGTCGAGTGGCCGGCAGGCTTATTATATTGAGTGTGTGAATAAAAACTGGGGTCCGTCTATTCCATTACTACAACTCTGAGCTTGTTACAGTCACATTACCATTCCCTTTGTTTAACAATACGAGATCGGGAAATGTGATTCTTATTGCACTGGGCCGTTAAATTCATTGTAGTCACAGTGGGTCGCTCCACTAAAGCCTCAATTACACGACTACACGGGGACAAAGCCACGCAAGCCCTATCAATCGTGTTTACAAATTAAGAATCACAACCCAGGCGTCTCGCCAATCAGCGGCAAAGTCGGTGGGAACCGAGCAACACCCCACTCCGCTCTCTCGGAATAATCCTAAATTATTCATGTGAATCTCAGTGAGGCAGCTGTCAGAAGGAAAAATACACATTACTTATGTAAATCCTTAGTGACAAAAGGTATGAGCTGTTACATAACACATGTAGCCTGAACTGTCACCCTCCTGTGTGATGGCACGTCCCACCATCCCTCTACCCCCCCATGGCCTCATTCACTCTATCATTCTCTACCTGTTCATTTACCTCAGCAACCCCCCTCACAAACAGTAGAGATATCACTGAATGCGTATATGCAGCTATAACGTTACAGTAGGAAAATGTGCACGGACATGTGCACAGATTCTGTGTTGTGGACATAATGTGAAGATTACATCCCTCCATCACGAGAGGATGATGTGACAATAGCATGAACTGGATACACTATTTTCATGCTAAGTTTGGCCAAGTAGTAAAACGTCAGTTAAGGTTAGGCTACTAAAATAACTTTGGTTAAGGGTAGAGTTAAGGTTAGGTAATAAAACAACTTTAGTTAAGGGTAGAGTTAAGGTTAGGCAATAAAACAACTTTGGTTAAGGGTAGAGTTATGGTTAGGCTACTAAAACAACTTTAGTTAAGGGTAGAGTTAAGGTTAGGCAATAAAACAACTTTAGTTGAGGGCAGAGTTAAGGTTAGGCTAGTAAAACAATTTTAGTTGAGGGCAGAGTTAAGGTTAGGCTAGTAAAACAACTTTATTTGCCTGCTGCTAGTCGTGTCTCCTTCACACAATTCTTTCATTTTAAAGCATCATGCTCATTTGAGAACAGGCTGACTGTACATACGGTACCTTCACATTGTCTGGGTGGAGACCCCCGGGGTGTCTGTCCATGTACTGACACAGGTCCGTGTGCTGTGAAAGAAAAGAGCAACAGAACAATATTAATATCTTAATATTTTCATCCTAAAACCTCTAGAAATATATCAATGGAAATGTTGACAACATATACTGGGGCTGCTGTTGGATGTCATTGGATGTCATTTCAGGGATATACGATGTAGAAACTTTCCAATTACAGCCCTTGGTCCATTAAGGTAAAGGCACAGAAGGGAACCGAGCAGGAAATGTCATCATGGTTTATTGTTGTTCTCTGAGTATCATTGGGATGGAGGTATTAGCAAATGGTTAGAAAAATCTATTAGTGCATTAGATGTACTGCATTGTCATTCCATACAAATCCTCAGCCTGCCTTCTCTGACAAAACGTCTGTGTGGCTTAGCGAGACTGGAGAAATAAACTCAATCACTGAGCCGCGCCAGACGTCTTGCGTGAGCAATGTTTTGTTTCCCTGTTTTTTGATAAATGATATCCAGTCTGTATCAACACAGATATCCACAACCTGATGGTTCAAAGCAATGACTTGACACGTTCATACGTTCAAACCCATTAGAAACCATCAATACAACATAGTTTCAGTTTTCTGTAGACTTTGGTTGTACCTAATCAAATTTGTTACACTTAACACACATGAACTTAGTGATGATACATCTGAGTTCATGTTTTACAGCAAACCAAACATTCATTTCAGTAGTCCTAGTGTGGCATTTTAAGAGTTGGGATCACAAAATGATTGATGTAATAATTAGTTTTATTTGAACACATCATTCCCTACACTTGACTACAAGTATTTCCTTGTTGGTGACGTCAAAATTCAGGAAGTCAAAGAAATCAGAGTCCATCACCAAACCCGAGTTCCAAAGTGGTATTATCCATCTGAAAGCTGAGGTGAACGGTATTCTCTAGTAGTATTTAACCAGTTCAAAACTGAGGTGAACTGAATTTGCTAGTAGGAAGCCTGTATCTACCATCTCTCCCATAAGACATGAATGCGGCGTTACTCTAATCTGCACTTCACTACTGGGTTTTGCTAGCAGACTCAGGGTGGAGGAGGGGTCAAAATGATATTTACAATCTCCAACTGCTGCTCGCACGCCCAGTGTTTCCGTTCCTGAATAATTCAGACAACCGCTCCAAACGAGCTTCAGACATGCCTGTCCATCTTACTAAAAAAAAAAACCCCTCTCTCTCTCTCTCGATCTCTTCTCTTCATCCTCTTCTCACATTTATTTTGTCTCGACATCTCTTGCTCATTCATGTCTTGTCTTTTTTTTTCTCCCCCTCAATCGCCCCTCTTGTTCTCCGTCCTTTTCTCTGCCTCGCTCTCTCCTTGTCAATCATCATTAGCTACTAGATGAGAAAAAATGAATTGATTTCGCTCGGTAGAAAAGCCCTCTGTATGTAAAAGACTGCAGGCTGACATTTTGGGGCTGAACACATGAAGATGGATCAGCATGAAACTAGCGGTGCAAATAAGGTCGGCAGCAACACGTCTACAGCTTGAAATTTTCCTTTTCAGTCCAATAAACAATGGAGACCATGTTCCATGTTACATATTCATAAATAGAAAAGGAGGAAATTCCTCTTGTTCAAAGGCTTTTGAGATCAACAAATATCCATATTGTTGATGTAATAGACCATCCTATGGTATTTTTCATGTATAGTCATCACTTGACTTATATGGGTGTTTGAAGATGCTGATAGATATACCAAAATATTTGGATTGAAGCTGCCGATAGCTTAGATATTCAATATCTTTAAATCTCTATAATAACAATCAATATATTTAGAGATGGCCAATATAACGGTATTCACGGTACGCCAGTAGAAATTTGTACTGTGATATGGATTTGACCATACCATTCATACTGCATTTTTAATGACTACATGTTGTTTTCACTGTAACGCGCAAGGGTTAACTATTTTAAAATTGCAAAAAAAAATATTTTTCTTTCTCCTTTATAGAGAGAAGTGTCAGACACCCCTGCATGGACTGTGCTATTGGTTTATGCAAAAAAAGTGGTAAGCACCTGTTGGAAGTGGAAGAATGGCGACTGCACAAGCCAAACTAGGGTTGCCTACACAGCACCTCATAACCGAGACACCTACCAGATGGGGTTCTCGGCAGAAAATGATCGCAAGAGTGACTGAGCAGCAGAAGGCAATAGCTCAGGTGCTCATGACAGAAAACTAGGCACTTGGTGCCAACTTGGCAAGATTTGGATGTTCTGTCTGTGAAAAAGCCCCTGAGCCCCCTGATTGAGTTCACTGATGCCTTGTCAGGAGAGGAATACGCCAGTGTCTCGTACCTTTTCAATGGGAGTGTCCTGGGACAAGACCAAGATGACACAGAACTCACAAAGGAGATGAAAAGGGCCATTCTTGATTATCTGAATGAGAACTATTCAGATCCTGCCGCAGATGACCTTCTCGACATGGTGTGCTTCCTTGACACGTGGCTTAAGACAACGTACATTAGGGATGACAAAGCGGATTACATCAAGGCCAGAGCAGCAGCAGAGATTCAGTCAGTGCTGGTAGAGCAGGTGACATTCACAGCCACACCTACACCCCCCAGTTGGAGAAGCTGCTGCGGCAGCTGAGCCCATGGCAGCAAAGAAAATGAAGAAGACACTGAGCAGCTTCTTCAAGAAACAATGTCCCCAGGCAAGCCCCAGCTTCTGACAGAGAGGCAATAGAAGTGGAGCTGAAGAGCTACCTGCAAACCCTGGAGGTTGACAGTGAGACGGATCCACTAGAATGGTGGAAGTTGCACGAGGCAAATTTCCCAAGGGTGGCCACCCTGGCCAGGAAGTATCTGTGTATTCCTGCCACTAGTGCCCCTTCGGAGAGGGCATTCATCACTGGTGGGAACATTATAACCTGCCACAGATCGGCAGTCAAACCAGAGACGATTGATAGGCTTGTGTTCCTGGCACATAACCTATAAAAGAAGCCTAGGCCTAGGCCTTCAATAAGCTGCCTGTAGTAGCAGCTTGTTGAATTGTTGCTGCTTAAAAAGTGTCCTATTCGGGAGTTTCAAAAAAGTACTCAAATGTTCAAATGTTTACCCGATAAAGATTTGTACTTGAAAAGTATTCATCTATGTTAGAATTGGCATTTTGAATGTGAATTGTGGTTAGTTTATTTAACCCTAACTCTTATTGTGAAAAAAAGTTAATTAATACATTGCTGTTTTGCTCAATATAAATGTTCATATGTTTGCAATGTTCGCAATACTTCAAAACGTTTATTGTCAGCTGGAAATACAGGAGAAAACAATAGGAGCCTAATAAGTATTCCTATAGCAATAAATTACAATTTCAATCATTTACTGATCAAAATGCAATGTAACCTAACCTCAAAGACCAGTCCACATTACACCATAATAGTAGTACACCATAGACCACACCATAATATACAACATAATATACACTACATGGCCAAAAGTATGTGGACACCTGCTCATTGAACATCTCATTTCAAAATCATGAGCATTAATATGGAGTTGGTCCCTCCATTGCTGCTATAACAGCCTCCACTCTCAGATGATGGAACATTACTGCTGATTTGCTTCCATTCAGCCACAAGAGCATTAGTGAGGTCGGGCACTGATGTTGGGCGATGAGGCCTGGCTCGCAGTCAGCGTTCCAATTCATCCCAAAGGTGTTGGATGGGGTTGAGGTCAGGGATCTGAGCAGGCCAGTCAAGTTCCTCCACACCGATCTCCACAAACCATTTCTGTATGGACCTCGCTGAAACATGCTGAAACAGGAAAGGGCCTTCCCCAAAATGTTGCCACAAAGCACAGAATCGTCTAGAATGTTATTGTATGCTTTAGCGTTAAGATTTCCCTTTACTGGAACTAAGGGGCCCGAACCATGAAAAAGACCATATACATTAGAAGGGGTGTCGGCAGACATTTGGCCATGTAGCGTACAACATTTACATTTAGCTTTCACATACCTAGCTGACTTTTTTATTACTTTTAACACTGTGCAAGTGAAAATACACAACTAGTTCATGTCAGAGCTGAGAGTTATATCCCTTTCCATACAGTCTGACCTCCCCTCTCTGAATATCAAGGCCTGTTTTAACTCCAGAGCCAGATGGATCTCTGCTCCCCTCTCCTCATTAGCACTCCACAGCCATTCAGCCCGAGTCACGTCTCACAGCAAACATTAGTGAGAATTATATCTATTTACAGGAACACCTCTGACCGCTGCACCTTTGAGATGTGCTATATCTACCAACAGGGAGCCGCAAACTTGTCAAAGGTTTCACACCGAGCACCATTAGATGCAGCAGTGATGGGAAAAACACCACACAAACATTTTTTAAGAAAGCTGAGTAAGCTTATTCCAGTGGAGGGATTTGGCTTTGCTGTGCATTTCAGGATCAAAGTATGGCCAGGAAAAATGGTGGTTACTAGTTACATATAAGTTGATCTGGACTGTTTTGAACCTATTATTTACAGCCATTCCCATCCTTATGCTGCCTTCATGTCCTAGGAGGCCATGTGATGTGACACTTGAAACCAAGAACTTGGAAGTGTTCATGTGTTCAAACCCGTTTGAAGCTGTCAAGACGCCATAATTGAAGATTTCTGTAGACTTCGGTTGCTAATGGAACCAGAAATCCATCAGTAGTTTTGTCCTGGTATCGTGTTTTAAAAGTTGATTAAATGGTGATTAAAATGACTTATGTGATGAAAATGGCTCATTTTCTTTGTAGTATTTGAAATTATTCTATCATTCTCTTCACTTGACTACAGGTATTTCCTAGTTGGGGACAACCCTCACTGCTCTAGCTATCCATAGCATTTGACAGGACAGTTGTGGAAACCTACTAAAAGAGTGTCCTTCCAATAAAATGGCCGCAAGGCCTCCAGCTCTGGGCATAAACAGACATGCCACTGGTGGTTATGGCTGCCATCCTATGGCACCAAGCGAAGGCTGGAAAAAGCCACGCTTGTGTCCCGTTTTAAGACTAGGGCAAACGTTCCTAAAACGTCCTATAAACAAGATATATGTCAATCAAAATATCCAGAGGTCACATTTCTGCGGGGCAGAGTTTTAAAAAACTGAAACTCAATAGCCGAGCAGACACTGAAGTCAAATCCATCAAACTAAGGACACACATGAACATTGACCTTCTTTCCATATATAAAACCGTGGCTTCTTTTCCTTTTGAACAAATGGTAAAAACAAATTCTCAATCTAATTTCAGACTCATTGTGGTCCGCCCGTAAAGGGTCTGAGTGGTCGATCTCAGTGTGTGCGACTGGACCAGACGAGGCTAGATCACTCACCACATACTCAAAGACCAGAGTCAGGGTTTCCTTGGTGTGGATGATGTCATGGAGCAGCACGATATTAGCGTGCTTCAGGCCTTTCAGAAGAGATGCTGCAGGGAGACAAAGAGAAAAAGAGAGAGAGCTAATATGAACCACATAGTATTGATGCAACACCATAGGAATTGCTATGATCAATGCTATCATTAGCTGCATCATTATAATGCAAGATGGGGCTCCTACATCATCAACGCCGCTAACATCCAAGCTACGCTGAATATAGGGGATTGCAAGAAGATTAATAAAAAAGGAAAATATAGAGGGTGGATTTACTGGTGCAAATTCTCACGCTACTTTGTCAACAACTTCATGATTAAAAAGAAATTGTTGCCAGGGAGAGGATTTAGACGGTGCCTTGGGGGGGGGAAGACAACCTAATCACCCATTACTTTACAGGGAAAGCTCTGTCTTTTGTCTCAACTGAGAGTGTGAGCACTGCAATTAGTGGAGATAGTCAGTACCCACTAGTCAGTAACGCACCACGCTGAAGCATAAATAAGTTTCCACGGGTTTCGGAGACCAGATCAGACACTGGCAGCAAACAGCGGAGCTTTTTTCTCCAGCAATTATGGAGACAAAGTCAAAGGCAAACAAACAGTTGACAGAAATCTCCTCTGGTTACTGCGAAGCAACACAGGGAACGGTTTCATTTGGACAGAACTGCGAGAGTGGCATAATAAGTGCCGTTTTTTATTATGAGACCTAAATGGGATTTTCAGACTGTTGCCAATGTGATTAATTTAGCAAACACAATGTTCTTTCCAAGGGCACAGAGGAGCTTTGATGGACAGATCTGCAAGGGCTAGCGAGTGATGGAGCTTCATGAATACATTCATTGTGTATGAATACCTAAAGGACATTAAAAAAAAAAAACACAGATCAGCAGATCAAAGGCAGTACTTCTCTCTATGAGCAGTACATTAGCGCTATAGTCAGGCACGCTAGAACCCCCCCCCTTCCAATATTCCATCCTCAAACTGATGGGAATGAGTGACTGCATTTTTAATCAGCTTGCACACACACACACACGGGTCTCGTCCAGTCTCTATTGCTTTCTCCACCACCAGTCTGTAATTCTGTCCACGTATCTAGGCTGAGAGTTTCCTGCTCAGTAATTGCTGAATTAGTTCAATTTCAAAGTGCCTTTCTGATCCGCTCACTGGGAGTTGTGTGTGTGTGAATGTGTGTAGTGGGAGTGCTGGATGGTGCTCACTTCATCAGCCCCGGATCATACAGATCAAACAGACAGAATCATTTTCTCATCTAAATTAAAATGCCAGTTGTGCCCGTGGAGGTGAGTGTGTCTTCTCACATCCTCTAACTCGGCTTCAGTTAGCCAGAAGACCAAAGGCTTTCGCAGACCTTGAAGCACTTCACATACTGGGAGGAGGAACCACGCCAGAACGCGGGACATACTGGTGGAATGCATAGGGAATGAGGTGGCTTGGCATGGCATGGAATGTCTATGAGGTGTATGATCACAGAGCAGAATCAAAGTTCAATATGTAAACCTCGGTTTTGGAGTAATGCATCACAGAAGCACCATGGCTTTTGATTTTAAACTAAGACCTCAATTGTGTCTAGCATTAAATTCAAGCCCTTTGCACGCCAAGTGTGATTTTTCCGTCTGGTATTTTTGCACCTACATTTTTTTCCGGATGCTTGCAAACCTGTCGCATTGTCATGATGCTTTTTTTAATGAACCAGGTTGGAAGTTTTTAACAACTAATTATGAGCCAAACAAATCCTCTGTTGTCTCACGCCTAGAATATAGAGATGTATTTTAATACCTTATTTTGGAATGGGTTATAATTAAAAGTGATAGAAAACACTTATTTATCATAGGTCGGAAATAATCACTGTGTTTTCAGTGGCTGGTCACGATGTCCATGGCAACGGAAACTTGCTAGCAACAGCCAGATTTTTAACCACACGTTTAACCACAACACTACGCTTGGTTATCTCAAGTAAGATCATACACCTCAAAAGGCTAAAACAATTGAGCAATAATAATAAAACCTGGGTAATAAAACCTGTTCTGTTTTTTCTTCCTGAAGTGCAAGATCATCACCACATCATCATCATCAGTGCTCGTATGCGCCATAAAGTGTCTGACTGTGACACAATATACATTTTTCTGATTGAGTCTCCACAAAATGCATCGGGCTTGATGTGCAAAGGCCTTAAGGGTAGAAGTAACACATTACATTTATACTTGTTACTGAGTAGCATTATGTGTACAAAAACTAACAGTACAGAAAACGAAGAAGAATCCGGATACCGAAACCCGTTTTCACCCCCCATAAAGTGTAAACAAAGACACGTGCTCGTTACGTTGTGGTGGATTGACATCGCTCCTCAAACTGCTCCATTGCTATTCTCCGTTTGATTTAGTTTGTTTGCTTTAGTTCCGTTTTGGGTCTTGGCCAAACCGCGACGCTACTGGCTATACTCCCCTGCTCAACCAATCATTGTTTGTTTGACACACATGACAGCGGCTACGCGCAACGCGTTGTTGAGATTTGGGAGATGTGCCCTTACCCATAACACCCTGCTCTGCGTAGCTCCGCGTAGACATTTAACGTGCATCTACGCAGAAGCATACTTTGGCCTTAAGTGGTTCGCAATCACTAATAAGGAACTAACATGCTACTAATATGCATATCAATGAGCAACTAATTAATGGTGAATATGTTTTCTTTAAGTGTTACAGGTATGCTTTGAATGAAGAATGATATGCCATTTTAAATCAAATCCATCAGAGTATAATTTTTGCATGTTCAAAATGTTGCATTGCATCAAACCTGCATGTAGAGAAAACATTAAGTTAATTAACTGTAACATTAAATGCTCCAATCTAACTATGATATAGCTTAGTTAGCATCCATCCAGCTACAGTATCGTTTATTTGTGTTAGCCTGGTTGTTGTCTAGATAGTTAGTTAGCCATGCTAGCTAGCTGGTTAGCTGGTTAGCTAGTAGCATATAAAAACAGAAATGTAGTTATTCAATAATGGGGATTGACATTTTGAACAATAAATGAACAGTATCAACATATTGATTGATTGAGTATTTTGTAGAGAGAAAACAATAATGGATGTTAACGAGACAGCTGTGGGAGGAGAGATTCATGAGGAGAGATTCATGTCCCTGCCTACCACATCATTAAATTGTTCTGTTGATTCAGGCTTTACTTTGTTGATGTTTTTGTTGATGTTGAATTCTCTGTCTTCTTGTCCTTTTTGCATTGCATGGGAAATATCTTATGTAACAAAGTTTTTTGTTATTAGTAACTCAGTACCCTTAAAGTACATTTTACAGGAGATACTTCTCATTTTTACTTAAGTACACACCAGTACTCTTACTTATGTAATATTTCAGCAAACTAACAGTACTTGTAATTGAGTAGGATATTATTGGTCCTCTTCCCAGACCTACACCTAAAGCTGAGTCTTACCTTCTCTTATAGCCGTGAAAGGAGTTCCCTCCTCCTCCTGCAGGCGAATGACCTTCAGAGCCACCAACTTCCCATTCACCCTGGCAACAACACAGAAAAAAACTAAGAACTATAATCTGGAAGTTTTGTGACATGAAAAAAGAATCAATTAAAGCCAGTGAATCTGGAGAATAGCAGCAATCTTTAAGTCAATGAAATGTAATTTAGCGGCAGTGGAGTGAGACTCGGTACAAGGCCAGAGGATTACAACCTGAATGAAGCTCACCCATCAAACCTATTGTTGTGAGGAGAAACGCAAAATAACTCAATTACTGAGATAATGGAGTCTGTATATTTGGACTCTTTTACAGTGGGTGAACTTTCATTTTCTAGACAAAACTGCCTGTAAAGCACAAGAGCAACATCACTGGAAACATCACTCTTTACTATATCATTATACAAATCCATCCCAGAGTAATCCATAGTAATTTAATAAAACAAATGACATTTCATGCTTGGGGTGTGCACTCTTCTATTGCAGAGATATGAGGAAAAATCATTTACATTAGAGTATACACTGTAACTGTTATTACTGTACCATTAGCATATATCATTCAGTTACGCTGGTGCTTTATAATTAAATGCAATATAGCACACATTTACAAGTGGGTCTTACGAACTATACAGAAGAATGAATGGGTTACACAGATTTTGTGACGTGGCATGTTCTCCACAGATGCAGAAAGCTCACGTTAGGCAACCAACTCACTTGCTTTTGCCTTTGTAAACTGTGGCGTATGAACCCTCTCCCAGTTTCTCAAGCTTTTCATAGGAATCTGCCTTTCCGAACTTGGGGCTTGTGGGCTGAGGAAAAAAAGAAAAAGAGAGAAAAGATACAGAGGATTGAATTCAACGGTTCAGACAGCCCAGAAAGGAATAGTCTCCAAAGGATTTCTCGGAAGACATTACGAAAGTCTGCGGAAGATATTAATATCTGCTTACTCTCCATGGCGGTGTCTGGGAGGTGTAGCATCAGGGATGAGCTGAACTAATTTATCCAAGAACGCTGAATAGCGCTTTTGCATTGACTCGTCATCTAACCCCTATCGAACACTTTTGTCTACATGCCTACAACACTAGGTAATAACTGTTTGGTGACTTCGGGGTTCTTAGAAAATGAGGCACATTGTGTGCCACCAATTGGATGAGGCAGGAAATGTGCTGGATTGCTTTACGGCACAAAACAGGAAGAGGGCGCTGTTCTTCATATTGAGAAACACTAACAATACCACTGGCGTGAGATAGAGGCTACCCATTGCCTCCACCATGGTCTCGTTTGTTTACAGTAATTATACCAAGGTATCACAATTCATTTGACGAATGATATATTGATGGGTAAAATGTACAACGCTACACCCTTAAATTACCAATTACTACAGGCAAACACCAGTTAGCAATGAAGGCAAGCTCTCAGGGGAGTCTCGAGATAATCCCCAAGGAATGACATAGCTCTCCTGTCATCACTGTCTGCCGCTGACTACACACACACACACACACAGATGGAGAGAGAGCGCGAGAGAGAGAGAGAGAGAGAGAGAGAGAGAGAGAGAGAGAGAGATGTCTAAGCAGTGGACAGGTCTTTGCTATCTACGTCTGTGCTAGATTCTCTTCCTTATCTTCCCTCTAGCGTTATCTTGTCATCCTCTGCAGCACTAATAAGCTCAGCATTTCTGAGGGCTTCTCTAAACAAATGTGAATTCCTCCTGGGATCAGCTGAACAGCAAACCGCAGCTCATCTGGCACTTTACAGGACGGTTACAGGCACCGCTGGCTCTTATTGCCTCAGGCAGTGCAAAATTCAACTAGGTAAAAAGTACCCCATAAAGTGATAACAGGATTTAAAAAAATACTAATTTAGCAGCCATGTAATAAGTTTAAAAATACAAATTCAGTATTCAGTGTTTCAAAATGTATCATTATAATCAATTCAGGTTAAGGGCTTCCCATAGACAGTAAAGTATTGATGAATTGTACAATAAATATGTAATCAGTCAAACTGCATCATATCCATCATATCAGAGGTGGATGGCACTGACTGGACCAGATCCCATTTTTAATAAAAGGACAGTATTGGCCCATATATCTGTCGAACCCTAATAATAATAATAATAATAATAATAATAAGACAGTATTTAATTTTTATCCACTAAAAGAAACAAAGCCCAGCATGTACAGAGCAGTAGCTGATGCCTGTCTGATACATCACCCAAAACACATCCTCTGAGTCAATCACCCAGCCCTGGCCATCCAGGCCACAGGGGGCACTGTCATACGTCATCACGATGCATTTCACCTTTAAGAGCCCGCTGAACTTCTCATGCATTTTTCCTCTAAGAATGAGCAATTAAAGTGGCCTTGCTTATTTGCAACACATAAAAGTAAAATGATTAATTTGCTTTTCTGAATTGTTAGGATTGGTTCACACTATTTGCCACCTCCCACCACAGGGTGGTTTGGTGGAAGATGTTTGCCTGTGGAAACAATAGGCAAACCAATTGTTAAAAACTAGATTTTGGTGAAATTAAGTGCAGATGTTATGTAGACCGACGGGAATGGTCACTCCTACCGATTCAGTAAAGGTCTTGAGTCATGTTATGGTATGGTTGAGGTATGTACTTTTGACAATAAGCAAGGCCACATTAATCATATGAATGTCAGTTTTGCAACAAAATCAACAAAAAAAAACCACAATGTCGAGGATTATCAGGTTTTTTAATGGAGTCTGGCATGACACTGTCTCCACACCAGAGAGAACGGCACGTATTGGGGTTAGCAGGTGGCCTCTCGCTCTCACATGCAGACAGGAATTAAACATTAATGCATGCAACACACACACACACAAACAGAGTGAGCTCTGGCTTCTGTCAACCTCCAACTGTAGCATGCACACTGAAGCCAACAGATGAATCAGCACTATGCACTGCATGGTGGAGGCCGTTCTCGGGCTCAGCTGGGATCCTTGCTAATGTTGTTTGACATTTCGCTTCGAGGTGGTGTTTTGAATAACGCTGCATTTACGTCACACGGGAACAACTTGGCGGCTAAAAGCAACGGCTTGGAAGTGTTCAAGCGATCGCTTTACTTTGACGCAATAAAGACGCCGTGATTGAGGTTTTCTGCCGAATGTGGTTGGTCCTGATAATTATTTTCAGCTGCATTTGAGTTCATGTTTTACCCCAAACATTGCAACGTCAAACCGTGAACCAAAAATCTGTGGATGTGGTAGCTCATTTTTCTTTGTTTTATTTGAAATTATTGTATCATTCCCTATGCTGGACTGCAGGTATTTCCTTGTTGGTGACATCAGCAATCAGGAAGTCGAAAAAAACAGGATCTATTACCGGACCGCCAAGTTCCCAAGTAGTATTTAACACCTGAAAGCTCAGATGAAGTGTTTGCTGTAGGAAGCTTGTATCTACCATCTCTCCCATTGCATGAGAGGTCCGGCGAAACCTTCCTTTTATTGTTTTTTTTTTGTTTATTACTTTATTATGGCCTGATTTGAGTGGCGAGGACGATGGTAAAGTGAAACAAAAGTCCTTGAGGACCAACCGCTGGTACATCATTTCAATCTAAGGGGGGGTTCCTCTATGAAAGGTTTATGAGAGAGTTGGGGGATGGGGGAGTGCAGTAGCCTAAGCAATAGGACCCACGAAACAGCCAATTTACAGGTTTTCGTAATCGTGGCTCAAACAATTAATTCACATCTCACAGTGATGCTGGCAGGCAATCAGTCACGGCCCGTATCACAGTTATTAAATCGCATTTGTTTGCGCAGTAATTAAAACACTTTACATTTGGAGCGGAATTAAAAAGGAAGCAAACACATACATCTCAATCACACAGTTTGTAAACAACCCTCAAATAACCATGTGAAAATCAAGTCCTGATTAATTAACTTCAAATTAAGAAACAGAAAATGGCTTATCTGCTCAAACACAAAACACCTGATAAATACTGAACGTAGTCTTAGAGTCACTCACATTGAAGTCAATGACGGGTGATTCTGTGATTCTCTAGTATTAGACTGATATGGGTTTTGAAGGTTACATTGATACAGATATTTTTTTAATTCAAACTATAATAGTTTTTGCCAATACTAACGTCTTTAAATGTAACAATTCACCAAAAATCACAAGTATTCAGTGTTTCACTGAGAATTTTATTCTTGTCAGGGTGGAAAAACCTCTTCAACTGCATTTGACCATGAGACACTAAAACGCTCAATTGAAACCCAGGATATATTACTACTACTACTACTACTACTACTACTAGTAGTGTGTCCAGTGTGTGGGAGACGCACTTACAGAACTAGGGCTGGAGTGCCTGCGTAGTTTGGGCGACTCCTTGCCGGCAGACGAGCTCTTGGCGTTGATGCAGGCATTGTTCTCAGAGTGGACCCTCTTCACCTGGCTGGTGGGCTTCTCGAACGGGTCGAAGCCGCTCTGCGTGCGCTGAACTCTCACCTTCCTGTCCTCAGGGATGGTGTCCAGGGGCTTGATGACCGAGTCTGTTCCCTGGCAGCTGCGTGTGGACATCTTTGTGACACATATCTGTCAAAAAAAAAAAACAGCCAGAGGGGGAGGGTGGTGGGGGAGGAGAGGAAAGGGAGGGAGGAGATAAAAGTGAGCAAAAGAGAGAAAAAAAAAATCCATCTGCGATTACCGCTGTTCAGCCAAAAATTGACTACGCCTCCCCCCCTCCCTCTTCCAGATCCTGGCGGCTTTTCATCTCCCTGTCAGCCTGGGTCTCTTTCCTCCCTGTAGAGTTCTGCTGCTACCTCTCCCTGCTAAGATGAGTCTTTTTTATCTCGATCTCTCTGATCAAAACAGCTCCAGCCTCCTCCGGCTCGGCTGCCGTCGACGTTCCCATGCCACGCGTTCACACAACCGCAACTTTATCTCCGATGCGCATCTACACACCTGCACAATGGCATGGGCATGCCGCGGTTTTCTCTGTTACAAACCCCTTCTAGTCTATCTTCCAACACAAAAGCGCCCTTACCAGCTGGTCCTCGACCATAGAGTGTGCACACTGGGCACAAAAGGAGCAGGCAGCATGACATGTTTTGCCACGGCTCTCTTCAGATTAAATATTTAGGGCCGGGCTCCCCTGCAGGAAGAACTTCTAATTACTCTAATACACAAGGAGGAGTCGTCTTGCAGCTCGCCGGTAGGTTCTTTACACGGGCCAGGTTTCATTGTACACGCTGGAACATTTCCAACTGCGTGCTCAGTTTCCCCTAGTTTCCCTTTTCATTGTTGCTAACATGGTTGCTACTCGCACAACAACAATCCAAACCATTTTGCGTCCTGTTTTTTAATCTCTCTAACTTCTGCAACAAATAAGACGAAAGAAATCTAACAGAAGTAGCAGGAGAATAGGTTTATGGGGGGCAGGTAAAATGGGCCAGGAGCTAGAAGTAAACACAAGAGGGAGGAGGAAAAAAGAGAAGTGGAGCTTGAAAGCGTGCATGTTAATGTGCCGGCGAGGCTGTCAGAAACATGTGTCCCGTGCATATCAAGCATGTCCTCTGTGACAGCAGTTGTCATCTGGAACGGCAGCCTACAGCACTTCTGAGCACCAAACAACACCGTAAACCAACACAAACAAATGCTGCTGTTTAGGACCTATCGCACTACAAGGCATCAATACTTGATGAGAATGCCTAATGAGAGGGGGGAAGGCGGAACAGAGCTTATAGTCATAGGATTTAAACTCAGCAGCACTCCTTCCCCGGGATCCTCGGTGGCAACGGGACGCGCTACAATCTTCAGCGTGTTTAAACAGGTCACAGAGTATTTCTAAAAAAAGACAAACCAGAACGGATGATAGATTGGGGGAGAACTGAAGTCAGAATTACAAAGAAGACTAAAAAAGGGCCGACGATTTGTCTTCAGAATCCTGCATGGTAGTCTTGGCTGCCTTACAGCACAATCAAGAAAATGAAGGAGTAGCAATGTAACAAAGCTTTGACCCTTCAGGAGTAGCCTGTAGAAGGAGTGGAGGGATGCAAAATAGTTCATTTAAATCATAAGCAACCCAAACTCATTGCTATAGTGTATAGGTTACATTATTTTACAGTTTTTATCCAAAGCAACGTACAAAGGTACTTGAAACTATGTGGGGTCGAACCCGTGACCCTGAGACTGAGAGTCTCATGCTCTACCGACTGAGCTGTCCTGGCCAGTTATCCAAGGTAATGGTGTGCATAGACAAATAAGTGTGTATGTATCCTAAGTAGGTGTGTGTATCGGTATCCTAGGTAGGTGCTGTGTGTGTCCTAGGTAGGTAGTTGTGTACATAGGTATCCTAAGTAGTTGTGTGTACACTGTAAGTATCCCACCTGTGCAGGTACTCCTAACCTCTAACTTGCTAAAATAGTAGCACATTTTCATTCCTAAAATGTTGTTGATTTAGTCTGTCTGGGCTAAGGGGCATTTCTATCCTTTGCACACATGCCAACTATCTGGTCATTCATGTTACATTACATTACAGTCATTTAGCAGATGCTTTTATCCAAAGCGACCTAGAAAGGTGATAGTTGACACTATGTGGGGATTGAACCCACAACCCTGAGACTGAGAGTCTCATGCTCTCATGCTCATGCTAGTGGGCTCTAGAACTTACTTTCTTATTAAGCTGTTATTACTAAAGAGACTACAGTGAGTTTTTGGTAGGTTTTAGCATACACTATGTTGAGTGATAGTAGGCTCCATGCTAACACTTTACCATAAACTATGTTGAGTGATAGTAGGCTCCATGCTAACACTTTAGCATAAACTAAGCTGAGTGATAGTAGGCTCAATATTATTACGGTGGTGACGGGTTGACTCAATACATGTTTATTTATGGAACTATTTCAGATATTAATGAGTTTTAGCTGTACACAGTCTCCAATCGCCCACCACTTTTACTTCCTATGGAAACAAAACAAGCCGTGCTCCAAAAAAGTAGTCCCTGCTAGTTCAAAGCATTACCTTATGTTATCGTATTTCTGTAAACTTTACTAATCTCTTCATAACTTTATTTATATAGCCCTTTTCAAAACAAAGTTTTGAAGAAGTGCTTTTACAGAGACAAGGAAGGAAACAGAGGTAATAAAGTCAGGCAAAAGCTCAGGACAAAAAAAATAAAAGCCAAACGCAATTCAATGATAAAAGTCAATAAAAGTGGAAAGTGGAATAAAAGCATAACAAAAGGCAACAGGAAAAATAAGGACAATAAAACAATTACAAAATGATACAGACTCCACTAGCCAGAGTTCCTCAGGCAGGCTGTTCCAAAGTATAGGGGCTCTGACTGCGAGGCACCTTTACTTTTAAGCCTGGATCCAGGGACAGCTAAAAGAGTACTGCCTGAGGATCTCAGGCTATGTTTAGACTCTTAAGGGGACAAAAATCAAAAGAAGATGTAGAGGCTTAAGGTAAGCTTTGGTATGGTGATATGGTCCTATCTTCTGGTCTTGGTTAAAAGCTAGGCTGCAGAGTTTTGCACCAGTTGCAGGGAGCCCTTTAGACAGGAGTAGAGGGAGTTATAGCAGTCTAGCTGTGATGAGATTAAGGGCATGGAGCCAAAAAGAGGCAATTTTGGCAATGTTTTTTAGCTGTAGGAAACATGACTCAACAACCCGCTTACCTTGAGGGTTAAAACCTTGATTCAAATACTACTCCCAGATTTCTAGCTGTGGGCTTAAGAGAGGCAGTCTAGAATGGAGTTGTGAATCAGTTTTGGGAAATCCAACACTTAATATCCGGCAGGCAATCCTTAAAGCAGTTTAAACTACTCAAAGAACCTGGGTTTATGGGTACATACAGCTGTGTGTCATCAGCATAGCAATGCAAACTGAGGTTATATTTGTGAATGATGTCACTGAGAGGGAGCATATAGATGGAGAACAACAAGGGGTCTAGGATCAACCTTTGGGAAACAACACAATTGAGAGCTCTGAAGCCCGAATGAGAACCTTAGACAAGAAAGGCAGTTTGGAAATAGGTCTATAATTGTTGAGATTGGGGATTGAGATTTGGTTTCTTTAGGAGAGGCCAGCCCATGGCATCTTTAAAGAAGGAGGAAATGGATCCATAAGACAGTGAACTATTTATGATGCGTAAAATTTGTGGGGCTGACCAAACCAAGGCCGTTTTTGAGGAATTTAGTTGGAATAATGTCCAAGGGGCAAGATGAGGATTTCATATGATTAATGGTATCTGTTAGAGTGGCAAGGGAAATAGGCTCAAAGCTGCTGAGAGAGGAAAGTCATAGTGATGAGACAGAGATCACAGCCACAGGGGGAAATGGTCTTTGATGTTCTCTACTTTTTGGGTGAAATGAGTCAGAAATTCCTCACACCATTCTGGGGCAGCCTCAATATTGCCGCATGAGGAGGGGGTAATGACAGAGGTTGTTTTTTTAAAAAGGACTTAAAAAGGACCTTGGAACTGTGGGAGTTTCTAACGATATCAGAGACGTATGCTGTCCTCGCATCCTTGACAGCTCTCTGACACTCTGGCATAAGTTCTTTAAGGATGTCCAAATTGATTAGCTGGTGATTTTCCATTTCCATTTGACTGCATTTCCTCTTTAGAGCCCATGTGTGCTTGTTTATTCAGGGAATGGCTTTAGGTTTTTAAACATGGAGTCTAAAATGGCAAACTATTAAAATCATTGACTAATCCCTCAGTGGGAGGTAGCTCACCAGGATTACTGTAGGTAGCAGCAATGAAAGCTTCACAGAATTTGGTGGCAGGTTGAGCCAAGGATGCGAGAACGGACATGTGTGGAAGGCTTGGAAATAGAGGAAAATAAAACCTTAAAAATAGCATTATGATCAGAAACACATACTATAAAACCAAGTCATGAGGAATGACACCAGCAGAAAGAACTACATCAAGAGTATGACCTTCCACCTGAGTTGGGTCTGCCACAGATTGCACCAGAATAGAGGATAATATAAAATGAATAACACCATTATATTAAGGGAGGGACAGCATAGGGGCGGACTCATATTAACTCATATGAGCATAAGCCACACACACAACACTTTAAATGCTTATAGGCAAACACAGAAACAATAAAGAATATACTACACATATATATTGTTGAATTATGAAAAACCATCATCATATTTGATCACCTACAAATGATCCTCAAAAATGATCCTCTCTGTTCCAGCTGATTCTATGGTTCTAATGATATGTAGGTTTTCTTCCCTTTAAAGACCAGACCTTCATATAATTTACCTCAGGCTGGCACTACTTATTATGATGCATACCATTAATCTTTTTAGCCCTAAAGATTTATGGCAGGCTAAAAAAGATGGGTACATGTTATTCCTGCATATAAAAATTGTGGTTAACCTGTGTTTGTCCGCCAATACATCCCTGTTAACACATGAATGCAAACTATATACATATATATATATGTGTGTTGATGCCTGAAGGTATGTTTTATTTTTGCTTCACCTCTGCACAGTGGGCGCTTGCTGCTTTAAACTCTTCTGGTTGAAAGCCGGTCTCTCTAATCACTCTTCTACCACGTTTCATCTTATCTTTCCTCAGTTGTCATACAGTAATGGATTATGTAGGTTGTAATTCGGTGGGTAGGTCCACGATAATGCAACTATCTCCAGAGGGGTAGTTACTGATGACATTAGCTTGAACGATGACAAGGACCACAGAGGCCATAAAAGACCAATCAGCCATAAAGCCTATTTATGCGCCCTGCTTACTCAATGCTATCAGCCGCGTTAACCCAGCTGCATCCGTGGCTCGCCCACTGTGTAAATGCATTTCAATTTCTCCAAGACAAAGCAGGGCTATCGGCTTGCCCGGGTTCATCACTCTGGGCTCAAGGCAACGCTAGTGAGATGATACACCAGAGGAGAGAGCGGAAAAAACACCTCACCCCCCACCCCCCTCACCCCCATCCACACGGTCTATTGTGTCAGTGTGCGTGCCTTCTCTAGCACAGCAGCTTTTTTGTGTGATGGTCTGCTGACACCTGAAGGATCTGATCTATGGCTGGATGAATAGACGAATGAACAAATGTTGTTTTGCAGAGTGCAGAGATAGACATTAGGACTAGACCGATAATATTGTTTTGCTGATATATGGGGCCAATATTAACCTTTTATTAAAAATGGGATCTGGTCCACTAGTGTTGTCCACCTCTGATATGATGGATATGATGCAGTTGATTGATTATATATTGATTGTAGAATTGTTTATGAGAAGCCCTTAACACGGATTGATTCTAATGCAACGTTTTGATCAGATTCCACAAGTATGCATTAATGTGTTTATTGTTATCACTATAATTATTATTATTATTATCCTGGGTTTCAATGGAGAGTTTGGCATTCCAGGAGTTATTTTGTGATGAAGTTTTACAATTTATGTTTTTTGTGTACCCACTTTCCCCCAACCTGCCTCGTCTACCTCTACTTCAGTTAGTGATTTCTTACGTTTTCCAGAATGCTTTTTCGACAACCCCCAGAGGAAGAGGCATGAACTTGTTGCTGTCAATCAAAGGTGGGCGTATGGGCATACATATGAATACAGCTAGCTAGCCAATTAGTTGGAGAACATCGGGGCATGTCTATGATCATGACGTTTTCCTTTAAGCTCGGTATCAGCTGGTTCAAAAACCCATATCGGTCAAACCCTACTCTTCACTGCAGCAATAACAACCGATAGTACGTTTTCAATGCAACAAGGGAATGTGGGGAATGACATTTGAACAATTAGATTAGCATACCAGAATAGCACATGCAGTATATTTGGAGCAATGTGTATTTTGATTAACATGTTGACTTTTGTTGCATATGGACTGCAAATAATGTAAAGCTATTTAAGAGATATTACTTCTGGGTTCATTCTCTCAAAGAATGAAACACAGAGCTGCCACTAAAGTACACAGATTTCATCCATATTTGTCTATTGTCAAAACAAATTGTAACAACTAAACCCTCACCCAAGCAAATGCAGGCCGTCCTGTAACCAGAAGGCCTCGGGTTCAACCCCAATATGTCTCCTGTTGAAGTGTCCTTGAGCAAGAACCCCTGATCGCTCACTCTAAATAAAAAAAAGTAAATATATTTTTTGATGGTATGCTGCTATGGCTCTAGCCCTCTTTGAAATCCTTTTAAAAAAAAACAGCCTTAAGATATTATGGATGAGAGATAGTCTTCTAAGAGCCTAATTAATATCTGTGCAAGTGCAATAAAATATCCCAACAGCCAGCTGATGCCCCAGATACAGGACCTTCGTTAGAGCAGCGAGCTAGATAAACCACGCAAGAAATCTCTGAGAATTGAAGCGCTAGCTCGATAACGTGTCCAACTTCATAAGGTGCAAATTGGCATGTCATCACTTTGAAATGCTCGACATTAGCTGGCCTGTAATGAATATAGTGGCATTAATATTAAGTTCTCTGTGATGCATTACCGGCAGATTAGAAGGCCATTAGAAGCAGAGATGAACTTTTCTTGTAATCATCAGGCAAACATGAAAGTGTTATCGATTTTCGTCGGTTGTTGTAATGCCTCGTGAGCGCCACTTCAAGTAAATTGTTCCCTATCTCTATCTGTATCCATCTCCACAGCTCAACCTTGAGCGTCCAGACCATTTATGAGCGTTGGCCAGCCGGTCCCCTCCAGAGCGAAGGAGCTTTGCCGAAGTCCTTTAAGCACAGCAGACGTCTCGGGGGAGGAAATGTTCTGGTGTCAGTTAATGTTCAGTGAGTCAGCTAGCCCTCTCTACCTCCCGATTAGCACAGCCGGCCCTTGGCTCTGATTGGGAGGCCGGAGGAAAGAGGCCTCAGATGTATAAATGACTAAATTGGCTGCTTCCCAACAGCTTCAGCTTCTGGAATGTGCACAGTCACTCAAGAGGAGAGGCTCTGACGTGGCCAACTTCGGCCTCCACCCCGCCCGGCTCCTCTTCTGCAGCCCGCAGCCAAGCTCATCTTCAAGACGGTCGTAAAAAGCTTTGAAACCCGACCCAACAGCACAGTATCACAAGGAAAATAGTTCACTGAACATAAAACACTTTCATATTTTTTTGGATGCTGAAGTGCTGGTGGTCGTTTTCTCAGTCTGCTTCAAGGCAAGCACTGGTCTTGGGATCCACTATACCTTCTAGACACATTCACAAAGGCTGGAAAGCATAGAAGAGTGAGTTGATGTTACACTTGTGTTCCATTCAAAGTCAGAAGTGGGGGAAATTCCCAGCCGGTAGGTCATAATTGCAACCTCCATGGTCCAGTTCAGAAAAACCAGGGATGAAACATGGACGCCCATGAGATTTAAATTGCCCGACATAAAATAATGTTCCCCGTGCAACAGCTAATGTTATGTCAGCAATATCTGGCAACATTAGCTAGCAAGTCAGCATAGAATGTTAGCAATCGTGCAACTTCACATTTGACATTTATGTTTCACCATTTACCACATACAGGTGTTTTCATAGATTTTTGGACATGCAATGCTGAAAATTGAACATAAGTGTATTTTATTTTGAAAGTAATGCTGTGTAGCGTTGTGTATGCTGCCATGCCATGCCATGACGTTAGATAACATCTCGGAAAACTCAAATGTTTGACTTTCCGACATCTCTGGAACGCAGCATTATTCCCGAGTTGTGATTTGGCATAACAGCAAGAGCATGGAGTCCATATGGGATCAGTGTCACATTACAGCGTAAATTGATTTGGATTTTAATCATAATTGGATGTGCTGATATGTTGATACGAATCACGGTCTGGGCCACTGAATACATCTTTTTTGGCCATTAGAAGCCGAATGAATGATGGTGTGTGATGCGTAGTGATGAATAAAAGCATTGTGCCTGCTCTCAGTGCTTTATGGAAGCTCAGACTCACAGTCCTTATACTGAAGTGATGCTCTCGTGTCTGCCCTGACCTCCTTCCTTCACCGAAGCTCTGGATTCGACTGAAGCATAGGCATTGTATGTACAGTAACCTCAACACAACAACACGTACGGTAGAATATGCATTATAGCAGTGGTTTTCAATCATGACCCCAAGAGTCTGCAGGTTTTCCACTCCAACCAAACACCACAGCAGCTGATGTCACAGGTTAGCACGCTTACAACCTGAGAGGAGGAACTTGGTTCGGAATGAAAACCTGCAGACTCTTGGGGCATGGTGGCACATGATTGAGAAGCGCTGCATTAGAGAATACACTTGTATACATGTGTAGGCGCACGGGCCAGATGAAAACGAGGAGGTGGCGTGAACGCAGGGGAAGACGAGACTCGCTTCCAGCTATTTCCAGCATTTGCCGAAAGCAAGGCCGAGATTTGAAGCTCGGCCAAAATAGACTCGTTGCTTTTCCGCGAAGGGGGGGGGCGCCGCTTCATATTTGGCCCTGTATCCCGACAACACTTATCTCCCCTCTGTCTCCTCTGGACCACTTGGAAGCCCTGATACCCGGGTCCACTCCTCCCTTCCTTCCTTATTCTCTCTCTCCTCTCCCCCCCGCCCCCCCCCAAAAAGCCTGGCCTGCTGTCTTCTGAAGGAGCTGCATATGGCCCTGGAGAAAGCCTCGCTGCGCATCTAGGAGACGTTGCCACAGATGGTAAAGTGGCCCGTCTCTCCCCCTCCCCTCCCTGCCTCTTTTCCTTCCCTTCCCCTATCCTCCCGCCATGCCATCATTCCCTCCCCTCCAGGGTGGAAAGACAAGCGTGTTTGCCGATCGTCCGACGCGGGTATGAGTGGATGCTGCAGTAAGGCATCCATCCGTCAGACTCGTTTCTCCACCACAACGGAATGCTATCTCTTAGCATGGGGGGAGGCTGAATATGCTGTCATCGTTTGCAACATAAAGAAGATGTTTGACAAACTGCAGATGAGGCGATTCAGTTACAGACTCAGCCCTGACTCCCCTCTACTACCCAAAGTCCCCCCCCATTCAGTCTCAAATGGGCCAGCCAGTTTCAAGCTAGCATGTTAGCATGAGAGCTCATTTGCCACCCCACCCCCCCAACACGCATAAACACAAATTCACATACATGCATGCATGCAACCCCCTTTCTATCCGTATGCTGCATCTGCCCTAGACGCGCGTACGCCGTCATGCCTGCACATTGCGTGGTACAGTTTAACATGTGTGCGCGATGTGTTGAGGGAATACTATTCATGCTCACACACACAACGATCTACTCGAAGCGAGGGGAGGTGGGGGGAGGGTAAGAGGAGAGATGCGGGAGGAAATAAGCACTAATCTCAGTCTTCCTCTTACCTTCTAGCAGGAAACAGCTCACCTGGATGCCTCTGAAGAGCAGATAGTACACATTCAGGCCAACCTCTCTCCCTGCAAACCAGCTCAAAACATCTCTCTCTCCCTACCTCCCTCTTTCTCTCTCTCTCTCTCTCTCTCTTCCACTGCCCTAGCAAGCTGGAAATGATGAGATTGTACTATAAAGCAGGGGGAGTGAAATCCGAGGTGGGGTGGTGGTATTAGGAGGCTGCGTTATTTCTGGCAGACAGCCCTGAGAGACAGTGTATTGTGCTTGTCGGGGAAGGGGGGGGGGGGTGTTAGAAATGGGTTGTGATGTACCAGATGGCAGAGAAAGGGGGTGTGCTGTTCGCTGAGCTACGGGATCCTGAAGCCCCGGCGGACCCTGCTCAGCGGAGATGGTACGGCCCAGAGGAGTTTAAGGAAGCAGATTGTGGCATCGGCGTCTGCAGCAGCAGCAGTAGCAGTAGCAGCTAGCAGCTGAGACTGTGATGGTGCAGCCTGGGCATAAATGTGTGTGAATCGGAGCTGAGCTAAACTAAGCTAAGCTAAACTGAGGTGGGCTGGGCTGGACTGAGCCAAGGTTAAGAAGACAGTATCGATTGTTTGTCTGCCTCATCAAGCTGCAGCAGTTTCACTAAAGATAATATGAATACTGCTTTTGGTAGCAACATGCACACATCTGCTTGAGGATGCACTGATCAGGCTTTTTAATAACAGTGTGATTGGCTGATGACTGATTTGATTAAAGTAAAAATTTCAGTGTAGTCTGTATTTATCAGATTGTTCTTGTGGCTGCATGACATTGCTGCCAAATAAAGTTATGACATGCTAGTGTGAGCTTGATGAAAAAGGTTTTCATCCAGGCAGCATAGACTCTGCCTTCTGTCCAATACATTAAACTGTTTCTAATCCTACAGATTATGAAATTTATAACACAATGTCAGAAGTGAATGTGAACTGTCAATATTTATTAACAGATGAAAATATGAATGAATACAATAATAAAACTGTTCTGAAAGCAGTAAAATAGACACCCTCAGATACTCTTCCACTGTTATATATCATCAATCTGTGATGTTCAATGCTGATGTATCATATGTTGAAGTTGAAACCAGTCAGAGTCAGAGACAGAAGGTGATGACGGTGCTGTTAAAAATCTGCCAGAACTAATTGAGCAGAAAATAGCAGTAATATTGTTGAAATTGGAACATATATTTCATATTCCAGCAACAGCAGTAGATGAGTTGTTGGAAGAGTTGCATTTTTTGTTAAGTTCAGCTTGTGTGCCAGTCACAAAGCGTACAGTTACAGAAATTTTCAAAAGCCATAACCTCCATGTTGGTCAGGCTGTCGTTGAAGAACTTGCCAATTCTATGTGTTTCTAACCCTGTGGCTAATATTTTGGGAAAGTGTGGCCCTCTTGCCACTTCTTTTAAAAGAAAACAATACTACAAGCTACATTTTAGGGTTGTAGAGCCTATTGAGTATTTTCTATCTGTAGACCAAAGGAGGTCATTTCAGTACATCCCTTTATTACAGTTATTGCAGGAAATACTGGGTCACAATCAATTACTGGATAAAGTGATTGAAGAACAAATAGCTCAAGAAAATAGAGAAGTTTTGTATGGTGATCAGAGGGTTTACAAGTCTTTTCGAGATGGTGAGCATTATAAAACAAATAGCTTTCTAGCTGTCGAGAAGTTGAGAATTTCCATACAACTTTATATCGACGATTTTGAGGTTTGTAATCCTCTTGGGACCTCATGCAAAAAGCATAAGCTTTGTGGTGTATATTGGGTCTTGTGCAATTTGCCGCCTGGCTCTCATTCTGCTCTCTCATCCATTTATTTGGCTGTTCTTTGTAAAAGTGAAGATTTGAAGACATTTGGGTTTGAAAAAGTGTTGGATCCACTTTTGAAAGATCTGGTAATCTTGGAGCAACATGGTGTGTTCGTCAGTCAATTGAACGAGTGTATCAAGGGCACAGTGAATTGCGTAATAGCTGACAACCTAGGAGCCCATGGGCTTGCAGGTTTTGTAGAAAGTTTTTCTGGTGAATACATCTGTAGATTCTGCACAGCTAAGAAATCAGAAATTCAGTCATTGACTGCTGGTGTTTTTGAGCATAGAACGCGGGAACTTCATGAAGCCCATTTGAAGTGTGCACTAGAAACATCACGTTTGTGCTGTGGAGTTAAACGGGATTGTGTTTTGAGTAAGAATCTCACCCATTTTCATGTCACTGCAGGCTACCCTCCAGATGTAGTTCATGATCTATTTGAGGGCGTAATACCCGTGGAGCTTGCTCATTGTTTGTCTGTTTTGATCTCTAAAAAGTATTTCACCTTAGAAAAACTTAACAATTTGATCAAAGATTTTGAGTACAAATGGGGAGATAAAACCAATCGGCCTCACCCAATACCACAAACTTTCTCAGTAAAGAAAAATATTGGTGGAAATGCACATGAAAATTGGTCTCTGCTTCGATTGTTGCCTCTGATTATTGGTCCACTTGTTCCAGAGGATGAACCTACATGGCAAGTTGTTTTGGATCTCAAGGACATAGTGGAGCTTGTCATAGCCCCTGTCCACTCTGATGAGTCGATTTCATTTCTTGAGTGCAAAATCAGTGAACATCGCCAGAGATACCAAGAGCTTTTTCCAAACAACCGTCTTCTCCCTAAACATCATTATGTAGAGCACTACCCTGTTATGATTCGCCTCTTTGGGCCTCTTGTTCATAAATGGACAATGAGGTTTGAGGCGAAACATAGTTTCTTTAAACAGATTGCTCGCCATACCAACTGTTTTAAAAACATACCTCTCACACTTGCCAGAAAACATCAGCTCAGGATTGCCTCTGACTTGCACTCTTCTGACCATAGGACACCTTTGGTGGTAACTAAAGTCTCATCCGTACCAATTGATGTTTTGCAAAGTGACATTGCATTTGCTATTAAGGTAAGATTACCCGATGAGACTGATGTCCACATTACAAAAAGTGTGTCATACAATGGTATGAACTACAACAAAGGGAATGATTGTTGTCCATGGGCAATTATTTGGTCTGCCTGGGTTTGCTGAAATTCTGCAGATCTGTATTTTGCAAGGCAAGATACATTTCATTGTGAAAAAGTTCACTGCTTGGTATAGAGAGCACTTTAGAGCTTTTGAACTTGACATGTCACATGTGCGAGAGGTGGCTCTGATTGAGCATGGGGAACTAATTGATGACTACCCGTTAGCTGCCTATTCAGTGGGGGGCCTGCGTCTGGTTACACTGAAGAGACACATTGACTTACAGGGAAAACAGAAGTAATATTTGTAAGTATTTTCCCCCCACATCACATGGCACAGGAAGTCTTAAAAACATATGATTATTTGAATTACCAATTAATCTATTTATTATTTTTTAACTAACTAATCAATCAATCAATCAATCAATCAATCAATCCTTAACTTACAAAATGTAAGACAACAGTGAAAAATGCACTACTCCATTTGTCCATGTTCAATCACAATTTCCTAGAGCCCATGGCGACGTGTTCAAATTATTTTGTCCAACAGTCCAAAACCAAAAAATATTCACTTACAATATAAAACAGAGCAAATTATCACATTTGAGAAGCTAGGACCAGAGAATGGAATTTTTGCTTGATAATTTAATTAAATGACTAAACAATTCAACAAGTTTTTTTCTATCAAATTGTTTTTTTCAATCAATTATTTGTCAAATCAGTACAGCTCTGCTTAGCACAATATGTATATACAATCAAAGCACATACACTACCTTGATACCTGGATTTTCATTCTGTATCCTTTACATTACATTAATTTGTCTATAAACACATAATATGGCTTTTGTCATCCCCGCTGGTCTTCTTGACCCCTTCTGAAGGTCAATGTTAATGTTTTTAACCCTCAGTCACGCAAGAAAGCAATTAGGCGCTGTTTGACTAGTGGTGTTTTGACCTTGTTTACAGCTTGGCTTATTGCCTGAATCAAAATGTGCAAATATCTGCACAACTATAAACAGCCTGACATTTGTCCTCATCCTCCTGATTTACCTGTTCCTCAATGCTCAGTCCATCTTACAAATCAAATGGTACTTGAAAGAATGCTTTTTAAGATTGCCCTGCAGTGAAGGTCATTTTTTCACTTGTTAGTGGCAGGAAAGCTAGAATTTAGTGGAAATAAAGGTTAAATCAGAATACCTGTTTTGATTTGATTTGTTTTTTTTCTGAAATATTCAATTGGTGTTTCTTTTTTTAGGTCTACACAATGACCCAGCCCATAAGACTCAGGATCCTCCTTGGTGAAGATGATGCCAGGAAGCTAATTCTGCCAGCAGGGATACCAGACTCCATAGAGGAATTGTGCCAGACAATAAAGACCAGTTTTGGATTGCAAAAAGATTTTTCGGCTTCAGTATCAAGATGCTGATTTCGGAAACGAGTTCATCAACCTGTCTGTGATCTCTGAAATTGATGACAAAGCAACCATTAAGTTGATCTACTTGCAAACTGAAGAAGATGATGCAAGGACACGTCAACCTCGAGCAGACAGGGGCCCAACAGATTCCTCATCAATCTCCTCGGTTGACACAGATAATACAGAGCCAGTTTCATCGCCATCTACAAGACTTTGGGTTTGGCCAAGTGTTTTCACAGTCCCTTGTTTCAGCTATGATGCTGAACTGCAACTTGAAAAGGCCAATGCTGAGTTCAGTGCTAGTGGAATTCATTTGAGCCCCTGACCGAAACTGAAATCCCAAATTTTGGAAAGACTGGCAGAAGAAATAATGAAATTCAAAGCATACCCAACCGACAATGATCTGAATGATGTTGCAGAAGCACTTGTGAAAAAGCATCCTTGTCTTGGTGAAAAGGGATCCTTCAATGGCTGTTATGGGTGGAAGATAAGCCTTAAATATAAAATGGCCAACTTCCAGGCCAAACTAAGAGGCCTGGGATGTACTGAGGTGACGATAAATTCACTGAAGCCCCAAGACAAACGTCTGGCAGCCTTGAATGTGAAAAAGCCCAGAAGGGCAGAAGTCAATTACTGTCCGCAGCATCCAAAAGGAGAAACCACTGACAGTCTGGAAAAGGAGAGAATTGCACTGCTTTCAGAGATTACCAAGAGAAACAATGACCATATAGTGACTGAGAAAATGGAGAAGACTTTTTCATACCGAAGGCAAGAAGTTCTTCAAGGACAGCCCTTGGTTGCAGACTTTAAAAGCAGATGGCCAGCTCTGTTCACTGTGAAAGAGGTACATGTCCTATATGTGCTCAGGTTTTATGTTTGCGCACACACATAAGAACAGGGAGATAATGACAAATCAAATATAAGTGTTGACCAAAAACAAGGATATGGGTAATGTGATATTTAGTAGATGACTGTTTCTCTCCTCATTGATATTGCGAATATAGTGATCAAACTGCTAGTAATTTAATGTCCATCCTTCCTGTGTTGTATATTGTTGTGATGTTCTAATGTGAGGCTTTGACTGAGTTTTGTAAGTTCTATGGTCTCCTACATACATTGCTCTTGTTGGAATGTTTTTTTGCCTGTTATTTACTCATTTAATCCTCTCAGCTGGTCTCTTAATGTTGAAGTTTGGAACAGTGTGGTCCTTCAGAACAGTGTGGTTACAATTAGGACAGTTGGTTTGCATTCTCTGGTGGCATTAAGGTAAATTGTGGCCTGTGGGTCGGTGCTAATATGATAAGTTAAGGGAAGTATAGCATGAGAGGGTTAAAGGAAGAACCGGAATCTTGGCAGCTGTATGTCAAAGCCAAATGTTAAATAAAATGTGAAATTGTTTTGCATTTTTGTTGTACTTTTTTATGTAAGTTTGTGGACCTTAGGTCATTTAATGGAAACAAATGCTTAGTACTAGCAATGAAAATGGCATTAATTGAAGCAACAAGATTGATATTAGTAAAGCAAACAAAAACCATATTAGTTCATTCAACAAGACTGACATGAGTAAAACAGATAAAAACTGTACTAGTTCATTCAACAAGGCAGGGTTTTGTTGTACTTAAACGTTTGACTGATGTTCATTAGATTAAAATGAATTTCATTAGACTAACGCAAAACATTTTAGTTTAACAAAAGCCAAATAAATTGCCTTTACATATTAACATTAAGTTTCCGCCACAAATGTGTTTGGTGTTCAGATAACACAATCAAAACACACTAGTTTTACTTGATTTGATTGAGTGGAATATAGGTGGCATGATAAAATTACGTTCATCCAATGATTTATTTTGAGTGTATAAATTATTACTTTTATTACCTTGGACTGTGTGGCAGATTAGTGGCAGCCATGTTTGACACCCTTCCATTATTTGTACCATTAGGTGGGAGATATCAGAGCCTTCAAAACGTTCAAATCTATATTTCCTATCGGAATTACCACCTGGAGGTTGACGTGAATGGTTTTTCCACTTTGGAAGCTGATATTTGCGGTAACTCCCATATGACATGAATGCAACATCAGCTGTGGGCTTATGTGTAGGTGGAGAGACAGATAGCTGTAGCGCTAGCTGTTGTTGCCAGTGGAGGAAAAGGGAGTTGCGGCATCTCTTGTCACTGCATTGCATTCTGGTCTATCTTGGCTACTGTCGGAAGAGAAATTGGTATCTCGTCCTCTTCTCCGATGGATTTCTCCCTGTATGATTGCTGAACGTGTGTCTAGAAAGAAGCCCTTGCTCTTTGATTCTGAGGGGCTGACACCAAAACCTGACGTTTACCGTTGATGTTTTGAAATTTTTCTCCTATTAAACTTATTCATGTTGAAGTTTATTAATTCAATTCATCACGGGAATATGAAAAATACACAATAAACAACAAAATGGACCCAGAAATAGAAGGTATATCGCCAATAGCTGTTTTTGTGTTTTAGGGTGGGTTTTCCGTTAAGCCTAGGTCAGACTACAAGACTGTTCTGCTCGCCCTCCCACTGGACAGATGTTCACACTACACAACAGGACAAAGACGGAATCACACACATGAAGACAAGGGATCATTCAAAAACATTTTCCCATTCATCTAGAAAAGTCCACTGTAAATACAATCACTAAATAGGTGTTCCGTCATTTCTTCCTCCATGGTACAGAAACTATAGTTGACATTTACATTACAAACGTACTTCGAAGTGAATTTTGCATGAGACTTCTTTTACTTACGTTGTAATTGTATACTTGTGTAAATTGATCCAGGCACGCTGCCATTTTATACCATTTTATATGAGATTTATTCCTCAAAATGAAATTGTAGACAACTTAACAACTTATCAAGTTGAAATAATCTATCAATGCTTTAAAGAACAGACGGGCACATTCCCAAAATAAAATAAAAGACCATATTCACTGTTTACCGTCAAATGGCACATATATAAATAACCAATGTAGGCCTACAATGTGATCGGGCACAAGTGGTGTTCAGCCGACCACTGATAACCTATTTAGTAGGGGTGAGCCGATCATGCCAGTCGGAATCTGATCCGTATCCCTAGGACAAGCCCCAAAACTCGTGATCGGAAAAAAAACGGAATTTGTTTAACAGCCAGTGCTGCCGCTAAGAGAGGCATCAGGATATATTAAGATGAGCAGCGATAGCCACCGTGGCTGAACAGACAAAGAAAAGAGCGCCACCTACAGAAACTTCATCAACAGAAAATCCAAGGAAAAAGACTGTCACAGTAGTGGACACACTGTTTGATTGACAGGTGATCTCTGGGAAGAGCAGTGCAGAAACAGCACAGCAATTTTTTTTTTTTTTAAATGAGGAACTTGAGGTGTGTGAATAACACAGTGATCCTAGGAATAGTCCAGGGGTGGGAGTCACTGTATGGATTATGGGTAACCCTCCATCCATCAACACCATCAATCCATACAGAGTGGAAGCCAGCTCCCGAATCACATCACCCTCCGCCACGCTACACAAACACAAATGGTAGATAGCAGACTGCAGATAGCTTTCCTTTATTTGCTTTTACTCCTTCTCCCTTTGTCATGGGTGACCTTGACTGACAGGCTTGTTGCTACAGGAACCAGACTGTTGTGCTGCGGTGAGGCACAAAGGTGTGAAATCGGATGGCTCGGATTATATCTCAACCAGTCTATCTCCACGACCACAGAATGGACACAGTACACAGCAGAATCCGCTAAAACCGTAAAAAACGCAGAGGAGACGATTTGCATCTTAATTGGATTTAACCCTTCGGTGTGGTGACCCTGCCTGGGTGGTGATATAACACACACACACACACACACACAGGGCTCAAATGCATGCAAGCCCATAGGCGCAGGATGGTGAAAAAGGCCTGTGAGGTCATACATTATTCAGTGTTGCACACAAGACACCCGCCCTACTCTGGGCCGGAAGCAGACAACACACACACACACACACACACACACACACACACACACACACACACACACACACACACACACACACACACACCACCAGGGTGACCAGAGGGACCATCAGGGGTGTAAGACAGAGCAGAGCGGCAAGAAGATGGCAGAGAAACAATTACTTGGGGTAGTGATGAGTAGAGAATGACAATTGGAGATAGGTTGAGAGGACGGATATGGAAGTACATCAGTGTCCCAGTTTTTTTTTTTGTCTCACTTGTCAAAGGTTGGTAAACTAAAAAAAATATCCCTGTCAGGAATAATCTTTACTGGCACAAAATAACGAATATACATTTTTCATAGAAATATGTTTTAAAAGCGTGTCTTATTTTGAAACTTTCTCACTCACTGATACAATGGATCAAGTTTGTAATTCATTGTGAAGTGCAGGAGCCAAAGCGTAGTTGCAATGTTTGACATACTGATATGAATCCTCCAGTAATGCTTAGGCTGGTAAACCCTCCAGGCTGCAGAGAAATAAAAGTTGAGAGGTTTAGAGTTTGTGTAGAGGCATGAGGAAGAAGAAGAAGAAGAAGAAGTAATGCTAAAAGTAACGTAAAAATCGTAATGCTGGCCCGCCTCGTGAAGACAACGGCGCAGCTCCTCTCCCCGAAGACGAATGTGCTCTTTTGGCTGCGATAAACCTCCCGAGTCTCATTAGGGCTGCTGATGGGAACGGAAAAAAAAGCAACCAATGAGGCGGAGTATTCCTTTCTGTGCCTAAAGTTCACGCTCAAGTGACAAGTCAATTTGTCTCATTTGCAAGTGAAAATGCAACAAGGTCCAGAAATCACAGTTGGGTCACTGGCGATTACAGGGCTTTTTTGTACAGCGACTTTTCTATCAGTTGCAAATAGACCTAACATCAGCCTCGTAATGAGATATATTCCTCTCTCTGGGCGCACGTCATCATAGTGATGCATGACCCCAAATAACAACACGACAAATGAGAATGAATTGTTCTGGCGGGGGGGGGGGCATCGCCGTCACAAAAAAATCTAATGAGACATATCAAAAAGCAGAAGACATGGGATGCGATCAGATAGGATGCTGCTAAATGTTCACACTGAGGTCACCGAGTTAACATCGACCTTGCGTTTTAGTCGCCAAGGTCGGAAGAGACAGAAAAGCTGGACAATTACGGGAGTTGACTTGCACAACTCCAGAGTGAGATCAGAGAGGCGGGGTTCGCCTTAGGTGGCTATTAAAATGAGCCCACTGTGTTCACACTCTGAATGCTCAAGCGTGCATCACACTGGCCTGCGTGGTATAATTGGCTGCGCTCTGCATGGGCACGGACACACTTAGCTGTGAAATACATTTCATCAAGATCCCTCAAAAGAGCTTGTCGCCGGAGCCGCATTTGCACGGAGAATATGCAGCGAGCGGAGTTGCAGCCCACCGGGGGCAACCTTGACTCCTCCCGTTTAATTACAAGGCCACGAACGCAACTCAGAGGAAAGCGCAAGGACAAAAGCGCCGTAGAAAACACCGTATCCACTTATCGCTGGCCATGACGGACAACGGAATGACCTAGAAGAGATGAAGCGCCCAGCTGCTGCCCTCAGCACTCCAGCTGTTTATGTGTGGCGTGCGTGTTTTTGCGTGTATACGCGCGCACGTGTGTTTGCGCGCGTGCACGCAGGCTTCTGCGTTCAGTGATATTCACACCCCTCGCATGGCCTAAATTCCCCTTGAACTCAGATAGCACATCTGTGCTGCCTCCTCTCCCTCGGTCTGCAGTAGGCTTTAGGATCCTGCTGATGCCTCTGGCTTCCCTCCAGAAGAAAGAAAACCTCCATGTTGCCTCTACATCACTCTGTCATTGTTATTCTGCAGTGCAACTCCCCAAGCCTGCCACCTCTGGGCCCCTGCAGATCAATAGCAGAGCAAACCGCATCACAAACACGCACACATACACACAGCAAAATAAAAATAAAACTGCTTATTGAAAAAACATGCTGACTGCCTCCCAAGCCCCGGCATTGCAAATTAATTTAGGACCAATTAATAAAACAATAAATTGGCCTGTGGGGATGAGTCTTCAGACAATTATTTCTTAATAGCAGGCCTGGTAAAATAGCTCATCCGTCTGCTGTTTGTTTGCCATGAGGAATAACCCAGAGCTTTGTGCTGCAGACTAACATCGGAATGCAAATCGGCGAGCTGATACAACACAAGCGCATGCTGCTGCTGCTGCACAGTCAGCCACTGAATTTAAAGAAGAGCTATAATCCCTATTCATCACGCTTCAGGCCCTCAGATTAACTCTTGCACATTACCGTGGCGAAACCTGCACAAAGTGCCGAGTCTCAGAGCGTAGTGTGTTCTGGAAGTATGACATCGAAATCAGGATTGACCTTGGATCGACTCTCGCACACATAACTTCAAATGGCTTTCAAACCAGAGGGAAGTAAAGGAGGATATTGGGCTCTGGGGGGGCTCTAATTTGGATAAAGCCACACTCTACTTTGTGAGACGTATCTTTCACAGCCTTGCAAATTATGAATGATGCTATGAATGAATGATGACAGATTCCTAAAACGTAGAGGGACTCAGCTCGGCCAGTAGATGGCAATGAGTCTCCCACAGGTTGGTAAAGTAGGTCTTCAATAGCCTCAGACACTATATTATTATTAGCAGTAGTGGTATTGATCAATCGATTTAAAATGATCAATTATTAAACCCTGTTACCACTTCAATGTTTGCTTTATAACTAAGATGCCTGTAACTGTCCTGTTATTGCAATCAAATCTATTTTAGAGGCATCCAACATGCACACTATGTATGAATATGCTGCACATAGTATACATTACATACCATATGTAGATATATACATAGATATGTCATATCATGCATCATATACTCATATATTTATCTATAACCTATAATTACAATATATGGATATACAACACGCATATGCACATATATAGATGCATGCAAAACATCCTGCAACTGTCCTGTGGTTTGCAAGCCACAGCCTATCCACCTAAGTTTCTTTCCTTGTTATTATCACATATAACCTGCCCCAAGAAGAAAGGATCACCGTGTGCACGACCTCTCACAGGTACACCAACCCTCCGTACTGAAAAAAGGCCGGTGTGTAGGCACTGCTGAGGTGGTTAGAATTTGTCATCTTAATGAAATTGAAAATGAAGTGAATGATTTTGTTGTGTACTGCCCTTATAACAGCAAACAATGGGGCATTTTGTTTGGCAGGGTGAATAGAGAGGTACATTTCGTATGTATGGGGAAACTTGGTAAATTAGGAAAGGAGTATTGTATAAACAAAGGGAATCGTGGTTGCTGTTCTCTTTTGTATCCATCTATAGAGAATTGTATGTATATGTGTATACATGTATGAGAACTTTTTTTTAAAGTTTTTTTTGGCATTTTGCCTTCATTTGACAGTCAGCAGTAGAGAGAGAGACTGAAAGAGATGCGAGAGGAGGGATGACATGTGACATAGGTCTGACAAAGGCCGGAGTTGAACCACAGGACGCCTGTATGAGAATATGAATGTATGGGGAATGTATGCATGTACTGTCTTTCTTTCCTTCTTTCTTGCAGTATTTTTGTGGAGTGTAACTGGAAGTTTTGACACGAAAATGAAGAATTTGTTTGTTTGTTCATTCATTCATTGATATTATTATTATAAGTAGTAGTAGTAGTAGGTGTAGTAGCCGGTGTAGTATAGAGATATAACAGACACAAAAGAGTGTGAATCTTCTATTAATGCCTTCCAGTATAATATCAGATAAAGCCATTAATTCAATGTAATGTGAGTCTCATGATCCTCTGATATCCTCCAGACCATTTCTGTTCTCCAACCATCAGTATCTGGGAGGGAGCATGGGCAAATGCCTCTATGATGATGTCATTCCTTACCCACCCTTCAACAAAAAGTGAACGCTGTTAAAAAAAATTTAACTTGGTGATGTAACTTGCATTTCTGGGTCGGTTTGGTTGTTTGGTGGAGTACTTTTCTTATTCCTGTGGAAAACCAGCCAAACGTAGATGATGTGACATCATGCCAAGATATTCCCAGCGCAGCTACAATGGAGTTTGAACAGAACATTTTTCAGCGACCTAAAACATCAATGGTAAATGTCGAGTTTTGGTGTCAGCCCCTCAGAATCAAAGAGCAATGGCTTCTTTCTAGACCGACATTCAACAATCATACAGGGAGAAATCCATCGGAGAAGAGGACAGAGATACTAATTTCTCAATCGACAGTAGCCAAAATAGACCAGAATGCAATGCAGTAGCCAAGATAGACCAGAATGCAATGCAGCCACAAGACATGTTGCCTTTTGAGTAACGAGCACGACTTTTACTATTGCTATCACTATCACTCTCTCCACCTACACATAAAAACCAACAGTTGGATGCAACAAGTTCACACTGGGGTGGGGGGGTGGTTGTTGAAAGGCATTCTGGGAAATGTAAGAAATTGCTAGTAAAAGTAGGTTGAGGGAAGGTACATCACAACACATCAACACAAAATAACTCCTGGAATGCATTGAACATCTACAATGTCCGGTTATTAACTGGACATTAACTGGACAGCTGTCCGGCCCGGACAGCTCAGTCAGTAGAGCATGAGACTCTCAATCACAGGGTTGTGTGTTCGATCCCCACATCCACATAGTGTCAACTATCACCTTTGTAAGTCACTTTGGATAAAAGCGTCTGCTAAATGACTGTAATGTACAAATTTGATGATATATAACAGTGTAGGAATATCCAAGAAGAGAATTTCCTACAACTGCAAAGACCACATGGGGCAATATGGTGGCTTAGCAAGAAGATCCTGGGTTTGAATCTCGGCCCTGGTCCTTTGTGTGTGGAGGTTGCATGTTCTCCCTGTGCTCTGGTTTCCTCCCACAGTCTAAAGACATGCAAGTCAGGCAGATCAGAGACTCTAAATTACCCATCGGTGTGAATGTGGGTGTTCTTGTCTGTCTGTGTGTTCAGCCTGCGTTCCCATTGCATGCTGGGATAGGCTCCAACCCCTCTGTGACCCTGAATAGGGATAAGCCAGAATGGAAAATGAATAAATGGAAGACCACGAGGGAGATGGGGTCATGTATTCTACACCATCAAACATCTCCGAGCAATGCTGTCCTCCTCAGTCAGAGGGATGTTCTCCTCCTCCATCAACGCAGGAAATGAGATCATGAGGCATGACGGTGAAGTCGGTTCATGGGTGTATGGACCCTCCTGTCTCGCCGTCAGCTTTTGATCACACCGTCGTGCCTTCAAATCAGAACATTGCTTCCTACGAGAGCAGTGCATTATGGAGGAGGACATATTCTGTGGTATCTGGCGTCATGTTTTTGTGTCTGTTAAATATCAGAGCACAGGTTGTCTGATTGCCGACATAGAAATACATCTCAGCAGCTACCGGTGATAAGAGAGGAGGAAGTAATTTGCCTAGAATTTCCTGCCAATCGAAGCAGGCCAAAGGGGAGGCAGCAGCTTTTGCAACTTGAACTACGTAGCTTCAATAAAAATATACAGAATCCTGAGATCACTGAGAAGAAGTACTTCCTGCTTATTGGTGCAATTGTTTCCATGATGCTATCATTGTCTTTGCAGAAAGCAAAGCTGCATGGTGTGGCTTAATTCCTTGAAAGGTGATAATGAAGAAAAACAGGAAAGGGCAATCATTATAGGGACAGAACATAATTGTGATGAGTGAAACCTAGGATTACAATGGTTGAACTATTCCTAATTTTGCTGAAGACCCCCTGGGACACCTCCAAGGACCTCTACAATCCCCTCAAGGACTACTAGGTGTCCCCACTTTCAGAAGCACTGTCCTAAGAGCATAAGCAAGTGGACCAAGGAGACCAGAAGCTCACTAGCATAGGACATTTTAAGGATGCAAGATTAAAGACTGGAACATAGCATACTGTTTTCCTTTTCCGTTTTAGAAAAACAGAAAATGGGACAGTTAAAACGTCACGCCGGCTGCGATGTGAAGCGCTGCATCTCAAAAAGCCCTCCGTTCGAGAGGGAAGAAGCCTTGAATCCCCCCGCTTTGGTAGCGGTAAACTGTTGAATGACAAAGCGCTTTATCTGTAGCTAGATAAGGGAAGGGGTTGCAGCCTCCGCAGAGATAGCGACGCAGCCGCTGAGGATGAAAGATAGCCTTTGTTGCCAACCCAGTTTCAGCAAGGGAGCCTGTCAACAAAGCGGCTTTTGCTAGCTTTCAACAGAAGGGGGGGAAAATAATTTGTTGTGCCGCCTCCTCACACTTCGCTACAGTACAGTAAAGTACAGTATCAAGTCAAATTCAGTGTGATAACTTGGTATAATAAACAAATTTCCCATAAACCCTGTTGCTTCCTGTCCCCTCTCCCCCTCTCTGGCATTTGGCTTTAAATGTTGGAAGTGATTTTACCATGAGTCTTTCACTCCTTCTCCCATTAGCCGATGCAAAACTTTAGCTCCGTTAGCGCTGGAAGAACAGCGCCCTCTTCCTGTTTTGTGCCGTAAACTGATCGAGCAGATTTCCCTCCACATCCGACCCGGTGGCACACAATGTAAAATGCAGTGTAGACGCCGGTAGAGGCCGCCAATCTTCTTGGAGATGGTCTCTTTGTTTAGGGTAGTTATACTGAAAATGAATGTGCTAATGATTTATTGACGTTAAAGTGATACGCACGGCACCTTTAATTTCACCATGGGGTACATGTACACAACCCACCACATCACTTGTCGCTGAATGTCACTGTATTTTCTCCATTCTCATCATTTCTACCATTATGTAGTCCAGGTGGCCACCAACACATATCACCCATGTTTATGCTTGTTGCTTTGATTCAGATTAGGTCTGAATGCGGCGACGGAGCGTGATGTCGCCGTCATTCAGGGTTGATTAAATGCTTTAATATGGGCACCAGCTGCTGCACACCGTTTAATCACCAGTATCAGCACAGGAGAGCGGAGTGTTTCTGTTCGTCTCTTCTTTACATCTACCCTTCGCCCACTTTCCTTCATCGTCCTCTCGGCCAATCCTCTCTGTCGCTGCCTTATACTCTCTCCCTCCTTTGGCTTTATTACCACTAGCCTCTCTCTGGCTCTACCTCCCTCACCCTAGGGATCGACTGATATGGGCTTTTAGAAAGGCAGATGCTGATTCATGCATAGTTGTGTGGAATCTCTTCAGAATCACTCCAGGGGCTTCCCATAGACAACCTATTGTAGTATTCCACCATAAATATGTATGCTTCATATCAGAGGTGGACCACAGTGATTGGCTGATATCTGACTTTATAAAAGGGTCCGAAATATCGGACCAGAGTATACGTCGGTAAAACCCTGACCCACACCATCCACTGCCCCCGGACACGGCGTTCCCACATTCCTCTTCCATTCCCGGGCTTCCTAAAAATGTCAAGCCCAGCCTCCAAGGGCCTATCTGGGACTGCGGGGTGGAGGTGAGACGCCCACATTCACACACATCCCCGCATACATGCACGGATGCAGATACAGAGGCACACCCGCGCACATAAAGCAGAGCTGCGGACCTTTCTCTAATAGCCGAGGTGAAAACGGCGTCCAAAATTAGACGAGCCGAGAACAGTGTTCTCTCCGTCTGAGAGCCGGGTTGATATTTCTTTTATTCCAAAGGTCAGCACACAGGATTTTATTCCTCCTTCCTCCTCAGCCAGACCATTCATTAAAAGGACAATATTACCTTGACATTTTAGGCAGCCGACATCAATTCTCGTTTTTTAGTTTGATCGTGATGTAAACAGAGGGATGTCGTACAAAAGGGTACGTTTTTTTTCCACCTTGAAAGCTTCGAACGTAATGAGTGCTCCAAATTGGTTTGACTCCCTGCCTGGCCTGCTAAACCCACAACATAACGGTCAGGGTGAAGCATCGTTATGTCCCATTCCACTATCCTGCTTACGTCTCATTTTCTGCAATCACCTGCGTCTATCACAGGCGTCTATCTACCGCGCAGTCGGGACCCGCTTCCCGCCTGCGCTCAGCAACAACACTGAACCATAGAACATATGGGAGAGCTCTGAAGCCTTCAACGTGATGGATGTGATATCCCGTCCGACACCATCATCGCCGCACGCTTCCACGACGGCAGCCCACCAGGCTCAGTCCTCATCTACATTTGCATTTTAATACCTCAGCAATATTTAATCCATTAGGTTTCCTCCGGGCTGGATTAGCGCAGGGTTAATTAAAGAGTACATTAGACCACTCAGATTCGTAATGAAGTGCTCTGTCTGGCCCTGTGTTGACTGTCAGGGCCTCATGCTGACCATGATGGCTGAGAGAATTCCATCCAGAAATATACTCAACAGCACATCTCCCAGAATTACCTCTCCGGGACACTTAGGCTTGAGTGATAGCTGAGGGAGTCTAGCTAATTTCCACAGATAGAAATAATCCTCGGATTGCAAGGGAAGGGGCTAGTCATGCTGAGCAATGTTAAATTAGTCTTCAATTTGGACTCATCCAGAGGAAAGTGGGAGCACGTCGAGGGTTAACACTCAGTTTAGCCATTGTCCACAGATTGGGAAAAATATCTGACCCCGGCCCCTCCCGGGCTAACGCTCTCAGATTAGCCAGCTGTCACGAATCAGACTGACAGAGCCAAAGAAACACTGCTGCTGGCCACAATTTGAACTGTGACAGTCAGTCAGTCTGGCTTAGCCAGTACAGTGGGAGTCACGTGGAGTCAAATGCATGCAGAGCACTCAAAGTTAATGAGGTCGGAACCAGTAAACTAGGAATGCTATACACTAAAATAGGGAAAGGGAAAGCAAATTGTTGGTTGGTTGGTGGGGGAAATCAGCAAGCCACACACAAACACACACACAGGTTTGTATTACTTTACTTCTGAGGGCCATCATTGACTACATTTGTCCCCTAACCCTAACCCTTTAAACATTGTTCTTATCTTGACCTAAACCTAATCCTAATTCTAATCTTAACCCTAAACCCATGTCCTAATCCTAAACTATCCTAACCTACACCTAATCCTAATTCTAATCTTAACCCTAAACCCATGTCCTAATCCTAAACTATCCTAACCTAAACCTAATGCTACATTCTAATCCTGGCCCTAAACACTGACTCTAAACTAACTTTAAATCCTTACTACAAACCTAATCTTAATTCTAATCTTAAACTAGCCCCTTTAAGAATGGAGGACTTTCCTCACCTTTCTATGCATGTGAGGACATTTGGAACACACACACACACGAGGCATACAAGTATAAGTGAGTAATCTTGGCTCTATATTCCTCTCCACCCTGATGTTGCCCGGGAGGAAGGGAGTGTGGGGGGGGGGGTGGGGGGGGGCAAGTGCTGCTCCTCTGGCAGCAGAACGAGGCAGCCAACCCCCCCGGGAGAGGAGCATCTGTCGATATCTTCCTCCGACTCAGAAAAGGGAGAGAAACCCAGAGGGCTCTGAGGTCAAACAAAATCTAGCGCAGGACATCTTGAAGTGATTTTCAAAATGCACTGCTGCAAAACACGAGCCGAGCAGGCAGACTGCAGCCGTCTCTGGCAGCTAGCGCTAAGACCGATGCACGGAGCCGATATTTTTGGGCGTTTTGTATTACATACTGGATATCGGCCAGTCAGTGCCGTCTACCTCTGATATGAAGTTTCCTTTAACAGTGAATAGGTGCCTTAAGGAGCTGCAAACCCACCCACAAGAATTCGCCTGGGTTTCAATGGAAGGTTTTAGCATCCCATAATAGTCTGAATACAGCTCCAGAGGCTTTTCCACCCTCAATAAAAAAAAACAACAATAAAACTCTGGGGGAAATACTGAAATGCACTGAAATGCACTGAAATGCAAAGGCTGCAGCTTCTGTACAAAATTGTCTGTATGGTTTCAGATATCAGAAACCCGTATCAGTCGAACCCTACTGGAAACGTTTGGTAGTATGAATACAAGGAAACGCACAGCAACCTACACAGCGATGCTCCTTCATATGCTGGCACCCAGGGGAACCCCTACAAAGCTCACTGCAGCAACATTGTATATCATTGTTGGAATCGAGCAAACGATTTTGTAAACGTGCACGTTGCGATAGACCCTAGGAGACCCATAACTCCAAACAGACTTTCAGGCTTGTATTGCAATACTTAAGACTACATTACAAATGTCATCAGTGGGCATAGAGTTATCGCATTTCCCACGCTCTGAGCAAAACTCCTCCAGACATTCAGGTAATCGTTACCTCTAAGCAAATGGAGAAGTCAAGGGATTCTCCCGCAGGGCTGGATGATAAATACTTGTCTGCGGTAACAGTGAGATCAATCAGATTATCTGACCGTAGTCCAGGGTGATGGAAGAGTGCCCGGTATCAGCTGAGTGGGTACGGAGGCTGGCACAGGATAAAATACACAGCTATATACTATCCCTGGGGTGGATGGATAGGAGTCTGAGCAAGCAGAATATCAATATACATATGTGGCAGGGTGCCACATAACCGGGGTCCTTGACAGACAGAGACATAGGCAGGGGAGAGTTAATGGGCCCGCAGGGCCGTTTTATTGTCCACACAATACCGGCAACAATACCAACGGCCCGGGTTGACGGCAGCGCGCCGTCGGCGCCGTCTCCCTCCGCCGGCGCCCTCCTTCGGTCCCGGTGGGCCAGCCGCGGAGCCCCAAGGCTGCCCCAGCCTGCCGGGCTTCCAGGGGCATCCTGCCCCAACCCCGACTGGTCAGCCCTTGCAGGTGGCTCCCGACTGCGTCCTCCGTGGACCTCCGCCGGACGCCGCGGCAGGAGACGGCCCGCACCCGCTCCGTCGCTCCCGCTGGCGCTGGCCCCCGTCTCTCCGCATCCACGCGCCAGCCTCTCACACTGGCGCGTCCCTCTCACACTCACATTCACACACACGTTAAAAAGGCCCCAGCTGCAATCAGTCCCAACTGGCTGCAGCTGGAACCGGATCCAGGAAAGAAGCAGTCCACTAACTCACCTCTCTCCTGGATCCAATTAAGCCTCCCCCCACCCTCCCTCCAGTCCGCCACATACCCCCACCGCCAAACTGAGGCTGGGGAGCCGTCCGGCCGAAGCCAACTCCCCCCCCTCCCTCCCCCCCATTTGAGAGCGAAGAAGAAGGCGATGAAGGGTCCCGCCCGGAACGGCTCGGAGTCGGTGGGGCCAGGTGATGCTGCGAGGTGGTGAGGGAGGCGCCTTGCCATCACCGGCCGTCCCCTGGCAGCTGGTGTCGCCACGACGGCACGGCGATGGCGATGTTCTCCCGTCTCTGCCTGTCGATTCCCGGTCAGGGAACCAAATGTGGCAGGGTGCCACATAACCGGGGTCCTTGACAGACAGAGACATAGGCAGGGGAGAGTTAATGGGCCCGCAGGGCCGTTTTATTGTCCACACAATACCGGCAACAATACCAACGGCCCGGGTTGACGGCAGCGCGCCGTCGGCGCCGTCTCCCTCCGCCGGCGCCCTCCTTCGGTCCCGGTGGGCCAGCCGCGGAGCCCCAAGGCTGCCCCAGCCTGCCGGGCTTCCAGGGGCATCCTGCCCCAACCCCGACTGGTCAGCCCTTGCAGGTGGCTCCCGACTGCGTCCTCCGTGGACCTCCGCCGGACGCCGCGGCAGGAGACGGCCCGCACCCGCTCCGTCGCTCCCGCTGGCGCTGGCCCCCGTCTCTCCGCATCCACGCGCCAGCCTCTCACACTGGCGCGTCCCTCTCACACTCACATTCACACACACGTTAAAAAGGCCCCAGCTGCAATCAGTCCCAACTGGCTGCAGCTGGAACCGGATCCAGGAAAGAAGCAGTCCACTAACTCACCTCTCTCCTGGATCCAATTAAGCCTCCCCCCACCCTCCCTCCAGTCCGCCACAACATACAACAATAAGCACAACATACCTTTAACCAGGCAAGATGACTTTTCAATAATAACACCATATATTATAATAATAATACTTTATATATTCTAGTGATTGGAGGGGCTTGAACCTTTGCGCCCTTAAGTATTCACAGTAGCATCGAGTAGTTGCAGGGAGTGGATATAACCACTGTCCAATATCTTCATAGTGTTGCACAGCGGGCCGCCCAGCAGCCCCAGGGGCAGTTGGGGTGCTCAGCGACACTTTGATGATGACAGTGAATGGGAAAGAGGAGTGCTGCTCTTTCACAACCGCCCCCACAATGTTTCACAATGTTTCTGTTTCCTGGTCCATAGAGTTCAATCAGAAACGTTCTGATCCCAAACTCCACTTTTTAACCTTCAGGCTACCACCAACGCACCTTAACACACAATTGATCACAAACTAGAAAGTCTATAAAGACAATAGACCTATATTTGTACAAATACGTACAACAAATATGTAATCAAACTATCATATCCACCATATAAGAGGTGGATGACACTGACTGGCCGATCAGTCAGATGCATCAGCAAAATGATATATCTGTCCAACCCTAGTGTAGCTGTAGATGTAGATATCATCTCTTGGTGACAAATTTATGACCAGGAATAGTGATGTAGCCACTGGGTTGTGGTAACAGACGGATAACCTTTACTTTAACTTCACCATAATACCTTTTTCTCCAGCGTAATATGCTTCGAAATCGGTCTGAAATAAGAAGTGCAAGGCGGATATCTTCCTTCTCTCGACCAAGTCAAGGCTAATCTCGTTCCGCTTCGATACCGAGGCCTCCCCCTTTTCTACACTGAGGCTTAAGAACATTATTTAATAATTTCGGTGCCTGATAGCGTGGTAAAGACGCTTAAATTAGAAGCACGGCGCGGGGAAATGTGCGAACTCCTGGCTGTGATTAAAGCCAGGTGATTTTGAGTATTCAGCATGCTAGTCGGTGGTGCGACCCCCCGAAGAATCACACTTCCTTAGAGCATCAAAGGAGAGAGGAGGGGGAAAAAATGAGACATTATCTGTTCTCTGGGGTCGGAGCCAGCTTTTAATATATGTTTTTTTTTGCCTCGCTCTAATCCTCCGCCGAAGTTAACGCCGGCTCAACGTCGTGCCACCAGCTGAGTGTTGTGTCTGAGATATGACGGTGACAGTGAGCGGCTGACAATGGCTATCTGATATGTATTGTGCCTGCAATTACAGGCTGTACAATGGCTGCCTGTCTGCAGGAGATACAGACAAAGTGGGGGATTTCTGGTCGCGGCGGTGCCTCGGGACGTCACTGAACGCTACGAGTCATTTGAAGTCCTCGACAATGCAGTCCCCGTCAAAGGATTCTTGTTAGAAAAATGTTCTTAAGCCCTCTCCTTCCATTGGCCCTCAATTAGGGTTTGACCAATATGGGGTTTTTGAAGGCCGACCAATATTTTTGTATGAAAACTACCAATAGCCGATATTTTCTTGTATTATTTTATTCTTGTCAGGGCGGAAAAGCCTCCAAAAGAGCGTTAAGACATTGGAATCCAATCAAAATGTGGCATTACAATCAATTCAGGTTAAGGACTTCCCGTAGCCAACCAATGTATTGATCAATTCTACAATACATTTGTAATCAAACTGCATCATATCCATCAAATCAGAGGTGGACGACACTGACCATCCGATATCTGACTTCTATCTTGTGAAAGTCGTTCCTAAGCCCCCTGCTTCCATTGGTAATCACCGTGCCGTCATTGTGCCTGCTGGTGACAGAGGAAGGGCAGATCCACTATCGTGATTCCAGGTGACCTCGGACCCCGCATCTTATCTGGAGGACGGGGCGGAAGACATGAGCCGAGGGGGCCAATCATCTGTCAGACTCTTATGTCCAGCGGTAGGGAGGGGGTGACATTGAGGAGCGTGGTGAATCGAGAGGCGCGGGGCACAAGGAAAACTCTAATCAACGCTCAACGCCGCGGGTTCGACTCCCTGCGCGGATCTCTCATCGGCGCCCTTTTATCTCGGCGGATTCACGGGCTGATAGGTCCTAATGCCTTTTTTGTCCTCCCTCCCGGTCGCCTCTCTGGCCTGCCGCATTATTGAATTCATGTCGAGGTCTACATCAACAACTGGGTGCCGCGCGAGTGCCGACGGATCTTCAAAACGCTAACCGACGAGCCCTTTAATCAACAGCCCTTTCTTTGTCATTTCAGGGAACGTTATCAACACGCCGCATTGATTGGAATTTTCAAAGCTGTCAAAGCTGTCGTAATTGAGCTTCAGCCAAAACAAATCAATAGGAGGAGACTCAACCTTTTTTTTGCGGGTTTTACCTTGCATGCATACTAATTTCCCATTGGGAAACGCCTCAACAAAAAAAGTCAGTTATGCTTTGACCTTGCAGAGGAGAGGAGTGGTAGGGAAACAGCTGGCTATATGACGTTGGAAACCGAAGAGACATATATAACTGCTGTTGCACACACACACACACACACACAGAGGAAGAGAGGGAGAGAGAGAGCAGTGTGCATTCCCCACACAATAAAAAACCATTATAGCCTATGAAAATAGACAGGCTCATCAAATGCTAACAGTATTGCTAAATTGAGGGGCTAATAACATTTATACACTGTCTAAATGTTATTAAAGCTGGCGTTCGTCCTGTGCGGCAGCGTCATTCAGGGAAATACATCGACAGCAGCCATTTTGGCCGAGTCTTCTTCTGTTTCTGTCTCCTCAGCAGCTGAGGTCGAGTCTGGGAGGTTGGACTTGCAACGAGGGAGGGAGCAAAGGGTTAATTACATCATCAGTTTACGTGTGTGTGTGCGCGTGTGTGTTTGTATGTGTGCAAACCCAAAGTCACAGGTCACGCTGGCAGGCCTCACCGGAACGGCCTTGACGCATCGCTGCAATTCATTTGCATTTACTTGCATCTTTAGTCTGAACATGACCCACTCGAAACCTCAGGGGAAACCTTGACCACACAATGTGCAGCAAGTAGCGGCTAGATTTGTTCATCCTCATAAGTGCATTGAAATAATGAGAAATAAACTTGATTTTGGTTGTTTTCTGGTACATTGACTCATACAAAAAAATCATAAAATGAATGGCAGCACACATAAGCAAAACAAAGGCCTATACTTTTGTAAAAGTGACAAACAGTCCAAAAAGCAGATCATTGTAAAGGATCTGGCTGTAGTTTGTAGTTTAATTGTTTCAACTCAACTCTGCTTACCATTTGTGCACATAGTGGAAAAAATACCAAAGCTATACTGCATATCTGTAACCTTATAAGGTTCCATGACATATTAGTCAAAAATGAGTTATTCATGTGATGCAGATTTACAAATGGGTCTATAACAGTACGGATTCTTGAAAATACAAATTTAAATTATAACAAGGCTAAATTGACTGACTGACTGGAGATGGAACATTATAATTCCAAGCTCATCAGACGAGGGCAGCAAGAATCGTGACATGGAAACAAGAGATGTTTCTTTCTTAGAAATGTTCACAAAATCCACACATCCAAGAGGTGATTTACTTTCCCCGGAACAAATGACAGCTTTTCGCTTTTAATGGCTCCTCCAAGAGCTCCGAGTGATTAAGGAAGACATTTATTGCATTAATATTTGATCCTGACACCAAACACATGAAATTATTCAGCTCCAATTCCACCGAGAATAGATAATGAAGTTCCAGTGTGACAAAGACAAAATGGAGACAGAGAGTCAGAAAAAAAGAGAACAAAAAAAGTAATTACCTCAGTAACAGGCAGAATATCCGTAAACTAATCAAAACCCTCAAACTAAAACTGACATTTTGCAATAATACAATGGCAACAATTAAATACACATTTGTTGCATGCCATGAATTCATGGACACATTTTCTCTGACAGCAAATTGTTCCATGATGATAAAACAACAACACTACACTCTCACCCACATGCAAGCCAACAAAAGCCAAACTCAACAATCAAACCCTTCTGCAGGCTGTAGTCCAGCACTTGTTTTTTACCAGCTTTCTCTAACCAGAGCATCATTTGAGACTGAGGCCACACAGTATCTGTTTCCATTACAACTGCAGAGACAGGGTGTTCTCAAACCTTTAAACCATTTGCTTCGGTTGGAATCAGAGGGTGAGTTGTTATTCTGTTGGTTCGGTTACGTTTCGCATGGGAGCAGTCGTTTCCTCCATCGGTCAGAGATTTGGCGAGGGAAAAGACTTTCTACTGAGATAAAAACCTGTTTAACCCATAATGCACAGTGCTTCCTGTAGTAGGGTGTGATCACAGTGGGATCACGTTCTCCCACCGAATGAAGCTCCGGGGGATGGCTTGGAAACTTTTCTCCAGAGAAAATGGTCAAATTTGAAGCTTGTTAACAGCCAAACAGGCCCTGCTCAGAAGACCTCGGGTGAGAACACAAGCCTGAACATGTAATGCAAAAATGTTGAAACCATTCTGTACTTGACAACCGATGAAGCAAGGCCAGGAGATGACCAGTAAACTGGGAGGATAAGAGGCGGAGGAAGAGATGCATGGATGGATGGATGGATGGATGGATGGATGGATATAAAATAAATAGCAGGGGGAACCACAGGACAGGGGCAAGGCAGAGAGACTGTTACATAACCAGAACACGAATAAAGAGATTCAAACGGACGCAAAATGGATGCAACTTTTCTCTAGGTGACGTGAACCGAGGTGAAGGAGCGTTCCTAAACTGGCCGGACGCAGTAAAGCGAAAGCCAATCGGCTTCAAGCAGGACTGTAAATTTCTCTCCCACTGCTTAGTATTTCCAGCAGGAAAAAATGTCCATTATAAAAAGCTTGACCCTGCAAACCTTCCCTTAGAATTTGGAATCAAGTCTCACTAAAAAAAACAAAAAAAACAAAAAAAAACTCAGCTACTCGTCTTATGGCAGAAATCCCAGATCCGAATCACCACCAAAATGTAATCGATCTGTTCCTTGGTCCTTGGACAAACTAACTACCAGAGGTAATTCTAATGCTTGTTTCATCAAGAACAACTAAAACCACTAATGATGGCTGGTCTATTGCCCTGCTGCTTTCCCTCCGGGTCAAGCGGTGGCATCAAACATGCTTGTGTGTCATCACGATAACGTTGACGCTCGTTCAAGTAGGTTCAGACTTTTCTGGGTCAGGATTTGCAGTCAGCCTCCCCGTGCATGTTTTAAACAGTGCGCATGCTTTCCTATTCACTATGATAAATCATAATCAGTTTAACAGAGGGGCAAACAATCGCTTTCTCTTTGTGCTCTGGCTCTCAGAGACAGACAGATATGCACAAATGCATGGACATAAACGATCGCACACTGCAGCTTTATTAAATAAAGCCAACCCCTTGTGTGCGTGTTCATATCATGTGTCTGTATCATTTTATTTCTGGTCTAACTCCATTCCAAACACCATGTTGCGACACAGGAAACAGTCTTTTTCCTTCGCGAATTCTTTACATTCTTCCTTGGCGGCAGGGCCCATTTATAGCCAATGGCCCGGGCCTATTTCCCATGGCGCTGGCTTCTAGGAATGGTCTGCTTCATGTTGTTTCACCACAAAAGGTCCCTTATTCTTCAACATGACATGAACCTGGGCTATATCTGCGTATCAAAATAATCCCAGGAAGCATTTCAAAACAGGCCAAAGATACACTACGTCCAAGACTCCTGCAACTAGTTTCAATGGGAAAATCGGCCTTGTTGCCTCATCTACACCATAGCCACGCAGCAGCTGAGGCTGTAGAATCAAGAGAGAAACTGGTTTCTGGTATAGTTATACTGAAGAGGAAGGCATGAAATTAGACCGAGGTACAAAAAAAAGCCCTGATCTGCTGGATACAGAGAGAGAGAAAGAGATGGGATTTACAGAGATACACAAGATATGGGTTTTACAGAGACCAAAAAAGAAAAAAAGTAATTCCAGTGGCAGTAAGAGTGAAAAAGAGAGAAGTAAACCTGATCTGATGGGTGGCTATGCCAGAGAGAGGAAAAGAGTCAGGGATCTAGGGTGAGACTGATATTTGGGGCCGATATTGGCCTTTTATTTTGGAATTTATTGCAGATTTGATTGGTTGTCTATGGGAAGACCTGAAACTGAACTGATTCTAATGAGAAATTTTGATCAGATTCCACACAAGTATACAGGAAAAGATTATTATTGTTGTTATTATCCTGTTCGGTGTTTAGTATCACATGATGGTACATGGCACATGGCACATGATTCAGAGGCTTTTCCACCCTGACAAGAATACAATTCTGAGGGAAACACTGGAATTTAGGGGGATTTTATTGGCATGCAATTGGTCAAATTTAATATATAAGATATCAGCACAAAAACCCACATCGTTTTTGTGCCAATATATCCATCGACCACTGTGCCTCTATTATATGAAGAACTCCAAGGCAGGCCCCATTCCATGTACAAACTCTGAAGTGAGTCAGGGATGACTCAGGGGCAATTAGCCACCCATGCAGTTGCCCTCTGTTGTTTTTTTCTCATGCACACATGCGCGCAACACTCCCATTTCGGACTCCGCCAAGTTCCTCTTTTCCCTGGTTTACTTGCACACGACCCTTCAGTCTGCAGCCTTTTACATTGTTGAACAGTGTTTACCTGCAAATCGGCTTCAACAGGCACACACATCCAATTTACGAACGATTGGCATTCATCAAATATACACCTGTTATACGCACAAATCAAGCTTTCCTGCACGTTTCATGAATCCCACGTTGGTATTTTCTTATGCACATGAATACGACAAATGTACGAATAATTTACGAAAACTTTCGTGAATGAGGCCCATTGTCACTAAAACTCAGAAGAGCAGGATTTGAGAAACATCTGAGAAATCAACATGTGTACTCATAAGGAGGGTGTCTGGTTGGTGCATTTTGGTGCTAGTCTGATGCTGTGTGTTAGTTGCACTACCCAGAAACTAATTTGGCAGGCCAGAAACCCTTGTGACGGCGACTGACCCTCAGGGACTTCTGAGATGAGAGGGAAAAACCACCATGCTCCACAGATGAATACATTACACACCATATGCGCTGACTTAGAGCAGGGTTCACACACACACACACACACACACACACACACACACACACACACACACACACACACATACACACAAATCATCTGCAATGCAGTCCACCCTGACAGCATCTGGCCAAGAAGATTTAAAGGAAAATTCCACCCTGTTATATATCATCAATCTGTGGATGCTCAATGCATTTTGTAAACTGTTGTAATTTACCTTTTTTACTTGTACTTCCTTTAGTAATTTCCTACATTTCCCAGAATGACTTTTAATATCCCCCAGAGAACTTGCTTGGACTTGTATTCAGTGGTTGGTTTTACTTGTAGCGGGAGAGAACAATCACGATAGCGGTCGTAACAGCGGCAGAATGAGACGTTCCAGTCAAGAAAAAGTGATTTGTGTTCCTTGCTCAAAACGTGTGTTGGAGCTACATTGCATTCTGGTCAATTGAGGCTACTGTTGGTGGAGAAACTGGTATCTGTGCCTCTTCTACGATAGCTTTCTCCCTGTATGGATTTCTCCCTCTTTGATTCTTTGGGCTGATACTAAAACCTGACCTTGATGTTTTTGATTGCTGAATTCTGTTACCAAACTCCTGGAAATATCCCAACGTGACATCGCCTCATCTAAATGTGACCAGTTATCCACAGGAATAAGAAAAATACCAAACAACAAAATGCAACGTACATCGCCAATAGCTGTTGGGTGTTGGAAACAGTGTTCAAGTCTTTTGAGAGTTTTCCTTTAATTAATAATTTTACCCAGAAATAAGATATACAGTGTTGCAGCACAGCTCTGAAAATGGGCCAGTTGTTTCCCAACCCCTCAAAATCTTGTTTTCAAACTTACCTCATCAAAGCCACTGTCCTCTTTCTTGAAAGCTGCAAAAGAAGAAAGGGAGAGAAGGAAATCAGGCACGCGTTGACATCTTTTGAAGAATGAATGAAATTCCAAAAGCATGAGCGCAGGGACGAGGCACGGTGGCGCATCGCACAACCTTGTCATTGTGTCATAATTTGTCAGGAATTAATTCGCCATCATTCATTAAAGCGGCGGACGGGACAGCTTGTGATCCATCACTGTTGCGTGACTTTGGCAGGGAGTCGGAGAGGAGTTCGCTAGTCACTGATGACAGTGACCTTTCCTACAGAGCTTCATTAGCACAGCAGAGCAACACCAGCAAAGGTGATAAGAGTACCAAGATATCCTACTCAAGGAGACGTACAGTTAGTAGAAGTAAAGTTTCTGGTAAAAAAAGTCAAAAGTATCTCATTTAAAATGTTTAAATTGTTTAAAATAAACAATATGTCATATTTTGTTTGTTTTAACAAACTACGATGTAATAAAATAACGATACTACATTGATGTTTCTTTCACTGCTAGCTAACCAACTAGCTCGCAATGCTAGCTAACTAGCTAGACCAGGCTAACACAAACAAGCTATATCATTGACATATCTTTAATGTGACAGTTAACTGAATGTTTCCTACACATGCTAGCGCAGGTTTGATGCAGATTTATGCCCATTTCTGATACAATGCCTGGAGAGCCTGGAAAATATCATACTCTAACTGATGTGATTTAGCAATAGAAAAATACTGCTGTCAAAACACATTTCTGACTCGAAAAAGTACAAGCACACAAAAAAAAGCAAAAACAAGGGTACATATAACTCATTACTTTCACCCTGGAACACTAGCAGCCCATTGTTCTGAAAAGGGCACATCTTACTTACATTATAATTGCTGGGTATCACTGTGATGGCATTTGACAGCAATATCCTTCAGATTCATGCTAGGGAAGCGACACAATGCTGCTTCCTCCTTGACTGTTATTTACACATTATACCAAACAGATCATCTTCGATTTTTCCAGCTTTGATGTGGGAAAGAAAACTCAGCCCAATGTCTCCGGAGAGCATTTTTGTAGTACTGACAATTTCTTAAGTTATGTTACCTAAGAAAAAAGGGGAGGGGGTGTACAGCTGGCTAAAGGATGAAGGGCTTTAGGGGGAGACTGGTTCCTGGTAAAAAATGACTTATTCATGTCAGAGATTGTTTGGAAGCAGAGTCACTGAGCCACAAAACTGCTGCTTTTCTCTCCTCAAAGGACCTTACAGTACAGACTGAATCCCTCAACCTAGACAATACAGACAACATCATGTGTACAGCCTCACACGATGACTCTGTACACATTATTTTGCATTTATAGGTTTGTATACTAGCCGATGCATAAAATTGTGTGTACACAGGAAAAACAATTATATGGTCAACTCCACGATTTGGAATTTTATTTTGAAATACGTCTTTTTTCCCACAAATGCTGTTTGAGTGCAATATTTAAAATTATTAACAACCGGTCTGAAATTGCCTTCTTTTGATTTTTATTTTACTACTATATTGTTTATGGTTCTTACTATAACTGTTTTTTTTATATTGGTTCGACTTTCCCTGCTCTTTTACTGTTGTTCTGTTTGGCTGTAAAGCACTTTTAGGGAAGTGCTGTATAAATAAAGTTTATTACTATCATAACAATATTTAGATTCTTGGGTTTTTTTTACTTGGATAAAGTTATCTGAAATAGTATAACAAACCATTTTAACAACTAAAAATAGAAAATCTTCACAAAAAAAGCTTTTATTCTTAAGGAAAAGGTGAGAGGGAGGCATAAAATTATACAGGGGGAGAAGAAGTTTTGCCCAGACTCACTTTGAAAAACTGAAAAAAACACTTCTAAACGCATAACACCTCATCCCAACTTCTATAGCTTTATATCTGCTTGATCTTTCACTTGGAGGCGTTTGTATTTTGATCAAAGCAAAGACTTCATTTGAGGAAAAGGGTAAGAACCCAAAACCCTGTCTCACAAAGACAGACTTTATCCATGTAGATGATTTCATTAGAGCTTTAACAGCAGGAATGTAGTGGAGGATCCGACTAAACTCACTTTACTTTACTTTTTTATTTGCAGATTTTAGAGTTTACCATCTTTTCAGGCTGGCATAGATACCCTAATGTCATCGTATACATCATTGTAAGCAGGGAGGTTATGTGAAGGTCTTGTAAGGGAATAAAGCACAAATTAACTGGAAGTAGAATTGATTTTTCTTTATATTGGTGGTTGTTTGCCTTATCAAACTGGGATTGCATCTTGCATCCAATCACAGGCTAATCGGAATTTTTAGTGCTGCTATTCGAGCTGTAAGTGTGATGAAATGCTCTTAAAGCAGCATGATTCAGGATGCGTCGGGTTGCAGAGAGCGTGAATTAACATCTGATCCAATATGAGCCCACTGGAGCAGGTTAGATAGCTGGCGTGTACAGCAAAAGTGGGTATGGAGGTCAAAATATCTCCCAAGACCAAAAAAAAAAAATCTGCTTTGTTCAGACGTCCACAGAGCGGAGTCAGCGGGAGGATCGATGCTCAGATATGTTGATTGAGATGGAGAGTAAAGATGACCAATAGGCGAGGACTATCAGCGCAGCAGAAAAGTCAATGTCAATCTTTTTTTTCTAGTGCAACATCGACCCGCGCTGCTAAACTCACTTCTATTAATTTCTCATCTTTGCTCGTAGGCTGCATCTCGGCAATTAATTCTGCAGAAGCTGGCTGCTGCAAAGGCCCTGTACCTTGTGAGTACCCCTGGAAGCAAACAGGAGTGTGTGTGTGTGTGTGTGTGTGAGAGAGAGAGAGAGAGAGAGAGAGAGAGAGAGAGAGATGAGATATGATAGGTTTATCTTTGACAAGCAATTGTGTGTGTGTGTGAGTGACAGAGAGAGAGGAGGGGGGGACGAGTGAATATTATTGCTAATAAAATTGATGTTTGTTCATTTTGTTTAGTCAGGCACTACATTGCTTTGAAGATGATGATGATGATGATGCAAAGCTTAGCTGTTAAAATGTATAAGCACGACCTTAATGACATGACGCCCTCCTTAGAAATAGAAAATGCAATGAAGCGAATCATGACCTAGGTGTGTGTGTGTGTGTGTGTGTGCGCGCTTGCATTACCAGGTCCTACCGATTTGAAATCCAGCTACTATAACACTGATTGCAATGGCATCCATCACTTGCTATGCCAAGTGATGCAGTGACCCCTGGCCTCCAGCTGCTGATCACCATAAGGCAAACATGCAGAATTTTAAAAGAATTTCAGAATAAAACATCAATTTGTGCTTTTTCTTTTCCTTGAAAGACCCTATCCTTCATTTACACCAGTTGGATACTGATTACTAAGATGTGTACTATGAATTTATGTCATGAAGATGTATGCCAGCCTAAAAATGCATTTACTACTGTTCAGCAAATAAAAAGGGTGGGTAAAGTGAATTTGCTTGTAACCCCAATGCTGACCAGGCATCACCTCAATCGGTGCTACAACATTGTGAACCCATTTTTTGCACACGGACTGAATAGCAGATTTTTTAAAACAAAACATTTTCAGTTTCTTACCTATACTTCTGAAACTCTCCGACAAAGTTCTCCTCAACTTTTTCATTTTGCCGATTTTCTCCGCGGGCTGGGAGGCTGGCATCAGGTCGCACATTTCCGCCGACTTCGCAGCGGAGCGGGGGTCTTCTTCTTCGGAGGAGCGGAGAGAGGAGAGGAGGGGGGGCCGGGGTTCAGACCGGGGCTTCAGCCCTGCAGCACACTGGCAAACACAGGAAACGGGAGCCTACCGCTCAGCCACGGCGGGGTTGTTGTTTTTTGTTTGTTGTTTTCTTTTTTACTTCTCTCATAAATGCGTCCCAGATGATGTCAAGAATGCAACTACATTTCTACAGAGGGAATAAAAAGTCCGCGACGAGCCGACTCGGATAACAAAAGCAGCCGAACGCAAAACGTAAATTTGGTGCGTCTTTTTTTTTGGTGTGGTCTGAGAAACTAGATACTGCTATGAGGAGTTGTTTCTTTTTCCTCTTCGTCCCACTCACTCCCTGTTCCACCGCAATCTGGATGTCATTTTTGGGGATTCTCTCTCTGGTTTCGTCCCCCAAAACCCCGCCCGGGATGCGGGGATTCGCGGAGAGGGAGGGAGCGCCGCGTTCCCATTTGTCCTAGAGACTGGCCGTCAAATCGCAGCCCCCTCCCCGTAATGTGTGGAGGAAAAAAAAATCCCCTGCCTATGAATGCTTGCCCTTTCCAGGACCCGGTCATGGTTTTCTGCAAGGTATTCCTCAAACATCATGTGCATTCAGCAGAATTTCTCGCCATCGGCATTGTAAAGCATATTTCATCTTGGAACAGTAGAGAGTTGATCGTTTTTGGATCCCCAGAAATTCATTTGGAAGCCATAATATCTAAATATCTATCTAATATCTATAAATAAATATATTATATTCCCTTCTATATATATATAGATACATTTTATATAACATATATACATATAAACAATCTCAACATATTTGATTGAAGAGATTCATTACCTGATAAACCCCTTGAGAAAAATTGACAAACATTATTGTAAATTCACTTGACATAATTGACCCAATTTGTATTGCAAAATAAATGTCTAGTCAAGTTACTAGAGATTTATCCATCTCCTGTTTGTTCATGCACAGAGGTCTGGATGTCCGTACTGGTTGCTCAGTAATGCACAATCACCAAAGTCATCAATAGCAGCAGCATCAATGCTGACGAGTAGATGAACAATGCAGTCTAATTAGCTAACAGTGTATACTGTAACAGCATCTCAGTGTTTGATCGTAACACACTGTCCAGAGTCCTCCTATGACAAGGAGCCGGTCAACAGTCAAAGTTTAGAGCCAACATGGACAATTGCTATGAACCAAGTGTGTCTAGAAACAACCTTGGAATGCAGAGGGCTTGATAACACCAGAATGTTTTCATACTGATGTGTAATTGCTTTGACCTGAGCACTTGGATAACTGAAGCAAATCTACAGTTTCATTAGTTTTAATTGGCCCTCCAATTAAAACCAAGGCAACACATTTTACTCAACCTCTTAAACCCATGAAACCAATAAATCTTATGTAGCATGATACAGCTCAATGATCTATCAAGTGAAAATAAAGTTAAATAAGCCAGGCCAAAAAGCATATTTGTCCAATTGCATAGACTTCGACAGGGAAGCCTAGATGAGCGTTAGAATTAGGTTATAATGCAGAGTAAAACTAAGCTATTTAAGATACATTGCACGTTGGCGGCCCCAGGTGGCCGCAAGAGGTAACTTGAATTTTGAAGACTTCATGGAAATCCTGTAAGCGGATGGCAGTAAACTGAACGTCTTCTTCTTACCATGCAGTCACACTGCGAGCAACTTGGTTCTTGGGTCACTTTATTCTGGAGGAATGTACAGTTAAAATTTATTTTTCGCAGTTTTGGTATTGTCTTGATATGTTACATTGTTTTGATGAGTTAACATAGCAAGTGCTAATTAGGTAGCATTCATATTTTTTACAAATACCGAAAAAAAACCCAATAAGATTCCTTAAAATGACTTGAGCCCACCGATGCACGCATCCCCAAGCATCGTTTTACTCCTGTAGTCTTTCAAATAAAAGTTGTAGGGAACTGGAAAGGTTTGAATGGCTGTAAACAAAGTCCATTTTGCACTTGCCATGCGGAGCTCTTGTTCATGAAACAAAATCGTATTGGGAAACAAAGAAGCACAGAAATCTGATTGGCTTAAACGGCTGATGACCATGAAAAGTTCAACTGTGGCCACCTTTTCTCGGCTGACGAGCTTGTTGGCCCACCGACCACCCACCCTGGAATCAACTTCCGCTGACTTCTTGATCATGTTGCTCACTGCATGGATGCACGGTGTGTTGAGGTTCAGCCGTCGTCGGCACGTTTGGATTTCACTCCCAAGTTCTGTCACTTCCTGTGTGGAGAACATTTCCCACCAGTGACTATACCGACACCAGAATTTCATCTGGGCAAGTGGGGTGAATCTGCAGGTCTCAATTACAGTAGATGGGGACAATCTTCTCTGTTGCAGCCCCACTTTAGCCTGCTGGTATTTGACATAAAATCCTGCCTAGTGCAGCTTTAACCAGCTACAACAGAAGAAAACTTTTTTTACTTTACCCAAGAAACTTACCCGTTGATTCTATACTGCAAGACCAAAATGTGCTAATAGTCCAAATCTCCATAAAAGCGTACTTAAGACGGCGAATGGCCTCACACTGTATTAGACATGGGCTAACAACATCCAGGTCATTACTAAGATAGGTGAGCCCATCTGTAGATCCATGGGCCCGAGGGGAGAAGCTGATCTGTTTCCAGTCTCTTCTGGTGTGTCCTCTGGGTGCAGCTGTCATTATGAGTCTATGGAGACGCACTGCTGGAGAACACGGTGGCAATCTGTTTAATAGTTTCTCTTTCAACTTTCAGGACGGCTAACTTTCAAGGTTCTCCAGATGCCCTCAAAATGATGCTGCATTCAACCAAAATAACTGGCAAATAAAACAACTTATTTTTTCATGTTTAATCACTTAAAAAAAAAGAGCAAAACCCCAATTTTAAAAGGACAAGTTTTATTTGTGTCATCCACATTATAATGATAATCTTGATTTATGAAATATATGTACAAAGTGCAAAGATTGACACGGAATTGGCATTTAAAAAAAATGATTCATGAAATCAAATTGCACAACACACAAAATAAATTGAAAGTCTAAAAACAAGCTTTAGCATCCATCCATCCAACGCAAAATACTGCAGAGGCTCCCACCACATGAAGAATCACAAGGCAAAATAAATTCATTCCCATATTTTCTTGAATCAGGTTTTGTTATTGTTTGTAAAACGTAAAATGACAATCTTTGTCTGAATCTAATAATTCTGGACAATGTATTTTTTTTGTTTTTGATTGAAGTTCTCACAACTGCAGCTCTGCAGTTCGTGTCAGAGGAGAAGGGAATCGCTGTAAGCTAAAAAAAAACAAAAAAAAACAACAGGAAACGTAAGGCAGGCCGTGGAGCAGAGAGCGCTACCCGGGGAACACCTCCGACACTGCTTCACTCATTCTCAAACTTGCTGTATGGATGGTCAGAATCAACGATCAGACCTGGAGAAAAGAAAAAGGAAAGTCACAAAGTGGAGAGGAGAGCAAATCAATACAGAGAAGCACTGATTAGAAAATGAGGTCTAATGATTTGCTGTGCATCTAAATTAGTGGTTTCTTAAACATTTTCATCTCATGGACCGTTCCCAAGGGAAACCAGAAATAGTTGTGACAAAAACTCTGACAAGATCAACCAGGGCTGTGTTGAAAGACGGACAAAGGCGGCTGAAGGAATCTGAGGATGTAGAAGCCGTTTGATGGAAAAGGTGCAGATATCCTCCAAGAAGCCTCCAAACCGTTCATTTTGAAGAGGCGACCATGAGATGTCAGCGCAGAGATGGAAACAAAGGCAACCCAACCACGTCACCTGATATTTTAGACCAATAGCAGACGGCCTGTTCACGCTGTGGAGTCCGAAGCTAATGCGGGGCTTGGTCCTTTTGTCCATACGAACCTGCTGAAGTTAGTTTCCGCAGCAAGTACACCATGGCCATATGGGAAGATTTGAGTTGTCGATTTAGTATTGAACTGTCTACACTCATTGTGGTGAGACCGCCTCAAGGATCCTTGGACTCCACTGTGAGAACCACTGCTCTAAAGGAAATACATTAGTTTGTGTTTAGTCACGCAGAGCAGAGCTGGGAATGTGGTATAGCACACTGGATTTTGTTTTGTGCAACAGACTAGACTGAGTAAGAAAAGGAATACAACCTAATCTGCGTTCCCCGTGGACGTATAGACTTCTGAGAGGGGAGGCTGGAGAAGCAGAACCCCCATCCATCACACTGTCATGTTGTCCATACAGAAAAACCGCATAACCTGACATCTTACTTCATCGATGCTACCAGGGGACATGCGGCTAACAGACAGCGAATCACATGAGGTCAATCAGTGGGATGCGATTGCTCGTGCAATTGAAATTCATTCCACACCAATAACAGAAAAAATATTCCCCTTTTATCAACATGTTTTTTTATACCAGTGAATGTTTTTTATCATTATTATTATTATTATGTTTATATCAGATGCCTGACGAGAGAAATCATTCCAGTGTGGTGTGGGTGGATTTTACTCAACCGCCTGTAAATCCTGCAATGAAACCTGCCTCACCCTGCCTTAAGGAGCTGCTAACCCACCTAAAAGGGTTTCATGAGTAGGAAATTCATTGGACAGTTTTAGTGTCCCGTGATTGTTCTAAATGCTGTCAGAGGCTTTACCACCCTGACAAGAATACAATTCTGGGGGAAACACTGAATACTCCTGCTTCTCCTTGATCCTTTTTGTGAATCTTTTGGGCATAAACATGATCAAAACATAAAATATCAGCAGCTTTGATCCAAAAATATCAGTATTGACCTTCAAAAACCCATATCGGTTCAACCCTACCCTCTACACACCTCTTCAGAAGCAGATGTCAGGTTATGGCCTCCCGACCTCCTCACTAGGGGATGGGGACACCCCTTTAGATGCTCAGAGATGACATCATCTTGACATCATCTATTCTCTTTACATCTCAGACTGATACACTCAATTAACATTTCAAAACAGAAACAAGTACAGGTTCTGCATTTGTGGTTTTGCAGGCTAGACATTTCAAAAATACACTGTCAAAGTGCAAATATGAGCCACTCATGTATATTCAGTAGTATACAAACCCCAAAATGAGAATCTTTCCTCAAATGTTCACGAGTAGTCAAAGATGGGAGTAGACGGAGCAGTAGGATCGAGTGAATTGTGTGAAGATTTCCAGATAAGGTGTGAAGATTCAAAGTCAAGGTTACATTTTCATCACAGCAGAGCTTTCACTTCCTTTTATTGGGTAGCTACAGCATAACTCGTAGAAAATGACTGAGTGCTGTAAACCGGAATGTTTGAAATGTCAGACGCCAGAACCACAGACCGTACTTTACCTAAAGGACAAACCTTCGTCTGGTGCCTCGGTGTGCTGTGACCTGTGAAATCCTGCAGATCATCGTTAGGGGGCCTATTTTTTGACACCAGGGCATGATAAATCACGCTTACATCGATTTCGGGAGACTCAAGGTAGTGTAACCTACGTGGCCTGAATCCCCTTGCTTTGGGACAAGGCTTATACTGCTGAATAATGCATTACTGGGAGCAGGCATGGAAATGATGCTCACTAACAATGCCCTAGAAAACAGGGGGCAACTTGCATCTTGTTAGGACAAGGTTTACATTAAGGTAACAGAAAAGAGGAGGTGGTTGTACACCCTTGACCTACAGCAAGTTCATACATCACAGGAAGAGATGATTACTATGCCCATCTCTTAAGCTACCATTGAGGAGTCCATGTGTTGATATAAGGTAGGATGGATAGTTCACATACCATACTTCTTGCGGATCTCATCGTGCCTTGCCTTTCTCTCCACCTTCCTGCAATTAGAGAGGATGCCAAGGTTAGCAGTTATTCCACAGGAACATTGTGACAGAAAAAAAAAAAAAATCAAATTCATTGTAAAGAATTAGCGACATTTTCTCTTTCAGCCTAGCCTCTACCAACACTGAAGACGGCTGCATCTTAGCTCCTGGCCATGTGTGGTGTCATTGTGCATCATTGGGACTATGGATTGGTCTCCATTCATTCATTCAGCCATCTGTCATGCGATACCTCTGACACCGCTGTTCCAATTTGGGCAAAACTTGAGGGAGTGATGCATCCCATCACTGTATTCTAGTGTTTTTTTTTAAATCACACTGATTGGCACAAGGCACAGGACTATTCTTTTAAATTATTAACAATACCTTCTTCATTGCAGGTTGGAAAGGCATGACATTCCATCAATGTCTACCACGTTAGATTTTAAACAATTTGGAGTTTCTTGAAAACTAAGGCTTTTTCATTCATCTACTGATTGGCCCAAGGGGCGACTGCATCATTTGTACAGTCAACCACAGATGCCAAATAGAAAAGACACAATGGCTCTACAAAATGCATTTGCAGTGTCCCATACCAGACTTGAAATTTTAGATTTTTTTCACAGTTGTAGAACAATTTTTTCCAGACGGTGATGGTATCATTGATGCCATGTTCTCTGTATTGGTGAGGAGTCACTTTAAGTCATCGTTTACCTCCTTACAGCCATGATAGTTGTGAACAACATCGGCCGCCACCATGTTGTCACCGGCAGTGAAATACTAGTGGAGCAGCAGCCCTGCCATCAGCCCATCTCTCAGCCTTTCTGAGGAATAACAAAAGGCCTTCGAGGGTGTTTTGTGCATTGCACCTCCAGGGGCGTCAATTCACTTCATCTCAGCACAAAGAGGCAGTGTAAATCAGTCTCTGCTTTATTGCCAGGTAGTGATCTGTGAGCAATCAGGGTAGCGGAGTGCTGCCTGCCATCTGCCCCCCCCCGCGTGGCCCTGCGTGCCACTGATGATTGACAACCTCAATCCCCCTTCGCATAGCCATGGACCCATGCAACAAGTGGGGAAGGGAGAAAAAGGGATGAAATGTTTTCCTGGGTTTAGATGAAAAAAATGCTTGGCAAGGTTTGAAGGTGACAGAGAACTCTTGGTGGAGCAGATAGTCGTATTTGATCGAGTGCTGGGAGTGCCTCTATTATAGGAACATATAGGAAAATCAGATATTTTATTTATGGAATGAAATCTATGCCACGTCTTGAAAGCTTGAAACAAGTTTTGAAAGTTTGAAGCTCAGTTTTGAAAAATTGAAATTACACTGAATATCGGCAGAAAACATCAACTATCGGGAGCTTCAATCCCAACATTTCAGTATCGTCCTTCAAAAACAAATATTGGTCAAATCCTAGTGAGAGATGTTGATGTTTCCTCCAGACTGCTCTCCAGCTGGGGTTCAGATGATGATGGCGGAGCCTCAGTGTGCTCTGGCCTGGGTCTCTGGAGGTTAGGCAGTAGTGTCTAGAGGCACTGGCCTCTCCCGTGATGGGCCCTACATCCTATTCTAGCTATGTGGATGTCCCGTTCGGAAGCGTGGACCGCTTCTATGTAGGTCACTGCACTAACACTAAGTAGGACTACGATGGTTTGATCATGCGCGGCACAGGAACAACATTCCCCCAGCATGTAGAGGTTGGTTAATACAACTCTCTCTCTCTCTCTCTCTCTCTTTTTCTCTCTCTCTCAGGCCTCCAAATGTTCTCAGCACCGCGAGTGATGATGATAAGCCAGTTACCGACGATCTTTCCGCATGACCGGCCCCCCGTTTACCAACACATCACTGGGCCGTCCTCAAGAGAGACGACGGGGCACAAAAATAGAAAGCGAGGCTGAAACATTTATGCACCGGAGAAAAGAAGAGGAAATGTTCCTGGGTGACTTTCAACACAGTCCTGTATGATTCAGTATGACTGGCAGACGGTTTCTTGGACAGCGGCTAGTACTCCACAGGATACAGCCATCTCGATTTATGACCGCATTACCAGCTGCTCGGCCTTGGCAGTCGACTTGGTGTTTAGGGATGAGGGTTGAGGAGCACTGAACTCCCTCCTGTGAGAAATAGACTTATTCTTGGAGCTGCCGCACAGCGCAGTGCACCAGTTGCTGGTATCCCAAACACACAACAATGGGCCCTTGTATTATGAACCGTTTCCTTGTAGTGACGCCCATACTGGTTCTGCAGTTCTATCTTGAGAGAGGCAACATGTTGAGCAAATAGTAATGGGATACTGACCAGTCAGTATTGTCCACCTCTGATATGATGGATATGATGCAGTTTGATTGATTACATTTGTATTGTAGAATTGATCTATACCTGATTAAATATTATTATTAATATCAACTTTGAGAATTTTAGTGTCCCATAGTCTAATTGTTGCTTTTGACAAGAATAAAATGTTAAATAATTTGTATGAAAATGGTCACATTTCAGGATACTCAAAGTTGGCACGAAATATCGTGAGCTTCAGTCAAAAACAAAATATCGGTACCGGCCTTTAAAAACCCATAGCGGTTCAACCGCATTATGAAGTCCTTACCGTTCTTCAGCACGCTGTCTAATCTCCTCTCTCCTCCTGGAAAATCTCTCCTCATCTCTGTCTGGCCTGGAGACACACAGAGGTATGAAGAGAGAGTGTCAGAATACTACGGTTTGTATAGCATCCACATAAACGCATCTGGAACACGAGTCAGATTAACCACAACAGAATGCAGCTCAGAGGAACATGAAAACAGCGATCTAGAAAACGCCACACTCACTTACGGGATATTCTCGTCAAACTGAGCAGTTACAAAAATATTATGCCACTATGGCGCCCCACTTAAAAAAGAAATGTAGTTCAAATTCCACATTCTCTCAAGCGTGACTTGTATCTGACTCACAAAGCATCTCTGCTAGAGTGTAGCCTGAGCGACAAAAGAGGAAATTGATGTTCAAAAATAAAGTGAGAGTCTTTGCTACAGAAACAACAAGTGTCTTGGTGAAGACATGAAATTGCCTGGAGGTAAAAGGGTAAAAACGGAGGAAATGCAACTGCAGGATCATTTTAAATGGGTGCTCTGTGTGTGTTCATAGAGTTTTGGGAACGTTCCATGTCCTTTCGCCCTCTCAGATGATGGACATGACTTACAAGACTGTCAATCTCTGGCAGGCCAGCATGCAGTGGATTGACTGACATGACATTTTCTTTTTCAAAGCGATCACTGAGATGTTCGCTTCGGCATAATAAGCCCGTCGCAATTCCACAGGCAATGGTTTCAAGTATTAATATTGAGCCGACTATCAGCAACAGTAGACACGCCGTGAATTCATGGATGCTAAACTGTCAACGGTATGCTGGGTTATACCAGTTGTGCAGTTTCCTAACCCATTATGCCTTAACCTTTAAGCGCTATTATGATCTTAATATTGTATAATAACATGACATATGAATCAATGGAACAATGTGGGAAAGCACTGAAGGCCAGAGTGGAAAACTGCTGAATCCGGTAAACAAGATTAACATATCACACAGCTGGCTAAAACCTGTTCCCACTGGGTTTAGAAGAATGACCTTGAAGATGGGCGTAGATCCATCCCTGCCTTACACTCTCTCTATATAACCACTGTCTAGGTATTTCTCCATTCAGAGAACTGCATCCGTGTACTTTTCTCTATACTGTAAATAAACTGCTTTGCTGAACAAACAACAAGCCATAAAGAGTAAGTCACAACGAGTCACAATGAAATTAAATGAAAATGACTTTTTCACCTTGTTAGATGAGTCATTTTTAGTTTCTCATATTTCTATGTCAAAATCGCCTATTGCTGTCTGACATGAGTAGCCACATGGTACAGTGGTGCATTTTTGGGTGTTCACCCTCGAAAACCCTTTTTCTCAGCTGAAAAAAAAAATCCAGATTTTGTGAAAACTCAAGATTATGTGCAAAGCATTTGAAACTTTCTTGAACAGTCCCTCCCCACGTTATGTCGCGCCCAACAAAACACATTTTGAATTATGGACTACAGACATAATGCCATATCCTTGTGACTTTTGATCTTACCCTGATTGACGACGTCTCTTGCAGAAACAACAGTAGCAGCAGCAAACAGCAATACTGACGAGGATGGTCCCGCCCACGGCGGCCATGGCGATAAGCAGGGCTTCAAAGTTCACTGGAGCAGACACGAGGACAAACACAAAGTGAACATCTGCCATAATCAATCGCTAGGAAAACAGTCTGGTGCATCTGGCTTTCATCAAGGTGGAAAACAGTGCCTTTATTTCAACATGCCTTATTTTGGAGTCACATAATAACTGGAAGCTGACATTTTTGCTGACATCAAGTCTATTCCACTTCTTTTTCCATCTGGCTACAGTGTTGCACACAAATTGTTGGGCAACGATGCCACCTGCTGAGACTTTAGCAAAACTACGGCCAACGGCATGATAAAAATGAAACCACACACACTCCATTTCCAGCTAAAACATAACCGAGACTGCATCAGAAAGCGGCCAATAAACTTTATGTCTAGGCTGTAAACCATTCAAATAGCAGTGTACTGCAAGTGGTGTTTGTTTATCAGTGTTGAGTGGTAACACAACGCTGAGTAAGTTACTGCATTACTGCAACACGTCACAGTAATATCACTTTTCCCAGTAATGAGTTAGTGCAGTGGTTCCCAAACTGGGGGGCGCGCCCCCTAGGGGGGGCCTGGAGTTATGACAGGGGGGGCGTGGCGAGGCTAAATTTAAATGAAATTAAATGAAATTCTTCTACAGTTTATGTGGGTGCATGTATGTGGGTGCATGTATGTGGGGGGGCGGGGGGGGGGGGGGGGGGGGGCTTTTCATATCTACAAAAGGGGGGCCCTGCAGAAAAAGTTTGGGAACCACTGAGTTAGTGTAACAATTTACTATTTCAGTAATATTACAGTTACCAAGCAAAAAAGTAAGCTGTTACTTTTGTTGCCACCCCTTCTAAATATCAGGTTACAGTTGCATTGTCTAAAAAAAAAAAAAAAGAAGAAATAGAAATAGAGAAATGGTAGAAAAGTTGACTCTGGGTGGAAGTAACCCCACTATTTTGATGAGAAATGGTAGAAAGCTCTACTCTCTCTGGGTGAAAGTAATCCCACTTATTTGAATCCAGTAAAAGGGCAACAAGCACTTGGTTTCATGATTATTCACAGGAGAGAAAACCGACTTATCCTGATTTTAGAAGGAAGAGAGGATGCAGTTTTGGGTGTAAGGGTAAAGTCAAGTCATGTAACAAATTACTGCTTCCAGGGAGGGACAAATAAAGTAAATTACTTTGAAAAGAGGGGCAAGTAATAAGTGATGCGTAACATTTTTGAGTCCAACAGCATTGTTTATGTGACTGGACTATCTTGAGTGGCATTAGCTGGGTGCAGCAGAGCTGAATCAGAGCCCTCCACCCCCCATGCTGCTGTACTCAGAGGCCCAGCAGTTCAGCCAGTAGGGAGTCTCTGTCTAATCAACAGCCAAGGTAGGAAGAGGGGGGTTGAGGGGTGGAGGGGGGTCACAGCAATCAGCCTTCTGGTTTTCACTCACATACTTCTGAGTGCACTTCATTTCATCTTTGCGGTGTGCTGCCTGAGAGGCCACTTACAAGTTTGGGGACAGATGGGCCAACTGTAGTTGGGGTTTCCACCATGGTCCTGATGTGAAATTCCCTGACTTTTCCACAACTTTCCCTAACTAACTGACCACTATCTAATGCGATGAATGTGTGAAACATTCTGCATTCTGCTATATTCCTGTAAAGGGACCCATTTGTGAAATTCCCTGACCTCCCTGGAGAATTTATCAAATTCCCTGACTGGACTACATCTCTCAAAATGGTATTCCAGAATTCCCATAAGCCTGTGTAGCAGAAGGAACTCTGTAGGCCGGGAAAGGCCCATGGGCACAAACGCTTTAACAGACACTGTCGATACCAGTGACGCGTACAACTTTTACATTCCCCAAGCAGAAATTGATCTGCCGTGGTCTACCATGCAATAATTTCCTTCCACCACACATTTAAAAGAACGATCACTACTCTCTTCCAAAACCGAACACACAATATAATATTTCAAATAAAGACATAAGTTACATAAAGGCCTATAGGTGAAGGAATATGTTCTGGGCTGTGTGCCAAAATACAAGACAATAAGAAATTCTATTTAATTTGGTTTTGAGACACATTCACACCAATTGTTGGTCAACAAATTGTCCTTAAAATTGCTCATGCAACCTCAACCCATTGTTTTGTTTTGTTTTACTTTTCCTGTGGAAAACACCGTACAGTACAACACAAACAGGATTGACCGAATTCTTGCAGCACTCAAAAGTGAAAACAAAAATGCAGGCATGGGACTCTCATCTTTCCTATCATATGACTCTCTAATCAACTCACCCCAACACACTCCCCAGCGTGCCTGGGACAACTTGCACACAGCCGGTGGAGGCAGCACCCAGCTCACTGGGTACTGTGTGCAAGTGTTGTTGGTGAAGCACCACAGACACTGCAGGGAAAAAAACACAAAACACAACAAATCAAATCCCTACATCTTATATTTTATACACAAATCAAGCCATTATACACACAAATGTGCCATCATTTTCAACAGCCAACATTGTGGCAAACGTCACTGCACCCTATCAGCAAAAAAAACTGACCTTTTACTAACTCTTACCGTCTTCTGATGAATTCGGCCAAGCAACACTTACATTTTAATAACATCCCAACTTTTAGAATTGGTTCACTGTGCCCACCACTGTGTATTTCAGTGGAAGCAGACAGTGGGAGTAACAAGTAAACTAATTCTAAAATATGAGTTTGTATTGAAGTAAGTATTTCTTCGTGGGTTATGGGTCAAATGACTAGTCCTAAGGATTCGTTTAAGGTCAAATAATGTTCTACGTCTACGAGGTGCATACGTTTGCCGACAAGCGGGGCAGCGTTATATTAGTTTGGCGGCACGTTCTCGCGCTAAAGTCATATATACTGGCTATAAATCATGCGCACATTATTGCACCTGGGCTTGTTCCTGGCAACCTTACCTGGGCGTTTCGGACACACGAATCGCACTCTAAGTGGGCAGCGCAGGCTGAAAAGAGACATAAACAGACATTTAGCTCCTCAAAGAGTTGCTAGCCTGACTGACAATAAAGTCGTGATGACTGGGGTCAGCTGCGGTTCAACTGTTGATATCCAGCGGTGACGCATTTAAATAATACTAACGTTACTTATCTAGTACTAGGAAGTTAATAAACTAGTAATAATGTTACTTGCGCCAGGTGTACATTATCTTACACACACAGTAAAAAGTTTAAACAGAGGGTAAGATATTTGTTTGTAAATAAAGCCACTACTCAGGTAGTCTGTACGGTTCTGTTGATACATTTTGCTTTTTTTTAAACAAATATAATGTTATCTTACGCGTCGGTGGTGGTGGTGTGGCTTGGCATTCCGCCTGGCTAATGAAGCTATACAGTACGACGACAGCAACAAACGCCGAAATGACCACTCTTTGTCTCTCCGTAGTCAATTTATCCATCGTTAAAATTATGGAACAACAGCTAATTAGCTTAATTCTGTTTTTAAAAATATAGTTCGCTCGTCGACTGCGGACGCTGGCCCTGACAATTTTAGTTCAACGATTGCGCTCCACTTTGTTTTGCTCAAGGTTTGTTACTTCCTGGATGTTCTATGGTTAGCATGTTTTGAAGTCAGGGCAGCCCGAGCGGGAGGAGTTTATATATTATTGAACGATCCTTTATGCATAAGATAAATAACCACCCATTCGGTTTGGCTTGTGTATTAAAACATATGCACCCAATTTTCCAGGGGCTCCTTGTTGCCAGGTTTCTTTGACATTATCCCCCTATTGGTGTCAATGTTTTGCTCTGTTTTTAAGGAAATAATTGTCCGAGAATTGGTGACTTAAATTGCACACCGGTGCTGCCCGACTCCTCACCTATCAACTCTGTGCAAAAATGTCATCATTCCGTCATTCATACGTTTTAACAAACTTTATAGCAAAACCACTTATGAAAAAAACATTTGCATTCAAATGACAAGTAATAAAAAACTATACAGAGTGATTCTATTGAATTAAGGGCTCCTCACAGGTGTTTAGAGATCAGCAGATCCCCATTGATGTTTTATTATGTCAGAGATATAATAAATGTGTCAGCTATTTTAATTTATGTTCTTTACAGTAATGAAGGTTTATAATGTGGTTAGTGTTGGCGGAAGAGAAAGAGGAAGTTGGATTTTGTTTTTTGTATGACCTGGACTGTGGAGACTGTGAATCATTGTAGAGAATTTGGCCTGTACAGGCTCGGAATGGTACCCTTGTTTTGTTAGGTAGGGTCCTATCATAGAGATTAGAGTATGGGGAAGGTGAGGGGAAAGTCACAGAGAAAAGCAAAATAAATATAAGGAATGGAGATCAGTGGAAATGGAGAGGGAGAAGGTGGAGGAGGAGAAAAGGAGGGCAAGAAAAGGGAAGGGTTGAAAAGGGTTAGAATGGAAGGAGGTAGTTCAAGTGAGCTGGAAAATGAAGAGAGCGAATTAGAGGAGCAGGTGCCATAAAGACATATTATTAGTCATGATAAGGTTCACTGAGGAGGGTGGTGTAGGTAAAATTCATCCAGTAAGGTTAATTAAAGCACTTAATAATCAAGTTGGAGAGATCAAAGAGATGAGAATTCATTAATGGGCTGTATTGATGACGCTCAGATGATTCAAGTGCCGGAACTGAAAGAGGTTGCAAAGATTAAGGTATTAAAATGTGAGGGTAGGGGTTACGAAGGCCAGATGGTGTAGAGGAGTGATCCCTCTGAGTGTTAAAATGGAAATGGACAAAAGGGAGTTGAAAGGAAAGAGAGTGAAACTGTCCTGGTGGAGAAGAAGGAGGAGAGGTGGAGAGGTGTTACCAAAAGAAAGTACTTTAGTATATTAGTATTCTAAAGAGAAAATGAGATGTGCAAGGTGTGGATGAATGCCCAAAGATGAAGCATGAGATAGTACAACAGACTGAGTTGCAAAACAGAATCTCTTATGCAGAACAGCATTACAGGTGGTTGAACAGAGAGAAGTAGTAGGGGGTGGGATGGAAGTGACCTGGGCAAGGAAACCTTGAGCAATCAAAGAAAGAGACAGTGTGGGTGGATAGGATTTTAATCATGGTAGTCCTTTTGCACTGGAACGCTCAAAGCCTCATAGCTAATGGGCAGGAGTTCAAGTATTTCAGTGACGGAATGTGACTAAACCGGATAGATTTTTTTTTATGCAAGCATATGTAGTAGTTCGTCAGGACAGGAATGAAGAGGGAGGAGGAGGATGTGCCACTTTTATAAGACGAGGTATATCATACGGAGTGCTTGGGAAAAGTGTTGTAGTACAGTTGTGGTTTAGAGAAGGAGAAGTGGTGACAATTAACTATAACAATCCTTGTAAAAACCTAGTCGGATAAAATACAGAGAGTTAAGGGTCAGGACAGACGCAGAGTAGTGTGGTGTGGAGGTTTCAATGCCCACAGTTCTCTTTGGGGAGGAAGACAAACAGATAGAAACGGTCAGGTAATTGAAGAGCTGTTTGACGAAAGCTGGTGTGTCTAAATGATGGAAGAGGGACCAAAATAGACATTCAGGAAACGAGTCTGTCCTTGATCTGACACTGGTGTCAAGTACTATAGCTAGTATTAGTGATTGGTAGCTGTGTGCTGAATCAACTATAGGGAGTGATCACTATCCAAAAGTAGAGTTTCAGGAGATGGAGTGGGTACATACATATATATATATATATGGCACATATTCTTTTTATTTTATTGTTATTATTATTATTATTCTCTTATTTCTTATAATATCTTTTCATATATTTTAGTGTGTTTTTTCTAATTTATATTGTATTCTTGACCTTTGCCTTTTACAGTACTTTACAGTACTTTTATTCTTGTTTTGTTTTTATTCTTCTCTTGCTATGTTTATTGTTATGCACCAAACACCAAGTCAAATTCCTTGTATGGCAATACATTTTTCTGAAGAAGTTTCTGATTCTGATTCTGATTCTGATTCTAAATGGATATTTGATATGGCTGACTTGGTTGGATAGTTGGAATAATAATCTGTGCAACAGAATAATAGCAGCAGCAACAGAAGCAATCCCTAACCGAAAACTAGGGGGAGGATGAAGAGGAAGGCAGTGTCTTGGTGGTGAAGCAGTAAGAAGTAGTTATAGGGCTATTAGATTATTAAAGAGCACTCCCAGGATTAGGATTAAGAGGGTGGGTGGCAGCAGAAGAGATTGGGACTACCCAGTATTACGGTGTGAGGATGAGATAGTGATATCTGACAAAGAGGAAGCAGAAATGATGGTAAAGACATTTGTTCAGGTCCATAGCTCAGGTAATCTTTGTGAGGAAGGAAGAAGAAGAAGAAGAGAAAGAACTGAGAGGCAACATTCTGGTTTGCTAGATGGATGATTTGATTAATGCCCCATTTACCTTAGAGGAGTCCAGAATGACTTCCCCAGATTATATCATGTTAAAAGATTTCAAAGAGGGGGCATTACTTAAGGTCTTGAGTCTATATAACAAAGTGTGGGATGAAGGAAGATTAGAGTTTTGGAAGGAAGCAATAGTGATCCCTATTAAGAAATCAGGGAAAGATCCAGTCAAATTTACCGGCTATAGACCTACATATGTGCAAGATTATGAAACATATGATAGCAGAGAGGATAATGTATTATCTAGAAAAGAGAGGAATGATAGCTAAATAGCTTTAGGAATAAAGTCAATAAAGAGTCGGTGATAGCAGTTTTTTTAATGTAGAAAAAGCCTATGGTATGCCATACAAGTGAGAACTGGAGCAGTACTTTCAAAGAAACACATAGTGAAGAATGGAACACGTCAAGGCAGTGTGATCAGTCCTTCACTGTTCTCCATTATGACTAATGATATACACTATATGGCCAAAAGTCAGTGGACACCTGATCATCACACCTATATGAGCTTGCCCCCCTTTGCGGCCATAACAGCCGCCACTCTTCTGGGAAGGCTTTCCACAAGCTTTTGGAGTGTGTCTGTGGGAATTTGTGCCCATTCAGCCAAAAGAGCATTTGTGAGGTCAGGCAGTGATGTTGGACGAGAAGGCCTGGCTCGCAATCGGCGTTCTGATTCCTCCCAAAGGTGTTCAATGGGGTTGAGGTCAGGGCTCTGTGCAGGCCAATCGAGTTCCTCCACACCAAACTGGTCTAACCATGTCTTTATGAACCTCACTTTATGCACAGGGGCACAGTCATGCTGGAACAGCAAAGGGCCTTCCCCAAACTGTTGCCACAAAGTTGGAAGCGCCCAATTGGCTAAAATGTCTTGGTATCCTGTAGCATTAAGATTACCCTTCACTGGAACTAAGGGGCCAAGCCCAAACCCTGAAAAACACCTGAACTCAATAATTAGTAGGGGTGTCTACTGACTTTTGGCCATATAGTGTATTTTCCCAGAGTGCAGCAAGATATAGGAAGATTTTTGCAGATGACAGAGCTTTATGGAAAAGAGGAAGAAATATTCAGTATACTGGGAAAAAATGAATGATTGGGGGTTTAAGGTTTCTGTCGAGAAAACTCAGATACTATTCAGACAATATTCTAAAGAGTTTGATCCTACCAAGGGAGTATTACAAAAGCACTGGGAACATGGAAGGACTCAGAAATCTATTTTGGGGTGGATGGGAAACACTCTTGTAGAGGAGATGGGAGTGTTTGGTGTTAGTGATCCCTAAGGTGGCACCATGGCTGCTCGCGTCTCTTTTGATAGATGTGTACTTGCTAGAGTACATGGAGTTGAGAAAGAGACAGAGAGGTGAAATGGACCTGGTATCCGCCTTCTATAATCATGTTGAATCAGAGTATCGAGAGCATTTACAAATATACAAAGATGGATCTAAGGAACCGGAGGAAGGAGCTTATAGGAGCTGCATTTGTGATTCCAGGGCAGGAAAGTGGGTAAACATACTTCCAACTTCCTTGGAGTCTATACTGTGGAGATGTTGGCAGTATTAATGGCTCTTCAGTGGTTTGAGGCTGAAAAATGTGAAAAGGTGCTGATATGTTCAGATTCATACTCTGTTTTGATGAGTATGAGATCCTTTCATTTGAGCGAGATCTCTTGTTTGAAGTCCTCCAAATATACTCAAGAGTCATACAGCTTGGTATTCATGTTGGTTTGAGAGGCAATAAAGCGGTCGACACCCGTTTTGCAGAGAAGGGAAATTGATTTACATGTTCCACTAAGCAAATCAACAGGAAGTGTCTGAAGGAAAGCAACACAGAAATGGCAACAACACTGGGATAGTGAATTGAAGGGAAGACATTTCTATCATCTCCAGAACAAGGTTAATATAGTGAAAAATGAAATAGGAGAGAGGAAGTAATAATGACATGGTTAACACATGGGCATAGCAAGCTGAACAAAACTCTAAAGCTTATTGGGAAGCAGGTTTATGCGATCGGTGGCAGGTGGAGGTTATAACATGTTATAATTCACTGCAAGAAATATGAAAGTGAAAGAGAAGTGATGAAAACAGAGCCGAGAGAGGCTATATTGGAGCAATATTGTATGGAAGGACTGGGTCGAAGAAGTTGCATATTGATATTGGACTGCCGGGTCAGACCGCCTTGAAATGGCAAGGTCTACAAGGTGATCCCTGAAGAAGTGCGTGTGAGGCTTGTACATCTTCACTACCCACTGCTTGGACCTCCGGCAGTAAACCTGCTTCTATCGTGGGTTCACCTGTGACGGAAAATTGCATAGTAAAACACGTCAAACTGTGAAAGGGCAATGATGAAAATGTCAATGGCTGCATCATGGTAACTATGAAATTATATTTAGGAAATGACAATGTCAACGTCAATGACAGGGGCTTGGAGGACTAGCTGTTGAATTAGTTAGTGTTTCAAGCTGCCCAATTACAGATAATTCTGTGAAGGTGCAATGGTGCCTAAGAATCACTTGCTGGTGGTTGCTTCTGTTCACAATGTTTTCATTGTGTTCTGAAATGACAAGCATGCCTCTCTTCCTCATCCCCATGTATGAAAAGTGCTGTCTCTTGGGCATGTACTTTTAACAGGGCGCTATGGAAAACCTCCAAGGGACATGTGTATGACAACAAACTGTCACAACACAAACACAAACACACAAACTGTTTTCAGAGACAATAGTAATACATTGCAGGAAATTCAAAAGTTCTGTACAGCAGCTTGCTTACCTGTATGTTTGAAGAGGCCCATTTGTTGCAGGTCTGCTAGAAGACGGTTGTTTAGCACCAGAGCTTGCCATTCCACATAGACTAGGGACTCTCTGGTATGCCATTTTTTTATGGTCTGCTTCGATCAGTGGGGCATGCAGCCATTATTGGGGTTCCCCATGAGTCAGTATAGAAACTTTAGTGTGGCTTTTGTAGAGAAGTGAAATAAATATGTAATTGAATATACAGGCAAAAGAAACTGAAAACATTTGCTGTATGCCTTACCTCAGTGTTGCCTTTGCATGATGCAGAGGAAAAGCACATGTGATTTGTGACAGACCTGAAGGATTTAAAAAAAAAAATCATCGCCCTAGTGGGTTTCATTGTGTAGAGGCAGTTGTTAAGAAAATATGATTTCTTGAAGAATGCGGGTGTTCAACGTCTGGTGTGCAGGGATGTAAAGTACTTGAGTAATTGTACTTTGTTACTATTACTAGTACTATTTGGGGGATTTGTACTTTACTCGAGTATTATTAGTTTGTATACTTGTACTCTTAGTCAATTACATTTTCGAGAAAAAAAAGATAATTTTTACAACTTACATTTAAAATTCAGGCATTCAAAGTGCTCGTTACAAATATCGCAGGTCCAACGAACTTTAGAAACTTTAAATTAGTTCACTGGCTGAATTTATAACCCCAAGGCTGTATGTTACTTAAAACAGCCAATCAGATCCCTATCAATTGAAAATGAACCCGCCCATACCTATGCTGATTGGTCCTTGTGCAAGAAAGCAGGGATCTTTGATTATAGACACCTGCTATCAGAATATGACAGTCAGAGAAGCTACAGAAGATGGCCACTAACGTTACGAGCGATGAGGACGAAACAATCGGCACCCATGGCCCCATTCGGCATCTGAATGGGGTAAGCTAGCCAGGTTTGGTAAATACTGACTGGCTGAACACATTTGTTTTCACTAGCATTGATACAAAATGCCAACAAGCTTCCAGTGGACATGTTCAGTCACCATAGTGCCGATTTAAAAATGCTTTTCAACTCTTTGACAAGAACCTTAGGATGTGCGATATTGAACCCAAGTATAAAAACCAGAATTCCCTTAATTTGGGATTTGTGGCCTTTGTGATGTCACAATTGGCTTTCATGGTGTTACGATTGGCTTTTGTGAGGTCACAATTGGCTTCAGTGGTGTTATGATTGGCTTTTGTGAGGGGACATGATTGGCTTTCCTGGTGTTATGACTGGCTTTTGTGATGTCACAACTGGCCTTTGTGATGTCACAATTGGCCTTTGTGACGTCACAATTGACTTTCATGGTGTTATGATTGGCTTTTGTGATGGCTGCTTTTCAGCGCAATCTCTCCCAGCAGGCTCACCTCGGTCCCGGCAGGACAGCCGCGGAGCACCAAAGCTCCCAGGCTTCCAGGATGCATACAAGCTCCAACCCTGACTGGACAGCTCTTCCAGTTCTGCTCCCGGCTGCATCCTCCGGGAACAGGTTGGTCGCCGCTGCTGGTCTCGCTTGCTCTCCACTATGTTTTGCCTGAGCGAAGCACTAGCACCGTGCTAGGCTAGCTAGCAACCCATGCTAGCTTAGCCTAGAGCTACACACTGTTACTCCAATGGGAGTAAGGGAACACCATGACCAGCTCTGATGGACCGCCCCCCTCATTATCATAAGGACAGGGAAATACAGAAATAAATAAATAGGGAAAAGAATATATACGGAAATGCATTTATAAGGAAATAGATGAAAAGAGACATTTATAAATACAGAATTCAATTCTCAGGGGAATAAATACACAAATAAGTAAATAGGGAAAAAAATATATACGGAAATGCATTTATAAGGAAATAGATGAAGAGACATTTATAAATACAGAATTCAATTCTCAGGGGAATAAATACACAAATAAGTAAATAGGGAAATAAATATAAACAGAAATAAATTAATGAGACAAGAAATAAATAGGACAAGAAATACAGAAATATACATTTATACCAGATTTTGTCCATTTATTTATTCATTACTGTGTGTATTCATGCATTATTTCATTTATTTATACTGATTAGCTGATTTTATTTATTTATTTATACATTAATTCCTTTATTTATCCTTAAGTCAGTTTTGGCTCGCCATAAAAACATGTCTCTCCCCTTACATATTTATTGCTGCAGATTTGTCACTTTGTTAGACTCCTACCCCCACCTTGTGGTGAATGTGAGCCATTGGCAATAATGTTGCTTGTGAGTCTGCAGATTAGACTGCAGACTAATGTAAACATAGTGCGAGAGATGAGCAGTTGTCGCACTATATGTTTCCCGGAGGATTCTTGGTGTGAGGAGTAGTGTGGGAAAATGTGTCTTGTGTTTTAGTAGGAGAGACAGAGGGCAGTATGTGACAGGGAGTGAAATCATCTTTTTGTGTCATATTTACAAAGACCACTTAGTTTTCATCTAAATGTCACCCTTCGTCTTGGGTGAAAATGACCCAGACCTGGCCCTGTAATAACAACATGTAGGGGGTGGGGGTGTAGCATATGACTATGCAACAGCTGGACATCACCCCACACATCATTCACTGGTATCACTCTTTTCTCACAGACAGAACACAGTCAGTAAAGGTCAGCAGCACACACTCCTCTCCCCTAATCACCAACACACCAACTCATCTGCGAACCATTACATCATCAAGCTTTCTGATGACACTGTGCTTTTGGCCCTGCTGAATAACAAGAACAGCACTGATGCCGAAGGTAGTGTGAACAGATTGGTGCAGTGGTGTGATGTAAACTCTCTGTCCCTGAATGTGACCAAGGCAGAGGAAGTGATTTTTTGACCTGTCACCATTCAGAACACTTCCACCAGGCAGATGGAGTCCTACAGGTGGTACAGATGGACCATGCCCTCAGCTGGTCTGCTCATGTGGACCTTTTTGGTGGTAAAGTGTTGCAGCGAATGTATTTTCTGCGCAGACTGAGGTCCTATGGGAGCCAGCTAGGAGAAACTGCTCCGGTTTTACAGTTCTGTTATACAGAGTGTCATTCAGTACTGTATCTCAGCATGGTACAACAGTGTGACTGTACAGTTAAAAGCTAAGGTTAAACGCAAGCTGAGAATGACCTCTAAAACCATTGGCATACAGGTCTATCAGAACCTCCAGGGCTGTCACAACACAGCCACCAAGAGATTGCTCGACTCATCTCATGACCACCACAAGGAGTTTGAGCAACTGCCGTCGGGCAGGCGGTTCAGACTCCATAGGATTTCCTGTTCCTGTTCAGCAGGAGACCCTGTGGTGTTCTGGACCTAATTAAAGAAAACTGTGAGGAACTGTCCTAGCACAAGCAAAAACGTTAATCAATACGTTATGGACCTGCAAGTAAAACTCCACACACTGGGGCGGCTGTCACGTGAGAATTTTCTCCAGAACCAGGAACGTCAACGTTGGCTGTATGACAGAGGGGCACAATTGAAAAATTTGCACACAGACTCAAGACCAAAAAAGAGGTGGCTGGTTACTGATTACTACCAGAGGTTCATTCTGGCCTTCTTGGAACTGACTCCCTTGACCGACTGGAAAGGGTGTATCAGATCCAGTCCAGTGGACAGAGAGGTGTCAGCAGGCGTTTGAGAGGGTTCAGTTTGCACTCTGTGGGGAACCAGTATTCAATACACCTGACTTCTCTCTCCCTTTCTGCCCCTTTCCCTTTCAGTGGTTCCACTGCATGAAAGATACCAGCACACGGATCACTTGTTGGTACCTGACTCTTCAGCCATAGGTCAAGGGCGCAGATGATGGTGGCTGACTTGAGGCGTTGGCTGGATGCCAGGGATTATCAGTTATCAGGCCGGTAGGCTGGTTCTCCCTGCATCCAACACTGCCTGGAACTGATTTAACTGTTTGTTAGCAGCAGGCTCTCCGACCTGAGAGATTAAGATGAAAAGCTAAAGATCTGATTGTTAAATTTATGTTGATTTACATGGTGGCCTGATTTAATGTGTGTAAAATAAAATGCCGCACCGGCCAGTAAACTCCTCCTGGTAACCTGTCTCTATCTGTCACAACCCCAAGGTAGCAGGCTTGTGCTACTGAGACTAATGGAAATCTGGATCCTGCACAAACCCGTAATCTGGTTTGCTTGGCTTTTTGTTTGGAAGGATCGGGGTCTTACAACACATACTATCACACCCTGTTGTAAAAGAACGAAAACAGACTTGATGCCTGCAACTGATTCAATGGTCTACTAGGGTCAACAGTGATTGTTACAGGTTCAGCAGCAAGTATACAACCCACATCGTTTGGATGTTGGACCCACTGGGACTCACAGCACTGAGGATTCTTTGTTTCACTTCCTCACACTCATTACCAATTTTACTCATCATTATTGAAAGGTGTGTCTCTTCCATTTTATCATGAGGTGCATCTAAGAAGATTCCATAAGGAGTACAATAGATGACACAATTTACTATGCACAATAAATCCCTAACAAATGTACAGGCATGAGAGCCCTTTTGTCATTGTCAATGAGAGGGCCTAATGGGTTTAAATACAGGATGTATGATTGGAATACCTGCAGCAATTGTTTTGACAGTCTTAGAGGAAAGAGGCAGCTGGCATTTAGATTTGTCAGGGTTGATGGATGATACTGAAGCACCTGTGTCAACCAAAAAAATAAGGGTTCATTTCCTACCTTCAGTGTAAGCATAGGTTGATTTTCACCTTCGACAATCTACATTAGATTGGCTTGAGTCTGACGTGTCAGTGTCCTGTCATCCCTATTACTTTGTGTGTGCTGAGTAAATGGATTGTGTGGTGCAGCAGAAACAGGTGGTGCAGAAGGTATAGCAGGTGGACCATGGATTTGTATTGTTTAAGGGCACTCCTTTACCCAATGTACAGGCTCTACAGGCAATTTTTTATTTAAGGTCCACTTACGAATTTTCCACAAGGTCAGGGGTCTGGAACAATGCCAGCAAAACACACCAACATAAATCAACGTCCATAACCTGTCCATAACATAACTAAAAGTACACACATTCAATAGTACAGTATGGTGGCTTGAATCAGTGGGAGAAATGGTACTGTTTGCCTATAACCAATACCTTGAACGTGGGCACAAAATGTCCAGCATTAGCAATTAGCAGTGGTGTTTGCAGGTCACTGTCTGACTGACAGAGTGACAACTCGTTGTCATAGCAATGACATTAGGCTTTGTGTAACTGGACCAGAGTGAACGCAGCCACAGGCACCTCTGACACCCATTTCACAACATATTTAAGATTATCCTACTAGATAGCTAACATACAGGAAACAAATGGTCATTTTCTGTGACAGCAAGGCTACTGTAACATCATGAATAAGGGTTGATTTTCAGTCTATCATTGTGTGGTATATGTTCATTAATGGTTGTGTACAGAAGGAACGCAGCTGGCCTGGCAGCTGAGTGTTGCCCCAACAACTGTTACAGAATTGCTGGACGAGCTAGCAGGGCCAGCTGTAGGGTTAGCCCAGTACATGCAGGTACAGACTGCATTCGCTCTCTGCTGTGGCATGTGAGGTCGAAGAGTGTAGGCAGAGTTAGTATGCGTTACAACCCCAGGATGGTAGGAGAATGATTGGTGAGGGGAGACAACATAAGGTGATTAATGGGATGGTAAAAAAGGGAAGGATGAACCGGCAGGAGGACAGACACACGGATACCCAAGGGTATGGTTAAATTATTATTTAGTGTGGGTTCTTTGCAGGTAGTTACAGACACAGTAGGGGTGGTTAAATGCTGAGGACAACAAGGAGCCCGAGTGATGCCAAATCAAAGTAAAGAACAAAAGCAAACCAGAACTAACTCAGAAGGAGAGGTCTAACCTGCTATCTAAAGAAAAGAACATTCAAACAAAAACCTACTCCTGGCTGTCTGCTCTAACTACCCAAACAAAATATACAGAGGGTGGCATCCACTCCTAACCTAATGGACTAACAAATAGAGTCTACGTGTTGCCAAAGTAGGGCCCCTTACCTGCTCCAGGTGTCCTACAGACTCAAACAAAATATCAGGGTTGGCCTAAATCATAGAAACTAAAACAAGTAGATTGCCATGAGTTTCCCACACACAACAGGCCAGCAGAGCAGAGGGCTTTCCAGGAAGTGCCAGGGCTTTATAAAGTGTCAAGGAGGCCACTGATTGGTTGCTGCTGATTGTTGATTGAAGATTGGCCTCCTCTGCACTGGGCACCAAACCAGGAACCTGGGAGGACAGGTAAAGGGGAGAGAGAGACCGAGAGGGAGAAACAAAAACACAACCCTCCAACAGAACACCTAAAAAATACAAGGAATGTAACAATGTGTATTTGGTATTATGGGGGATTTGTACTGCTAGCTAGGTAAGTGCCCTTCAGTCAAGCATAGGGATTGTTGCACATAAACAAACATTCCTGAACCAGAGACCGTACCCAGCCAGGGTTAACCCCAACCCCTCATTCTTATAACATCTGTGTCGGGTTTCTATGAGTGTTTGCCTAGGAGTATGGCACAAGGGATAGTAACATCTTATCCTGTGTATTGAGGAATGCTACAGCTAGCTTAGACTAGTGACTGCTGTGAATAGTAGAAAGTAGAATAGGGAAAGACCTTGTGACAGCATGGAAAGACAGCTGACAGGAGGAAATAGACCCCACCGGGGCTGCAATGGCCTAGCAAGTCATTGCAGCAGTATCCAAGGTTAGACAAGCCATTTGGATACACCCTCAGTAGCTACAAAAACAAATACAGATTAAATACCCCTAGAGTCTGTGAGAGTGGGGGCCGAACACACTCTCTTTCTCTATTCTGGCAATGTAGTTGTATTGTTGTATCATATTAGCATGATGTATTGTTATAATGATGTTAGGTTAATGCTAGGTTGATGGCAGCGAGGTATTAAGATGTTAGGCACGCGGGCCTAACAGGCCGCTAACTCAGCGAAACATTGCTGAAGGAAGGTGCCCACTTGATAAACCCAACGATATGCCATTGTGCTACTGGCTAGAGTAGGTAGCTAGCGAATCGTGCCACCTGACAAATGATGCTGTAGATTTATGACTTATGATATCTGTGTGGCAGACTGGGGGCAGGCGAGAGTTGAGTCAGTGGACTGACTCTCTCTGTATCCAGCTCCGGCTGCGGCCAATTAAGGCCGATTGCAGCCGGATCCTTTTAACCTGTGTGTGCATGTGTGAACGGGAGAGTCCGAGTCGGAGCCAGAGTGAGAGTCTGAGCTAGTCTGAGCCATTGAGTTCGACAGGAGACTGGAGAGAGTCTAGTCGGACTGGATGGAGCGTAGAGGGAACGAGCCCAGCAGCGGCATCCCGGAGGATGCAGTCAGGGGCAGACCTAGAAGAGCTGCCCAGTCGGGGTTGGAGCTGGTATTGCCCCTGGAAGCCTGGCAGACTGGCAGCTTTGGTGCTCTGCGGCTGACTTGCCAGGATAGAGGGGAGGTGCGCTGGCCGAGAAAAGTGGCCGTCAGGATCGGGTCGTTTATTGCTGGCTGTTATGTGAATAAAGCGGCCTGTGGCCCGTTGACTCTCCACTCCTGCCTTTGTCTCTGTTTGTCGCTGCCCGGTTGTAGCTAGCTATGCTACAATCTGCTATGATGTTAATTTATTGGTCTTTTGTATCATTCTTATTTGAATTGGGCTTCTATGAGTGTCCGCACTTGAGTATGACACAAGGGATAGTAACGTCAACATCATTATTATTACCCCAGGTTTCAGTGGAGAGTTTCAGAGTCCTGTAGTCTATTTGCTGTTTCAGAGGATTTTCCACCCTGACAAGAATAAAATTATCAAGGCTTTTTTTTTGGTATCAAAAGGGTCAAATCTAACAATATTTAATATTGGCTATGTAGTTTCAATGTAAACATACTGGTATCAGTATTGGCCTTTAAAGACCTGTATCAGTCTAACACTATGGACAAATTCAAGGTTAAATTCTATTCTTTACATCATGAATTCCCTCTAAGGTGATGTGTAACTTCTTTCCCTCATTACTATATTAATTTCTTTACTATATGGGCACTACACATCAGCAGCCTCATTCCAAAAATAACAGAATCAGCCTTCAAAAGCCTATATCAGTCAAAGCCTAGTCTCTATTAATCCCATCTTTTGTGTTTTGATAGCTGACAGAAGTGATTCATTTGCTCACACACCTAACATATCTGATTTTCAGAGGTGTGGTAAACCAGCACCAGTTGGTTATACTGTATTGGGTGCATTTTCTAATCAGAAACAAGTATCCAGAGTCAGAATCTCTTAGCTGTTGACCAATATCATCCATCATGTCTTTTGCCAAGTTCTGCTTCTACAAAGCCAATTTTACTGAGGTTTTCCAACTCTTGACACAACTTTTAATGGTCCTAATAGTCCTTTATTTGAATTGAAATAGTCTTGCAAAGCAATACAATCTGTCATCTGCTGTGCCCTTTTTTCTCTGCTGTTCATTTGGGAGCCTAATAGGTGAAGGATAATGAGGGGGTAATGATCTGTCTGGATGACTGAGTGAATGTTGGAATGTACCACAGATAGCAGCAACATAGAGCTGTCTGTCTGGATGCTACTACCTTTTCATAGAGAGACAAAAAAACCAGTCCGCTGAGAGAGAAGATTTATGACTAAAGATTCAATTTTGAAAAACATAAATTTGGCTGAAGAAAAGGTTCATTATTAAAAAATAGGAATCTCAATCAATCAAAGTCGATTGCTAGAACGTTTGGTGTGATTTTAGAGGCACTCTGGGCTCTTTACTAGCAAGTCTCACAAGAGATTACTGTAATCAAACTAGAATATAGCCACCATTCAATGTGTCAGTCTTGTCAACCGCAAGTGACGGGACCTCTTCAAATCAGTATCGGCCTTCAAAAACTCATATCAGTCGAACTCTAATGCCTACATGCTTAAAGAAAAAGGCCTTTGCTCCAAATCCTACAGGGAGCACCATGGGTGGGCAGCCACAGTTGGGAATGCTATTAATTAAGGGAGTTAAGCTGCACAGAAAATGTTCAACTATACGGTTAACTGCTTTTATATGAAGGGTATGCATGATAGTTCTGGCTTCCTTAATCTTCTCCTGAATTGTCCTTCTTGGCAGCCTTGAAAGAGTGTGTGAATGTTGTGCACTGCCACTCAGTGCACAACAAGACCCACTGCGATTAACAGGGCAATGTGGTAATGATGACTGGCTGAGTTCAGAATAAGGTGATCAGTTTTGTGACATGATATGAGTTGTGAGAATTTATCCTACACACACGTCCATTATGGTGAGACTGTAACTACAGCACTTTATAGAAAAAAAAGCTTACAATTTTCCTTTGTACAGGAGCTAATCTGCAGTCATGTCCATAGCAACATTATTGCCAGTGGCTCACATTCACCACAAGGTGGGGATAGGAGTCTACACAAAGTGGCAAGTCTGCAGCGGTAAATACGTAAGGGGAGAGACATGGAAGAAGTCAGGAGAATGGGGAAAGTGCGCTGATCAATTGAAGCATCTATTTCTGGCAAAATTGAGTGCACTCTCCTCTAACATGTTCATGACTGACAGACACATCATGTAGAATTGCAGTAGTGCACAGTTCAACCCTGTGACGCACGTCTCTCTGCAGAAATCCAACCCATCCACCTGCATCTGCCGAATGCAACGTAAGTAACAAAGCCAGTATTCATTACACCTGTAGAGGAAAAATTCAACAAAGGATGATGTAACTCTCAAATTGCTACGATAATTCTTCTAATTATGGACTTAATTGATGTATTTAACTTCAAATTGCCTTGCCATAGCATGTTTTGAATGGGCCGATAACTGCTTCATAATGCCTTAGCTCTGAATCTGACTACTGATAGTATAATTCAGAGCTTTAGTATCATACCAACTTTGTGCAAACTTTTTGTTATAGAACTTTTGTACATGTTATTCTGTAAACTTTCAAATCAACAAAGAATCACAGCTTTCAACTGGATTCACCTGGTCAGCCTATTTCATGGGAAAAGCAGGTCGCCCTCATCTTTTGTCCACTCAGTGTAAAAGCCTGTTGAACCCATTTCAATGGCGTAATTGTTCCTAAAAGCTATAAAATGGGAGCTCCGGTTCCTGCCGTCTGTATAGTCCGAGGCAAGATGCCATGTGCACAGGGCTTCACCAAAGAAAATACCAGACAACTTGTAAGGGTGCCTATGTCATACCAGTCTATTTTCAAGCTGCACGAGGCATCTGTGCACATTGGTGGGCCCAAATGGCAGTGAGACGTAACCTGTAAGGTGATGTCAGTAAAGTAAATATCTTCTTCTTAGTGTCTTGTGTGGGTGCGGGGTGGAAGGTGGAGGTCGTGAAGAGGAGGAGGTTGGTCCAGCCATCGCTCACTCACTTTTGAATTTCACTCTTAAAGCTGCACTATAGGAAACTTTGGCACATAGGCAGCTCCACGTGGCAGCGGGAGGCAACTGTTTGAAAAGTTTGAACCACAATACCCAGAAATCGTGCAAGATGTTGCTGATAAACTGAACACAGCGCGCTCATGTTTACCAACCCGGCCGGTCTGTGATCACTTCATGCCAAAGGATGCCAAAAGGGAGGAAAGAGAAGATCTAATGTTGGTGAATTCATCTTTCTCTAAGTTATCGGAGACACTTTCGGATTTCACCTTTAAAGTTTTGCTTTCATCACTTCCTGTGTGGCGAAGATTTCCAACCAGTGTCCGGGATGGGACACCCTTCTCTGTTGCCGCCCCACTTCATGATTTAGACTGCTGGATTTTTTACATACAAATCTCGTATAGTGCACCTTTAAACCCCCCCAAAATCGCATTTACCCCTGGTCTTTTTCCTTATGTATGTGTAACTGTCTTAATGCAGCTTGTCACTATCATGTGATAATTAGTGTAGAGTAACAGGTAAGATGTGGAGGGGTTTTTGGTGCTGGAATGGTGAGGTCAGTAAAGGGAGGGTAATACAAGCACATGAGGTCGGCTGGTAAAGCCTCCGCCACGCTAAGACCTGCAGTCTGCAGCACATTCCCAATTCCACAGTCATCAGTGTGCAGACCATGTGACCCGCCCACCCCCCTCGTTTTCTTCGCCTCCCCTCTCCTGCTGTGTGTCTCCCTCGCTCTCCTTCTCCTCTGGCTCAGTGGTGTGTTTCCAAGAGATAAGACCCTTGCTCATTTCACACATGAGCAGAGTGGAGTTGGGTAAGGCTGTGTGTGTGCGTGTACCTGTGTTTGTGTCCGCATGTGTGTGTGTGTGTGTGTGTGTGTGTGGGTGTTCATACTTATGTGTGTGCTGAAGGATAGAGGAAAAGAAAGCAAGTATAGACTCTGACTTCAAGTTTTCCCTTGCTCGCTGCTGCTTTACCTCTGCTTTTTGAGGGGATGATTGGTACATCCACCACACCTACCTGACAGAGGGTGAAAGCACTGTTACTTTGTTAATTTGCACAACATTCAACTCATAACTCTAGACCTAGTCGTAGGCCATCGTTTTTTTTTTTGCGTTGCACCATGTAAACTTGCAAAACATGTTCTTTTTCAGACTAACTACCAAAAGTTTGACACCTAAGTGCATCAACTTAGGGAACAAATAACACCTATATACTGTAATTTGGTACAACTAAGCTATTAAACGTTTTCTTGCCTCTCATTTATTTGTGAGTCATGGTGAAAAACGACTTACCCCCGCGGTTAACTGGTCTCGTCGGAGACGGCGGGAGAACGCCGAGAGACGACACGCGGAAAGAAAGTTATTCATGCAAACACAGGCTAATGAAGAGTTAGCGCCGTCCTCAGAGGAGCCCCTTTTGTCTCTCTCTCCCGCTTTTTCTGAAGGTAGCTTGGCGGGGAGGACAGGCGCTCACTTACAGCACTGTTCATTTGCACAGACAGTCTACTCCCCCCACCCCTCCAGGAGCAACAAGGAGGCGTCGCTGTCGAGGAGACTCTTAAAAGGCAGATTTGACTGGTCTGCTCGGCCTGTGCTGCGGTAGCTGTCTCATTCTTGGGTTGCCTGTATTTGGATTGGATCGACCCTCACTGTCAAAGTGGGCGGAGGTATTTGGAAAATGCCTCAACTTATTTATTTATTTATTTTTGCATGATTTATTTATGGGATTTCACAAAATTAAGTAAAACAAAACAGAATGCGCAGCCAACATCAAACAACATACAAAAACAAAAAGCAGAAGCGTGTATACAAAATGAAAGGGAAAACAAAATGCACACACACACACACACACGAGACACTATGTACTATTGATGTATGATATTAAAATATTGGCCACATATAGTACCAAAGACATTCCCTGCAGTACAGTGAGGGAAGACACTCGCTCAGCAGGGGGCAGAGTCGAGCTGGACACTGCTAACATGCTTAAGAAAAGGCTGCCATATTTATGCCATTTGCCATTTTTATATTAAATTTTCTGTCTGAGCCACGCAGGGAGTACTTAATCTTTTCCAGTTTTACAAAGAATAGGCCGTCCTTTATCCAAAGGGTGCGAGAGGGTGGACGAGGGCTTTTCCAGTTAACCAAAATGAGACGCCTCGCCGACAAGAGTTAGAAAAGCCACCGGATTGTTAAAACGGCCGGGCAGTGAAGAACCCACTGGCAAAACACCAACTATGGGAGAGAAAGAGAGTCCAGAATAGATTTCCAGCGTGAAAACAGGAAACTACCAGGCCGAGAACATGTGGAAGGAGATTTGCTGGACACTGATGACACCTATCGCAATTTGGCAGTCGATGCCAGGATAGACCAGTGCACCCTGCGGACGACCTCACATTGCAAAACTCCATGTGGACGAGGTATGAACTCGGTCCAGTATCACGTGCCATGTCTTAAACTCAACTTTTTTTTTTCTCATTAAAAAAATAAGCCCAAATGGCACCATGGAATGTCTTACGTACAGGCATATAATGGAGGGCAAGCCCACCTATACTCAGTTTACCCACCTTTTCATTTATGGAGTAGAGTTTATCACCTTTTTTAGGCTGAAATTAATTTTTTAAATGTATTATTTTTTTAAATGAAATCAATTAATATACATCATATTAAGTAGTACCAGACTGATGTAAGTATGAGGGTAAGATATTTAATGGAGAAAGCATAAGTACGCCCTATGAGAGGCGATAGTTTACCCTCCTCATCACCTCAGACTCCAGACTCCCCGGTTGCTGTTATGACATGCTTACTCCTGCAACAGAATACTGGATTATACATGAAAATTGCATTGCTTTCATTTTCCCCAGTGGAGCAATGAGATAATCCAGGAGGAAATCACACACTGAGGTGCTCGTCAATCTGACTCCTGTGCTTAGGCAACCCTGGGTCTAAGCTTGGAAAACTGGATGTCCTAAAGAGGAAAACCCCACCATGGTTGAATACAATGCTAATGTAGCTTAAATGGAGGTAGGAACCACAAGTGTACATAATTACGTAATATATCATTCTGCTCTGCAATATGAAAATACATACCGAAAGCTCTTAAAAGTCCCTTGTAACCAAATGCTTTCACAAATGGCGCTGCAGCTGATGCCGTGCTGCCGCTGTGTTTGTCGTGTCTTATCAACTTAAATGGACATAACGCTCCACGTATTTCATACAATGCAACAACACCATTGTGTCACTAATGTAGAATCCGAGCAATGGCTGGAGTCAATTTGTACGCGACTTAAGTGTGATTTGAGTGTGAGTCGCAAACTCAAGTCTCTCTCTCTGGTATCAGGAGGTGGGTGGACACTGGGTTTCACCTGAGTGCCTGACAGTGTCCTGACAAACACAAGCTTTCTCTCTTGCTCACGGCTCAAGTAGAAAATAGCAATTCAATCTTGGGTTATATTAAGAAGCTCCTATGTACTTATTACAGAACTGCCACAGTGAAGCTGTCTCCACTAAGCTAGGAAGGACGACTATAGTGCGTATCGGCGCAATCATACACCCACGGAGGGTTATATTGAAGTTATCTTCTGGTTAGTGTAAAATATTTCTTCTCAGTAGCTCTGCACCAACTGTAGTGCCCAGAGACGGATTAATGCACGGGCCGACGGGGGCCCGCCCCTCTGAGGGCCCCCAAGGCCCTGCCCTTCTGAGGCCCCCCAAGGTTTTAGTTAAATTAAGTCCTGTGATATACCGCCCAGTGATTACCCCCTTCCATTTAAATTATCATTACAACTTTCAATATTGATTACGGCGCATTATATAACACATGATTTCACTATAATTCTCAATCATGGTGGCAAAATGATATTTTTTCCAATTGCATGCCAAAAAGATTTCTGTATTATTTCAAATAACGGATTAGCACCAATGTACAATTAAATGTTATACACGTACAAACTGCCAACTAAACAACAGATTAAACATTTACCCATAACCCATTTTTGAATAAATTGCATCATGGGCCAATAGATTTGCTCTTGAGGATCATGATTCACGTTCAAGTACGTAGCTACGTCGATTGTATACAAAAAAAGAAAAATGGAGAAGAAGAAGCGTCATGCGAGCGGGTTTCAGAAAATAAAAATAAAACAGGACAAAGATGAAAGACAGGCATCTGAATTGCAAAAAATCCCAAAATTGGATAGTTTTTTCAAAAAGAAAGAAACACAAACTCCGGATAAGGATAAACAAGAAGCACTACTACCGCCGAGCGTTAGCAACTGTGATGAAGCTAGCTACGTTAGGCCTACTAAAACAGATGAGCGTTAACAGCAGTCGCCATGAGTGGACAGCAGCAGCAGGTGGATAAAGGTGGCTGCTCATCAGCAGGCGAGCTAGCTGTCGCCACGTTTGAGGGGTTACAGCAGCAAGAGGAACCGCCAAGCCCAACCGTGGAGAAAAACGGTGATGAGCAGCATGATGAAAATGACAATCACAAACAATTTATCAGCGATCCTGGGGAGTGGGGTGAGAGGATTAGTGAACATTTAATGTGCTGTTTGCTTCAGAAGGGTCCGACAGCTTGTCAGAATAGAAGCAAGACATATCCTGCATCTGCTTGGGAAATCAACGGAAAGTTAAGATCACTTTCTAATGAACTGTTTATATGTCGTTTGCCCAACAGGGAAGAGGTGGCTCGTGAATGGCTGATTTACTCTCCATCAAATGGATGCGTTTTTTGTTTTGCCTGCAAATTATTTCTAACGAAAAAGAATGCGTTTGTCGATGGATTCTGTGACTGGAAGCACCCAGAGCGAGTTGGAGAGCACGAGAAAAGCCCGGACCATCGGAACAGTATGGTGGCTTTAATGCATCGGTCAAGGGGAACTGGGACTGTCAATTCTGCTCTTGTTCAGCAGTTCGAGTCAGAATGTCACTATTGGAAGGAGGTCCTGCGACGATTTGTATCGGTGATTAAATTTCTGGCCGTTATGGCTATCGAATCAGATCTACTGAGATCCATGGATTTTAATGATGTCGTCGAGGACTTTGCCAGGAGGAAGTCAAGGAGGAAGACTACTGCCTGAAGGAGACAATGCATAAAGCCTGGTAAGACCATGGGTTTTTCTTACTCAATGCTGTGTCTGCTGCTTTGGCATTTGGAGATGTAACTTAGGCCGGCCCAGGCAGGCTAGGTAACCATGTTCGCTAATTTGGTTGTCTATCGGTCCTATATCGTGTTATCTATAGTGTGCTGTAAGATGTAGTTACGGGCACTATTCGTTGCTGTTGTATCACAAAAAATCACTGTCACATCATGATTTGCATGCTGATAACTTTTTTATTTACTTTACTATTCACGCGTTTTCCAATATTGATGCCAAAGCGTGTATTCCGATTCTTTCCGGTGCTTGTATAAATTGTATTGGCACATGTGAGGTGTGTAAAATGCTTTTTATAAACTTGTAACGTTACTGGTTATGCTAAGCTAATTAATTACTCAACATGGGCGCAGCCATATTTAATGTTTATGTCAGTATAGTATTCAATGCATTCTGCGAGGTAACGTGATGTTTGCTAGCTACGATGGTAACGTAAACAAATATGGCTGCCCGCATAACGAATAACGTTAGCTTACCCTAGTGTGACCGTACGCGTCAAGGCTTGGTCTGAGTTATTCGCCCAAAAATATTTTTGATCATGCTGTGACTGAGTAAGTCATGTAACGTTGGTTGTTGCATGCAGTATTATTTGTGGACTATAATAATCATTACCAAGTCCAGTGAGTCTGCCCCCGATCGCTATATTGCGCGATAACGGCACAGTAAACCAAACGTAATTCTGTGTGTGTGTGTGTGTGTGTGAGAGAGAGAGAGAGAGAGAGAGAGAGAGAGAGAGAGAGAGAGAGAGAGAGAGAGCGAGAGCGAGCGCCTAAGCAGTTAGTGCTGGTGACGGGTGAAATAACAATAATAATAATAATAATAATAATAATGTAACGTTTTGTAGGTCCTTTAATAATATCACATGCGTTGTGTTGTTTCCGGTGATTAAGTCACATGACTAATCAAAACATGCTTGGTGAAATTGTATTGGATACAGACTCTCTGGTGTTGTTGGGGGGGCCTCGTGAATATTGTGCCCCGGGCCCCAGATTGGTTTAATCCGTCCCTGGTAGTGCCTCCCTCCTTGCTAGAACAGATCAGTATTAGTCATCAATTTAGTAATTAAGGTCGTGTAAACCAATGATATAATGATTTGTTAGAAAGGTTGCATTGTATATGGCACATACAGTAAAAATATTTGTTTTGAAATGAAGATCTCTATTTATCAATTTCATGTTTTTTAGAGGAAATTGTGAAGGTGATAAAATGAAAATAGTTTAAAGCAAATTAGTGCAGGTGCAAAAATAAGTGAACCGCCTCTTGCATTAGTTAAATCAAGAATCAGGTGCTAAATAATTGGGTATGAAGTTAACCAATCAATGGTCAGATCTTGGTGGAGTTACCATAAATACAGGTGAGAAGCCTGGTCAGTTTGGTGTTACCATGAAAGAAAAACTATGCTGTGATCTAAGGAGACCTCAGAGAACCTCAGGAAGAGAGTAGTGAGGGAGCACCAGTCTGGGGAAGGTTAGAAAGTCATATCAAAAAGGATTTGGGCTCCATCAGTCCACTGAGACACATAATGTACAAATGGAAAGAACTCTGAGTAGACGTGGATACCCTTCTAAAATATCACCAAGAGCCACAAGAAAAATACGAAAACTTGTAGTAAACAACCCACTAATAACATCTGATATCTACAAGCCTCAATTGCTGCATCTGATGTCATTGTGCATCCATCAACAATAAGACCACTGAATAGAAATGGGTAGCGAGGAAGAATCCTCTGCTGTCTAAAAAGAACAAAGCTGCCTGTTTTAAGTTGCCAGAGAACATCTGGACAAGCCTGAGGATTTCTGGAATTCTGTTCTCTGGACAGATGAGTCCAAAAATGAACTGCTTGGTCGTAATTAAAAATGCCATATTTGACGACAAGCCAAAACTGCCCAACGCTAAATTAACCCAGACCATGGGAGTGTCATGTTCTGGGGCTGTTTTTCCTCCTCTGGACCTGGACAATATCATTAAGGGAACCATGAATTCTGAGGGACAGAGAACTCATGAACAGAACGTCAGCCCATCAGTCTGAGAGCTAAAGCTGGGCTGAAAGTGGCTGTTCAACAAGACGGTGATCCTAAATGACATTCAAGAAAATCTACCAAAGAATGGTTTAGGAAGAAGTTGTTTAGTGTTTTGGATTGGCCGAGTCAAAGTCCTAACCTAAATCCAATTGACATGTTGTGTCAGGACCTGAAGAGGCTGACCATGTGAGACCTCAACCCTCACTGAGTTGTAAGGAGGAGTGGGAGAAAATCCCTCCAGGAAGATGCCAGTGACTGATCAATGACTATAGGAGACGTTGATTGAAGGAGTTCACATATTTTTGCACGCAGGGATATCCTTAAATTCGTTCCTTAAATAAACAAGGAACGTATATCATATTTACCTGTGCATGTTCTTTATGTGGGACATCTTCATTAAGATTTGAGGTCTGGATAAGAGTTTTAAAAGGTTATTTCTCTGTAATATATGAAATAATGACCACCCCCTATAGGGTTCACAAACATTCAAGCGCGACTGTGCTTCAGACTGTGGCAAATGTAAGAGATGGCGGAGAAAGAGGAGTAAGGAGAAATCCGGGCTCTAATTGAGCTGCTAAACTGCAGATGTAAATACTTAATACCTGTAATTTTCCACTTTCTACAAGTGGGAAAGCTGTGGCTATTACGGCTGCCTCCAAGATGCACTGTGGGCTGCATGTGAAAATGATATACTACTGGTTACTAATACCTATAATAACTAATACCATGCCAATGACGGCATACGTTAGAAAATGGAAATAATATTTGGCAGCATGTCCTTTAGCGTCAAGTTGAGAGTCCGAGGACCTTTTTGATAGGGGGAAAGAGTCAAGAGGCTGTAAGTTGCAAAACAAAAAACCCATTGGAATGACTTAGAAATACGTATACATATAGTAGTATTTGATATGACGCTTTAAACTTACCACTTTTTTCTCAGATTGTTTTCAAGGAAATTATGTTTTGGGAGAGGAATTACGCTTCAGTTTCCATTCACTAGTGTGAGTCGGGAGGTTAGCAATAAGTCCATGTGTTATACAAGAACAAACACTGCAGGGAAACACTCGACATCAACAGCAGGTCATGCATCTAACAGATTTTCCCTTTGTTTTCCGAAATATTTCCCCACAAACAACACTGAGTTGTCACCATTAATACAGCACCAGTAATAGGGGCTGAAAAGGATGTAATTAGAGTAGTAGAATCTGAATTATGGACTCATAAATCACGGCCGTAGGCAGGCAATAATGTACACCACTGAAGTGCCAACAAACAATGGTCTAATTATCTGCAAATTACCTGGTTAATAATGCTTTTCCAGGGCCAGTCTGTTGACCTGTCGCCAAGATGACGACAGCCATAATGGATTTGTTAACCGAGGGGGGGGATCTCAGCGTGGAGGGTAGCCAGAGTATGTATATTGTCTTGGAGAACATAGCTTCTCACCACAGAGTAGTTCAATGTCATAGCGTTTTCTTGTTTTGAAACCATGCACTTTCCCTGTCAGTCATACCAGGGATGTACATGGGGCAGACAAACCCTTTTTTCATAAGCTCAGCACAAAGTCAATTAATCTCCCGTGGTCCTGCCGAGGTATCCTTGAGCAAGACACTTAAAGGAATACAGTGTTTTTTGTAGATTATCCCACTGGTCAACTGAAGCTGTTAAGTGATGAGAACACCAAAATCATTCATGTATCTTTGGGAGATCACTGGCTCAGTACTCCATCCTAGCACTTTAGTGTATGCTAAAGTGTTAGCATAGAGCCTGCTATCACGCAACATGGTGTATGCTAAAATGTTAGCATGGATCCTACTATGATCCAATATAGTGTACGCTAAAGTGTCAGCATGGAGCCTACTATCACTCAATATACTGTATGCTAAAGTGTTAGCATGGAGCCTACTATCACGCAACATAGTGTACGCTAAAGTGTTAGCATGGAGCCTACTATCACTCAACATAGTGTAGGTTAAAGTGTTAGCATGGAGCCTACTATCACTCAACATAGTGTACGTTAAAGTGTTAGCATGGAGCCTACTATCACTCAACATAGTGTACGTTAAAGTGTTAGCATGGAGCCTACTATCACTCAACATAGTGTACGTTAAAGTGTTAGCATGGAGCCTACTATCACTCAATATGCTGTATGCTTAAGTGTTACCATGGAGCACCACATTTCCTACTTGGAGGATTAATTAAAGCATACCAAATTAAAAAATCCACATGCAATAGTCTCACATCATATTCAATCATCCCATTTCACATCCCACCACCACCAATCACATCCCTACCTCCTTCATGTTCCCAATGATCGACCAACACAACCAGTCCTGATCCCGCCCCTCAGCTGCTCCCGGTGGCCAGAGGAAAAACTGCCCGTTTATTAATTTGTTTTTTAATTGAATTTCTCCTGCGTTTTCTCCGCTTAGTTAATCCCTGCGCTGGCCTGCGGGTGGATGATTGGCGTGTAATTACTGACTGTTGGCATGTGTGCTTTCTCTCTCATTCTGCTCACCACTAAGGCCGCAGAATCTTTTCGTTGATCTATCCTCTCCTTCACTTTCTTCCTCTCTCTCCCCATCTCTGTCTTTCCTCCCATCTGTTTCTTCCTCCTATCTCTTCTCTCCTATATGTCCCTCTCCCCCTCCCTCCCCCTCTCTCCTCTCAGTTCATTTTCTTCCTCCTCGCTCCATCCATCTATCTGAAGAAATATCACTCCCTGGAGGAAATTTGAAGAGTGGGGAGTAGTGTGGTAAAAAAAAAGCTCTCTCTCTATTTTCTTTTCAGGATGAAGAGAAAAGGAATGGGGCGCCCCGCTTTTTCCGTTTTGTAATCATTTTCTGGGGGGGGTCTATCAAGTGTGGCATCGGTCGGAGCAAGGGCCGAGTTAAACTCCTCCATTCTTTGAGGACACATGTTAATAAAACAGCCGTTAGATAACGGTAATTACCTCTCAGTGGCTTCTTGCTCCTCGCCGGGGACACACCGAGAGAGAGAGGTCTGCCTCTCCTCAAGCCCGTACATCCGAAAGATTAATTTTGGTTTTAATTAAAGCACACCCTGAGTGATACACCAAACGCAACCTCCCCTCTCCATCCTCCTCTCTCTCCTTCCGCCTCACTCCCTCTCTGCCTCTCTATCGCCGGAGTATTACCATAAGTAATTAGAGATTCCTCTTTGCCTGCACGGTCTCGCAATTTAAAATGAACGTGTTGATCTCTTTTGATTTGTCTGTAGTTTGAGGCTGCCTGTCTTGGACAATTAAGATAACATACAGGGGTGGGTGATGTGTGTGTGGAGGGGGGGGTGGGCTTGGAAGTGTCGGAGGCTTGCAAGCACCCCGCTCTTAAACTGTTATCTTTTTTTTTTTGTAAACCCTCCAGAGCTCTGTTAAGATTCAAGAGGGGGAGGAGAGGAGCTTACGCAATGCCAAGGCTCGTGGGGGCCAGCCTCGGCGGCGCGAGACGAATGTTCCCGAGATTCCCGGGGGCTCGTGTAATTTCATTGATTTCGCTTCAGAGGTAATTTGCGAGAAACCCGAAAGAAATCTATACCGACTTGATCTGAGAAATAATGCGTCTCTGAATGAAGTGGCTGAAAAACAAAAACGTTAGTGCCCCCTATGTTAATAACCTGGATTCAGCCACCGGAGTCACTCATCGGTCGCTCCCACATTTCCAGGTGAGGGTGGGAATGTGAGAACACAAATCGAGAAACAACACGAGAACCCGTGACGTTGAGAGTTGCCTCTTTTCAGGACACAGTCTAAATCAGGGGTGTCAAACCGTGTGCCATGGAGGGCCGAGAGTATGCAGGTTTTCGTTCCAACCGAACAATACACCAGGTGATTTCACTGATTAGCCCCTCCTCTCTGGTTGAGGGTGTGATCATCAGTGAAATCACCTGGTGTATTGTTCGGTTGGAACGAAAACCTGCATACTCTCGGCCCTCCATGGCACATGGTTTGACACCCCTGGTCTAAATGGTTGAGCTAACCACAAATCAAGATCAGGGTTGATTGGGTCAAACTCTGCTCCAATCTAAATTCACTACGTAACCGATGTCAAAAGTTATGTCATCCTCCAGTAGGGTTTGAAAATCTGATCCTTTTGATGCCAAACATTTTCAAAAATTGACAAGGATTCAGTGTTTCCCCCTGAATTTCAATCTTGTCAGGGTGGAAAAGCCTCCTTAGATCATGCGACACTAAAACTCTCCGTTGAAACACAGGATAATCATAACACAAACATAATACATACTTGTGTGAAACCTGATCCAAGTGTCCCCCTATAATACACTATTACAGCAAATATGTAATCAATCAAAACTGCATCATATCGGAGTTGGACGACACTGACTGGTCAATGTCCAACATTTGATAAAAAGCCAATACCAGCTCCATATATCGGTCTAACACTTACTTCTACATTGAACACAGAATGGAAACACATCTGAACCTGGATCAGCCTGTGGTCTGTGCCTGTCTCATTCTAACCTGTGTCAAGATAATAACCACCAACAAAAAACTACCGATGGTGCATGCTGGTATGGCTTCATGATGATCTGTCTTTGCAACCAGGGGCCTGTCTCACAAAGCGAGATTAGCGGGTTAGCATGCTAAACTTTGCTGGCTTTTCAGTCTCACGAAGGGGGGCTCACTTTATAGCTGGGTAGATCACCGTGGTGACTTACACTGCATGGCTAACCTGCTCCGGAGCAGGTTATGTTCAGATGATCGGCTCAAGGGATAAAAAGCCCCGCCTCCTCACCAATCAGCTCTCTGGAAAAGTGCCATCGCCTTTTTTGACAATCTTTACTGTAAAATTTCCATGAACAAAATCAGATGTGAACAAAAACATGAAAAAATAAGTGTACAGAGGGATACTAATGAATTAACAGTAAGAAGGGCTCTTTAGTGATAAGCCTATTACTATACTATTGTCACTGTTTTTTTGTATTGCTCATATTTATTTCTTCTAATAGTTTGTTCTTCTTGAAAGAAAAACAAATGTCAGTAATGTTAGTAGTAACCCCACAATTGTGTGCTTTTATTCTATTTCATTTTACTTGCTGAATCATTTTACTTTTGCTCAATCAACAGCTTATTTTATGTTAAATCCGCTGCTCTGGATTTGTCAATATTGCATGCGATTGGCTATTTGTTACAAACCCCGCCCCTTTCATTGTCAACATGCTCACAGCTGGATTGGAAACTCCTCGGTTGAAACAGCTAGCCAGCTAACGCAAACATACGTTGAACGTTGAAACGTACATGTTGAACTTGCTTCGTGAGACCGGCCCCTGGCAAACTCAATGACAAAATCAAAACTGTCTCACAAATAATGCACTACAAGCATGTGAAAAAAACACCCGCAATACATCGCTGCAACCCCTTACTCCACGCGCTGTCACTCTTAAGCACCCTGGGGCCAGTGTGTTGTTCAACACGGGGTAAGAAGCCGCATCTTCAACTCCCGTCTTCTACGACTGCGCTTTGCACGCGCTACGTTGCCACGGGTAGGACCGTGAGACACGATCGGCGCCCGTCACCGGGAGATTACATTGCGTTTCATGCAGATGGGCATCCAGCGGGACCATATATTGAAGGGATGCTTATTAAACCGGCATTGAATGGGGAAGTAGGAAGGCAGGATGAGACACTTTTTGAATGGCTGTTCTGACAACATAATTTACATTCGGTAATTAACTGTCTCTCTTGCCTGCTACCTTCCCCAAAACACACACACCCTGGTTTGGGGTCACCGGCTAACAATTCTCCTCCTGTGACTTAGCTCTGTGTTGCCGTGGTAACAGGTCTTTATCAAAGACCAACGCACCGATGTGGGAGGAAAGCCGACGTCTGACACAGGTGGCTTTGGTTTCTGTTTCTGTGTGTGTGTGTGTGTGTGTGTGTGTGTGTGTGCGTGTGCGGTCAAGAGAAAGTAAGGAAGCCCTAATAGTAAACAATGCAACAATAGAGAGAAAACAATGACAATGAATGAAAGTCTATTGGAAATTCCCTCCTGATTGATTACTGCTGGGGTTCCTCACTTAATGCCACCGCCCATAACAATCCATCACATCCACACCCGGGTTAGACCGATAATCAGACATCATCCAGTCAGTGTCATCCACCTCTGATATGACAGAGGTTCATGAATATAGTATTCACTATTATTATTATTATTTTTTTTTATGCCGGACGTCTGACCAGAGAAATCATTCCAGAGGATTTTACTCAACAGCTTCAGGAGGGTGTCAGCCTGTAAAACCTGCAATGAAACCTAACTCACCCTGCTTTAAGGAGCTGCTAACCCACCTAAAAGGATTTCATTAGTATGGCTGCCGGTGGAGAGTTTTAGTGTCCCGTGATGGTTTTCCACAACTCTGGGGGAAAACACTGAATTCTTGTAATTTTCTGGCATGAAAATGCTCAAATTTAAAGATATTGACGATTGGCGCGCAATATCAGCTATCGGCAACCGAAGATAGTATCAGCCATCAAACCCTGACCAAAGTATAAGGGTTGCTGCTTTTGCCGGGAGACTGTAATTTCCTAATTCATGTCCTTAAACACTTAATCTTTGTAATTAACACACAAAATGTGCATGATTGACAGCTTCCATCCACAAATATTTGCTTGAGTTGAACCCAATCTATGCCACTTCATATAATCTGCACTGCAGTCAGCCTGTTGTGCGGTTTGTGTTCTTCCATTTAAAGAAGCTCTATGTCGAATGAGTGTGTGTTTGTGTGTGTGTGTGTGTGTGTGTGTGTGTGTGCTTGGGCAGGTGTGTGTACCCCCGGCGATCGATGGCGACTGGTCAGAGAAAAGACCTGAGCAGCGATGTGTTGAAGAGCAGCCCTTTTTTTTGTGTGAGCTTAACGGCGGCAGGTTAGAGTGGAAATGAAAACTGGGCCAGTGGGCCATTAAGCAGCAGCCAGGGGAGTGTCTCCATGTAATGGCTATTGAACGGGCCCGCTCCAAATGAGAGGTAATCAAAGCTGGGTGTAATTACAGACTCCTCAGTTCTCCTCCAAAGCTGGGCCATTGTGCCCTGAGCTCTCCACATCTAATGACACAGGTAAAGGATCAACTGGACCTGAGGGTGAAAGTATCGGAGCAAGGATGCAATTATGTACCAATTGCAAGGCAGTGTTTGCAATTTAGCCACACTAAGAGAGCTAGGGTGATAAAAAAAAAAAAAAGCCCCACACACTTGCCACATAGTACATGGGAGGAGGAGCACCAACTCAGGTGACACTGTGAGCCAATACAGAAAATCTATTCGCGTTTTGACAGGGACTGTTATGTTAGTGGACAGAAATGATGATGGTGAGTTGTTGTGGAAGAATCGTGAGTGATTTTACATCAGCCACTCTTTGAGCGATTTATTTTTGCAATCTTTTTTTTTTTTTACCTCACAATATTATTCTAAGACAATCCCGGTTCTGTTAAGTGAATTGTGTTTCAGCATATACACATGAAGAAATAAGAGAAACTGGAGAAAACATGATCTGACTTTCTCTGCGTGCGTAAAGTGGATGACAAAGATGCACAAACAGGAAGGGAGGTGTAATCGAAATACGTTCTATTCACAGGTTGTTCCTGATCAGATGTCGTCGGCCCGGACAGCTCAGTCAGTAGAGCATGAGACTCTCAGTCTCAGGGTCAGTCTCAGTCTCAGTCTTTGGATAAAAGCGTCTGCTAAATGACTGTAATTAAATCCCATCCCAAACGTGCTTGTGACATTTGGTTGCTTTAGCATTGTGCACCACTGTCAAACAGTTTGGATTTTCAAAACTCTAGGTAAGGTACTCTAGGTACTCTAGGAAGTCCATATGTGCTGTTTGAAAAATGGTGTGGAGCCTGGATCAACTTTGGATCAACTGGAGAAATGACAAAAACAATATGTTTGCAGAAAATTCCAAATGGCTGAAAACTGTAAAGGCTGAAGTAAAAACAAATATGTGCAACAGATTTGTGTTGAGCCGTAGAATCTTTGGCCCATATGTAAAGTTCTTATGAGTTATCAGTATCAAAAATCTGTGAAAGAGGCATGATGTAGCTCAATCATGCTGTGTGCAAAATTTGGTGGAGGAGAATTGTAAAGAAGTAGTTGCTATTGCAAGGTTGGCCTGATGGTGTCACTATGGAGCGCAACCAATAGGAGTCTGTCACACTTTGGGGTCCATCACAAATATGTATCTAATGGACCCCAAAGTGTTCTAGCAGCACATCTTTGTCTGTCAAATTTATTGGTGCACCACGGCCAGATTTTGAAAACTCTGGGGAATAGCTGTAATCTAAGAAGTCCATATGTGCTGTGTGTAAAATTTGGTTGAGATTGGATCAACTTTGAGGCAGAAATAGTTTTTGCATAAAATTCAAAATGGCGTAAAAGCCATCACTCGCCGAAATACCAGTGTGTACAATAGGGAGACGACGTGGAAGTTAACAAAGTCGGCCCACTGGTTAGGTGGCTAGCGCTATTTACATGTGTTACAGCAACTAAACAAAGCAATAGATTTTGTTGAAAATCACCTGGCAGCACTGGATGAGGTCGAGGATATGGATGATGTATCCATATCCAAAAAGAAGTAGGCCAGGTGCTTGGTATTGCATGAATCAATAAAAAAAGAAGGAAAATATCTACACACTGGAATGATGCTCCCTCAGTGTTTATCCCAAAGTTGTGGCAGCAACATATTGACATCCATTGGTCTTCATCAGGCATACATGTCATTTTTGTTGAAGGACTTTGCATGCAAAAGTGTGCACTTATAAGGTAGTAGATTAATAAATATCACCTCATCTTACAACACATTTAAGAAATCAGAACTGTACGGTCAGTAGTTTCCTTAAATCAAGTAACCCGTAATGTATTAGAATAGGCTGAAGCTAACTAGAGGCGGCCAGTAGCGACGTCAACTTCACCTTGAACCAAGGAATCTTAGATAGATTCTAGACCTTGTGGTTCAGGAGTTATTGGCCAAAACATAAAATTGCTTACTTGCGCCATCATCTGGTCAATCGGTGTAATTCTTATTGCCCAAGTAATGTGGGAGATTTGGTATCCACCAAATTTTGTGCCTCTACTACTACTGCTACTGCTACTACTACGACTACTACGACTTCTACTACTACTACTACTATTACTACTGCTGTTAATAATAATATAACATATTCATGCATACTTGTGGAAAAAATGTCTCATTAGAACCAATTCAGGTTAAGGGTTTACCATAGACAACCAGTGTAGCGTTGATAGCGTTGATCAACATTGCAATAAATATGTAATCAATAAAACCCCATCATGTCATATCATTTTGACAACCCCATACATCCGTCTCTGCCATGGCTCCAATAGTCTACATCAGACATCCACAGTTAGGACTGATAGGAGTTGAGCCTTATCTGTATTCTGGCCTGATTCCCTCCCTGTCATCCCAGTAATAAACAACTCCTATTAGTGGCTGTGTAGAACTTAAATTCACCCCCTCTATCTTCCTCTGCTGCCCACATTAAGCCACCCCCCGCCCCCCCAACCCACCCCAGTTTCCTCCTCTCACACCGTAACAAGCTTAGCATTTATATTGCCTCCAATTATATCTCCCGACCATCCTGCTTTCTCAACCTACGCCACACGCCGGCCTACCACATATTCAACACGCTCAATTTTCCCTGCCTCCATTACCTCTTCACACGCCGGTGGACAAAGTTGTCACCATCTCCGGTGGTTTCTTCTTCGCGCGCGTTGATATTTCCCTCTGGCAGCGGTTGAGTGATTGACAGCTGCTTTCCTCCTGACGTTCACAGGCTGTTGAGGAGGACAGTTGTCATTGATTGGTGATCTTGTTTCAGTCCTGGTTTCCCTCGTTGAGTTAAATGGAGATCAATTTAAAGAGGGAACCGCAATCTCCTGGCAAGAGCAGCATCCGTTGTGCTGTGGTTAGTATTGAACTGATATGTGTTTTCGAAGGCCGATAATAAATGTATACAGTATATAAGCTGATATATAACACAATAATGATTCAACCTATAGCCAGTTCATGAAAGTTTTTAACTACTGTTCTAAACACCCAGTGTCAGGTAGGACTTTCCCAGAATCCTCTGGTACACAGGAAGTGATGTTTTTTTTACGTTTCCGGATTGTTTGGAATAACTACAAGGAGAACTGGGTAGTTAGCATGAGCAGCGATAGCCACCATGGCTGAACAGACAAAACAAGAGCGCCACCTACAGAAACTCAAAGAAACTACAAAAGTTTTAATAATAAAAAAAAAAAAAAAAGAGGATCTCGTGGATTACCACTTTAAATTGGAACATTTTCAAAAGTGTTCAGTGTTTTCCCCAGAATTGTATTCTTGTCAGTGTGGAAAAGCCTCTGAAACCGCATGTGACACTAAAACTCTCCACTGAAATTCCAATTAATTAAATACTTTTAGGATTTTTCTGGTCCGATCTCCGGACATTTTCACTAGGTGTGGTCAGGCAAGAAGCTCCATCATATCAGAGGTGGATGACACCGACTGGATGATTTTTAATATAGGAGGCCAATATCGGCCCCCTATATCGGACTAACCCCTTGACAGCACTATAACCGCTCTCCCCAGACTCACACACTCACTCACTCACACTCACACACTCTCTCTCTCTCTCTCTCTCTCTCTCTCTCTCTCTCTCTCTCTCTCTCTCTCTCTCTCTCTCTCTCTCTCTCTCTCTCTCTCTCTCTCTCTTCCACAATAATCCTTTCCACAAAGAGTTAGCATTGGGCAACAGGAGGAAAAGCAGAAAGTCTTAACCATGTAGAAAAAAAAAGGGCCATTTTTTTTCCCTTGACTAGTGTGTTTCGGCGACTCCGGGCTCCCTTATCTGAGGGTGTCAGAGGGAGAGAGAGGAGCTCAGCTAATCCAAAAAAAACCACAGCTCTTCTCGGGCTAATCTCAAATGAGATGGAAATCCAAACGATCCGCGAGGCCAAAAACACGCTGCCTCCGTCCTGTAAGATCTCGCTTAAGGGACAAAAAACAATAATTTACAAATGCGATAAGTCACAACAGCGGTGAGGAAATAAAAAAAAATAGTAATGAGGGAAAGAAGTCACACATTGCTTTGGAGCAAATTCATTATGTTGTTTTCAGAAGGCGCAAATTTGTGTTCGCGCCTCATCCTGCAGCACTTCACATTATGATGAAATATATGTCAACATTGGAGAAACTTTAAAGGTCCCATATTATGGAAAATGGTTCATTCCTGGCGCTTATACATGTTCCACAGGAAATTACTTCCCTAAGCAGCTGAGAAAATTTGAAATCTGGAAGTCAACCCGTTTTTCTGTATTTTCCTTTTTCCCAAAACGGTGCCAAAGATAGGAGAAAAACAGCCCGTTTCAGAAAATGGTTCCTTTGGACGTCATAAGGTGCAAATCCAGCCCCTCTCAGAGCATGCCCACGCCCAGTTGAACAACCAATCCCATTTACGTCGTCGCAAAATGCAGCTCTCAGCAGCGCCGCAAGCCGTTGCTTATGGTGCATTCCATTGTACTCGGAAATCGATAATTCAGAGTCGGTATTCCTAACTTCCAATCTAAATGTGTTCCAGTGCATCTGCTCGGGAAAACATAATCGCCCGCAGGTACGTGACCCATCTGCAAAATTGGAATCTGTAAGTGTCACCATGTTTTGATTTAATTTACCAAATTAGTCTGGTTAGTATATTCACTGCTGGTTAACTAACGAGCTAGCGGGGCTAGCCACGGGCTTGTTGGGCGTGGAAGAAGTAAGAAAACTAAAGCTGGAGTCATTAAAAGTAAAGTAAAGTAAAAGTAAAGTTATTGGTTGGAGTCAGGACTCATCTTAAAGTTATTTGTTGGGACCAGTGTCTGTTTTATAAGTCTGTCGAACGTGTCAGGCTTGGTAAACTTTAGCCACCATTAGTACAATCGTGTTTGGTTGTTTGGCTGCGCTGTTTGGACGCAAATAGATTGCGTCCAATAATATATTGGTTAACTGGCTCAACAAAATTGTCAATCCTAGCTTGTCTGCAAGTTGTATTCAATAAGCTTATGGACATGAGCCATAAATAGACCGGCTACAGCAGAGAGTGTCGCTCACACATCCACATCCACAAACACAAGGCACGAAAGTACAATATTACACAGAATTGTTATCATTGAGAAACTAAGTGGAACCGCCTCAGCTGCCTCTTCCCATTCTGGGTCAGACTCCGGCTCAAACATGTACTCAGTGTCTCAGTGTTGGTTCTGGAGCGGCCGCCATGGTTAGCATGAGCGCTCTGCTCTCCGCCTCCGCCAGGCGATCGCGTGTAGGTTGTATGTAATGAGCACTGCTCTGATTGGCCGCCTCACGCCGTGAGCCTGTTCTTTACAATGGAGAAAATGAGAGACTGAAACACACACCACAGAAGCTGGTTTTAGGATTTTTTTTGATATAGACTTCACAAACGTCTTGTAAAGACCCCCAGGAACAGTTTAAATAGCCCAAAATGAGTACAATACCCCCCCTTTAAACTTCCTTGTGTGGAGAGTAGAACTTATGTTCCGTTTACTTATTATTTCCGATAAAGGCTGATAACAATTTTTCTTTTCCATATCTTAAAATTTGATCATATTCATGCCAAAAATCCAGAGTTGTATTCTTGTGAGGGTGGGAAAAGCCTCTGAAACACTTACATTACAAACATTTAGACCATAATGAGTATTGTTGGGTGTGGAGGTGCCGATTAGGTATTGGTCGGGAGTGAAACAGTGATAAGCTCCTGAGAGGAACGGCGCTGCTATTGGTTCTTAATTGTCAACTGCCTGTTAACACTCTGTGCCTTTCAATCACGGTGGGAGAGGTTAAGGCGTTTGAATGTGTGGTTCAACTTCACTAAAGGAGAAATATCACTCAACGCAATTTATGAGCTCTACATTGAAATCCAGGATAATAATAATACTGCTACTACTACTACTAATAATAATAATAAAACATGTATATTTGGGTGTAATCTCATCAAAATGTCTCATTCAAATCAATACAGGTTAAGGGCTTCCCATAGACAATCAGTGTAGTATTGATTAATTCTACAATAAATATGTAATCAATCAAACTGCATAATATCGTATCAGAGGTGGACGGCACTGATTGGACCAGATCTGATTTTTAATAAAAGGACAGTATTCCCCCGATATACCAATCCAATCCTGATGAGGAGATAGATAGATAGATAGATAGATAGATAGATAGATAGATAGATAGATAGTTGGATGGTGGAAAACAGATCAGTCTGAAGGTCTAATTGGTACCCTTTACACTTTAGTCATCCACAGATATGACAGCACTTCACACTTCACCAGACCCAGTCCTTAAATATGACATATGAATGTGTGTGTGTGTGTGTGTGTGTGTGCGTGCTGGTGAAACTGAGAGTGGGTGTTGTGTGTGTGTGTGTGTGTGTGTGTGTGTGTGCGTGTGTGTAGGCTGGGGGGCAATGGCACTGCCATTCATCTTTGAGGACCTGGCAGAGAATGCCCCTGTCTTGCTAATGGTGTTATTTGTTATTCAGACGCCAGGCAGATGCATTCTCTAATTCGCTCATACCCTTCATCCTTTCACACGTGCGAGCGCACACACACACACACACACACACATACATGGCAGTATAAGATACAGCCACTGTCGACTAGAATAGTGTAATTTTCTTTCCTCCATCGGCTTGAAATTGAACAGCTGTGATCTGCAGGTTTATCTGTCCACTGAAGGTTCATACTGTGATTCACATCGTTCACATTATTTTAGTCTTTATTTATCCAGGGAAAGTTGACGGAGATGCTCTTTCCCCATCGACACCCTGCTAGACATTCATACAATCCCATGCCTTTCACACTGGGAGCTGCCCAGTAGAACCGCCGTCTGCTACTGGTGGCCGCTGAGCGCTAGCGGAGCAGCTCGGGGGTTCACCGACTCGACCTCATTCGCTTTCCCAGCTTCTTCCGGGGGATTTGAACCGGTAACCCTCCCTAGTCACAAGCTGCTCCTCCAAAAACCTCTAGGCTACCACCGCCCCAGTTTTCCTACCTCCACTGGTGATGTATATTTAAGCAAACCTCCGACCAGGACATCACAGGCATTGCGGTTATTCATGGGGTGTTTTTTATTTTATTTTGTTTTTGCTTTTGTTCTTTATCCTTTCTTGCTGTGTTTGATCCCAGAGAAAAAAAAAAAAAAGCCCAGTAGAGTTGAAGCTGCTAGCCGGCCCGACTCAGACAGGCAGGTTCAGCCAATGGAACAAGTCGGGGCATTAATCTATGACTTTTATTGACCTCTATCAGCAACCAAGGAATTTCAACAACATCAACTACTTCAAGTACTTAGTATTTTTGTCTGTGAAAGATCGTTTTATTTATTTTTTTGTCTCATGTCATGAATCAACCTCCTTTGACACCCCTTCCCTTTTCTCTTCTATCCCAACCGCTGAAGGCCCAGTCAGTGCTCTCCCACTGGGTGCTTTTGGGCATTGCAGGCACCACCATCACGCTGCTGAGGAACCTGGGTTTTTAGGTACAGGCTGACATGTCTGGAGGGAAAATGTCGGCGTGATAGAAGAAGTAGTTAACAATGCTTCCACTTTTTTTCTACGGGACCAAATCAATATGCACTAATTGGTGTTCTTCATCTTTTTCTCATATATACTGTATATAATATAATTTCATCTCCTTTTTTTTCCTTTCCCCTTCACATTCTGCCACTTGATTTCAATTGTTTCCCTCTTGTTAAATGTCACTCTGTCATTTAGTTAATACCAGATGAGGATTTTCACCTCACTAGTCTTCAAATCGGGGGAAATGCGGCCCCGAGTTGAAGGTTGGGGCCGCCTTGAGGCCAAATCAAATGTGCTTTTTGCCTCCCATGGCTTCCCTCTTTCAACACGGCCACTGGAGGGAGCCAGTGTTCTTTTCTCTCCACTCAATAAAGACTAACGATGATGTGAAAAGTGTGTGCATACATACATGTATGTCACATGTTCCAGTGTGAGTGTGCTATTGCAACAACTACTACACTCTGAAAAGAGGACGTGTTCTCAATGGAGTTGGGACTTCACATATTTGAGCAACTTTTCAAAACAGTTCAAGTTAATAACAACATATGCGTCGTTATTAACATGTTATTAACATGTTATTAACAGTTTTTCCAAATTGTAATGCTTGATTTTTAATTTCACGGCTTTCTTGTCCCTTATTGTCGATGCAGGGGGGGAATTTACAATAATTCCGGTATAGGGAAAAGCTGCACGATATAGGGAAACTGCTATGCAGCTTATAATATTTTGTATTGAGTATCCTCCCGGTGTATGGATGTATGCATGTGTGTTTGTTTCTGTGAGACTGAACACAGATTCATTGAGAAAGGGTGTAGCAGCTGTTGCAAAAGCACAGTTTTTCCACCATTACACCACATGTTGTTAGAGGCTACTTTTCCCATATCAGAAATGAGCAGGAATTTGCAGATGCTCCGCTGTTATCCTCTGAGGGTTCACGGATTGAGCCGGTGTCATAGGTAACTCGGCCCGGATCTCCTGCTGGTTTATCAGGCCGGCTGCTGGGCTGCTGCTGCTGCTGCTGCCTCACCCCCCTCTACCCCACATCCATATCTCTGGATCTTCTCTGGTGCCGAGCGCCTCTAAGGCTTTCAACTCTTATCACAGTGAAATACATTAAAGGGAAGATTAATATGAGAGAACACCAACCGAATGTTCTGCAAAGACTGAGTCAGGAAATCCTCAGCAACATCCCCCGGTTATTGGAAATGGTTGGCAGGGCTGGAAGCGTGGATGAAGGTTTGGAACGCAAAAAAAAAAAAAAGTCTAAAAACGCACCGCAAGCAGTCAGACGTCATTCAAAGTCTTCAAATAGAGTGGGACATTTAAGGTAGAAGCAGAACCATGCATTAATTAAAAATAATAATAATTGAAGACGTATGCATGTTTCCCATTGGGTGAAGACGCTTCCATTCATTATCTCTGTAAATGATGCATGACAAGAATTCTTTAGATATTACCCAGTTGGGGGTTATCTGGGGTAAATGTGATGCGATTGCTAAAATGAAGTAAGGAAAAACACCTTAATGTTGGCAAGAACCCTCACAGCTTCTGGAATTGTTGTTCTTAACACAGTGAATAACTTACACTGTCACTTACAACCCGATTTAGAACCACAGCTCAAGAAATCGTCTGAATGATTTTTACCCGAACTAGGAACGGGGGCCTGCCCTGCACATGCTGACCTTACTGTAATGAGAAACAAAAATGTGTTCAAGCCAAGCATTTTTGTGTCTTCGATAAAGGGTATATCAGAATGAAAGAGAAGTTGGCTCGTGGAGTGTGGAGATATGAAAATATTGTATTTATCGCCTTAAAAGGGCGTCAAGCAATCCATTACTTTTAACTACCTCTATCTACCTCTAACTACCTCTTCAGTGGAAATTGCCTGTGGCCTGTGATTGACATAAACAATATAATCACATGTTTTTACTATAGAGGAGTAAGCTAGCTAATTGGAGCCCACGGACATGTCTAGTGAAGAGCTACTGCGGCTAGAAAAGTTGTGATCGCTTGCATGAACAATATTGCATATTCAACAATGTGTGATTTCTTTTTTTTCCATCACACATCGCACCTGTTACACTCGCACCAATGTTTTTCCCACCAATTTGGGGAAAGCCTCTGAAACAGCATTTAGACCATCATGGGACACTAAAACTCTCCACTGAAACCCGGACTAAAGACATTCTTTTAGGTGGGTTAGCGGCTCTTTAAGGCAGGGTGACCCCATCCCCCCATCTATTGAATGGTAGTGGAATTTCTGACACACACACAATCACTCTCCCCCGAGGCGATGCCATAGTAAAAGCTGAATCAACCGAGCCCCGAGTTTATCCTGCACAGTGGACAGAAATGGAAGAATCATGCTATTCTACTTTCTGCCTCTCTCCCCTGGGGGGGAGGAATGTCTCCAGCCTCTGAAAATATACCAGCGTGATGGAAAGTTACGCTGCCAGAAAGAATAAACTGTTTGCAGTCTGTATTTTTCATTCGCTTGTAACCCTCTATTCAGCGCAGCTCCTTGTTTTCCTGCGGGAAAACCTTTGAAAAAAAAAGGCCCCCCGCTGGATGTCCGGTTCATTCGGATGCCCCGCCCACTTGAGCTTTGGCGTGCGGCTCGGCTACGACCTTGCCGATAACAATACGCGTCTGCTGGATATTAACACTGATGCGCGGGTGTTTGCTGAAGTCCTAGGCCCCAAATCTCAATGCGCCCCTCAGGCCAACGTGGCATCTCCTGATGAATAAACTATGACATTGCGTCCCGCGCGCAGAGTGGCTTTCCTTGTTACCACAGAGGAGGCTAAAAGTTTTATGATGGTTAAATTATTCACGCCATGGCGAAAAAACAGCAACATCCTGAAAAATAGGATCTATTGAACGGTGGAGATAAGTGGGTTATTGGCGGTAGACAAAGGAATGTAAAAATGTCAGTATTATCATAATTTGTGCAGTGTGTGCGACGTTGTTCATTAGCCTTCGTGAAACGACGACTGGAGGATAGTGGGTTAAAATATACTGACTGAATGACAATGCTGCGTCCTTTGTGCCACCTCCCTGCCAAGAAAATGTCAGATAGCAGACCCAGGAGCAGTGATGTTTCAGGTTTAGACCGATATGGGTTTTTGAAGGCCGATGCCATGAAAATGTTTTCGGATTGAAGCTGCTGATAGCCCATATTTTGAGCTGACATGGGCAAAGAAATAAAACACACATTGCTGCAGAGGAAATTCATTATGAGGCACAAATTCATGTTCTTAACATCCATTTAACTGACGGCATTGTGCAGGGGTTGGCCAAACCCAACCCAAACAGCATTTTCACAATATAATATTATGTCACAGTAAAGATTTATATTAGAACAGCTTCAGAAACTGTTTTTAGGTTGCGGTTTCACCAAACGCAGTGATGGGCATTTTGGCGCTAGAGAGAGAGAGAGAGAGAGAGAGAGAGAGAGAGAGAGAGAGAGAGAGAGAGAGAGAGAGAGAGAGAGAGAGAGAGAGAGAGAGAGAGAGAGAGAGAGAGAGAGAGAGAGAGAGAGAGAGAGAGAGAGAGAGAGAGAGAGAGTTCACATGTCGTATATACCATATACCATAAATATGCAATCAAACAAACTGCATCATATCCATCGTTTCAGAGATGACCAGATGTGATTTTTAATAAAAGGCCAATATCGCCGGACAATATATCGGTCTAACACAGGAACAGCGGCATGAACGTGAACACACTCCTCCAGCCAACGTCGCCGTTTGTCTGACTGCGGAGGAATAATTGAGTTTAATCATTAGGGCGACTGGTGGGAGAGAGTGTGTGATACGTAATCGGATGAAGAAGGAGGATGATTCTTTTCCCCCCTGAATCTCCAGACTCCTCAACTCCCTCAGCCACCGTTTTGATGAACTTAACAATGTTCTTCGCCCCATCTCGCCCTCCACCCTAAGGAGATTAGGCCACTTCAGGAGCATGATTTGGATTGTTTATCTCGGCTCCAAATGAAATGAAGCGGATTCTATTACGCTGACGGCTTCTGCAGAGATCTGCCTCTCTTCTAACCTCCACTGTGTTTACCTCCCTTTTTTCTCCGAGTGTGCAAGAGAATCAATTGCAAACATTTCCGTTGAATGAAATGAAATAAATAAATATGAGGAAATTAATAAAATGATGATCCGCGACATGAATTTATACATTTTAGACTAGCCTTTTTAATTGGATGCGGATGATTTTTCCAGGCCCCAGGTGCTACTAACTCAACCTCAATGAGATAAGTCATTAACAAAAACTTCCCAAGTTATCTTGTCAGGAAAGGGATGTATGAAAATGAAATATTATCACAACAATGCAAATGAAATGCAATGAAATGAAAGTCATATTTCTCCAAAATGTTGCATGATTAGTCTACTTCATGCAACAGAACATTCCAAAAAATTGGAAATCTACACCAAAATCTTTGGATGTGCAGAGGTCCCAAAGGCACTGTATGGCTGACGTGACTGTATATCAGTGTGGTGGAATCGGATGAGCGCAGCTTGTTCTACAAAGGGTGTGAAATGCGGGGACAAAGCCATTTATTTCGATGTTGCGATGGTGATGGACGGCGTCGATGAATAGCCAGTCGTTCCGATTAGTTTCATCACGTCCATTGTTAATTACCAGAGATCGGGGAGAAGCTGCGATTATCAAACGAGCTTAGCGTATTTAGTCGGGACTAATCCCCGGCTTCCCTTGTTTATGGGATTTGATGAGGAAGATGGTGGTGAGTCAGCTGGAGAGGTGACAGAACAACTGGATTGAACACGCCACCGCGGTGGAAACGGAGCCGTTGTAGAGTACAAACGGAAACAGAGCTGTCTGCAAAGACATTCAATAATGAATAAGGACCAGGTCTACACTAAGATTTGACTGATATGGGTTTTTGACGATACCAATACCGATATTGTGGGATTGATAGCCGGTATGTTGTGCCAATATTCAAGATTGATTGGCTGTTTAGGGGTGATGGACAGGCTTGCAATGGAGCAGGTGGTACCCTATGGCACTGGTAAAAGTGTTTGTGAGTGTGTGGGTGTTTGTGTGTATCACGTATGCTGCAAGCCTGAAATTTGGGCAATGCAAAAATGTATTCTTGTTTAATTTCATTGATTATTGATTTATTTTTGCACACGCAGGCTGCACCAACGTTAAAAACCCAATAAATATAGCGCCAAAATGAAAGAAGAGATGAATGTAGCCGTCCATAGCTGCTACCTGGATCGTTTACTGATATCAGCTCAAAACAGGTTACACAGCTGTTGTGAAGGTTTTGTGCTTGATTGGGTTGATGTTGAACTTGGCCACCTCCTGCATGTCGTAGTCAAATGTTCACATTTCTGTTGTTAGACCTTCCTCAGGACATATTTGTCAAGAAATCTTACGGCCAAAATGTGGGCTAAAACTAAATAAGAGGCAATCCTGTGTGTGCAGGAATTTACTTTTTTTTTATATGAACTTCAGGTGAACCAATTTCCTGAACCACAAAAGAACAACGGTGTGTTTGCTACCTATTATTTTTCTTCTATTAGTTTCTTCTTCCTAGTCCTGTCGTTGGAAGCAAAGGAATCAATCAACAATTTCTCACAATGCACTCGAGCCTTCATATAACTGTATTTAAATACAAGTTTGATCCTGGTGGAAGAAGTAGCCGAAGTCCCCAGTGTTGGGTTACACACTAAAATGACTTGATGGAAATGAAATATCAATTAAAAAGAAGAATGGGGTCAAACTCGACAAGGGTAAGCGATATTTCTTTCCCGACAGACAAAGCGTTCTTGGTGATCTGGCCCCTTGAAGAAGACAGACTGCCGAAAGGGTTTTGTCCCCCCTGACATAAATATTACCTATATTTATGTCAAATCAAGTCAAGTTCGGCACCTGTTCTTCTTTTTAATTGACATTTGATACAAGCGGGGCCGTAGTACCCGAGTCCAGCCTCGAATACTTGGAAGTCTTGGACTTCTCTCGATACCTTTGCCTCTTTGGCCTCGGCCACTACTGGATGTTGAATCGACTCTTTCCTATCTTAAAATATTTAAAAAAACTGGTATTGGATGTTTGGTTTATTTTCTCCCCAACACTAAAAACGAAAGAATTTCACCTGTAGAAACCTATATGAAGTTGACCTCATACTTGAAGTTCTAGCATAGAGCTCCTGCAGATAGACCTGCATCTCTGTTGACCCATAATACTCCTTAAACTTTTTACAGTGGCCATGTACATTGCCTATTGTAGTCTTGAATAGGCCTTGATTTTCTCTGGTCTCGGGCCTTGACTTGGTCTCCACCCCCTTTGGACCTGGTCTTGGACTTTACTGGACTAAACTGGGGTTGGTTTTGATCTTGAAAATTCACGACATACTTCATGCACAGTTTCATGACAGTTCTTGAAAATGCGTTTCCCAAAGGATATCATGAAGCTAAAATTTTCTAGAGATACTTGAAGAGATACTTAATGAACCCCGCCCACCGTCAGTTTGTGATCCAAACATAGAGGATATAGATATGAGATGATATGATGATATGATAGAGGAATCATCGATTTGCCAATACCGTCTTCAATCATATCTACACAACAATGCACTTCCTGTTGTTGCATGTAGATTTCGAATGTAGACATGAAGCTTAGCGCAAGTTCAATCAGGAAGACTACCTAGCGTATCTATCCATCACTTATTTATCATCGCTACTCCAGGCGTTCTTCCGCACTGGCCTCACTCGTTATTCAATCAGGCCCTTTAAGCAAGGGCACTCCCAGTCCTCCCTCAGAGGAATCAATGGCAAGCCGCCACACCCGTACATATACAGATACCTGCCACATCCATCTCTCTGTCATTTCAGGTGCATCGCTGCTGCACCCCACCGCCTCCCCACCACCACCAGTGCCAGGCTCCAGTTGATCATCAGCGAATCTACCCCACCATGAAGAACGGCCTACAGGGGGGAGTTCCTGCTCCTCAGAGATCTGCGGGTTTCGCCTCTAACCCATTCAATCCCAACCGGAGCTATCGCCAATACTCTCAGATTTTGTTATCACCAATAAACCTTGCTTTTCCATACAACTAGTCTCTCCTGACTTGAAATATATTTAAATAGCACAAGTAAGATGTTTGATTTGAAGAAACAGAAAAATGTCAGGTCAACATAGTTGAACCTCAACCATGACTTGCTCATCAACCTAAATGTGAAAATCCTGCCACATAATTATCCAGTTAGACTGGCAAGAGTCCTGCAGCCTATAAGAAGAGGCTCACCTGAAGTTTAGGTCCTTGCTTACATCAACATGGCAGAAGATAAAAAGAGAAGAACAGGTAATATAATGTTTAAACATAGATTTATATGGCGTTGTAGAAAAGACATAGGGGTAGTTTTTTGTATGGGATGCTGGGGCCGAAAGATAATGCAGATAATGCTTTTGACATGTTGTGGAGTGCAGGTTAAACAGAGATCTTGAAGAATTACTTCAAGACATACTTGGCGTTACGATGCCTTTTGGCATCGTAACTAAATCACACCTTTCATAACATTCATGTTTTACAGTACTTTTTGTTCCAGTTTTTGTCGTGACCTGCAACCAACAACAAAAGTCATATCGTATTAGTGCGAGCATGAAACACCACACCAACATAGTTGCTCTTTTCGGAGGCAAAAAAAAAAAGAGACCAGAATATGTTTTGGAGCAAGGAATCTACATTGTGAGATTGGGATGGATGGGAGTTTATTTTTACGGAAACTCCTCCAGCTCAGCTCTGTGGATAATAGCTTTCTGGGGACAAGTATGAGGAACAGGGGACGCTAATGAATTCTTGTGTAACATCTGCTGAGGAGCTCTCCACATGCCAGCTATTTACAGGAGGCTGATGGAGAGCTGCACTACCCTCACACATTAATTGTTGACGCCGCCAGATGCCAATTCTCCCTCCCAGTAGGACTCAGTGTGATGGACATCATAGATTGCTTTTGTCTGAAAGAAAAAAAAAGTTATTCTGTAATGGTGCGCCGCAGTGTCTTGTCTCTCTTTTCTGTCCGTCTTCTAGCTCCCCCAACTAATATTTATTCATTTTAATCTCTCTTACTTTCAACCTGTCTTTACTGATAGCTGTAACATAAATGGGCTGTCAATATTTCCCAGGTGTCACGCTTTTTATAAGACAAGCAAATGTGGGTCCTGTCGCTTGCGGTTGGCAAGACTGACACATTGCATTGGTGTGTACATTCTAGTTTGATCACAGTAATCTGTCCTTTCTTTCTTTTTCTTGGGCCATTTTTTTTCTTTAATCAATAGTTGGCAGTAAAGAGAGACAGGAAAGATTGGGTGAGAGACATAAGAGACACAGTAAAGGGTCATGTTTCTCTGCAATAACGTCAAGGTCGGACTTTGACTGATTGCGATTCATATATTTTTTGCTGGGCCATAGGCACAGGCATGTTGCTCATTTTCTGACCGAGGTAAGTGGCTCATCGTTACAGAATTTACTATTTAATTTGTTTTTTCAGATTCTGTTTGATGACTTTGATGACAGAGTTGTGGTCCCCCCTACTGTGCATATCTCAATATAATGAGTTATGAACAGGAGGAAGATCCTCCTGTTCATTTTCTATGTTCCGCCAAAATCTTTTCCATCTGCTTTTATCTCAATATATTGACTTAAAAACGGTGATTGTTTTTTGTGGCAGTTTCACTGAATAGTTTTTGCATCTGTTTTTATCTTCTATCTATATTAAGTTGCCAGCTATCACTACAGAAAGCTAAGGGTAGTGAAGTCTTACCTCTTGCTGCCACTTGGGGCTACCAAAAACTAAATTACATAAAGTTACATAGTGCAGGTTCGAGGAGTAGTGAAGACATCACAATAAATTGTACAAGACCACGTGAATATAGTGAAATCCTGACCTCAGGATAACAGGAAATTAGGATAACATGCTATCTATTAGCCTATCTCCCAGCAATTTTTTCCACCTGTTGGTAAATTGTTTTTTCACTTGTTTATAACTCAGTAGGAAGCCGAAGTTGGAGTCACTTCTGCCTGCTTCTGGTTCACTTCTGGCTATGCTATTACAGTACAAGGAAAGATAAGGAAACTACTAACCGTATGGTTCCGATTCTGAAATATGTCGTAGGACGGGGTGATATTTATACATTGACTAGAAGTACACACTTTTGCACGCAACTTTATTTCAACAAAAATGACAGAAAGGTGTATATCTTGTAATTGCTTGTATTGTATATTGGAGAGTGCTGCTAGGTGAACACACCCACCTGTTCATAACTCATATATGCACAGTAGGAAATAAATTACATGGGACTTTGTAACTGTCAACTTTTATTTCAGTCTAGTTTGGTGTAAAAATTCAATGCTCTCTGTCCCCATTTACTGGCTGCAGTTGTCCAGTTAGCCTGAGTTGGCCAGTGTGGCATCCAGCCAACCCCTCAACCACACCCCCCACCACACTAACGTGTCAAACAACAGGGGAGACATTTAATGTCCATTGACAAACGTGACAACTGGCAACAATTCAAAATAATGTAATAATAAGTAGCTAATGTTAGCTGACAAGTTAATTCATTCTTCAAGCGTGAGTGTGTGTGTGTGTGTGTGTGTGCCTCCAGCAGACTAGGAACTGCTGGTTGGCTGAAAAAGAGTTTGATTTAATCTGTGCTCGTTTACTTTTCACAAGTCCCTGGATGTGTGTCACAGAGAACTGAATTTGATTTGTAAGAACTGAATTTGAAAACATATTGAGCGTTGAATTTTTACTCCAAACTAGACTGAAATAAAAGTTGACAGCTGAATGCAATGAGGATCAAATCAAATTTTAAACCATTATATTCAATTTCAAATTGTGTAATACAAATTCAAATAATGCAATTTATATTTTTTTAATTCAATTATTCAATTTAAGCATGACTAGTTCAAATAAATGTAATTCAAATTAAATTTCTGGTGGCACTAATCTCAGCCCATAAAAGGATCCCCCTTGTTAGTTTTAGCTGGCAAAAGAGAAAGGTCGACCTAGTCAGTTGTAACTTCCAATGTCAAAAGTGTGATATTTTCGATATTCAATATTGTCAACAATGCTGAAATTTAACGTTATAACAAATATGCTGTTTGTGTTACAATGAAACTTGCATTGTAAAACATACTACATTGTCTCACAATGGGGTGAGGATTCCCAACATCATGACCATATTCAATCTAATCAAAGATAAGTATAGTCTTAAATGTATTTTTTCCTCAAACAAATATAAGTGTTTCTAGCTATGTGTGCTGGTTAAAATGTTTCTTTTAAAAAAAATGTACTCGATCAAAGCAAGTTGTGACAAATAAAGTCAAACTTGAGCTGCTTAACTTCTTTCTAACTACTTTCAGAAAAACAATAAAATATTTCATGCTCAACTGAATATTTCAACAGTTTAAGTCGTACTTAAAAGAGAGTTTGAATCATTTAAAAGTACATGTATGTTTGTGTAAGGTCTTCTGGGACAGGGAACATTTGATGTGTATGTGTGTCTGCATGAATACACTGCTCTGCCAAATAAAGTAAATGACAATAACAGTACAAGTTGTTGTTCTTATGCAATCTCATTTCTCTCCCATTTATTTCAAGCGTTCTGTGTAGCATTTCTCACCACCTAAGTGCATTAGTGCACTATACTTACCTGCTGTGAGAATAAGAATAAACCTAGTGCATTAAAAGTACACCACAAGAGCAGAGCAATCACTGGGGACCCTTAGATTTTTTGAAAAGGTAGTAGCATCCAGACAGACAGCTCTATGTTGCTGCTATCTGTGGTACATTCCAACATTCACTCAGACAGACCATTACCCCCTCATTATCCTTCACCTATTAGGCTCCCACATGAACAGCAGAGAAAAAAGGGCACAGCAGATGACACACTGTAAAATATGATAGCCCCATTAAGTTATGTGAACTTATTTCTTCTCTTTAATTCCACTTGTCATGACAAGTTTTGGATATTGAACTCAAGTTTATAAGTTTTCAAATGTTAAACTTAAAGTTATCCATTGACTTGACTAATTGTGAGTTTTGTCCGGGTTGTCAACGTTCATTTAACTCATGTCTGTAAGTTATAAATTGAAAAAAGGGAAACGGGAATGGGGGGGTGCGGTGTCCTGGGGAGGCCCCGCCTTTGGTTCCCAGCATGCATTGGGAGACTGTTAACTTTGCCATTGTCTGTTGTTGTTCTTGTTCATGCAAATAATTCATGTTCATGGAGATAATGTTTTGCAGGGATTTGTTTGTTTATGTTCTTTATTTTAGTTGGAAAGCTTGTTGGTTGGTGGTGGTTGACACCATGGGTGTGGTTCATAGTGGGGGAGCTGACCTGCCTACCATTTCATTTAAAATGTTGGTATTGCAATTTTTGCATGCTGCTATCAAACCTAGTTATGAAGTTGTGAGGTGACCTCACTCACAGCTGACACACTAGAATCAGCTTTAGGATTAATTTAAAGCTGATTCTAGTCTGTTATCTGTGAGTGAAGTAACCTCAGCTCACCACGTTATCAATGTGTACAAAAATAAACATCTTTAGTTTAAGTATTGCATTCACTCACTCTTGACAAGATAAAGCAAGTTTTCTTGAATGGATAATGTAACATAGTTAGTTGTTTTAACTCAGAGTATCAACTTTAAACAACAAATGACCATTAGTTAAACAACTTGTATAACTTAACTTATCTTCAAAGCTTATCTTCAAGTTGAGTTTACTCACGTTTTTAAGGCAGCAGGTGAACTTTCGTTTCTAAGTTTAACCTACTTGAAATTTATTACAGTGCAGATGTGCTATTTCAATTAAAGTAAAGGACTATTAGGACCATTAAAAGTTGACTCAAGAGTTGCAAACACTCAAGAAGAGAAGCTGAACTTGGCAAAAGACATGATGGATGATATTGGTCAACAGCTAAGAGATTCTGACTCTGGATACTGGTTTCTGACCAACTGGTGCTGGTTTACCACACCTCTGAAAATCAGATATGTTAGGTGTGTGAGCAAATTAATCACTTCTGTCAGCTATCAAAACACAAAAGGTAGGATTAGATTAGACCCAAATTCAATTGGGTTTGAGGATTTTGAAGGCCGATGCTGTTATATGTGGATTGAGGCTGCTGGTATTTTGTACCCATATAGTGAAGAAATAAAGATAGTAATAATGGAAATAAATTACACATCACCTTTTTATCATAAGGCACAAATCCATGAGCTGAATACTGCATCTCTTCCTGCAGCACCCAATGTAAGAGATTGGAGAAACTTCATTAACTTCAATCTGTGAGAGCAGAATTCCTCTTTGAATTATCCTTTTGCAAAGAATCAACCACAACTTTAAGACTATGTTCCCTTTCCCTGAAGAGTAGGGTTCGACCCATATGTGCTTTTGAGGGCTGATACCGTTACCGGTAGCGATATTCTTGGATTGAAGCAGACAATTGCAGATATTTTGTGCTGATATTCACTATCTTAATGGATTTTCTTCATTTTCAATCAATGAAACTGCATCACATCCATTGTATCAAAGATGGACGACACTGACTGGACCAGAACTGATTTTTAATACACCAGCCAGCCAGTCCATAATCCACAGTAGATATTCTGACACATAACCAGTCCCTCCAGTATGATCCCAGGCTCTCCTGGCTGTGCGTGTAGCCAAGCGGGCAGACAGGCTGGTGTGTGTTTGGGTGGTATATTATGGTCTGGCAGGGCGTCGTCCCCACTGACCGGCAGGCTAATGCCTCATAACAGTGACAAGCAGCCAATTTACACATCACAGCCATGAGCGACAGCAAATCAATGCGCGCTGAGACTGATCGCAGCATCCAGCAGCGTGAGTGTGTCTGTGAGTTAGCGTGTGTGAGAGAGAGAGAGAGAGAGAGAGAGAGAGAGAGAGAGAGAGAGAGAGAGAGAGAGAGAGAGAGAGAGAGAGAGAGAGAGAGAGAGAGAGAATTTGAATTTAAAAATACCTTTATTTACATCCGTTCATATACAACTTAAGTCTCCTGTATCATAAACTAGACAACCGAAAATGCTTCAAAAGTGAAGGAGTAGTGAATCCTCCTGGACAGAGGCCAACACCTCTCCAATACCCCAAGTGCGCACAAACTGATCTATGTTGCCCGTCAGTTTATAGTAGGCAAACTCCACCCTGAGACGGGCCGCCAACAGTCCAGCCATCATAAGAGCCGGGTCCACTGACCTCTGACCCTTGATGCGGTTCTTTCTGGTCTTCCATATAGACAGCTTAGCCACCCCTGATAGCACATTAATGAGTACATGTACAGATTTCCTTATCGCTGAATACCTTGGACCGTAGATAAAAAGTTCAAAAGAAAAAACTTCCCCCAAACCCTGGAACAACTCCCCTAACACCCTGAATAACCCCTGGAGTCTAGTACACTCTATAAAAAGATGTTGTAGGGACTCCCTCTCTAAACAGAAAGGACAGCCCTCCCCTATACCAGGATCCAGGTGTACCAGATATCTGTTTGTAGCTATAGCCCCATGTACAATCCTCCACTGGAGGTCACCCGTCCGTTTCTCAATGGGTGCCTTGTACAGAGACCGCCAGCAGCCTTTCGGGGAAGAGTCTGGACCAAAGAACCCAGTCCACCTCGACACCTCCATTCCTGCCAGAGACCGTAAATGGGACACTTTGACGCAGGTGTAATAAGCCGCTTTCTTCCCTACAGTCTCACACTCCCCCAGCTCTGGGGTTTTAAAAGACAGAAAACACCCCCCCTCCTCCTGCCACTCCCCAAAAGCAGGAGAAACGGTCAGAGGGGGAAAGACATACAAACATTCATCGTCCCACTGGTCAGATAGAGTACGATCCTCAGCAAACGTTCTGAGGGGCCCTGGCAGGGACGCACCGACCTCCTCCACCAACCTCTCCAGTAGTCTGCAGGATCTGATGCCTGTTATCTGCCCCAGCCTTCCAACAGATGTCTTCATCAGGTGTCCCAGTTTGACGCAACCAGCGTCACGCAGGCTGGACCGCAGGCTGGTAGAAGATAGGACCTGAGTGTTTATGAGGGTACTGCCGAACAATGGCTCCTCAAACAGCCACATCCCTGGTGTCATGTCAGGCTTCCGGTGGATCTTAAAAACCTGCCATGATTCCAGGACTGAGCGGTAGAAAGGTGTCAAACCAGCCAGATCCACTGCCTCAGGCTGAAGCAGGAACAGTTGTTTATCATATCCCAAGCGTCCAGCCCTCCTCAGCAGCAGCCGGGCTGTATCTTGCCAGCTCAGTCCAACTGTGTACAGCAGCCTCTGTGCAGTCTGTATCCTGAAAGCCGCTATCCTGGAAGAGATATCAATGAGGCCTTGTCCCCCCTCCTGTACCGGAAGGTACAGTGCAGGCGCCCTTATCCAGTGCTGGCCAGACCAGAAGAAGTCCACGATGATCCTCTGTATCTCCTGAATCAGGTTCTCTGGTGGATGAAGTACAATGAGGCGATGCCATAAAGTCGAGGCGACCAGGTTATTAACAACCAGGACTCTCCCCCTATATGACAGCTGGGGTAGCAACCATCTCCATTTAGACAGTCTGGCACACACCTTCTCCACTACACCACCCCAATTCTGCCTCTGAAAGTCCTCTGTCCCTAAAAATACTCCCAGAACTTTCAGTCCTGCTCTCCCCCAGCTAAGACCCCCGGGCAGGCTGGGAACCGCCCCCTCACACCATTGTCCTACTTGCAAGGCCTCACTCTTCTCCCAGTTTACTTTTGCAGAGGAGGCCTTCTCGTAGATCCTCAGCGACTCCACTAACCCCTGAACATCCTGTTGATCCTTGATAAAAACATTAATATCATCAGCATATGCTGAGACTACCAGTGGTGGACTCTGTGGTAGCCCGGATAGGGAGAGCCCATTTAACCTATTCCTAAGCCTATTAAGAAGTGGTTCTATTGCCAAAGAGTATAGCTGTCCTGAAATTGGGCAGCCCTGTCTAATTCCTCTCTCAATCGGTATTAGACAACTCCACCCCCCACCCACCTTTACCATACAAGATACCTCCTTATACAGCAGCCCCAACCATGCCATAAAGCCCTCTCCAAAACCAAAAGCCCTCAAAGTAGAAAATAAGTATCTATGATCAACACGGTCGAAAGCCTTCTCCTGATCAAGGGATAAAATACCGACATCAAAATTGTACATTTTGCAAACGTCAAAACAGTCTCTCATTAAAAACAAATTGTCCATAATGGTCCTATCTGGGATACAATAAGATTGGTCCTTGTGCACTAGTATCTCCAAGTAGTCTTTGAGCCTATTGGCCAGGACCTTAGAAATCAGTTTATAGTCTGTGCATAAGAGTGCCACAGGTCTCCAGTTCTTAAGTAAGGCGAGGTCTCCTTTCTTGGGAAGAAGAGAGAGAGCTGCACGCCGACAGGAAGTCGGTAGTGAGCCTCTCTGGACGCATTCCTGCAGCACCTCCAGTAGGTCAGCCCCAAACCATCTCCAAAAATGTTTATAGAACTCAGCAGGCAGCCCATCTATTCCAGGAGCTCGACCAGTCGCTAGCTGCCCTACTGCTGTTGTAAGCTCCTCCAGGGTGATGTCGGAGTCCAAGGTAGCGCGCTCATCAGTTCCCAGCTGAGGCAGCCCCTGAAGAAGCTCACCAGCACACTCTTCATCACAGTCCTCTGCTCTGTAGAGGGCGGTATAGAAGGACACTGTGTGCTTTCTCATCTCTGCTGGGTTCGTGGTCACTCTTCCATCTGGAAGCCGAAGACACGCCATCTGCTTGGTCTGGGACACCGACTTCTCCAAATTAAAAAAGAAGGAGCTTGGTGCATCCATATCCTTGATATTAATAAAACGTGCCCTTACCATAGCCCCCTTCACCCTCTCACTTAAAAACATGCCCAGCTCATGTCTTTTCCTCCGTAATGTGTCACCATCAGGGTTATTGTGTGCTAGAAGACTACACTCAATGTCACTGATCTCCTGCTCTAGAGTCTGGATGGCTGTCCTGACCCTGGTGGTAGAATGAGCAGTGTACTGCTGACAGAAAAGACGGATTTGAGTCTTCCCTACCTCCCACCATTGGCTTAAGGATTCAAATTCCCCTTTCCTGTTCCTCCATAGATCCCAAAAAAAACACAAATTTTCACAAAACATACTGTCCTGCAACAAGTTTACATTAAAATGCCAGTAAGAACTAGACTTTGTGCTAGGTGAGAGGTGTAAATCTACAGTGACGAGGTGATGATCGGTGAAACCAACGGGGTGAATGAAACTATTTAGAAGCCTATTACTAAACACTTGTGATATGTAGATCCTATCTAACCTGACTGCACTGACCCTGCTATCTGCTACCCTAACCCATGTGTACTGTCTAACCTGTGGATGTCTAACTCTCCATGCATCTACTAAACCTAATTGAGTGATGAGTTGTGATAAACAGGTGGATGATTGTAAATGCGGTTCCTCACTTGTCCTATCCAGTGTAAAGTCTACTGTGCAATTCCAGTCCCCCCCTATAACAAAACAATCCCTTTGCCCAAACTGTTGTAGTGATTCTTTCAATTTCTTAAAAGTTTCCAGCCGTTCTGAACCCTGATTTGAAGCATATACATTGATAAAACAAAAACTAATTCCCTCTATCTCAGCCCTGACTACCTGCGCCCTACCTTTCACTATCTCAGTGGTGGATATTATATGTATTCCTAAACCCGGTGAAAAGAGTATGGCTGTTCCTGCACTAAAATTGGTCCCATGACTAAGAAAGTGTTGACCCTTCCACCATATGCCCCACTCAACCTCATTTGTTGTATCACTGTGTGTTTCTTGAAGAAAAATGACATCTAGCTTCTTCTGTTGGAATAGTTCAGAAACTAGAGCCCTCTTCTGCCTGTCCCTCCCACCATTAATATTTAAAGACCCAACCCTTAAGCTATGCATGGAAAAAGTTGAGGTTAGAGATAGAACAGATAGAAAAAACAGATAGATGAGAAGAACCACCACGTGAGACATAAACATTATTGATTATTTATTCGTTTTCTGTCTTTTTGCACCTTTTCCTTCCTTTACCACCAGCCCCTTCCTCAAAGCAGTAACATGCTTTCTTAACCTATACCGTTTTTTTCCATCTAGCAGGTCCAATCCAACAAGTTTCTGCAAGGTAGATACCGATTTCATAAACTTCTCTGCGTCTGGAAAATACTCATTGACTTTGACTGATTTCCCAAACGTTTCATCTAAAAACGAGTTGATTTCCTCTAGTGTGTAGAGATCACTTCTCCGCTGTGAATCTGTGACTGATGCGCCGTCAGATTCAGAATCATATTCCATTTCTTCTCCTTCCTCGTTTCTCTGGCCCTCCACAACAGGTAGCTCAGCACCCACCTCCTCTCCGCTACCCTGCTCCCCTTCAACCTCTACCTCCTCTCCGCTACCCTGTTCTCCTTCAACCCCCGCCTCCTCTCCGATAGTCTGGTCACCTTGACGCAGCCCACTCGTCTCCGCTCCCGGTGGGTCTGCAGTCACAGCCCTAGTTCCTCCGGTGTCATCACTAGCGGCAGCTTGTCTGTCAACCACCGCTGCCGTCTCGTCTGATTTTCCAGCGGTATCCGTCTCATTTCCTCCCTGTCCGCTTGTTCCTTCTCCTACCTCAGCCTCCGGTGGCTGAACCCCAGCCTCCCTTTCCTCCGGTCGCTGTCTGTGAGGGCAAGCGACGCGTTTATGTCCGACATCCCCACACTCAAAACATCTCATGGAGCCGGAGCTCGCATACACCATATAAAACCCATTGTCGTGCTTTATCCGGAAGGACACGTCAAGGGAAGGTGAAGCTAGAAACATAAACACCTGCCGTCTGAAGGACTGGACATGTTTAAGCTTATCGTCCCTACACCCCAAGCCAACAGTTTTAAAAGCGCTCGCTAACTTGCCGAAGCGCTGCAGCTCTCGCTCCAGCGCCTCGTTGGGGATGAACGGGGGGACCCCAGATATCGTCACCCTAGAGGAGGGTACAGCCAGCGGTGACACCTGTACAAATATATCGTTGAGGAAAACTCCATTTTCCACTAGCTGAGCAACAAAACGTTCCTCCTTCAAAAACACAACCACCGCTTTATTCATCCTAGACGCATAGGCTATATTCCCATGTCCAACTAAGTCACCCACGACTAGGAGAACTTCCTCCACCGTGACAGCTTGGTCGGTGAGAATCCGTACTCCATGGCGGAGGGAAAGGGACGACGTCTCCCGAGACGCCATCCCAACCCAAACCACTACACCAACAAACACAAAACTCCCTACAAACACCCAAAATAACAAACACCTAGATCATAAGTTAAAGAAAACAGTAGAAAGGCCTGTAACAAGCAGTACTCACTCAGACACCTCACTCACACACCCAACTCCCAGCATGCAAGACGCACAGAGAGAGAGAGAGAGAGAGAGAGAGAGAGAGAGAGAGAGAGAGAGAGAGAGAGAGAGAGAGAGAGAGAGAGAGAGAGAGAGAGATTGACCAAAGGAAAACCCTGTGGCTCTGCATTTGCAACTGTATGTCTTTGTAAGCTTTTGGAGTGGCTGATGTATGGGTGTGTGTGTGTGTTTCTCTCTCTCTCTCTGTATCTATAATAACATGGCTGTTATTTCTCCTCTTAATTGGCTCCCCGTCCTGTTTGAATCACAATATAAATCTGAGTGAGTGTGTGTGTGTTTTATGAGAGAGAGCTTGAGTGTGTGTTTGTGTGTCTGTGTGTGTGTGGAAGCAAGGAAAACACCTTTACTGCTGTGTTTGACAGCTACTAGGCAGGAGGAGGTACTGGGAGCTGCCGAGTACAACCACAGCCTCCTACTGGTGGCTACTGAACAGCTTCACTCGAGCAGCTGGGGGTTCAATGCCTTGGTAACTTGTTCACTCATGCCTTGTTACTCATTCACTTTTCCTAGACAGTCCTGGGATTTGAACCGACGACCTTCATGCCACAAGTTATATTAGATAATATATATTTATACTAGATTCTTTACAGGTTTTTTGGTTAGGGTAGTTGTTCTATACACAACCATAATGACTGAGAACCCTCTGATTTGTTCAATGGCTCCTTGAAAACAAATCATGTTGGTTTCAGTTTGAACATGGTACTAAACAGGTTTTTTGCAGCACCAAAAAGGGTTCTGTATAGTACAAACATCCATCCATCCATCCATCTTTGAGGCACTTACTTAACCCTTACTAGGTCAAGGTTACCGTGTCAAAAGAGCAAGCAGAGCAGCCCATACGTTCTTTTCCCACAGCAACTTCCTCTAGCTCCTCCTGGGGGGATCCCCAAGCAATTTACCCCGGGGTCTCTTCCCAGTCGGTCGTGCCCAGAGCACCTCCAAAGGGAGGCGCCCTGAACCATTTTCTAGTACTGAATAGCACCGTATTTGTTAGGAGTGCAAAGGCAGATGGAAACTAATCAGAGACTCTCACAAAGAGACGCTAATGTTGTAGCCGGCATGCCCGGCAACTGCTCTGTCATTCACGACTGTAACCTGATTTTGTCCATAATGATCATCACGTGCGCTCACACACAATATGCACCTGAAAGCTAATGAAAAAGACTCAAAGGAGACTCGGGACTGGAGTGAATAGAATTTGAGTAGACACTAGTAATAAAGGGTATTCGATATCTGTGCGTATTTTTGCTTTGGTGCACCTATAAACAGGATATTGCTTTGTGGCACTCAAGACTCTGGCTATTTCCTTTCTCGTGCTCATCTGGAGATTGGAGATACAGAGAACCGGCAGCATCTCTCGTCTTAGAGAGATCTCTGATATTCCTTCATTTCACGACGGTCTCTCTCTCTGAAACTATTTAATTTCCCCCCACAGCATGCATAGCATTAATATGCCGGTTGCAAACGAGACCTAAAAACACGCTGTTAACTCGGTTATCTTCAAACGTTCATAGCAGACCCCTCGTTGGGCCTTTTGCCAAGGAGCGAGAGACATCTCGCTGAGTCAGTTACTTACAGAGCACAGAGGTCCTACTATATCAGCCAGTGAAGCCTCTCCAGCACAGCCGGGATCATGGGATCTTTCGTAGGGGAGCAAGGGTCAAGAGAGAGAATGGAGGTCAAGGCTTGCACCATGAAGGAGCAGGAAAGACATTCCCAGGGGTTAAACGCTTGTGCCTTCGGTGACTGACTGGGGAAGGGAAAGGGGGGAAATTGCATTAACATGTTTTAACCTTGTACTACATTTTCCTACATTTGTTTCTTTTACCGGGAAATTCACATTAATTGATCAACTCTTTTGCTTTTAAAGGTGCTATGTGTGGCATTTTTAAACATCGATATATCAAATGAATTGTGCTACCTTGGTGTATCATAAGAAGATGAGACCACGGTGGAGACGATTGGTAGCCTCTATCTCATGCCAGTGGTGTTGTTAGTGGTTTCTCCAGATTAAGACTACATTTCCCATAAACCCTGTTGTTTCTGGATCAGACCAAAGACAACCAACTGTAAGAGCGATCGCTCCCCTAAGATATCGAGCCATTCCTACCCGGTATATGTGTGTTTTTCCGCCTCCGGCTACAGACTGGAACTGCAACATTGTGTGTCCAAAGCTCTATTGACGCCCCGCTAATCCAAGAGCTGCAGGCCTCAGCTGCCCTCATCAGTCCGTGGGGCTGAAAATAATTACATTTTAAATGTCTGCGCAAACAACAGCCGCCACATTACTGTTTTAATTCAGGCCAATCACTTCTGGTGAAAGCAAAACCCTAATCGAAAATAAGAGGAGGAAGCACTGCCTTCACTCTGTTCCCCCAACGACTGATAAATGCATCGTAGTCTTCCCTGCATTTATAACATTTGATTATTTATTTCTTTCCCCGAAATCTGCATAATCATTTTGGCTATAGGTCATATGCGAACAAGCTCTGGAGCTCGGGGGAGGCATGCATTATTCACGATCGCGGGATACAGTGGGTGCCAGAGGTTTACAAGATATGTGAGCGAGATTTACCAAAGTCATCCTTTTCTTTATCGTACAAAAGCTTCTTGGACTGGGAGTACCTGGGGCGCCAGATGGAGCAGAAAGTGTGTAATGAAGAAAATGGTAAAAAAAATAAAAATAAAAAGATGAGGTAACCCAGATAAATAAACGTCTGCGCCCTATCCTTGCTGTATCCTAGCACCGGGCCCCAGGTTTCGAAAGGAGAACGCCTTGACTTCGTAGTGAGATCTCCCTCTGCGTGAGGTGGATTTATTGCCTGTGGCGGCAATGATAATAGATAACTCTGAGAATAATAAACGCTATCTACTGCTCTTTATTAATAAGTTCTATAATATATCTCTAAATCTTCATGTTGGATTAAGGGGGAATGGGAATCCCGTGTGCTGCCTACTTGCATCACGTTGCGGTCCTACCCTTATAAATGGGAAATGACTTTAAGTTTTATGGCAGATATCAAAAAGCGTGGGGGTCACCTGAGCTCTTAGCGTGGCAGTTGGTCTGACTCATCGTGCTATGTAAGCAGAGGACAAGAGGGCGATGCTAGTGTGTGTGTGTGTGTGTGTGTGTGTGTGTGTGTGTGTGTGTGTGTGTGTGTGTGTGAATGGATAGATGGCGTGATAGGAGAGCCTCAGATCAGAGATAAATGACTTCATTAAAGCGCGGGGTCTCAGAAAGCTGGAATGAGCCACATCTCCCCTCTCTGTGCCACTGCAGATTATGAAGTCCATAAATCAATACATTTCTGTAACAGGATAATGTTTCTCCCCCGCCTGCTACCTACCAACAGCGGGCTGACACAGCTAAGGACTTTTACATTTTGTCATGATTTCTCGTTTGAGGGGGTTTGGCTGGTATTAAGACGGTGATCTTTTCTTTTTGGTAGTCGCAGAGAACAGATGCATTTGACAGGAAGCGGGAAGTGGATGGAGTGCATCTGCATTAGCGTGTGATGGATTTCCAGATGATTGACAGCTGTGTAGTGTTGGTAGAGAAGAAACTGCTTCATGTTAAGTGGAGTTTAATAGGTGACCTTGGTCACGCGGCATCTCGGACCGGGCCGAGACTGTCGCCGCCGTCACTCGCCGCTTCATATTGTGCAGTGACGCGGAATGTCATGGGGGGGGGGGGATACTGTAGATCATCTATTTCAGCGTTCGCATCAATTTGCTAGGCCGGCTTGTTGTTTGCAGAATCTAAATCGACTTAACTTGGGGGGTTTCCAAAAAATCAATCAATGGTCAGGCTCCAAAAAAAAAAAAGCACATTCTGGAGACCTGAGTTCAGAATATAATTCGACAAAGGCAAATTCATTTAGAAAAGCAACACTTCAAAACCCCCGAGAGCCCCGCAAGGGACTCCAACTCGTGGCCCCAAAACTCCCAAAACTATGCGAGCCTCCCGGTCTGCGGCGGAGCACTTCACCCGTGGCTATCCGCTGATCGAACACGAACCCGCGTGTAATTGTATAGAGCTCCTCTCTCGACCTTCTCTGTCAGGAGAGAAATAGGGGCCATCATTCATCCCTGCCATTACTGGCCTGCCTGCCGTGAATAATGCAATTTGTATCCTCTATGGAGTGCATCCAGAACAACAGGCACTCCAATAAACAAACAGCAGATCGCAGTAGAAATCCACTTACCAGGGCAGCCTGGCAAACGCCGCGGCCATTAGAAGCCCACTCAGGTCCCATCATTTCAGTCAGATAGATCTCTACCTTATCTGTTTTAGAGGAGGGCTATGATAATGAGCCTGCCAGCTTTGTTCTGCTGAAATGGTGGATCACACACACACACACTCACACGCGCACGCTCTGAGCTGTTCAGTGGAGTGTTAGATTTGTGGTCCCTGAAAGTAGAGGGAAAGGTCAGGCTTTGACCTTTTCTGGGCACTAACAGCATACTCAGGACTGAAATGGATCAGTCAGATAGAGGGTGAAGAAGTGTGTGTGCGTGTTTGATGGATGGGAATATGCAGGAGGTGTGGAGGCATGCAGGGTATGCAGCTTGCAATGGGAACATATGAGGTGTTGGTGTAACTCATAATGCTAATTGTTAATAGTGCATTTTTATAGATATGTAATTATATCTAATTTCATTTGTTATTACATAGTTATTACATATTTAAGTATTACTACTACTAGTAATAGTAGTAGCAGTATTGTTATTATTGTTATAAATCAGAAATGGCTAATGCTTTATAACCATGTGTGTGTGTGTGCACGTGCATGTTTGCACAGTATATAGGCATGTATGTGTGTTGGCCCAGGCCTGCTATCCTCCCCGCTCTGTTTGTTTGTTCTCCACCACTCTATTTCAAACCCTTTTCCTTTTTTTCTCCTTCTCCTCCTTCTCTGACAGTCTCTCCACACTCCGCCTGCCACGACAAGATAATCCTCATTCTCCCATAAAATGGCGGCATCTGTCATCTATAATAATCTGCAGGAGTCTGGCCGAGGAACAGTCAACAGGAGGCAACTGGGGGGAGGGAAGGAGCAAGCCTTGTTCCCAACACGATACCCAATTAGAGGGGGTATTATCTCCTCGTGTGAAGAGGCTTTTTTAGACCCCCTGACCGCCGTGCAGCGGTGGGGGGGGACGGGGAGGTGCTGCAGTACCGGGGGACTCCAGAGACAGACATCGCCCCACGACTGCCAGGACAGGAAGTGGAAGTAAAGGCATTATTTCCCCTTCGCCGGGCACAACGTGGTAGCTCTCGAAAGCGAGCCGGGCTTATATCCCCCCCAGAGGATGGAGAGCCTCGGCGTGGCCTCATTGCCTCGGCGGTATTTTAAATCCACATCAGCACTGCATAGCTCGGGTGTGGGGTGGAATTTCTCCACGCCACCCCACCCCCCCCCCCCCATCAGATTGATTTTTGACTCAAAACAAACTGTGTGTGTATGTGTGTGAATGTGATGGGGAGAGTTTGTCTGATGTGAGGTGTGTGTTGCAGATGTTTCTGTTTCAAAGCAGGATGGGTTTCCGTAGTGCACACGGATTGTGATGCTCACAGTGATAAGACGATACAACATGATGATGATGATGATGATACAACGCATTTAACTTGAAAAGCTGATTTTGGGAACTTCAATAATACAGTACAATACTGAGTTGCAATATCTGGCAGCATATACCCAATTCATTTGCTTCCCAAGGCAATAATTGAGTGCTGTCAACCATAGCTTTTTCAATCAATTCACAAGACAGGCTTCTTCATTAAATGACTATTTTTGGCACGCAAACCAACTTCCTCATTCATTCCCATTTCATTTGTCATACCACTTCTAGCCCTCCCCAACCCCTTCCAAACCTATTGCACTTTTCCACTCTGGGTTTTTTTTTCTTATTCATAAAGCCACTGCTCAGCCTCAATCCCTTTGCCTTTCTCCATTCTAAAACCTTCACTTCAACCTGCCTCCGCCCTCACACAGGTCAAGCCAAAGCCTTTACAGTGTGGCTTACTCTTATCGCACATCGCACACACATCTGCCTTCCCCGCTTCCCCCCCGTTTCTCTCAGTTTTCAATTTTCTCCTGCCCCTGTTCAGTTTTATTCCCCGTGCCCCACCCAATCTCACTGTGTGTCCAGGGCAGCATGCCCTCTATGTGTAAATGCTCCCTCCAACAACCCCTCATTGTGTGTGTTTGCCTATTTGTCTGTGTGTGTGTGTGTGTGTGTGTGTGTGTGTGTGTGTGTGTGTGTGTGTGTGTGTGTGTGTGTGTGTGTGTGTGTGTGTGTGTCCCGGGCACAGATAGCAGTGAGATGGTTTCTGGTTCTTCTCCACTATCTCTCTGAAACAGGCGCAGGCAGACCTTCAAGTTCCAAAACTGTTGTGTCCCGGCATCACGGGCCACAGAAAACCACAAAAGTATCCAGCGAGGGTGTCAAGTTGATTCCTCACAGTTATTTATGATTAAAAATGGTGATATAAAAGTCCGACGAGCGTGTGAAGCACCCTGGTGCCGTAATAGATTCCACAGCAGGGCTAATTGTGCCTGGGCTCCGCGGCGCTGATGCACTGATGTGTTATGTAACTGCATTAGCAAAATTAGAAAAGAAAGTTCCTTCTGAAGAAATACATGCCTCTTTAAAAGGAGGGAGCTTCAGGCCTCTCTATCCATCTCCCTCCCTCTGTCTCGCTCTCTCTCTTTATGGCTCTCTCTTAAAGCACATCCATTTTTTTCAGCAGCCTAAATAACAAAGTGGGGCTGCAATGGAGAAGTAACGTCCCATCCCCACTCATTGAGACGCCATAGTTTCACCCTATTTGCCCAAATGTAATTCTGGTGAATTCTGGCCACTGGTGTAAAGAAAGAAAGAAAGAGAAAGCTGGACTCACCAACGATAGATCTTATGACACTCTTCCCTTTGGCATCCTTTAGTATAAAACATCACAGACCGTCCAGACATCGCTTTTTAAAGTTCGGTTTTAAAGTTCAAATTACTTCTCACTGTTATTGGAATAGTCAATATGCGAAGACTACATAGTGCAGCTTTAAAATTGCATTAAGTCATCTATGCATTCTATAGAGAGCCGAAGGGGAAGTCGTTAACTTCGGCTCCCTATTGACAGGTCTCTGGCACAGCTTGCGGTGGCCTGTAATTGCCATAAATAATAAAGTCACATTGTTCTAATACACTTTGCCAAAACTTTTTTGGGATTTTTAGTCTTGAGAGCTGAGCTTGCTTTGTGAAAGCCAGAAACCTCAGCACCTGGCCAAGTAATGGTTGAGTCATTGGTATTGATTAACAACCCTATCAACTCCCTACAGATATATTATGGTCATTTTGTGATGTGGGACAGGAAAAACCTTACTTAATCGACTCACCAAAAAGTACCTAGAATGTCATCCCTATACATAACGATAATATCTTGCATGAAATTATCCCTCCTCTTCATCTTGAGACTGGACAGAGCGGGGTATGTAATCACTTTGTTCACCTTCTCTGCCTCAAAATCACCCCATAGGTTCTATAAGGGAATTGACATTCAAGCATGACTAAGATTCTTTCAAATGCCCGAGAGTTTCAGAAATCCTATCTAGGCCATTGCTGCAAATGTCAGCGAGGTCTGCCGACGACGCGGTGCGATGTATTCGGTTTACATAGGGTTGGATGTATTCATCATTGGCGTGTAGATGCTGAGGGTGAGGCGGGTAGCAGCTGGCCTGGTTTCTCCTCATCTCTTCCACCCCGTTGGACTAAATTGCTGCTGCGTTCAGCAGACCTCTGTGTCCAAATGTGCTGTGGTTTCACAAAAAAAGCCTTGTCAATTTCCATCAAGAGAGTTGCGCTTATCTCGACGCTTGAGTAAGAATTCCATCCAAAACAATTACCTGTAATTTTACCCTTTTTCTAGGCAGCACGCACTGCACTAGACCCAGTGTATTTCCCTTTAAAAGGCAAAGGAGCTTGCATTTCTTCAGTCATCATGGTTTAAATTTGTGTCACTTTGTTTATCCATGCTGAGTGCCTTCCTCTTGTGTGCCTCCGAGTAGATGAAATGACTAGCATGGAAACAGTTATGGGAAAAGATGTGTTCAGTGATGTAGTGGGCAATAAAAAGGAGGGGAAACTACAACCTCCATCAGAATGAAAACAACCAACCATATGAAGACAAATTAATTATATTTTCAGAAATGTATTCATTAATCTTTGTTTTTCTTATGTTGTGAGAGAGTGAGATACATCAGATTGTGGGTCTTCTTTAAAGAACCGAGCATCAGCGTCATGCTCTCTGTAAGTGATGGGCCACAGACAGAGGAAAGTGACCACCTGGATTGTCTGGATTCTCTAGGGGGAACAACCTGCTCAGAGAGTCACTAACAGACTGCACATCACATCCAGAGGAGGGAGAGAGAGAGCGTTGGCATAGATTAGAACTGATTGATTATCATGATTAAAGGTGCTTCATGTAGCATTTTGAGTGTTTCTCGCAATTATGATTACATTTCATGTTTACCCTGTTGCTTCCTGTTGCAAATAGGATGTTGCTATTTGTCACCTCTTCCCCTCCCTGGCCACTGTTGCAAACTTTTGTCACTAGAATCAGTGACTTTTCAGAACCCCCACCCATATGGTCTAGTTTGTTGACGGTAATTATATGAATCTCTCCAACTGAATGAGATAATGATTTAATTACACCATTTGTTTCATTAGTGTGATTGCAGAAGGCACTTATTTTCCCCAGACAATTTCCCTCAGGCCAGGTGGGAGATTTCCCTCCAGCATGTCCTGGGTCTAGCCCGGGGGTCTCCACCCAATCGGTCGTGCTCAGAACATTCTTCAGCTTGACAGACCTCCTCACCGCTGGTGTCATCCAGTAGGTTCTTGGGTTGCCACAATGACAAGCACCAACCCCATTCTGGCCACAGCACCTTGCAGCTGCTCCCATGACAGAGGTTTTGAATAGGTCCCCGACCTCTGCCTGGATGCAAGAGAGAGAGAGAGAGAGAGAGAGAGAGAGAGAGAGAGAGAGTCCTCCATCAGACATTCCCAGCAGACGCTCACTACATGTTTGAGGCTACCAGGCCTGCTGCTGCTACTGCTACTACTAACGCTGCTACAACCAATAATACTACTACTGTTACTACCCCAGCAAACACCTAGTAACACCCTCACAACCAGTAGTAACAACTATAGTAACACCCTAGCTACCACTGTTAGCACCTTAGTAACACTAGTAAAACCCTAGCAACCACCTAGTAACCCGCATAGACATATATACGTAGACTTTGACTGCTTCGGCCCGTTGCTACGATACGTCAACGCGTCTGCCATATTGGACTGGGAAAGACTGTAAACAAATACAAGTAAACGGGGGAGCTGCGGTTTTTCTGGATGAAAAGCACTATAACGTTTACATTTCTCAACCGATTTCAATGAGTTGTTTTATATTCAAGGGTTTATGATCTACGTGGAGTAGAAAAAAAAGTTTTGTCTCCAGTTACTTAGAATCTCGATAGTTAGGCTATAATCGCTGCTAGACGCTCAAGAGAGCAGTGTGTATCAATGGTAGGCTTACATGAACTGAATTACTTAAGTGGTGGAAAATAATTAATTGTCATAAGACATTGTAAAAACATTTGTCAAGCATGGATTTGGCTTATTTTCCTTGGTTAATACTTGTGGAGACTGGGGATGAGCGAGTACACCATTATCTGTATCTGTTCAATCAACTAAATTGGGCGGTGCTTAAACCGGAAATGGGCGGGGCCTAACAGGAAGTTGGTATTTTAAGCCTGACATGGATATGGGATGATCAGAAGTTGCTATATTTATTGTTTATTAGAAGAAAAAAAAAACTATTTACAGAACAGCCTCAGAATTGAGCTTCAGATCAATGTTTTTGAGTAAGAGAACTATTTACAGTTTTTTATAAACTTTAATGAATAAAGACAACACATGCAGTATTAAGAAGTATGAAGTAAAATGCATGAACTAGAGTTTTCATACTAACTTTTTAAATATTAAATTTAAACAGTGTGATGTTTTTTTTGAGGGAGGGCGGTCTTTTTTTATTTCTACACAAAGTAAAAGTAAAATAGTAAAACTGTTAATTATGTGTTGCAGGTGTGTGTGTGTGTGTGAGTGAGAGAGAGAGACAGACAGAGAGAGTGAGAGAGACACAATGCAAGATTCAGCCTGTTATTTATTTGCATCCTAGATCGTTACTCTGGTTTTATTTTTTTAAATGAACTGACAGGTGATTTATGAAAACAGCCTGTGTTGGTTTGGTGATCCAACATGGAAATATGCATTCAGCCTCGCGACTATATTATTGTCAAAAGCACTGCGTCCGGTACGAGCCAAGTTCTCCAAGTAACTCGGCTGACTTTAGATATTTTACAAAGCGAGGTAGGAGCGTGCCGATGGAAACCTTGGGGTAAAATTATAAACTTTAATGAATAAAGACCCTACCCTCTCATTCGAGTTGCACATTAAGGAGATCACTAAATCAGCGTTTTATCATCTTCGCAATATTGCTAAAATTCGACCTATGCTAACAGAGGCAGACGCAGAAATTTTAGTACATGCCTTTGTATCATCCAGAATCGATTATTGCAATGTCCTTTTCTCGGGCTTACCTACTGGGCGCACTAAAAAACTACAACTGGTCCAGAATGCTGCTGCCAGAATCCTGACCAAAACTAGGAAATTCGACCATATAACTCCCATCCTGTCCTCATTACACTGGCTACCAATTCAGGCCAGGTGTGACTTTAAGGTGCTTTTACTTACATATAAATCATTACATGGGATGGCACCGTCCTATTTATCCGATTTGATTAAACCTTATAAACCGCCACGCGCCCTCAGATCTCAGGACGCTGGCTACTTGTCTATCCCAGCAGTCAAAAAGAAAACTGCAGGTAACAGAGCCTTCTCTTACCGGGCTCCCTATCTATGGAACAGTCTGCCTGCCTCAATCAGAGAGGCAGGCTCTATCGAAGTCTTTAAGTCAAGGCTAAAAACCCATTTATTCTCTCTGTCATTTGACCAGCCTTGAGGGAGTGGCTCAGTCTCTTCTCAGAGTAAGGCTAGACCAGTTAGCTCATCCTAGATCAGGGTCCTGCCGATGGATACTAGCATCCTGCCTACATGTCCTATTCTCCTGGTCTACCTGCTCCTGTCCACTGACGCTGGTCATGTCTGTGTGAGTGAGAGTGTGTGTATGGGTGTGTGTGGGTGAGTCTCCTATCTGTTCCAGGCCGCAGCCCGGCAGAGTTGGCGTCTGGTTGGTCCCGCCTCCTAGGACGATGCTGACTGAGCGGAAGTTGCGTTCTCCTATCTGGGCAGAGTTGGCGTCTGGTTGGTCCCGCCTCCTAGCACGATGCTGACTGAGCGGACGTTGCGTTCTCCTATGTGGGCAGTGTTGGCGCCTGCATGGTCCCCTAGTCCTATGATGACGCTGACTGAGTTGCCGTTGCTGTGATGCCGCCCCATCAGATCTGGATGTCCCACCAAAATAAACTTTCATATATTGTGTATACGCTGCTTGCCCAAACTCGGCATCTATTGCACGCCCAACCGTCCTGGTAGGGGGATCCCTCTCTGAGTAGCCCCTCCCAAGGTTTCTCCCAATTTTCCCAGTGAGGGTTTGTGGGAGTTTTTCCTTGTCCTCTCTGAGGGTCTAAGGCTGGGGGATGTCGTGTACTAACCATTTATTATTTTCACATGTTGGGCACTGTGAAGCCCTTAGAGACTGTAACGGTGATTAAGGGCTATACAAATAAATGTGATTTGATTTGATTTGATTTGAAGAAAACCTAACTGGTTTAGAAGCAGTAAGAGTTGCGAGCTGTTAATCCCTGTGGACAGAGTAGCTGTGACGATGGCAAGATTGTGTTGTGTGGCGCGGCGCAGCAGCAGTGAACTATGTATAGGCTCTGTGTAGCGGAGGAGCTCCATGTGTGGCTGGCCTATCGCGGAACGATGCGGACACAGCTACTTCATCACGAGTACAGATATTGACAAATTTTACTCGGGTGATACTCGTGCTTGTAAAAAGTACATTATCCGTACCTGATACTCGTTTCATCCGAGTATTCGGCTCAACCCTAGTGGAGACGTCCCTATATAATATAATTTAATGTACATGAAATGTGCAGAAAGTTTTTTTTTAAATGTCTTTCTCTGTCCATGTCCCCATCATTTTAGCTTTTCTTGTACTCCAGGTCAGAACATAGCTCATAGGCGTGTAATATGGCGGCGACATTGACGATCCACAGGCCAATGCGGCATCTACGTATACAGTATATGTCTATGGTAACACGCTAGCAAGCACTCAATCATGTAGCATCCACCAGGCAACACCCTACCAACTACTGTTAATCAGCTTGCAACCACCTAAGAACACTCTAGTAAGCAATAGTAATTACTTGGCCACCACCTAGTAACACCCTAGCTGCCACTAGTAATACCAACCACCTAGTAACACCTCAGCAACCACTGCAAATCACCTAGCAGCCACCTAGTAACACCCTAGCAACCACAAGTAATCACATAACAAACACCTAGAAACACACTAGCAGCCCATACATCACCTTGCAACCACATTGAAATACTGTAGCAACCAATGTTAATCTCCTAGCAACCACCTAGAAACACCCAAGTAACCTCAGTTAAAAATACTGGCACAAAACATCAGCTATTAGCAGCTTCACTGTTCAAAAAAAGCAGTCAAAAAAGCATCTACCTAAGCAAAATCCTCCACTCCTGATCTTCAGTTGTCTGATGCACTATAATTACCTTATTAAGGACTTTGATAAAGATCAAAATAACAGCTCCAGTTCAATTATGACTCAAATTAGAGAAACAGGAAATGTTTCAAGTTATATCTCCTATAATCATCTTCCCATATAAGATGCTGAATTTCAGAGTGACAAAATTGTTTTTTGTTGCAAATTAACTGATTGTTTTGTTTGTGTTGATTATATCCATATATTCCTAATTTCGTTGTATGTAATGGTCTTAGAGAAATACTTCTACTTGGGTCCTATACACTTTCTTATTCTCTTTACTAGTCAGAGCTTCCCATTTTATACTTGTATTTTAATTGGATTGTGCTGCCATGCTCCCATGTCCATCGAGAGAGCGAGAGAGCGAGAGAGAGCGAGAGAGAGTGAGCAGTGTGTCAAGACTCTACTAATGGACCATTAGCTTAAATAATTCCCATTTAATACTTGATTAATCGAGCTCAGAGCATCCTATGTTGTGTTTTGGAAAAGGACTATTCACCATGTTACTAAATTGAGCTGAAGGAGAGTGAGTGGTGAGCCGGTGACTTTTTTGTCTTCCATGGTTAATAGTTTCAAGCCATTACAATCCACTGCTGATTGATTTAATGCTAGCTAACATTAGTGCAGAGCGCATCAAGGCAAAAGGTACTCACAGGGCCTAAGCTCTATCTGCTGTGTACTAATGGCATATAGAGGATCATTTCATCACACAGTCAAAATATTGTTACCAAACAAATCTGGTTGATCTGTTTGGTTTTCATGTCACAAGGCCACGATTTACCACACTGAGGGCATGTTTTTGATTAATTGGAGTTACCAAGATATAAATCATTATACCCTCATTTTCATGATTTCTTTTTGCACACAATTACATCATCCACGTGAAAAAAAAAAGTAATTAAAATTGAATAATTTAATCAATTTCACAATTTAATAAAATGTATGTGCATTTTTTTAAAGTGTGTGCTTGATTTAGCTTAGTTAGCTAAAGTTTCAAACTCATTTCACCCACATAACTAGTTAACTTTAGTTGGTTCAATTGATTTATTTAGCCTGAGATGTTGTTGAATAAATGCTTATTTAGTTGAATCAGGTTTTTGATGACATATAATGGATAGATGTTAATCCTGTTTTAGTTCTGCTTGAAAAATTCAGTGATCAGTTAAGATATGACAACACAAGGCATGCAAGGTATTAATGTTAGCAAGACAGACAGTATTAACAAGTATATTGAGAGTTAATGGGCTCTACTATCATCAATATGCAGACTGGAGGGATGTTATAGACCAGCGGTCCTCAAATCCGGTTCTCGGGGGCTAGAGTACTGCAGAAAACCAGCAGCACTCAGACAAATTTGAGGATCACTGTTATACAAATTATAAAGGATTTATATTGTTCAACGCGTAGAGCTCCCTAACACCACAACTCTGAAAAAGGCTCTAGATATTAATGTATTATGGGTAACATTTTATTTATTATCTATTCATATGCATTTTATGGATGGGTGGGGAGCAATCCTGTCAGGTTAAGCCTTGCCTTTCGAATTGTTTGTTGATTTACATTTACAGTTGGATAGAACATTTCCCATGAAGGCATTGCTCAGTGGAACTAAAAATACAGGGGATCGTCAATCCCCAATTAAAATGCTATTTCCTGTGATTTTGTTTGCTACTGTTCCATACCTTGGTGTAGCATAACCATTAATGGAGGTAAGGAGAGAACAACTGAATAATTTGTGCTTTGGCAGCCCTCCAGTGTCGTCCATTGTCATTCTTTAATCAACATTATCTTCAGCGTTATCCCATACCGTGATCTTCAAATGAAGATCCAGTTCCATTCCTTTCTCATAAACACGGTCTGGTCCAATACATTACGGCAATATACCAGAGAGACGTTGTTTCAACATCTTGAAATAACATCTGGTGATATCTGGGTGATATCTGCATCCCTCCAAGACTAAGCCTCTTCTCTGCTAGAGCCTCCATTCCTGGTCATTAAAGTTTGTTTTCTCTATTCTTACAGACCCTTTAGAACCGCGCTACTCAACACGCGGCCCGTGGGCCCAAGGTTAATATTATTGCGGCCCTTGGTTGAATTTTTATTGTCATAGCAACTGCCAATAAAAATATAATATTCTCATTTCAACAAACACAAACCATTTCTAAACTAAATTAATCTGACCACAAGATGGCGATCGTGCATACTGTGCTTATTTAGCAATCGTGGGATCAACAAAAAAGATAAAACAACACATGATCAGCGACAAAAACGCTCGGCGCTGGCACTGCCATTGATTTCCTATTTGGCAAGCGTTGCCGTCGATCATAGCGTCGCTGCCGCCCTCGGCATTGTGCACCTGGCCACAGACGCTGGGAGAGTCCCTGGCGCTGCGCTCAAAGTTCAACTATATTCAACTTTTACCTTCGCAACACTGATCTCTGCGACACGAAACCAATCACAGCACAGTTTGATATCATAGCCGCGAAATCAAAAAAACAACAACTTGTTTTATGTTTGTCGGAGCATCCCGAGTTATACAACATGACGCTTAAATCATACCACGATCTGACTAAAAAGTTTGTGGCATGGAATGATGTTGGTTTTCAGATGAGACTACCAGGTTGGTTGACAGCTTAGTACAGGTTTGTGGTGTTGACGCCGACGCTTTGCATAGATCATGTGAAATCCCCAACTGTGCATGAAGTCTAGCCTAGCCTACTCTCAATTCATGGCAAAACCAGCAAAATGTAAAATTTCTGATGAACACAGGGTATTTCAAAAGCATGGGAGGAAGAATTTGCTTTTGTTGAGGTAAATAACAAACCAGTGTGCCTTCTTTGCCAGAAACCAATAGCAGTACCAAAACGGGCAAACGTTCACGTCACCATGATGGCTATCACGGTGACTTGGAATTACATATCCATCTGGGGGTAATTTGATATACTCAGACTTGATTTCAATTTAGTATGCCTATATTTATTTTATTAACCATTCTTGTGATTTATTGTAACAGCAATCTAACACTTTTACATTTAGTGAATAAAGCCTACTTATTTTGTCATTTAATCATTTGATATCCATGTGGCTTGAAATAACACTACAAAATAGTTTCTTATATGACCAAAAAATGTGGGTTGCGGCCCTTTGACACAGCTGTATCTTGCTGTGTGGCCCTTGAGCTATGTAAAGTTGAGTAGCCCTGCTTTAGAAGATAGCAGTCGACATCATTGATCGGCTTCTGATCTTTCGGACAGAGTGAACCCACCTAAATTCAGTTAACACCTTTTTATTTGCAGAATAGAGATTACACTCCTTTTTAGGCTGACCAGTAGCATCAAATGTAGATATAAATCCATAAATACACATAAATCTATATTAGATAAATTCATAGTATACATCAGAGTAAGTATCAAACTGATGTAGGTCATATGAGGATAAGGTAAAAATAATAAAAAATAAAAATAATAAATACAAATAATTTACTTAATAAAAAAATAATACTTTTCTTAAAATATAATTTATTTTTATTCATATTGGTGGTTGTTTGCCTAGTGATGATTACTGACTGGAGGTCCTTTTGATTTACTACTGCATTACTGTGGAGGACACATAGACATCATGACACAAATACAGACACATAATGGAAGACACACAAACACACACTCCATTAAAACGCTAACTCACCTTCATAATTAAAGAGTCTTGTTCTCACAGTTCTCTGCTAGCTGCTGTGGGAGTGTGGAACAGAATAATGCAGGATTGGAAGTGACAGCAACATTTTCTAGCACCACATTCAAACACACTCCGCCTCGTTAAAGATGCATCTAGTTGTGTAGCGACGGTGCGGCTTTACAAAGCTACTCATCACGCCGTTTAATGAAGACTACAGGGCGTCTACATGGACGCACACCAGGGCATCTCTCTTTCACATGCATCTCTCTCTCACACACATAGATACACGCAAACACACTCGCATGCACACATGCACACTTTGTACAGTGTAAAGTGTGAATGGGACTGTACAGTGTACTGGAAAGAAGCATATGTTTTAACAAAGCAAATACACACTTGACATCATTCAGGACACTCTTTTTCAAACAGGTTCTGCATGTTTAACTTTTCATTCACAGAGTAAATGCGTCTGCACACTGAAATTTGCTCGGAAGGTGTAGGGTAATCCGGGGCAAGACGCCCCACTTAGGAACAATGTCATCAGAATCAGAAACAGGTTTATTGCCAAATATGTTTACACATACGAGGAATTTGTCTTGGTGATTGGTGCATAACAATAAACAATAAACATAGAAGAATAAGAACAAAACAAGAATAAAAGCAAGTACTGTAGAGGCAAAGGTCAGGAATACAATATAAAATAGAGAAATTCACGCTAAAATAAATGAAAAGATATAAGAAATAAGAAAATAATAATAATAATATAATAAAAATAATGTCCAATTCCTGTTAAAATAAATATGATTTGAGTATCTATATTATATGTACATAATTTAAGTAAACACATTTAGCTGATATTTCAATCATAACAGTCTACAACTTTGTTATTACAACATAAAATATAAAATTGTGTATTCTCTGAACATAAAGTAAATTTCTTATTCCTTATTTCTTAATTTCGAGATTCAGAACTTTGTTCAGTGGTGTGTCGAACGCTTCCTTATCCTCAACATTAGGAAAACAGAGGAGAAGGTGTTCGATGACATGGTGGCAGTCTGTGTGTGTAGGTCTGTGTGTGTACATGTGGATTGGTGACAGTTTGTGTACGTACTGTATGTATGCACTATGTTATTTGTATTTTAAACAGCAGGTACTGTATTTGTCCAAGGCAAATTTCCTTTGGGACAATAAAAGCCTATCCCATCCTTATTAAAGCTATTACGTTATTTTGTTATATGATACTGTGCTTCCTGAGCAATCAAACATTAGCTACATTGTGTCTACTCACACAAATTACACTACATTATTGTTTTTACATTTTTTTTGTTCATACAAATGGATTACTCTCCATTTGACTCCCCTATTACAGTTTTTTACAATTGCTTTGACTCATTTTGCACAGCAGAATTTCAATGTACAAAACTCAAAATGCAAAGTGCCAAACTGACTTTCAAAATTCATACTCTAAGACACTACATCCTATGCTGACATACAAAGTGCAAAACTCTAAATCATATGCTCCATCCTCAGAGTACAGCCACCTAACATTACAACAATGTTCAAATGCTTATTACTATAAACGCAGCTCACTGAATCAATTCATCAGGTGTTTGTAGTCATGCAACTTTGCCCAGGTGAGTAGCATTGCAACACAATTGATAATCTCTTCACCAAAACATAAAAGGCTGCTTAGAAACCTGAATGGCAGTTTCTGACAACATGTAGCAGGCCGATGAGGTTGGCAATGAAGGACAGGGTCGTCGACGGGTCATGGCCGTGGCCAACGAGTCAGAAGGCATGCAGTGTCAAATAAAATTAGAGCCACTGTTATTGACCATGTTGTAAACAGAGGTCTAAGAAGACGATTTTACCAACGCTGCCTTGCAAATGAAGATATCAGATGCGACGTACATGAAATCCTGTGGCCAAATGCAGCAGAGAGGCAAAATGCTGCTTAAGCACTGAAATGCATTTGTTGTTTTTTTTACCGTAAAGTTACTGTAACTGTTGTTTTTGCTTTTACTGTTGTTTTTGTTTTTACTGTAAAATACAGTTGAGTTTACTGTATTACTGTATGATTTCTTTCATATACAGTAATCTACTGTAATCTAATATTTAGTTTGTCTTCCATAAAAACACAAGCTATATATATACTGTCTATCACAGGGAAAGCTTGCTGTACTTCATTTGAAGTACTTATGAGGAAATGACCCTTGCATAGTCTTTTTTGATGATAATTATTTAGTGTTTGACAGCATTATTTGATAATGGCCATTGTATTTGAAAATGCACCAATAATTAAACTTCAACATATCCAATGTTCTGGTGCTATGATAAACTTTTGCATATACTATTCTCTCATTTGACACTGGTATTTATATTTTGCATGCTATATTAGATTTTGAACCCAAAATGAGCAGTATAGCATTCTGTGTTAAGAGTTTTGCACATTGAAACTCTGTTGTGCAAAATGAGTCAAAACAATCGAAAAAAAACTGTAACTTTAAAAAAAAAAGTTATACGCCCTTAACAAAAAACAAAGGTTCTTATTTCTCAGGGTAGGATAATTCCACTTATTTTCAGATGTGTTTTTACCCTCATGCCAATTGATACTGAGCAAAATGTATTTACTGTAGAGCTATCAGTTTGCAGGGAGTGCTGCTGTCCAATACAATCCGACGTGGCCAAGGGAAACACAAACATCAGAACCCAAAAACACCCAAAACATGTTCAAAACAGTAACATTCAATGAAGAGACTCTTTGTAAAAGTCTGGCAAATATTTAGCCATTGTATGGTTGGCGTAAGCTAGTTAGCAAGTAGAAAGTTGAAGTACTCTGAGAACCGGTGAGCGCTGGACAGTAGACTACACCACCACACCCATTCGTGAGAACCAGCAGCCAGCAGCGCAAACAAGGAAGTGCAATGCCAAAAAGTATGAAATGGACTATTATAACTGAAACGTGAAAATTGTTCAATTGCAGCTATTTAAAGTCATGCGACTGCTGTGAGTGTTATTGTGTCAAAAGGGTGTGTTTTAGTCACTTTTGGGTTTAACTGTTTGAGTTTCTGTCCCGTTGGATTGTATTAGAAAGCAATATTTTGAATTTGATTGTTGGAAATTGCAAGAATCATCCTTCAAGTATAAGGTTACCTCAAAACCTTTTCATTGGAATACTTCCCAACACACTACACAATGTGCAATAAAGTTAGGGGCTTGAATACTTTATGGTGCTAACTGTATAGTTAATGACATGTTAAAATGAAAAGTACATTTCTGATGATGTCTGAAGGCAAGGCAGAATGATCTGAATACACTTTTGTGTTGTTGGTGGTGTGTAATTAAAATATGTGAATATCTGTTTTATAAGAAATAAGGCTTGCATTGTTTAAGTCTCATCTTTTATGGTGGTAGGTTAGCAAGTTAGCCTAGTCTGCTAACACATTAGCATACAGTCATGCTACAGGGATTGGTCATTATTTATATACATTATAGAGGAATAACCTTATATATAATATATAATTCTTATCGCCTCAATTTTTAATGAAGATGAAATAAGGAACATGCACAAATAAGTATTTAGTCATTTTAACAGTATTTAACAAAACTGGTTTATTTAACAAAAACTCAGATATCCAACAAATATGTGAACTCCCTCAATCAATAACTTGTGGCAACTTCTTTAGCAGCGATGACTTGGAGTAAACGTCTTCTATAGTCACTGATCAGTCTCTGGTATCTTCCTGGAGGGATTTTCTCCCACTCCTCCTTACAGAACTCAACCAACTCAGTGAGGGTTGAGGGTCTTGCATGAACAGACGCTTCAGGTCCTGCCACGGCATCTCAGTTGGATTTGGGTCAGGACTTTGACTTCAAAACATTAAACTTGTTCTTTCTGAGACCTTCTTTGATAGACTTGTTTGAATGCTGAGGATCATTGTTTTGTTGAACAGACACTTTCAGCCCAGCTTTAGCTCTCGGACTGATGGCCTGACATTCTTTAATAGAATTCTCTGGTGTCCCTCAGAATTCATGGTTCTCTTAATGATGTTGCGTCGTCCAGGTTCAGAGGAAGAAAAACAGCCCCAGACCATGACCCCCCACCATGTTTGTACGTAGGGAGAAAGTTATTTTGTTGGTGGGCAGTTTTCGATTATGACCAAACTGTTACGGTTTAGTTGTCTTCTGGACCCAAAATGCAGACACAGACAAGGGTAGTAGGGAAAAGTGGATTTAATGGGGAATGAGGAGAAGGAATAGCGAGGAGTGGAGAGGTGAGACTGGTTTGGGCTGAGGCAGGCAGGCAGGCAGGCAGACGAGGCTGGAAGCAGTGTGGGTGCGACGAGGAGACACACTGGGGAAGAGGGTTCAGGGAATCCTGGACACAGGAGAATACGGTTAGCAAAGACACTATAAGACACAAAGAGATACTCAAGTAACATAAGCACTAGAGCGGCCGAGAGCGTGACTACCACAGACTTTGGCGGAACAATCAGGCGACGAGTGGGTGAAGAGCCGGGGTTTATATGCTGCTGGGTAGATGAGTTGATGCAGGCAGGTGTGGAGGAGAGGCGGGAGCCAGGAGAAGGAGCCACACCCACCCACACACACACACACACACACACACACACACAGAGACAGACAGGGGAGGTGGAGATACACAAGGGAGGCAGGGAACACAGAGAAACACAGGGGAAAACTGGGGCACGTTCAATCTGAAAACGGTGTGCACCGTTTTGCTACGGTTTCTGGGTTGAACGACATGTTTCCTCGAAACGGTGTGAAACGGACTTTGAGATACGTTTTCTCTCGTTTGGTGGGTGTGTCAGAGGTGTTACCCAATGAGCAGCGACGTGTATATAAACCCCGCCGTATTAAAAATGCAGTGCGCACAATGGATCCAACTAAAGTATTTTGTAGTATTAAACACGTATTTAAAGCGATTTCATCAGGCTCCGAAAATTCTTCGAAAAGAACGCAAAGAATGGCCTTCTCAGCTGCCATAGTTGCAACGCTTGCGTAACACAACAGGGTGTTCAACGCACCACCGTTTCCGTTTAAATAAACGTTTCTGTTGGGGCTGAACGCACCCCTGGAACATTAGATTTTTGATTAATCTCTCTGGCAAATTTGACATTTCTCATTTTGTCTTAGTGTTCTTATTTGTTACTTGTTTTAAAGGAAAAATCCACCATCAGATAGTTTTTTTTAGTTTTTTACATTTACCTTTTGATTGTACCCACTAAAAATACTGGGAATCGTCATTCCTCAATTAAAATGCTATTTCCTGTGATTTTGTTTGCTACTGTTCCATACCTTGGTGCAGCATAACCATTAATGAAGGTAAGGAGAGAACAACTGAATCATTTTTGCCAGCCACTCTGCAACCTGATATATATACACAGTACATTTTCATCACAGTCTACATTCATTTTCAGTCCTTTCTCATAAAGACAGATGGTCCAATACATTACGGCAATATCCCAACTATTTTCATTTTACTACATGCATTTGCAACATTTTTACAGTTTAAAGAGAGAACAATCTTCCCCCATCTCACCTCTTCAGGTACCTTCAGATTAAAAATTATGTTAATCTCAATATTACCCACTTTGAAACACTTTTCCCTCAGCATGAGGGGCTTACTCCTCGCAAGCTCTAACAATACACATCTATTTTTGTTGATTTGTTTTCATCTCAATTTAATGTTTCTTCTGACCATCTGAGGGATGCCTGGTGGAAAGCATTTAGGCTATGAGATCTCTATTGATTCATGGGAAGAGTCTCTTAAAAATATACACTCGTGCTCTGTTAACAGTCGCCACCATTTGATACAATATAAGGTCGTTCACAGACTCCAGAGCTAAACTGCATCAGTTTTATCCATCTGTTTCCCCCATTTGTATCAAATGCAACTCTTTCAAAGGGTCTCTTTCGAAGGCCACCTTTTGGTCTTGGGCGAAAAAACCTAATCCGGTAGCAATATTTGGGTGTTCTGAACCTTTAACGACCTGATCACATTGGGAACAAATAGTAGTAGCAAAGAAAAACATAAAAGTTAAAAGTTTGGAATAAACCAATTACATCAACGTTCAAGATGTGGTTAATAGACCTTACTAGTATACTTTATATGAAAACGGATCTGTTGCACAAAGAAAACCTTGCAACCTTTCCTTGACTACCTCTCTGCAAGAAGAACAGGCCGACCTAGTCCAAGTGCCTTGGACTATAGTACTGGTGAGCTCATGATATGACGGTATATTTTGGATGTAGTAGTGAAATGATAACGTGAGCAGAATGTACTTTTTGTGTTGTTGCTGTTTGTTACGGGTCCCAGGGTATGGGACCGGGGATAACAGTTATTTTTTGTGTATGTGTATGAAATGACACTGACGGGGAGTGAGGTTGCAAAGCCAACCGCGGACCACCGGGGTTTCAAAAAGCTATTCTAAAGGCAAACAGTCACTAAATCTGTGTAAACAGACTATGGGGAGGGGAAACGAAGGAGATAAGGAAGAACTAAAATAATTCCAAGGTGCCCCTACAAGGAATATAAAGGTGAACAGAAATCAATCCCAAACAGGCGACAACTTCCCCGAAAGGAAAGAGACAGAAAGAAGAAAAAAGCAGAGACGATAGAATTTCTAGAGAGAGAGAGAGAGCACCGATACCAGCCAAGCATGAGAAAGACTGACACTGAAGTGCTGAGCGCAGGGAGAGGCTGACTTATAAAGGGCGCGGTCTAATTACCGGGATGAACAGCACCTGGTGCTAAAATGGTGAAGGAGGGAGAACCAAAGGGACAACCGCCCCCAGTGGCTGTGTCAGTCACTGAACCATGACAGGACCCCCCATCTAAGGGGCGGCTCCAGACGAACCTTCGGCCCCCTGTCTGCGGAAATCCCGGATAAGTTCCTGATCCAAAATGTGCCGGGACGGGACCCAACAGTGCTCCTCAGGACCATAACCCTCCCAATCCACCAAGTACTGTACACCCTTGCCCACAGGCCAAAAGGCGACGCACCGTGTACGCCGGACCACCCCCAATGAGTCGAGGCAGAGGCGGCGTTACCTCAACCCGCGCCAAATCACTGGTGAGAACCAGCTTAAGGCGTGACACGTGGAAAGTGGGGTGAATCCTCATGGAACGGGGAAGTTGTAGACGAACCGTCACAGGGTTGATCTTACGGACGATCTTGAAAGGCCCCACAAAACGAGGTGCAAGCTTCCGGGACTCGACCTGCTGCGAGCAGAAGTACGCAGAAGAGACGCCGTAAATTTCTCCAAGTAGCCCGACACTGCCGAATGAAGGATGCGGTGGACGGCATTCCTGCGTCCCTCTCCAGTTCTGGAAACAGCGGTGGTTGGTAACCGAACTGGGCTTCGAACGGAGAGAGGCCCGTGGACACGTTAAGCAAGGTGTTGTGCGCATACTCCGCCCAGGCGAGGTGCCAACTTCAAGAGGAGGGATTGGAGGAGGCCAGGCAACGAAGTGTGTTCTCCATAGACTGGTTGGTGCGCTCAGTCTGGATGGAAACCCGACGACAGGCTCACTGACGCGCCCAGGAGGGAGCAAAAGGCATGCCAAAATCGGGCAGTAAACTGGGGCCCCGATCGGACACCACGTCCTGGGGAAGACCATGGAGTCGAAAGACGTGGTCAACCACCAACCGGGCGGTCTCGGGAGCGGACGGCAGCTTGGGAAGAAGAATGAAGTGGGCCGCCTTGGAGAACTTATCCACCACCACCAGGATAACCATGTGGCCTTCCGACGCCGGCAGGCCAATGACAAAATCCATGGCGATCTGGCTCCAAGGAACACTGAACAGGCCAACACAATCTCTCCCACATCCGTCCCAGTCCACCAGAACCGCCTAAGTCGTGGGTCCTGTGAACCCCTGGATGCCCCGTTAACCGGGATTGGTGACCCCACTGAAGCACCAGGCACAAACAGGCAACCCGGAGGTCCGCCACCGGGATCTGGCTCCAGGCGCTGAGCCTCCTGTACAACGGTCTCGATGTTCCGGAGTCAGGATCTGAGTGGCGGGAATAATGGGCTCCTCCTCTGACCCGTACAACCGGGAAAGAGCATCCGGTTTGGTGTTTTTCGACCCCGGTCAGTAGGTCAGGAGAAAGTTGAACCGGGAAAAGAACAGCGACCAGCGGGCCTGCCGTGAATTACGTCGCTGGATATATTCCAGGTTTTTATGGTCCGTCCAGACTGTAAAAGGATGCTCAGCCCCTTCCAGCCGGTGACGGCACTCCTCCAGCGCCAGTTTGACCGCCAACAGCTCCCTATCCCCAACATCATAGTTCCTCTCGGCCAAGTCCCCGGGAGAGGTACGCACAAGGGTGCATTTTCTGGTCCGGGGGGGAATGGTCCGTTGGGTCCCGTCCCAGTGACAGAATAGCCCCCACTCCAAGCTCCGAGGCATCAACCTCCACTACAAAAGGAAGCGAGGGATTCGGATTGGTATGGATGCGTTCGGAGCAAACCCTCCTTTTTATCTCAGCGAATGCTGCCTCGGCCTTAGGTGTCCACTGAAAGCGAGAGGGCGCCCTTTTTCTGGTTAGTGCTGTAATCAGTGCGGCCACGGAGCTGAAGTTGCGTATGAAACGCCTGTATAAGTTTGCGAACCCCATGAACCTTAGAACCTGCTTCACAGACCCCGGGGTGGGCCAGTCTCTGACTGCTGACATTTTCTTGAGGTCCACCTGGAGCTTCCCCGCCGCCACAATAAAACCCAGAAAGGAGACAGAGCAAGAGTGGAAAACGCACTTCTCCGCTTTGACAAATAACCGTGCATCCAAAAGACACTTTAGTACCTGTCTGACATGTTCAATGTGCTCAGAAAGGGTTTTGGAAAAGATAAGAATGTCGTCTAGGTAAACAAACTGTTATGATCTAGTACAGGACCCAAGTGCAAACCACAGAACCACAGAGACGGAGTATGAACAAAAAACAGGTTTACTAGTGAAATGTACAACAGGAAAGCAGTGCAGGAATGGCAAGGGGAAGCAGGGCTGGAGCAGGAGCGGGGAGCAGAGTAGGGAGACAGGCGGATGGGTGACAAGCAGGGGTCCAGGAGACAGACAGGCGGATGGGCGACAAGCAGGAGTCCAGGAGACAGACAGGCAGGGAAGGAGACTGGATCTGCGTAGAGGAATCAGGATTAGAAGGCAAGAAGGGAACTCTGAGAGTAAACTCTGCAAAGCGGCCGAGAAACGATACTGACTGGGTAGTACAAACCACGATCTGCCGATGAGTGGATGAAAGGCCGGGGTTCTTAAGCTGGTGGTGATGGGATGATGGATTGCAGGTGTGCGGAGTAGAGCAGGTGATAGGGATGAGGTGATGATGAAAGGAGGAGCCGGAGACTGGAGCCACGCCCTACCAACACATACACACAGACAGAGACAGACAGGTAGAGACAGCTAGGAGGCAGAGGTGGAGGGCGTGACAGTACCCCCCCCCCACTCTACGGACGCCACCTGGTCGACTGGGGCCGGTTGGGTGCAGGCGGTTGAACTCCTGGATCAGGGACGGGTCCAGGATCTGGGCCCGAGGAATCCAGGAACGCTCCTCCGGACCATAACCCTCCCAGTCCACCAAGTACTGGTACCCCCGACCACGGCGGCGCACGTCCAGGAGCCGCCGGACGGTGTAGGCAGGGTGGTCGTCGATCATTCTGGGAGGTGGGGGGGCAGGGGCAGGGGGGCACAGGGGGCTGGAGGAGACAGGCTTGATCTGAGAGACATGAAATGTGGGGTGGACACGAAGGGAGGGGGGGAGTTTAAGGCGGACAGCACAGGGGTTAATAATGGCCTCGATCTCGTAGGGCCCAACAAAGCGTGGAGCTAGCTTCCTGGAGTCCACCTTTAACGGAAGGTCCTTTGCCAGGAGCCATACCTGTTGCCCCGGAGTGTAGATGGGAGCTTGGGCGCGGCGGCGGTTGGCCTGGGTCTGGGACCGGGTGGATGCTCGGAGTAGGGCAGTGCGGGCACGCTTCCAAATCCCCCGGCAACGGCGCATGTGGGCCTGGACCGAGGGTACAGCTATCTCCTCTTCCTGCGAAGGGAACAGAGGGAGCTGGTATCCAAGGGAACAAAGGAACGGGGACAAACCTGAGGAGGCATTGATGAGGGTGTTGTGGGCGTATTCCACCCAGGGCAACTGAGAGCTCCAGGAGGATGGGTTGCTGGAGGTGATGCACCGAATGGCAGCCTCCATCTCCTGGTTAGCCCGCTCGGATTGCCCGTTGGTCTGTGGGTGGTATCCCGAAGACAAGCTGGCGGTGGCCCCCAGGGCCTTGCAGAAAGCTCTCCAAACTTGTGAAGTGAATTGGGGGCCCCGATCCGAGACGATGTCGGTGGGGATGCCGTGGAGGCGGAAGACGTGGTTTACCATGAGGTCTGCGGTCTCCCCGGCCGATGGCAGCTTGGTGAGAGGGATGAAATGGGCGGTTTTAGAAAACCGGTCAATGACAGTGAGGATGGTGGTCTTACCGTTGGACGGGGGGAGGACCGGTGACAAAGTCCAAGGAGATGTGGGACCAGGGACGGGCAGGGACAGGCAGGGGGCGGAGCAGGCCAGCGCGGGGCCTGTTGGAGACCTTACTCTGAGCGCAGACCGAACATGCTGCGATGAAGCCCCGGGTGTCAGCGTCCATGGAGGGCCACCAGAAGTGTTGGCGGAGGAAGGCGAGGGTCCGGGAGATGCCGGGATGACAGGTGAGCCGGGTGGAGTGAGCCCACTGGAGCACCTGCGAGCGGACGGAATCCGGGACAAACAGACGGTTGGGTGGACCGTTACCTGGGTCTGGTTGTAGCGCCTGGGCCTGTCTGATCTGAGCCTCAATCTCCCAGGTAACGGCCGTGACAAAACAGGAGGGTGGCAGGATGGTAGCCGGATCCACGTCGTCCTCCCCCGCGGCGTAGATGCTGGGACAAGGCGTCGGGCTTGATGTTCCGAGAGCCAGGGCGGTAGGACAGGGTAAAGTTGAAACGTCCAAAGAATAGCGCCCAACGGGACTGGCGTGGGTTCAGACGTTTCGCCGTCTGTAAATAGGTCAGGTTACGATGGTCTGTCCAGACGATGAAAGGTTGGGCAGCTCCCTCCAGCCAGTGACGCCACTCCTCTAGAGCCCACACGACGGCGAGGAGCTCCCGGTTGCCCACGTCATAATTCCTCTCCGCCGGCGAAAGCTTGCGGGAGAAAAAGGCGCAGGGATGAAGCTTGCCGTCGGACGGGGACCTCTGGGACAGCACAGCCCCTGCCCCCGTGTCTGAAGCGTCTACCTCCACAATAAATTGTAAGGTGGGATCGGGCTGGATGAGGACAGGGGCAGAGCTGAACCGGCGCTTAAGCTCACTGAGAGCGGTCTCCGCCTCCGGGGTCCAGTGGAAAGGAATGGAGGTGGAGGTGAGAGCAGTGAGTGGGGCTGCAATGCGGCTGTAGTTCTGGATGAACCTCCTGTAAAAATTGGCGAACCCCAGGAATCGCTGCAGCTGCTTACGGTTGGTGGGTGCTGGCCACTCCGCCACGGCGGAAACCTTGGCCAGATCCATGCCGATCTGGTTTCGAGCGATGATGTAGCCAAGGAAAGCCACACTGGGGATGTGGAATTCACACTTCTCTGCCTTAACAAAAAGTCTGTTCTCCAGGAGGCGCTGGAGTACCTGGCGGACGTGTAACTCATGCTCGGCGGGGTTCTGAGAGAAGATGAGGATGTCGTCCAGGTAGACGAACACGAACCTGTTGAGCATGTCCCGGAGCACGTCATTCACCAGGGCCTGGAAGACGGCGGGGGCGTTGGTCAGTCCGAACGGCATCACCAGGTACTCAAAGTGCCCCAGTGGCGTGTTGAATGCTGTCTTCCACTCGTCCCCCTCTCGGATGCGGACGAGGTGGTAGGCGTTGCGTAAGTCCAGTTTAGAAAAGATAGTGGCCCCCTGGAGGGGGACAAAAGCAGAGCTGATTAGAGGCAGCGGGTATTTGTTCTTCACCGTAATATTGTTCGGAAATCTATACACGGCCGCAGGATCCCGTCCTTCTTCCCCACAAAGAAGAACCCTGCGCCGACCGGAGAGGAGGAGGGACGGATGATGGCCGCGGCCAGGGAGTCCCGAATGTAAACCTCCATAGCCTCGCGCTCAGGTCTGGACAGATTATAAAGACGGCCACTGGGAAGGGAGGCACCCGGGAGGAGGTCGATAGCGCAGTCATATGGCCGGTGAGGCGGCAAGGACATTGCGTGCTGTTTGTTAAAAACTGGTGCTAGGTCGTGGTAAGCCTCTGGGATGGAGGACAGCTCAACGGGCTCCGGCAAGGGCGGTGGTTTGGCGTGAGCTGGAGCAGGGGCAGAAAGCAAACAATGAGAATGACAAAAATTGCTCCAAGAAGAAATCTGACCTGTGTTCCAGTCCATGTGTGGGTTGTGGAGTTGCAGCCAAGGGAAGCCAAGCACCAGCGGGGAGTGGGAGCAGTCGAGGATGTAAAAACGGATGGTTTCCTGGTGATTGCTGGAGAGCAGCAGCTTCACGGGGGCCGTCTGGTGGGAGATCCGGGCCAACGGTGTCCCGTTGAGGGCCTTGGCCTCCAGGGGGAACTCCAGAGGCTCTGTGTCTATACCCATCCGCTCCGCCACTGCCTGGTCCATAAAGCTCTCATCGGCTCCGGAGTCAATGAGCGCCGAGTAGGTCAGGGACTGGTCGTGCCACAAGAGAGTGGCCTTAATCTGGGGACGCGAGAGAGAAGAACATGCTGCTCGGCTCGTCAGTATCTCTCTCCTTACTGACGAGCCGGCGCTTTTACTGGGCGGGACGGACAGGAGGATAAAAGGTGTCCCATCTCTCCACAGTATAAACAAGCCCCGATACTAACCCGACGAGCCCGCTCCTCGGGGGTTAGACGGGCCCTGCCCAACTGCATGGGCACGGGATCCTGGTGAGGTTCGGAGCCTCTCGACGGAGAAGGAAGAGGGAAAGGAGGAGGAGCCGCTCCTTGTAAACGCCGTCCCCGTCGCCGGTTGTCCAACTGAATGGCTAGGGAGACCAAGGATCAGAAATCAGCCGGTTCGTCACGGGCGGCGATCTCGTCCTGCAGATGTTCAGCCGGAGACTGGAGCCACGCCCGCCAACACATACACACAGACAGAGACAGACAGGTAGAGACAGCTAGGAGGCAGAGGTGGAGGGCGTGACACGAACACAAACTTCTCCAACATCTCTCTAACGCCTGGAAAACAGCAGGGGCACAGATGAGGCCGAAAGGCATCACTAGGTATTCGTAGTGCCCGCTGTGTGTGTTAAAAGCGGTCTTCCATTCATCTCCTTCACGAATAAGCACCAGATTGTATGCATTACGGAGGTCGAGTTTGGAAAAGACAGATGGCCCCTGAAGGCGTTCAAACGCCAAGTTCATGAGTGGTAGGGGGTACCGATTCTTCACCGTAATGCTGTTCAAACCCCTGAAATCAATGCACGGTCTTAACCCACCATCCTTTTTCCCAACAAAAAAGAACCCAGCCCCAGTGGGTGAGGTGGAAGGCCTAATGAATCCATTAGCCAAAGATTCCTTAATGTATGCATTCATGGCTGCTCTTTCAGGGGCCAATAGGGAGTACAATGAACCGCGTGGGGGGGTGGTGCCCAGCTGTAATTCTATCGCGCAATCATAAGGTCTGTGGGGGGGCAGGGTAGTGGTCTTTTGTTTGCTAAAAACCTCGCCGAGGTCAGAATATACCGCGGGCACGCCCTCGGGTAAGGGGTGTACCTCCACACTCATAATAGTCAGCCTCTCCGATGACGGACTGGATGCGGCAGTAGGCACTGATTTGGGGTCATACTCCTTAGTATGGCCCCTCTGCCTGCAGTAATGACACCAGTCACTGGTCTCATCGGTGACTGAACTGGCCTTGTTTGGGTTACACCAATCATAAACAGGGGGAGAGAGGGGAGTTTGGAGACAATGGTGAGTGCACTGAGAACCCCACTGAATGATTGTGTCCATCTTCCCTCCCCAATTGACCTGCGGATTATGTTTCCTAAGCCAGGAATGGCCCAACATGAGCAGATAAGTAGGTGAGTCGACCAGAAAAAAGTGAATGCGCTCTGAATGTGTTCCATAAGCAACCCATTACACACATACACACATTCTCCGTTCTTTTAGTCACACAACCAGTGCCTAACGGACGTCCGTCAAGCGCCGTGATATGACGGGGCTGAGGAAGGGAACGCACTGGCATTTTTAAGTTCCGAGCCCACCTGGCATCCACAAAGCAATCTACCGCCCCTGAATCCAAAAAGGCGTCTATTTTAGTAGATTGTTGGTTCCAGGACAATTCGACTGGCAAAAATGTCCAAGAGGAGGTAGTGTGATGTCTCGCTAGTGTCTTCCGGTCCACTAACGTTTCCCTTCAGTTTTGGACACTCCTTCTTAGTATGGCCCCTCTGCCGGAGCGCGACTGCGTTAGTCCCGCCTCTCTCGCTCACGTTCTCTAATCCGATTGTCAATGCGTATGGCAGTGGTAACCAACGCATCAAGTGTATCTGGTGAGCCAAGAGCTGCCAGAGCGTCTCTCACCGGATCCGACAACGCATTGATGAACAGCGTAATGAGCGGTCCTTCAGGCCAGCCTGTTCCACCAGCCAATGTCCTGAATGCAATAGAGAAGTCCGCTACACTGCTACTACCCTGGTGCATATGCGTTAGCCTCATGGCTGCCTCTTTATCATAGAGTTCATGATCAAAGACTAGTTCCATCTCTTTCATGAGCCTCTGGGAATCATTCAGCACTGGTGCCTGGGACCGTATGAGCGGGACTGCCCAATCGAGGGCGGGACCAGTCAAAAGTGAAAGAATCAAGGTGACACGCGAAATCCTCAGACTGAAACCGAGAGGGCTGCGCCTTGTACACTACCTGACTATCCTACCCGTCAGGTAGGATGCAAACAGGGAGAGTGCAGAGCCTGAGACACCCATCCCCTCAAGGGTGGAGAGGAGGATCTGGTGGTTCACCGTGTCAAACGCTGCAGACAGGTCCAGGAGTATCAGGACAGAGGAGAGAGAGTTCGCTCTAGTGGCATGGAGCAACTGCAAGGAGGGCGGTCTCGGTTGAGTGACCCATCTTGAACCCGGACTGGTGGGGGTCCAAGAGGTTGTTCTGGTGGAGGTACAAGGACAGTTGATTGTTGTTGGTTTCTTCAGAAGGGGGGTGAAACCAGTCTTGAAAGCAGAGGGAAAGCATCCAGACACCAGAGATGTGTTGATGAGGTGGGTCAGGAAGGGAAGGAGTTCAGGTGCAGTAGACTGAAGGAGGGGCGGGGACCGGGTCAAGGGAGTTTGCCTTTTCTCCATTTGCGCTCAGTCCCTCTCAGGCTCCGTCTCTCAGTAGGCACTGAGTCCGACAACCAAGGGGCAGGTGGAGTGGGGAGTGCAGGCCTGGAGGTGAGGGGACAGAGATTGTCCAAAGAAGAGGACAGAGTAGAGAGAAGATCAGTGGCAATATCAGGGGATAGGAGAGAGAAGGATTCAGGGGCAGGGAGGGCAGAGAGAACAGAAGAGGAAAGATCAGTAGGGGAGAGCGAGTGGAGATTGCGGCGGGAAAAAACCATGTGGGTAGGGAGAGGATGTAAGGGGGGAGCGGAGAGAGAGAGAGAGAGAGAGTAGGACATGAAGTAGTGGTTAGAGAGCTGGGGAGGAGTGACAGAGAGGTTAGCAGTGGAACAGTGTCTGGTGAAGATTAGGTCCAGCTGGTTGCCAGCCTTGTGGGTAGGAGGAGATGGGGAGAGGGATAGGTTGAAGGAGGAGAGGAAAAAAATAAGAGAGTCAAGCTTGAAGTCACCAAGAAGGATGAGTCTTGACTCATCATCGCCATCGAAGTGGGAGACTAGTGTGTCAAGCTCTTCCAGGAACTCACCAAGAGGGCCTGGTGGGTGACAAACAACTGCAATGGTGAGCTTGACTGGATAAGAAACAGTGACCGCATGAAATTCAAAGGAGGAAGGAGAGAATTGTGAAATAGAATTTCCATTTGCGGGAAATTAGCAGACCAGTACCACCATCTCGCCTCGCAGCTCTGGGAATGTGAGAGAAAGAGTACACATCTGACAGAGCTGCGGGTGTGGCAGTGTTTTCTGGGGGGATCCAAGTCTCAGTTAGAGCAAGAAAGTTGAGGGAGAGCAATGATTCGTAGCCTGAACTCAGCTTTCGGCACAGCCGACTGGCAATTCCAGAGCCCCCCTGCCACCACTTCAACGTGAGTTGAGAGAGTAGGATATCAATCATGACTGTATGACTGTAACAGGTTACTAGGTAACTTACATGCTAATGCTAAGGACATTGCGACATTGCTGAAAAGTCACTAAACCTAGCGCCAAATACCCCGCCTTGTCGTGATTCAAAAATGGCGAGTGAAAAACAAATTTTACTGCAGATGCTGAGGGCTGAAAGCCATCACTGAGGCCAAATAGAGAATTGTATTCTACATTAGTAATTTGAGACTTGGTTGATGTCATTAAGTGGAGGGGGGCTCCGCTCTTGACCCCCCCACAGTGCACATTATACCACTCTGCCCATGCATATCATTAGTTGTCATGCCTTGTGTTTTAGTTTCTGTACAAGCAGTTGCATGCATGCTTGCAAATTTCTGGGAGTGTACATGGTATGGGGGGCGGGGATTTTCCCCTCTGTTAGGCGCTCACAGAGAAAGACACATCAGATGAATGTAGAGTCACCAAATGCACAGCATCCAGCAGCAGAAAGGAAAGCTACCCAGCAGACAGAGGGTAGAACAATGTTTCATTCCACTGGGCAGCAACAATTGGGACAAAATATACCTCCACTTTCATGCGATATGAAACATTAAACTCCCGCCTTTTGCTCAGTTTCCTTAATTTTTGACAGCCGACATGACAATTTCACAATTCCATGTCGTCACTCCACGTTGCCATTTACATTTTGCCACAAACACTTTGATTAAACCGAATTGAATTCCTTCTTTGTCATCAAACCGAGAGCTCAGTGTGAGACACTTGATTTAAGAAACAGCAGGGAGAGCATGGTGAAGTGATGCTGCATCCACGTAGCATGGGAATAACCATCAGAAAGATTTAAAAACAACAATTTGGAAGTGTTAAAAACAATTTGGAAGTGTTAAAAACAATTTTAAAGTGACGTGGAGGTGTCCGTGCATTTTGACACGTTTAAAGCCACAGAGACACCATGATTGATGTTTTCTGTAGACTTTGGTTGGTCCTGATGATCTGATCACCAAAATAGTTTTTTTTTTATATATCATTCCCTACACTTTACACTTGAAGTATTTCAACCAGTATTTCCTTGTTGGTGATGACAGAATTCAGGAAGTTGGAGAAATCAGGGTCCATCGCCAAACCCTGAATTCAGCATGTGAAAACTGAGGTGAACAGTATTTTCTTAGCAGTGTTTACCATCTGAAAGCCGAAGTGGACATCCTTGCCATACGCCATGAAGGCAGCATTAGATCTATATTTTTCCTGAGGAGAATTCGCCTGTTGTCTCCAGACCGTCCTCTTTACATATCAGTGGCAGGCTGCTGCAGTTGCAGTAACTCAATTTAATTGGTTGCCACAAGCGGTGGAGCAAATCAAACTCGAGTCAATCAAATTGATCCCGCTTCTATTGTTTGTAATTGTTAGATTTAAAAAAAGTCGTAGAAAAAAGCTGAATATGATTACTTAGGAGAATACAAATGTACATGAGAATCTCAAAATTTCTCCCACACTAATTTATCGTATTAGTACCTTGGTCTGGTGTCCTACCGCAACAGGTTAGGTCATATCAGGGTGTTATGGTTTTATGGGTCACGCTTAGAGTACCTCCACTGAGAACTCTTTTAATGAGCAGGCCGAGAGGCAGCCTAATTAAAAAGTAAAACAAGCACCAGCAGCTAGCAGCCACCAGTCGGCCCACGCTCCCAAAAGGCCCACCATGTTTAATGGTCTAAACGAAACCATCAGTCAAGTTGTGATGGAATGAAACATTACACTCTGGAATCACAGCATGACAATCTCTTCCACTCTTTATCATCTTCAATGCTGTAAGTAAGTAAGCCGTTCATTTCTATGTGGTACGTCAGGTTTTGGTGATTGACTTTACTGGGTGGATGACTGGTAATGAGTCAAATAATAGTGGGATGAATTTGGAAGCAATGGAGAGAATATTCATGTATAGGGGAAAGCACCAAGCAGCGTATATTAAAAAGTCATGAATCGTGGCCACATACTGCTGCCTCCACTTTGTTCTATGCAGAAAATGATCAATAGGGGAGAATGGGGTAAAATGAGACATTTTGTGCTACTATGGAAAAAAATTAATGTGTATTTAATTCAAACAAAAAATGCTATGTATACTTGGAAATTACAACAGTTTCTTTATCTGACACAGTTTTAGAAGAATGACATATTTCTTTAAAAAGGTCTTTTGGCTAACTTGCCCCAGAGTAGGGGTACATATCATTTCACCTGTCCCTCTTACCTTCTTACTCCATGTGATCTCCTCCGTCGCAGATCCGGGCAAATTACTCTTCCTAAATTTCACATGGTTCATTTTGTGGATGGGTTGCCTAGATACAAGGGGCGGCTCATTTTACCCACAGGCTCAACTTACCCTTTTCTCCCCTATTGTTTCAAATAACAGTCAAATTAATTTGGAAGCAGTAGGAGAGGATGTTCGCGGTCTTGTATGGGAGAGCATCGGGTAGTAGATAAATATCCCAGCCAACATTGAAAGGTGGGGCCCATATGGGTTAAACACGGGATGCAATATGGGTCTCCAAGTGGGTTTGTCCACAGGTTCCACAGTGGGCCCCACCTGTGGTCGCCCATAGCCTCCACTTTGTTCTATGAAGATGGTCGCAATATTATCCACCTGCCCAAAAATATCCCAGAAACCCCCTCTGCTCAACTGCATGCTGCAGTTGGTTTTTCTGTAAGATCACACAAAGAAGCCCCTTCACACTCTGTTGCTACGAACAAAAGCCATTCATCGGAGTCAAACTTTCCTCTGAGATAAAACTGTCTAGCCGAGAACACTGCGTCTACTGCATCCAGAGTCATTGTCGTCGTTGCCATTATAAAACATTTTATTTCAGAGAGACTGCGCAAGTGTATAAAAAATGCTTACAGGGGAGGAGCGGTGGCATTGAAGGAGTGCGGCCCCTCACAGAGGACTTTTCCAATTAATTGACTTTAATGCAGTGTAATGCGGTGTGTTCCTCACCCACTCTTCATAATGGCCACCACCTGACTGCTGTACAGTCAATTAAAACATAATACAAATTGAGTTAAGCAGTCAGTGCTCGGTAATTAGTTTTTCTCAGGACAATTAAATGCAAGAGAGAAAACAGAGAATGGTAATTCACCAGCTTTTTTTCATTTCCTGCTGTCAAATTCATTGTTTTATATTTAATAGCGTGTTGCTTGTTGCTGCAAGTAGCCTACAGATGTTCATAATCACCTAGGTGTCTTGATGTCTTGTACTATGCATATACCAACTAAAGGGAGGGAGGGTGCACCGGAGAGGCTGTTCTTTCTGTACTCTTAATGTGAAATGTCTCAGGGTATGTAACGCCACAAGTGATGGGTGTAATAACCCCATGCTCATATGCACATTCCCACACAATCTCTTCCACTGGAGCTTTGTCTGTATTATCTGTTTGGCAGTGATTGAGTGTGGCAGTAAAAAGGCACTGAGGAAGACACAGGGATGTAGGATGATTGCCGGGTGACTACACGGAGAGCCGGGGTAATTTCCCTCGCCGCCACCTCAACTCTGTCGTTTGTCAGCCACCACTTGCGCTGCTGGCAGCTATTGTGCCAACAGCAGTCAATCACGCAGCTTATGAATCCAGGCCGCAGTCAATTGCCCTGCTTATGAAGCTGAACAGCAGTCAATCGCTCATCGTAGGAATCCATCGACACATCTGGTGGCTCCAGCTGGTCACATGAATACCTAGCGGTGGGACATCGTGGAGTCAGGCAGAGATGAATCACAACAAATACCTAGATGCCTCTGTTTGACAGAAAACACCACATAAACAGCCGATCTTGGAAAACAGAATTATTTTGCAGCTACAAGACTGAAATACTAATAGACCCAAATAAAAAAGTATTAAAGCTGCACTTGGCAAGATTTTGATATGAAAATCGTTGCATCTTATCAGCCTAAATTAGAAAGTGGAGCTGCGACAGAGAAGAGCCCCCCTAATTTAGATGCCATAGACTCACCCCGTTCGCCCTAATTAAATTATGGTGTCTGGCATGGACAGTGGTGGTAAATCTCCTCCACAAAGGAAGTGTCCAAAAATCCAAAAGTGTCTAAACAGCAGCTAGCGAGTGCTGGACTCACCAACATTAGACATTTGCCTCTCTTGTCCCTTTGGTATCCATTGGTATAAAGCCGCAGCTTGAAATACTACAGAATCTGAAAATGAATGAGAGTTATTTTGTTAATGATCTCAGGAGAATCTTTAAGCGCCCCTTTAAGAATGTATGACGATTATCGGCGGTGAACAAATACATGTTATAAATACACATATACATGGTAAATAAGCATAATTCAATTTAGATAGAGAGATATCCAACATGCCTGTGCACAGGACAATTTCCCTTTTGCTTGTAATGGCGCTGCAGTTGCCGTGCGAGGTTAATGATGTAGAAATTGGGGTGATGAGGCGGGGCGTGGCGCCTTCTCTGGCCTGGGAAACCTCTCCTCCACCACCTGTTACCTCCCTTCTGCCTGCCTCTCGCACAGCCCGCCTATGGAGAATAACACTGGCCTGGCCGGCTTCCCCACTGCGGTATTTGGAGGTTAAATGGATTCCACCCCTGCCGCTCTCTTATCATAAATGTCTACCGTCCTGTCAGAGCAGACCACAAATGCAATTCCCTAACCTCAGGGTAGTCCGACCTGAGGCATCTGTTACACTTAATAAAGTGCTGACCTAAATTTAACTCTACCCTCTGCTACTCATGTGGACCAGGGGACCAGGGAGAAGGAGAGTCTTCCATGTGTATACACTATATTGCCATATGAAGCCCTGGCAAATTAATCTAAACAGACATAAATTAGTGGATTTACGTTCACTGACACTGTGCAAGAGGCAAACCTTAGGTCAGTCTTTTATTTTTAATCCTGGAACTGGCAAGCTGCTACTGCAAGGGCTACTTTGAATTTTAAAATTGAAATATCTCAACTTTCAAAATGTCCTTCCATGACTTCCATGACTTTTTTTATAGTGCTAGTGCTGGGCAGTTTGAGTCTTTTTGTTGATTCTTTCATTTCGAACCAGTACCTCAAAATGAATCAGTTTTTCAAATTGTTTTTTCTTAGATTGATTAAACAAATAAAAAAAGAAAATCCTAAAAAAACTGCAGTTTCCTGCCTTGCCAGATACCACAGGTACAGTATTTGCAGTATGTCCAGTTGAGTTTGAGTACTCAGTATACAGGTTGCGTACTCGAAACTCGAAAAACCCAAATGAACGACTCAAGATAAGCATTCTCCAGCATTCATGTCGAGTCACGTTCAACAATGCACTACTTCCTTAAAGAGCGGGTTTGAAAATGAAATGTCTGTGAAGGTATAATGCAATAGACTGATTTAGCCTACACATAATTAAGTTCGCAATGCTTACATGGTGATCACTGACAGTTGTTCTGTGGCTCACTGTAGCCTGTACTTGTCTCAGTGCAGCTTGAGTGGGCAGGGGGAAAGGTGACTAGCTGGACATTGGAAGACTAGTTCAACAAGACAATAGTGATGGGAAGACCGACTCTTTTAACTAACTCGATTCTTTCGAGCCGTCCGATAGAAGTGAATCAATTCTGAATCGATTCAATTTGATTCACCAACAAAAAAATACCACACCATGCTCAGCATGAGAGGCTGATGCTCTACTAACTGAGCTAAAACAATAATGGAATCACATGAGCGCTACCCCTGTCAAACCAGACGTGCAAATAATCACATATACCACAACTGTAAAACACCACTAACCCACAGGTTAATGACAATAATATTTATAGTATTTACACAGAGTATTGCTATTCATTTCATTTTATTTAGTGTGCTCTTGACTTTCTTTTTCTAATAGAGATAGTTTTGTTGACCAATGTTAAATGTTAAATGGCTTATCGTTTACCCAATTACCAGTTAATTTATTAAACAACATCTTAAATGACAAAAACTGTTGTCAATGTGTGCAGAATAGATCGCTACATTATTACATTGGCCTTTTTCACGATCCAATATGGGTCCTTGATCCAGCGGGTACGCGGAAGTAGTCTCTCTCGTTCATCGGACACGAACCGCTGGATCTGCTCTCTCGGCTCGCGAATAGTCCGATGTCCGAGAAGTCCGATAGAGACTAAACGGTTCGCGAATCATTCAGTGTCCAATGTCCGAGAAGTCCGATAGAGACTGAGCGATTTGCGAACCGTTCAGTCTCTATCGGACTTCTCGGACATCGGACATCTCGCGAACTGAGAGAGCACATCGGACATCTCGCGAGCCGAGAGAGCAGATGTCCGAGAAGTCCGAGAGAGACTGAACGGTTCGCGAATCGTTCAGTCTCTATCCTCTATCGGACTTCTCGGACATCGGACATCTCGCGAACCGAGAGAGCACATCGGACATCTCGCGAGCCGAGAGAGCAGATGTCCGAGATGTCCGAGTGGTTCACGTCTAATGAATGAGAGAGACTACTTCCACATACCCGCCGGATCAAGGAGCCATACTGGATTGTGAAAAAGGCCAATGTAATAATGTAGCAATGTATTACATTCTATATACACTGACAACAGTTTTTGTAATGTTTATGATGTTGTTTGATTAGATTATTAGATTATCGATTTTTTAATAAATTATTTTTTTCTATAACCACTATATAACCATATATAACCATATATATATAACTATAACCACTGCTGAATCAATTCAGTTGCGTGTGCGAGTTGAATTAACTCACTCAACTGATTCGGTTATTTTGAACGATTCGTTCGCGAATCGGCCATCACTACAAGACAAAGTTCTTTGATGGGAAGCACGGTGTGGGCGGGTTCAATTTACTTGTACCACTGCAGATTTTTTCACTTGTCACTTCTGTCAGCGCTTCATTCATCCCTGTGGTTCCTGCTATATCTGCTGCACTGGTTGTGCTGCTTACTCCCTCCACCACCACTGACTGAAAAGCAGTATTGCTTGTTGGCTCATTGGTTCACTAAGCTAGAGGCAGACTTTAGGTCAGATATTGAATTTTAATGACTCAGTTAGTCTAGATATACTTCAAAGTACTACAGTCCAAATGCTTCTTTCATTAAAATTTGTAAAAAAAAAAAATGTCTGAGAATACTGATAATTAAATGCCCAGCTAGTCACAAAGCTTTTCACGGAGGGCCCACAGAGACAATGAAAAGTCAAATCTGTGATGTCTTTGCGATAAATTCTCGGTTAGATTGTTACTAGGAATAGTTTGATAGACTCCACAATTAACTTGATCTCTGCATTTACCCTTCATCAGCTCTTGCCTGCAGAGAGACAACAAAGAAAATGGAGAGAAACAGCAGAGGAGAAAGAGAAAGGGCAAAGAGCTTCCACTCTACCTTGTAGATTTACTGATCTGTCTCAACTTTATGTGGTCGAAATGGAAAAGAGAATTGGGCTATGTTTACAGCACCGTAAACCTTTCTTTTAAACCCAAGGACTTGGCCACCCTGAAACTGTAGCGCACCCCCCATAAAACTAAGGCTAACGCTGTCTTTTAAATCTGATGAAACATTTATCGATTCTTTTAAGATCTTGTTTTATTTGCTTCTCCATTCCCACCTTTGGGTTGATAGGGGCGCATCAGAGGACAGCCGAGATACTGTGGCTTGTGAAGGTTTGCATGCTAATTGTGTGGAAGACCAACAGGAAAGTCCATTATGTTCATTATGATTAGTGGTTTGGTTGACATCTTTCTATCGTCCAATCATTATCATTAGTGGTTTGGTTGACATCTTTCTATTGTCCAATCATTATGATTAGTTGTTGGTTGACATCTTTATATAGTCCATTATGATTAGTGGTTGGTTGACATCTTTCTATAGTCCCATTATGATTAGTGGTTGGTTGACATCTTTCTATAGTCCATTATGATTAGTGGTTGGTTGACTTCTTTCTATAGTCCATTATGATTAGTGGTTGGTTGACATCTTTCTATAGTCCATTATGATTAGTGGTTGGTTGACTTCTTTCTATAGTCCATTATGATTAGTGGTTGGTTGACATCTTTCTATAGTCCATTATGATTCGTGGTTGGTTGACATCTTTCTATAGTCCATTATGATTAGTGGTTGGTTGACTTCTTTCTATAGTCCATTATGATTAGTGGTTGGTTGACATCTTTCTATAGTTCCATTATGACTAGTGGTTGGTTGACATCTTTTTATAGTCCATTATGAGTAGTGGTTTGACATCTTTCTATAGTCCATTATGATTAGTGGTATGATTAGTGGTTGGTTGACATCTTTCTATAGTCCATTATGATTAGTGGTTGACATCTTTATATAGTTCCATTATGATTAGTGGTTTGGTTGACACCTTTCTATAGTCCCATTATGATTAGTGGTTTGGTTGACATCTTTCTATAGTCCATTATTATTAGTGGTTGGTTGACATCTTTATATAGTTCATCATGATTAGTGGTTGGTTGACATCTTTCTATAGTCCCATTATGAAGTTTTAGGTGACATCTCTCTATAGTCCAGCCATCATGATTAGTGGTGTGGTTGACATTTTTAAAAAGTAACTGTCCCCAACACTGGTCTGGGTTGGAGCCTGCTTTAAGCTGAATATTGGCTTTTTCTTCACTCCTTCAGGCCAATTTCTCTCAAGTTGAAAAATGTCAACTGGAGTGAATGCCTCTTTGTGTCAAGTTGCATCCATCTCACTCTATTTGCCGTCTTCCATTGTCTTAGCAAATTGGGAAATGGCAAATTCACAGATTGTACATTCTGGTGTTACATAGAGACAGAACCAGCAATTTGGGCTCAGTTTTCTTCCATTTATTGAGCTGTTCAGTGGCAACAATAATGCCAATGCCATTCCAGTTCAATTGATAGAGGTAAAACGTCTGTATTAATGAGAATAAATCAGCTTAATAAGTATGATTCTTTCCCCTTGAATACGTTGATAAGAAATGGAAGAGAGGTAGTCCTAACTCTTCCTTAGCGTTTGCCCATTGGGAAGCTGGGTGATCTCGCACCCCTTGGGTGGTACTGCTGTTCAGTACCACCCAAGAATGAATATTCAGTTGCCTAAGTGGATTAATTACACTGTGAGACATGTAATTTTAGATGGGTGATCAAGATCCTCATAGATGTTATATTAAAGTCGTAATCCATGAGATTCTTTTTTATTTTTTTATTTTGTTTGAGTTTCTGTAGGTGGCGCTCTTTTCTTTGTCTGTTCAGCCATGGTGGCTATCGCTGTTAATGCTATCTTCCATGTTCTTCTTGTATCACTTAAAGAAGTTACGGTCAGAGAAATGACGCTTCATAAATAGCAAGTATAGTAATTTATAAATCAATGAACACTTGTGGTTTGAGATAATAAGGTGAGTAATCACCACAAGGCAACTAGGTACATTTCTTTTGCTAGGCTACTTTGATTCTTTGTAATCCTGTGAAATGTTGTTTTACTGTTTGAAAAGCCAGCGATAGGAAAACCTCTTCCATGGCGTGAAATCAAGGTGAAGACAAATCACCTGGGCAAACACAGCACAAATCTGAAAAAAACGGGAAAGACCTACCCAACATGGATTGTTTTGAACAGCAAATGTAAAAGTTTTCATGAAATAAAGCTTAGCGTAAGTTCAATTTATCCCACTACTCTCTGTTCCTTTCATAACCTATTATCGAATAAGTTTAAATTTTTAGAAGAATACGCCCTTTCAGTCTTGCATCTTTACTAATCACCCAAGTCCATGCATTCAGTCACCTTCTCTCACACCTACTCTGGGAACTAATCACAAGCTGAAATATTCTACTTTTACGCCCCTCTGTTTCCTTATGTTGCTGTCATTTCAGCTACTGCTGCGGTCAGTCCCGTTGCTGCTACATTCATGTGCGATCACAGCTTATCTATTTTATCACGGGCTGTTTAATTATATGCTGTTGCCATTTGACATTCACCATGTCATCAATAGGAGTGGGCATGACTCGGAAGAGAACCAGGATGTTACCTCTGAATCCACATCTCAAAGAAGGTATTGCTGGAAAACAGGCAGAGGTCATCCAATTGCAGCACATCGTGGCTGATCTCTATGAGGCGGACATTACTCCAGAGCCAAGCCTACAGCTTTCCCATCTTCAAGATCTAGCAAACGCGAGGAAGCTTCTGCTCTGGCATCTTATATCGATATACTGGCCACAGAGAAGCCAGCTCCCTGAGGACACAAATGAATGAGAAAATCTTCTCCAATATTTCCCTGCAGGCGGCAAAACAAGAGTGGTGCTTATTCTGGCACCATTTCCACTCCTCCATGCCCTTCTCTACGCACCTCGGGAACTCTCACGCTAACTCCGGCTCACTGCTGGGAACCATGCAGTCTCTCATCGGTTCCCCTGCTGCTCATACATCATCAGTTGCCTCATCTTACCAACTACCTCAAAGGTTTCCCCCGCTTCTACCTGCTGCGTTTGAGCTCTGACAGACCCAACCACCCAAGCCTCAGAGACAGTACCTCAGCATACTCTAGCCTCCTCTGTCCCTGCCCAGCACTTGGTAGGCTGTATATTGCTCTCTTTGCAATTATTTCCCCCAGGTTGAGGTCGCAGACTCTACAGGGGAAAGATATTAATCTTGTCGGCATTATTTTGTACGCGACCGCAAAGTTATTTCATGCTTCATTAAGATATGGCTTCTTTTTTTGTAAATCAGCCAACTCTCGCCTGGCCAGTGACCACTCCACTGGTCAATTTCTTGTGGCTTGTTGCACTTATTGCTACGTTATATGCAGCGTGTTTCCTGATTGCTGGAAAGAATTGGACGCCTCCTTGGCTCTAATCTGCCACCTATATTTAAAAAGTACGGGAAACACCAACCAACCAAAACCTACCAATACCACAAACGTTTCTCAAAAAACAGCCCTATATTGCCCAACACCCGCCTGAACTGGTCCATTCTTGATACTGAGCTGCTATCATGCTAGTCGGAGGCTGCCCAGAAGGAGATTCATTTATTCGCATTTTGGGTGCACATGCAAGGGGAAGTGGCCCCGAACACAACACACACATGCAGGTAGGGTGTCCGAAATGAATTTATCTTCCATTTTCCCATATCCTTGCCGGGGACCAATTCCAGTTTGTATATCCTCATCATGGTCAGGGACAGGACAGGATATTGCATGTTTTTAGATGGGGTTATTTATAGGAGGAGACCCATGTGAGCACAGGGAGAACATGGAAACTCCACACAGAAAGGCCCGGGAGATAACCCACCTGGGCACCCCAGAGTCAACAGCGCCCCAGGCGGGAATCAAACCCAGGAACTTCTTGCTGTGAGGTAGCAGTGCAAGCACTGCGCCACCGTGACTTACTTCACATGCGGAGGTGTAAGTGTAACCCAGGTTAAAATAACCTATATAAATATATAAAGGGTTGAACTATAATAAATAAATAAATAATAATTCATAATTATTATTATCAAAGCGAATAAATAGTAAATAGTAAAAAGTAATTCATATCAAGTAATGATAGCAGTCTATACTGTGATTTTGTTTTATATCAGATTTGCTATTTCTTGGGACGTAGCAAGAGCAGCGCTGATTAGCCAATCAGCAGCCGCCTTGCTGCAGAAAAAGTTCAGAGAGCGAGCTAGATTTAAGAACGTAAGACACTTGCAAGAGAGAAGCCACGAAAACGAGAGCTAAAGAGAATAATAATATTGAAGCTTATAATAGCAGTTGACGACGACAAGATTTTCTTTCTTTATCTATTTTGAGTATTTTGTTTGTTCTACCATTAGCTGGGCCTTGGTTTCCGTGCCTTGTGCCGAGGCAGGGAGCGAACGTGTAGCGTCCATTAGCAAAGCGACGCACCGGATTTGGCAAGTTTTTGGATTGGTGAAGATCGCTGCTTGGTGTTACACACACCAAGCTGGGAAAACAAGATGGCGAGCCACCCATAGGGGATCTCCGCTGGATACACGTACGTCTGTCTGCTACAGCAAGACAGCCCATTCTAAGGACAAGTACAGATTCAAGCACCTGGATCGTGGTAGGACTGAAACTTCCAGTATTTTGCTGCTGCAACGAACAGTGGGACTCAATTGGGCAGGGAAGTACTTAACAAAAAGGACTGATTATAGCCTGCATTGAGTATTGAACATTGATTATTGATCTCTGGTATTGTATTTTGTTGATGTTGCATGCCAGAGGGTTTTTTATTTTCATTTATACTGTGTTGAATTGGTAATGCAAATGTGTGTTACTGTTGATATTTTTGATTTACTGGTTAAGTAACTCAGGTTAAGGGAAAGTAGAACTAAACTAAATAGGCCTAATAGAACATAATAGAATATTGAACTAATTAGTATAATTAGTCACTTAAAATGAGAAGAGAACTAAAATTAGAATAAAAAGGATCCTAAAATAGAACTAAAATATCTGAACTTAAAATAGAGTTAAATAGGTGAAATGAAAGCAAAGGGTTTCATGAGCCTAAGATGTATACTATTGTAATATGTGTTTAATTGTATCAGAATTTGTTTGATTGTGTTTATGTCTACTTCCAACTTTATATAAATAAGCCGGCAGTTCAACTTATTTCCTGGTCTGTGGTCTGCTGTTATTCCTTGATGCTAGTTATAAACTGCTCCTACGAACCTAGTCCCTGGTCCTATCTAACTGTCAACATCTACAGTGCTACATAAGACATTCAGTTGTTCTTTGCCCAAAAGACCCCTTCCAGTCATCAAGCCACATCTCTCCTCCTGGCCTCTACTATGAACTCTGATACTGATCGTCATGATCGTCAGGTGTTCTACCTCAATAATAAGCCATCTATAATAATCACAGTGTATGTACTTACCCAAATTGCACAGTCTACCCTCAATGGATTCGGCTCCAAGATTCTGATGAGCCATCCTTCTACACAATAATCATTCCAGTTGTTGCTTCTGAGCTCTCATGTCAACCTGGTAAATTTTTTATAGATCACCTTGTCACAGGCCTCTCTCGGTCATCTCTCGGTCATTACTTACTATGTCTGAAACCCATGGTTCAAATAATATACAGTCTGCTCTGAATGAGCCAGAGATAGTTTCTCACTTGTTAAGGAAAGAGCCGTGAAAAGGTTATTTGATTGGCCCCTTTAACTCTTCTCCTTTTCAGTGTTTCGCACAAGTCCAGAAGGTGTTGCAACTTGGTTCTGATAAGGGGAACAGGGGCAACCTATAAGCCACCAGGGACCCCCCATAATAATAATAATAATAATAATAATAATAATAATAATAATAATAATAATGTCAACATCAGCCTGTTGAAGATTGGACCCATATTTACCATCCGCTGGGTTACTAGCAGCTTCAGCACTGTACAAGCTGTCTGGAAGGACTTCCCAGCTCTTGGGTAGCAGATGAAAACAGCATCACAGGACATTACACTCACGGATGCTGAGTGCAGGAAATTCAGTGGAATGCTGAAACGACTTTCCAGCTCAGGTTTTGTGTCACGTCTCACAGTTGTGAAAGAACGTGCTGCAGGAACTGCAAAGCCTCTCTTTGAACCTCCAAGTGAGTAACCTCATCATACATTTTGTTTACAACATATACATACAATATGTTGCATACAACATATTATTGTAGATGGTTTAGTGAGATGAAATCGCTGGCATGTTAAAGAGCGATACGTACTCTCTTAAAAACACCAGAAACAAGTATGATATAGCCTATATGTGAAATATTAATGTGCTTTTTAAATACATTTAATTTCAGATGAGGAGTACATCCTTAACTGATGCAAGTCAGGAAATCAATCAAGCAATGGATGTTCTGGAGGCCATGAAGACACAAGGGAGAAAGTCAATGTAAAAGGCTGTGTTGGAGGATGTTTTCAAAGGTGTCACCATGGATTCCAGCACAGAGAAGATCAACAAGCTACAATTCTTTCAAGCCATCATTGGCAACCTCTCTTGTCATCTTCCTGACTCTGACCTTTACAAACACATAGCACTTATTCTGTATGAGGAAATGGAGATACATGACTTGGCAAAGGACCTTGGAGAGCCTACTAGGGAGGCTGTGGAGGACTTTCTATTCCTGGAAGCTTTGCCGTGATCAGATTAATCATTGCAAGCCAAACATATCTTGCAACTTCAGCAGAGCGTGAATGAGGCTTTTCCGCTATGAATGACAGATAGAAAAACAAGAAATCGCTTAAGGATCAGAAGCCTTTCCTCTGTCTTGTTCATTGACATCAATGCGCCTCCACTGGAGATGTTTGACCCTAATCCTTATGTTCTGTCCTGGATCACTCACCTCTTATTTCTGACCCCTTTCTTTTGCTCCAATGTCTACGTTATGGTTTAACACTCTTCTAAGAATAGTTATTCAAAGTGTAATCTCTCTCGAAAGTTATTTGGGCCACTCTTTTAGGACTGGCACTGTTACTTCAGCTGCCATGCACGGGTGTTTCCTTTGCATCTCTACAACAATTAGGCCGCTGGTGAGCCATGCAAATTGTTAGTGGTGGTTGTGATGATAACTTGTTCCATTCTTGACTTAGCATTTGACTTGTGTTCTGCTCAACTGCCCATTCCATTAGTCAATTTGTACCTTCAAATGACTATTTCATTTATTAACCCATTGTTGGATCAGTTGTTCTTCATCATCAGCTAGCAAGTCAGGATGGTTGACTGGCTCTACATCAGCCAGTTGATGATGCTGGCCCTACATCAGCCAGCTAGTTAGGATGGCCGACTGGCCCTCCATCAGTCATTTGGTTATGTTGGCCCTACATCAGCCAGTTGGTTATGTTGGCCCTACATTAGCCAGCTGGTTAGGATGGTTAACTGGCCCTCCATCAGCCAGTTGATGATGCTGGCCCTACATCAGCCAACTAAATTAATACATTCTCTAGCCAATTCACTTCAGTTGATATTTTTTGCACTAGAACTTATTTTTGGGGGGTTTCTTGTCTACAACCTATTCATGAGGATCTTCATCCCATGAATGGTTATTTCTTAGAGCCGATGCCAAAGCTTGTCTTTATTGACTTTAATAAATCAGTGAATTAGTAAACCTAATCTCTCCTGATTGAAATGAAGCTTAAATTCAATCAGAAAGGCTACCTCTCTATCTCTTCTATCTATCTATCTATCTCTATCTCTCTTTATCTATTCCACTACTCTCTCTTCCATTCATAACCTATTATCCAATCAGTTTAGATTTGAGGAGAATATATATAGTGATGATGGCCTAATTTGCATATTCCCAGAAGCCCTTGCGGGAATAGTTGTGAACTTTGTTACAGTTGTTGTGCTTCTTCTATTAATGTTCATGTTTATTGAGGTCACTAATTAATGTTATTTAGTTTATTGCTTCCCTGGGTAGGTATTTAAATGTTACCTATATGTGTTATGCCGAGTACCATAGCTGAGTTGTCAGTCGCCAGGATAGAGGACCCTGGGATTTTATCATGGTTTGGGCCTTTTGATTACTGCCTGTTCTGTAGTCTTGTTCAAGACTAATGTAAGCGCAAGTAATTCAATAAATGCCAATCTAAGTTCCAGCTGAGTGTTCATTTCGCTACAATATGTAACACGATTGTTATATCAATCAGATACAGAGTAGTAAAATAGACATTTTTTAAATAGAAATGTCACTGATTATTACTTAATATATAAATACATACATACATACAAGCAATCAATTTTTTGAGACTGTCAAGGGGGGAACCCTTGACAGTCTCACTGCCCTTCACTGATTGTGTCACAAATAATATATTACCTGATGAATGACTCTGAACATTGTTTTAGTGTTTAAGTAAGCAGAATGTCTATTGTGACGTACAGCTATGGCAGTGATCTACAGTATGAAAAACTGCTAGAAAAAACACAATGCATATCTTACTATATAGTGATGAAAAAACTTTGAATAACCTAAGATGTATTTTATTTGTAATTATCTTCATTAGTAATTTTGTTAGCAAGCAAGTCTTATTTCACTGTAATCGGTATGCATAATGAAAGGGCAATTCAAAATTAAATAAAATAATTTGTTCCAGAAAGGTTGATAAGGACATTAATTATTGTGTGGCATACAAAATAATGCAGCCTAAATTGGGATGTAATTATGAGCAGTCTCATAATAGACTGTTTTAATGACACTGCGTATATTTTGGCAAGGAGCTGCAAATGTAAAGCATAATTAGGCCATGAAAATACCAAGAGAATGCCTGTTTTCACTGAATGCAACCTCAAGGTAACTCAGTGCCATCTTGTGTCTTTGTATGTATGTAAAATACAAGCAACTACAGCTGTTTGTGAAACCAGTGTTATGTAAAAAAAAAAAAGTGTGTGATTGTGTTGCCTTTGCCCTCTCTGCTCTGAATGCCAAAACCCTCTTGGGGTTCCATGGCAACCTCCAGGGATTTTTAAAGTGAAAAATCCACCATCCATCCAAAAAACAGTGATTGTAGTTCTGGGTCCATTGTTGTTTGGTATATTTCTTATTCCTGTAAATAACCAAGCAGCCAAATGTAGACGTAGCAATGTCACATTGAGATATTTCCAGCTACAATGGAGTTTAATAGCAGAACATTTTTCAGCAATTTAAAACATCAACACTAAGGGTCAAGGGCATTTTGCACTAACATTCAACAATCATACAGGGAGAAATCCATTGTAGATGGACAGTAGCCTCAATAGACCAGAATGCAATGCAGCCACAAAACATGTTGGGCTTTGAGTAAGGGGCACGGTCACAATCATAAACATGCCCCAAGACACCCTAGAACATTGTTCACTAGCTAGGTAATTGGCTAGCTAGTTGGCTAGCTATATTTATATGCCCATACCTTTGATTTACCTTTAAGTGGTGAAAAAAACATACTGTGGAGCCCCCAGTGACACACAGTATTGTTGTTATTGTTGTATTGTTGACTGGATAAAGATTTACCAAATGGCTAAGAATGATTTTGACTGTAACTTTAATCCAATAACTAAATTAAGATATGTCTAAACTGACCTGTTGAGGACAGCATCTAGACAGAGTGAACACAATATGTGGGCAGTCAGCTACTGTACATGCCAAATAAATGAAGCCATGATGCAAAATCATGTAGAAAGAAATCTCTAACTGCAGTTAATAGTCATTTATGTATCGTATCATCTTTTAGACAACAGATAAATTGGCTAAAACACAAATAACTGCAGAAAACACAAGACACCCCTACCCCTTCCAACTCAGCAGCAAGGCAAAAGCGGGAATCATAATCGGAGGAAAGCGTGGAAATCAGAGCATATCCACTTCTGCTTTGTGCCATAATGAAATATGACAAATGATTTATGTCTGGCATTTATTATGCGTTGGGAGGTAATTTGTTAGAGTGCGAATGCACAGACGTCCCCTTTTGTAATTGAATCACACAAATAATGAATATCCTACTCTGTTTAGTCCGGCTGTTTGTCTTTGTTCTCTATTGTTTTGCTTGCTCCCAGAAATTAATTATCCCATACATTATGCAAGTACCTTTGATTAAACTGGGGTGATGATTTCAGACATTTGACTCAGGAACTTTTCTGAGCAGAACTACTACTACTACTTCTCGGTTCAAAGTAAGAGTACGATCCGATGCGTTTTTTTGAAGGCCGATTTTTGTTTTGAAGCTGCCAATGGCTGATATTCTGCACTGATATTATCTCTATATCAATATCTCTAAATTTAACTAACTACATCCTAGTATTCAGTGATTCCCTTCAAGTATTTTATTCTTTTCAGGGTGGAAAAGCCTCTAACGCAGCATTTAGACCATCATGGGACTCTAAAACTCACACCTATTCAATGGTACGGGAACTTTGGGATACATTACTACTTTTTAAATGAAGGATTAACTTACAACAAACATGATCAAACAATAAAATGAATAAATAAAATGCACAAAGAAAAGAAAACTTAATTGCACGTTACACAGAGTCTATTTATGTTAGCTGTGGTCAGGGTGGGACTGGAGGTGAATATCCAATATTTTCGGCAAACCAAATTCTTACAATTCTTACAATTTACAAAAGAGAACATATTACAGCGGTGCATTCAGCAGCATTATGAAAACTTTAGTGGTATTGTAATAAATTCAATAAAAATAGCATTCAATAAAACTTGGCGGATCCTTGGAGATGATATCAGTATTCAGCTGCTGTACAACATAACTATGAGCTCTTTCTGTGATTACTCCAACGCTATCAAAGCCTGCTCCTTTTGAACACTGTCTTAATTAGTACAACTTTAATTAAGGCCTGATTCATCCAGCGCTGATTGACTTTTCCATACAGAGGCATCCCTTTTCTCCCATTATTTGAGAAGAAAATGCACTAAATTCCCTGCTTTTAAAGAGACCTCCGCAGAGGTTGCTCGACAGCCTGCGGGGGAATGGTCATATCCACCGGTGACTGACGGCTCACGTGGCAGTTTTACACATCTTTTGGTCAGATGACTGCCCTTGTGAGTGGGGATTGGCTGACAGTATCCCAGGAACGCATGGCGATGCCACATCATGTATCTGCTGGAGGGGGGGGAAGACATTTCATTAAAAGTGACACAGGGATTATTATTATAGCATCTTAAATGTGCGCTGTGATACTAAACTTCATTAATCTGCGGCCTGTCTTTTTCCCCCCCGTCACCAGGCAGGATGAGCAAACGGCGTGGCTGTAAAGATGAACCGCTGGAGACAGGGTAGAACGGGACCCCGTTGCATGTCGCTGGAGATCAAAATACTGAGATCAGTTTGAAAAAACATTTCTTTAGAAAGTCATTTATTCATTCAGTCATTCATTTTCTCTAGCCACTTAGGTGGCTATTGTAGCCCCAGTGACAAAAGGTGTAACATGCTTGATTGTGCGTCAAATGACGGCGGCAGGTCGCCAGTCCATCACAGGGCAGGACACAGATAGACAGACACTCCCGTTCAAGTCTCTGGAGAACACAGGGAGAAAAATGCAAACTCCACACAGGCAGAACCCGGGAATCAAACCCACAACCTTTTGGCCGTAAAACCCTGTCAACCTCACACACCTAACTAGAGGAAATGGCATGCTACTCTCTGCATACACTGCCACTCCGGTGGCACCTCATGATGTCTCTCTCTTCTTGCCCCTGCGTTTCAATTCACCTCTCCTTATCACTCCTCTTTCTATCGTCTTCCCCCTGGTTGCCAGAGGGGACATAAATCTTTATTACAATGGATGGCAGTGTTTGCTCAGGGGCGTGAGAGACTCTCCGTCTTGCGGACCTGAATGCTTATTCCCAGCAGCAGTTGACTTATAGGCGGCTGTCTGGTAATTAGCCTGGGTAATAGCCCGCTGTGAGCGACCAGGGTGCTATCGCAGCCAGATATTGCGGTTTGCGGGGGGCATCGGAGGCCGGGGACCCAAAGCTGAGGTCTGAGGGACCGCAGGTAGACGGCGTGGAATGCGGAGAGCGTTGCTGCAGGCAGGGAGTGAACTGTGGTACTGTAGCTCGATCAGGACTGCAGGGCTGAGTGCTTTTGTGTGTGTGTGTAAGGGCTTGTGATTGAGTGGTCAGCAGGGCAGCATGGGTGCAGCGGTGCATGTAACAGGGTGGACCAGGGGAGAAGACGAGTAATGCGCAAGAACTTGCGTGCAAAAGCAGTGATGCACAAGAGCAAATAATCCCACATCCTGCAAACACACGTGATGCATTGCATTTTTTTTTTTTTTTGTGCTATAAATCACACCAGCTTGACGGTGTGAGATATCAACATTCACTACTCATGCACAGTAGATGCATTATTAAGTATAAGAAGCTATTTAGGCAGTGAACTTTCCCTGAAGACTACTGATTACTTACTGATACCAATATTTTTATACTGAACCTGCCAATAGCCAATATTTTGTGCCATATTTTTCCATTATCATGCAAAAAAAATTCTTGTCAGGGTGGAAAAGCCTCAGAAACAGCATTTAGACCACCGTGGGACACTAAAACTCTCCACTGACAGGCTGATACCTGATGTTTAGACTATATATCGGTTATAGTATATATCAACCGATATCGGTCTAACCCTACTCAAGACTTTTTAAAGTAGCCTCTGCTTAAAGGTATTTTAACTCTGCCCCTTCTGTGTGGTCTAATAGCAGGCTTCATCATCAGTCTGACTGGTGCTCTTGTCTAATTGGTTTGCTGGGGGCTTTAGGTCACAATAATTGACCTCACGCTAAGTCTCTTGCAAAAAAAAAAGCAGCGACTTCTGCCTTCATTACGTCTCTCTTTTGAAGCAAAAATTTAAAAAAATGGAGGACAACTTTTCTGACCTCGAGAGAATTGTCTGTTTGATTCGTACAAATTGATGTTTGGCTCGCTGTCTGTTTTTTCGTGCCCCCTCGCTAGCTCGCGGCACTTTGATCATTTTTCAAAGCAGCAGGCTGCAGAGGAACAAAATGAGTCAAACCTTTTGCACCCGCCGGCAGGATTCGGGAGAGGGGGAACCGCTCAGAGGAGACGCTGTCAGTTTAAAGGGCGATGACTCTCACCTGTTCGCTGCCGACAATATTGGATTCATCAGAGGACAGATGCTAACTATGCGGCGGGGAGCTGCACTCAGGCACCCTTGCTTTAACCCTTACCTGCAGTGCCGGTACCATCAATATATAAAATGCATTGACAATATTTTTGGATGCATGTTGTGCAAGATATGACAAAACCATACATTGACAATAATTGGTAACACTTAAGTGTATTGTGATGCATTACAAGATTATAATGCCATTAGTATAGTAGTATAAATCAACTTTTCAAACAAACAGAAACTTACATGTAGTTTAATATCATGTCATTAACTTAACTGTGCAGTTAAAAAAAAAATGCTCTTTTTGTGCATATCATATCACACTCTGGTTAGAATAGTTACTCACAATGTGTTTATAACAAGCTCCCGGTGTCTTTTAATGCCTTATGAGCACCACTTCAGTGCTGCCCAATAATTTTCTTTATTCTAGTGAGGTAGGAATTGTTTTAACGTGCAATATGTATTGTTAATTATAATGTTCTACCTTTTACTGAAGAGGCAGAAACTGCCAGTGAAGAGAGGGAGTCGTCTGAGGGATGCAGAAATTGCAATAATACCAGTACTTATGTGACCATGGATGATCTTTTCATTATATTGTGTCACCAAAGAATGTGTACAGCAAACTAAGCAAGAATGTGTAAATGCCATTTAATGCAAGTGTATTCTGCAGGAAACCCTCTTAAGATACTGTATTGTGCAAAAGATCGACACATTGGACATTTCTTACGACGCCGCATGATGAATTCATTGTCAAAGTGACTCGGGCTGTGGAAAAAAAAGAATTTTATTGTCATATCTATTGACCACAGTGACAAAACGGAATCTGAATGGTCCCCTTTCCTCCCAGTGACCGGCCCCGCTGTCCACTCGCGAGACAACACAGCACCAGTTCTCTAGCAGTCTTCCGCTGGAAATCACCTTGACTTCTTCTTTTGGAATGGAAATTAGACTCGAGTGGAACTTAAAGTCATCCGGCTGCCTCAATTCATCTCATGCACCCTATTCAGTGAAAAAGAGGAACTATCATCAAATCAGTGTTTGCTTTATCCCTTCAAGGTTCTTATAAGAGCATGGGGGGGAAAATATTGATGACAAATCCCGTTCTTTGTGCGCAGGTAAGAAAGGCTTGCTCTTTTTTTGCAATCACAGTTCCGCCGGTGAGCGCGGGGCGAAAGAGCCCGGGAGGGCCGGCCGGCCGGGCGCGGAGGCTGCTAGCCAAAGGATTTACAGTTCAAAAAAAAAAAAAGACAGGCGGCTTCAAAAGCCAAGCAGCGGCATTGTCAGGGAGTAATTCCATTTCATGAATAAGCGCTTGACTGCTTACGGTGACAGCCCAGTCCTCATCCTGTCTGCACCGGCGTCGCACCCCTGCACCAGCCAGCGACAGAATGTCATTCGCCGTTTCCAAAATGCAGGGACTGGGAGGACGAGAGGGGGGGCGGGGGGGGCTTACGTGCAACAACCGAAAATCCGTGCCACCCTGACAGATGTTCAAAATAAAAAAACGCGAAAGGGACCGCGTGGAATAGACTTTCCTCTTTTCAGCTGGGAACCGTTTTGGCACTTCGGCGGAGGTTAAGATTTCTCTAGTGAATATCATCGCTGTCAAATAACGAGCGGCGTCGGGCAGACAGCTGGAACAGAAACAGTGGCGGCCCGGATTAGATTGCTGCGGTTTATTGACATAAAAGCATATCAACCGGTTTCCTCAACAGCTCAGGGCACACGCAAAAATAACAGTGAGGCAATAACACAGTACAGTGCTTTCCAAGCGAGCTCCGTCACAGTTCATGATGTCAGTGTATTCTTTACCGACGTGTTTCGTGCGCTGCACAGCGAAATCCTGCCGATTTAACTCTGAGAGTGTAAAAATCAACACAAGTCCAGTTAATTTAGACAACTCCCCAATCAACATGTAATTTTCACTGAGAAATCAATACTTATTAACGCTGAAAAACTTCCTGTGTGTATATCGACTGAGCTCTAAAAGCTACTACTTTACCTTTGAGTCGCCCGGGGGCTGGCCTCGCCATTGTGTGCCGTTGTCCTGACGCGTTAAGAGGATCGTCCCAAGCGGAGGCCCAGGCGGCCGCGGCGTGGTGATGAAAACGGACGTGTTAATGTGCGGATGGGGCTGAGGCGAGGGGGGGACGTGGGACGCACGGTTACACGGGGTTAACCGGGAGCGACAGTTCCTCGTTTTTAAAGACGCTTGTAGGACTGATGCCTTATGCATGAGCGGCCTGTATTTCCGCGAGTCGTACTGCTCCGCTTTGCTCTGCACTCAACGCCGCTGCTCTGCTATGGCTCTACCTGACACACCACACATTCTCTCAGTCCCTGGATTGTGCAGCTGTGATAGTAATGTGGAGGTTTAGACTGATATATGGGGCCAATGTTGACTTTATTGGGTTAGGGTTAGATGGATGGATGATGCAGTTTGATTCACTACTTTGTTTTTTGTGGAATTGATTAATACTACACTGGTTGTCTATGGGAAGCCCTTAATGTGATTGTAATCAGATTTTAATCTGATTCCATACAAGTATGCATGAATATGTTTTATTAGTAATATTATAATTATTAGCAGTAGTATTAGTAGTAGCAGTAGTACTAGTAATGGTAGCAGTAGTATTATTAGTAGCAGTAGTAGTGGTATTACGTATTAGTAGTAGTAGCAGCAGTAGTAGTATTAGTAGTAGTAGTAGTAGTAGTAGCAGCAGTAAAAGTAGTATTATTATTATTAGTAGCAATATTAGTAGTAGCAGTATTAGTAGTATTAGTAGTAGTAGTAGTAGTACTGGCAGTAGTAGTGGTACTAGTAATATTAGTAGCAGTATTAGTAGTAGTAGTAATGGCAGTAGTATTAGTATTAGTAGTAGTAGCAATAGAGGTAGTAGTAGCAGTATTAGTAGTAGTAGTAGTACTGGCAGTAGTAGTAGCAGTAGAGGTAGTAGAAGTATTAGTAGTAGTAATATTAGTAGTAGTATGAGTAGCAGTAGTAGTAGTAATAATAGTATTAGTAGCAGTAGTAGTATTAGTAGTAGTAGCAGTAGTAATATTAGTAGTAGTAGTAGTAGTAATAGTAGTAGTAGTAATAGTAGTAGTGGTAGTAGTAGTACGTGTGTTTGCGTGTGTATATGTGTGTGTGTGTTTGAGCCCAGCTGCAACACAGCATTACGCATCAACAAGCTTCAAATATCAAAGCCAATATTCTTGGATGACTGCAACGCTTGCAACGAGACACACAGCAGTATTTACTGTCAGTCAATTATTGTTTATGTCATTTTCACATCGACCAAGTGTAGTAGTTTGCTGCGATGAGACCGACTGACCCCCATGTCTTCCGTAAAATCTGATTTTCAGAACACACACACACACACTGGGCCAGCCTCGGCTTCCTCCTGTCAGTGCGCGTCAGATCGGTCTCGCGTTTGCTGCTTTCAGGTCTGCGGGACTTCACGGATATCTGAGCTCCGACCCGGAGTTATAGTGTCCCTGTCAGATGCTGTTAGCTGCGTGCGTTCACTGACAGAGTCCAAAAGGAGTCACCGTAACACATACAGGGAGGCAGCGAACAAAGGAATCACACTGGCGACCTTTTCCCCCAATTCAAAGCTAATCAAGCAAGATCTCCCCTCATTCATCCCTCCGTCCTCCCGCTGTTCCTTGACATCGTCCCGCCTATTCTCTCATTTAGCGACAGTCGAGGAGGAAACTACGCGGCGATCTGCATCCTGGGAGAAGCTGGAGCGTCATCGCACGGGGCGACAACATGACTGAGTGTCGGGGCTCCCCGAATGTGTCTATTGCCAGTTAGATAATGGGTTATTTTAGGCGTAGAGATGAATCTTTCACATCATTAAGTTGTGTGCGGGAGGAGGGGGCGGGGGGGGGGGGGGGGGGGTCTGCGGAGTGGCTAGCAGGGGAGAGGCGCCGACGGCCAAGATGAGAAATGTGACGAGAGCCCAGACTGTGACATTTCAGAATAGAGTGTGCAAATGTGACTGCTGACTACACACACAAAGTAATATCTGTATACCATGCAAAAGAAATCTGCTTTTAATAGGAATGCTGGCAGTGGTAAGGGATAGTCTGTTGGTTGTTGGGGTTGGTTGTTGATGACTCCCCGTGGCTTTAATTAGAGTTTCAGAGATTTCATTACACATCTCTAATGTCCCCCCTGTCTTCGGCTCTGAATTTGATTCAGTAGCGCAACAGTATACGCAGACATTGGGGCAAAGAGAAAAGGCAAATGGACACAAGGTTCATCCAGTATGAGTTTTTGAAGGCCAGTATCGATACCAAAGTCGCAGATAGACAATATTTGGTGGCAATATTCAATATCTTTTTTCAATTTGAGGATTTTCAGAAATGACAAAGATTCAGTGTCTCCCCTGAGATTCTGTTCTCTTGTCAGGGTGGAAAAGACTCTGAAACAGCATTTAGACTATTGTGAAACCCAGACTAACGAGTCCTTTAAAAAAAAAAAGTGTTAACTTTCTTATTTGATACAAAAAAAAAAAAAAGGTGGGGCCTCTATAGAATATTTGGCCCAGGGCCTGGGTTAGTAGCTCTTTAAGGCAGGGTTGACCCACCGCATCTATTCAGTGGTAGGGATGCTCTGGGATACATTACTGTGTTTAAATGAAGAATTAACTTACAAAAAAACCCATTATTAAACAAGTAAATGAATGCATGTCATGGTAGGTTTTTCAATTTTTATGTAACTGTGGTCAGGGATGAACCCAGATATATCGGACTCATATGGACACACATACACACACACACATGCATTCAGAATGTTGCATCAGCGAGGACACAACCAGAGGATACAAACATACTGCAACAGTCATGACGGGCGTATTTAGCTATGTTCGCGTAGCTAAACCGCTTCTAGTCAGCTGCAGCTGGCGGGTCTGAACATCAGTGTTTGTGGATTTGGATATATGTGACATTTTGATGCTCTTTAAGAAGCGGGTGGGTGGGCTGAGAGGAACTGGGGGGGGGAGCTGTGCCTGAGAGGAGTTGAGGAGCTGTGAGAGGGATTTATCCGTATGCCAACGATAAGAGGCGTCCTGTCGGAGCAAACTAAGTCGTCCTATGCGAGGCTGATTCGCAAAACCGGCTGAACAGGCTGACAGTATATGCAAAAAGCTTCCCTTCACGCGGGGCGATCAATGCCCTCGGCGTTCCAGGAATCATCAATAACAGGCAGCCCCTTCTAATTCCCGGTGATATTTTGTACGTGTCAGGTGTTTGCCGAGCTGTGTCAGATGCGGCGCAGCCAGAGAAAATTCTTCCTTTTTCATGATGACTTTTCTGCTTTTTGTCATAGGCTTTGATCCCTGCCACACGGCGACCCGGATTGACTGGTGACTATTTTCAGCGAGGGCCGCACACAAACAGTTTAAAAAACGGACCATCCATGTTAAATGCTGGTGTGGCCCTCTACCTCCAATCTCCCATTGGAGTCGCTCAGACAAAATGCTAGACAAAATCTGGGCGAGCCGTTGAAGATGAAAGATGAGATGAAATGAAAATGAAAGACATAAGATGGGGTCTTTTTTATAATCTGTAAGTATGAGATGAAACTGGAACGGTCTGTCTTTGATGTTATGGGTAAAGTGGGTGAAGTGACCTCAGCACTAAGTAGTTAGGAGCTGTATCATAATGATGTAGCCCATTGTATACGATGTTGATGGAGGAAAAGAACTGCCATTGGACAGATATCGCTTCTTTGTCTGTTCGGCCACGGTGGCTATCACTGCTCACGCTAACTACCCAGTTCTTCTTCTGTTTATTCCAAACAAACTGGAAATGTAAGACGCATCGCTTCCTGTCTCCAGAGGATTTTTTTTCCCAGGAAAGACCTTTTGTTTAGAACAGCAAACAGAAAAGCTTTCATGAACCGACTAGAGGTTGGATCACTATTGTGTTAGATCAATCAGATAGAGAGTAGCAGAGCAAACATTCATTTAGGTAGGTTGGTACTTTATTAATCCCTGGGGGAAATGTATTTGTTACAGCAGACATAGAATAACACAGCACACACACAGAATAAAAATTACAATAGGAATAATAAAAATAAAGAAAAAAATAATAATAGTAATAAAAAATGCTTAAAAAAAGATATAAAACTAAACAAAAATATACAAAAGTGCAGTGCAAAAAAAAAAGAATTGTGATATGCAAAATGTAAATGTCCAGGGTGCAAAAACAAAACAAAACGATTTATATGAAAATGTTATATGAAAAATGATTATTACTTTAAAGGTTACAGCAAGCTATGGTAAATTGAAGTCGCTGGCTGCAAAGCATAACAACTGAGGACACAATGGTTATGCTGAGTTCAAAATAAAACTCCATGATTCAAGCAGCAGTATGTGTTCAGTGTAGTCCTGTGGTCCAATGGAAAGTAGCATGTTATTGACAAAATGTAATGTTCCGCAGGCGTCCAGGTGTCCTTTAGGTGGGTTTACCCTCCACTCCACTGTCCACATCAGAATATAAGGGCAAGCCATTGTGTTCCCACATCACAGTGATGTGTTTCTGCTGTGCAGCCAATTAGAAAGCCTTTAATTTCTCACTGCAGGGCTCACTCTGATCCATGGAGCCCCTAGGAGCTATAAAATGTTGATTTATATCGCTCTCCTGCAGCGCCCAGCATAGAGGGTAGAGAGGAGCTAATGATGTACTATTGCTGCCATTTAAGCAGTGTTTGAATAATGGTTTAAATATGGGAAGACATAGTCAGTCAGTTTTACTTGTGACTAACTGTGATTTCAGGCTGTCATTTTTGTCACCGGCACACTGGTTTCCACTTATTATTTTTTTTATCAGTTTAAAAGACTAATAGTAGTTTTCAATTTCAATAAGAAATAATTTAAGACATGGATATGAAATGTTCCCATTAAGATGAAAATATTTACTATTGAGGATAATTTATAATCGATACATTCAAAATAAGTAAGAATATTTTTCCCTTCCATGGTAACTACATGCAATTTTTTGAACAATATATATTCTTATTTATATTATTATATATTTTTTCCAAAATTGAAGACTATATGAGCAATAGTAAAATAGGTGTGTTACAGTTTATTGTTAAACATTACATGAAGTATAATTGTTATGAAGATTTAAAAAGCTTGAAATATATTAGTTGGTGGGGTATATAATGTGCAAAGTCTCTATGTCTGCTCTGGAGAAAAGGTGGCACAGGCACTAGGGTTGAGTGGATTGATCGGACGAGTACGATTGTCATCAGACTATTTTGGACCAACATCCATGATCAGAGAAAACACATCTGTTTTTATTCCTTATTCCTTTTAATTCCTTCCTTATTATTATTAAGTGGCAAGTCCATCTTGTTGTGCTGATACACTCACTAGTTCAGTTAAAGGCAAATGCTTCTCTTAAAAGGAATGTGGCTGACCCGCTGAGAGCACCAATCTGCAAAAATGTACTAATGTCGGAAACCTGGCGACCCAGTGGGCAGGTGCGATATTCACCTTATGCGCAGCGTCCGTTTCCGTTGGGGTTTAGAACACCTTTGTGTTTCACCCACCGGCAATTAGCTGAAGTTGGCCACACATAAAGAAAGACTATTAAAATGTGGAAAAACTGGAAACATACGTCCACAGTTTTTAAGGAGATCAGATGGTGTAACACTACCACATCCATCGCAGACACCCGATTGGGAAGACGATCTTAGGAAACGGCCCAAAGTTACGTATGGCGATATCGTGCTCACACCTCTGCTTTTTCAATCGTTCAAAGATGCCATTAGGTATGGATTTGATTACAAAATGATATTCTTTTAAAAGTAATGTTTTTAGAATGCTTCATAACTACGCAAACACGTAACACAGAATGTGATGAAAAGCGCCCCATATAATCACATTTACACATTGGACCAAAATTCATGGCAACAGTATGCAACCTGCAACATAAAAAAAATCCCAAACAATTATTTTGGACACCCATGGAGCAGCATAAACACCAAATGCAGACTTCTCTCACTAAATGTAATCCACTTAAAAGGTGCATAGTGCTTGCCGGTCTGGCAATAGGACAAAGTGAGTGCAGACCTTCGCATGATTAAGATTCATGAGGTTGAAACAGGGAGAGCAAATTATCCGAGCCATTTTTACACTGTTCAAAAACCCATTCTTTTTTTTCTTGAGTCTTGAGTCGAAGAAAAAAATGACCTCTCTTTCCCCCTTATTCTCCCATAAGGTCGAGGAGAAAGCACAAGAAAAGGACCCCTTGCAATCGCTGGTTTATTTGACCTCTAAGGATTACATTACATTACAGTCCTTTAGCAGACGCTTTTTCCAAAGCGACTTACAAAAGCGAATGATAAAGGATAAAGGATGAAGGATAAAGAATGAACTTGTCCATAGATGTTAGTACGCTCTGAAATACTGAAAGACAGACTGTCCAAGTCATCTACAATATGTTTTCTGTGTTCTTAATGTTCTACGCACAAAAAAAGTTCTGGTTCTTCAGTGGTTCTTTTAAGTGGATAGTAGTAATATATAGTACCACCATTACACAAAGAAAACATTAATGTCCTCACATGGTTCTTTGGAGGTTCCTGACTGGTTCTTCAGTCCCCGCCAAAATGGTTGGCGAGATGGGATTTGCTGCTGAGTTACTGGTGTAAACCAAGGGCGATACACATGGCGACACAATCAAATGTTAAGGTGTCTGACAGCAACAATTGAGAGTAAGCGGTTGGAAAGTAATTCTTTAGCTGCGAGGGAGAGAGGTGAAGTAGTGAAGCATTTGTGGACTGGCATATTTTAGGACAGCTAAGGGCAGGCAGAGATTGGAAAATGGCCGTAGATCTGGGTAAACAGTTTATAATCCCACAGGACATGGCAAGCACTATTTTAAAACCAGACTTGGTGCTGTGGTCAGAGTTGAGGCAAATTACTTTATTTTGGTGAATTTACAGTACCATGGGATGCAGTAGATGAGGCACATAAAAGGAAATTGTCAAGATAGGGTTTGTAGCGAAGTAGCACTACTTAGTGAATTTGAGAATTAGCTTGCTAGCAAAAACGCAGCTATAGAAGCTGTACAGGTAGTGGCACATAACTTAGCTAGCCACCTTGTTAGCCTTAATTAGCAAGACTCCCGGCTTGCTTAAAATTCTGCCCCGATACATTTCAGAATGTATAGTTATGGCGGAGGTGGAGGAGGTCGATTTAACCAATATTGGTTATATGAATCCAACTCTACAGGGATATTAAGATGTCTTGTGTCAGGATTACAGTTGAGGACTCTTCTTGTAGCAACCTTTCCTTTTACAATGACACAGCCAAGTAAGGATGCTGGAGATCAGCTTTTACACTGTAGCACGTACACATTCAATCAAGCTCAACAAGCGCTCCAACCCACCTGCTCCAGGTTTTCTCCTGAAATAAAAACTTCATTGACATTCCAGACATCGACGAAACGTGATAACTGCTCCAACTTACATTGAAATTCCCCTCAGCACACGTTCACCGGGGGATTTATCCCATTTTTTCATGTTGTATTTACAGAGGGAGCTGGCTATCGGAGTCAACTGCTGTGAGCAATCAAGACCACGCTCAGGTTTAAGTTTGTCCAACAACCTGGGTGGAATTAAACCCACTTACAGAGACCCAAGGCAGGAAAAACTGATTTTAATTGCTTTTTTTCCAGGTACAGTATGTTTGAAAAGGTTTTCTAACTGGCATTTTCTTCTGCATTATTACTTCTTTTTCATGGAAAAAATGCCACATAAGCTTACAATGAAAACAAAAAATATTTTGTCTGACCTTCCACAACATTAATAGAGAGAGAAAAAGAGCGAATGAACATCATAGATGTTTGTGGTATTACAATTGGAACCCAGGCGTTGAAAGTACCGAGTATTTATTTTTGGTTCATTTTTTTTTTTGTTTCTTCTCTTTGTCCATTGAGAACTGCAGTGTGTTTAGAGGAAAATATCAGTGAAGTATGTCGGCAGAGTTTCAGAGGCCCACTGATTCCAAAACATCAAGGGAAGGCTGAGCACTGATGGACAAATAGAAAAGGAAAAGCAAACATTTCCGGCACCGCTGGGGAAAAGTAAAGAATGCAAAACATGAGAAGCTGCATGGCGGGGTGTCGCGCTTATCTCGGCACAGACCTCAGAGACATTACGCAGCCAGGGGAAAACGAATGCGCGACATAATCACCCCTCTTGAAGATCAAATTAAGCATATTACTATCTCTAAATAAGTCATCCCCGCGATAAATGTGAGTCACCTGGAGAAGTGTCTGTCTGCTATTGATTAGCCCATGGATGAGTGCTCCAGGCCACCGCAAACCTGCAATTTATGTGTCACACGTTCCCCGCTTTGGTCAGTGTTTGGACGTGTGTGTGTGCATGTCTAGTCTAAATGTGCGGTGACAAAATGAAGACTAAATGGAAGGAGGAACTCACACTCATAAATGGAAGAAAAAAAAACCTCCTCAAGGTGCACTAGGTAAGTTTGTATTCTGGCGTGATGTGAAACGCATCACATCCTGTTGAAGATTTCCCGCAAGTGGTCGTGTCCAACCACAGGGGCAAGAATGGGCCAAGCCAGGGGGTCTCGCGCAGCGCTGATGGGTGGATTTTCTCCTGTTCAACCAAAACACATTACTGTGATTGAAAATACGCCAATGAAAATGTTTCATACTGGATCTTTAAGAACTTATTTATTTTTTCTTCCATTAGTGAGTGTGAGCTCTCCTACACCAGTACATACCTAGCCCAGCCAATACAATAGGCACAGATTCAGTTTGCGATACTTTGACAGGATACAAACACTTTATTTTGCTGTGTAGACTTTTATTTTGTAAGATATATTTTGTCTCACAATCTTTATCATTATGAACAAAAACTACAATACTGATTGAATTACCGATACAGTACACTACTAGCAATGTTCAATTCAGTAAAAATACACAAAGGAAACCAAGGAGCCTACAGAAGTAAAGACACTGGTTGCCTTGCCTCACCCCGAAGCTGCTTTTCCGCCATTATTTGGTTTTCTGCCAGAATCACCACAGTTGCAGGTCCATGATATAGTGGCATTCATGGCGTTCAGAGGAAAAACTGAATCCCGGCCAACACAGCAAACACACCTAACTCATGACCAATTGTATGCTGAGACAGCCCTCCATCCTCAGACTGGTGAACATGTAAACAGAGACAGAGATGATGGAATAGAGATGTTGCAGCTCCCTCCTGCTGGAAAACCAACTGGTCAGGTCAGGGATCAGACTGGGCAGAAGCAGCAGTGGTCACACTGGAATGACAGCAGCTAACTGCAAAACACAAGCAGACGAGACACCAGGCATCAGCCACCTAGCCGGTGCCACTGTGTGGTGGAAATGTCATGGCTGGCGATGGCACTATCGGCCTTCTCCGAACCACATGGATGCATAACTCTTGCCAGTGCCATGCCTCGGGCTTGTATTTCCTTTCATTTGTGAATTATTAATTGGTAAGGAACCAATTTGTTCTTTTTATTCTAAAAGTGTCACAGGTTGTGGGAAGTAATTTATGATTGGTGGTCAACTCCCAAGTTTTAATTAAGTCCAGGCCAGAGTTCACAGTGCTGGAGATGGAAGTGGTTCATTAATCACCAAACTGGGCCGGCCCGTGAAAGGCCAAAGCACATCACTTCATCCGGACTACAGTTACTAGTTGGCTAACAGGAAATGTGTAAGTGAATGTGAGGAAGGAAGATTTTGAGGATTATGTTGACTTTTGAGGAACAGAGTTACATGGAATCTGATCAAAATGTGGCATTAGAATCAACTCAAGACTTCCCATAAACGACCAGTAAATATGTAATCAAGCAAACCGTATCATATCCATTATATTGTAGGTGGACAACACTCACTGGGTGATATCCGATGATAAATAAAAGGCCAATATTGGCCCGATATATCAGTCTAACCCTCATAACAATGATAGACAACTTTTAAAGATGAAATGTCACTGGAGCCTGTTATGTCACATCAACTTGCACACTGTACAAAAGAGCTTTCCGGCCATCCTCATAAAGATCTTTATAAGACTGGGCTCTTTGGGCAGCAGAGATATTTCCAAGCTTTAACTTTAACTTAACGGTACAGGTCCAACAAATCGCTCCATGGCCAATATGCACTAAAGCTGTGAAGCAGAAAAAAACAGGGATGCAGACTAGAAGTAAATTTCCCCGTACTGACATCTAGTGGTGGTGACATGCAATTGCAGGTAATTGTGGGCTCAAATGAGCGATGAATGATATTAGAAACGTTAGAAACAATATGCAGCAATTAAACCTTAAAGGTCCCATATTATGGAAAACGGTTTATTGAAAATTTGAAATCTGGAAGTCAACCCGTTTTTCTGTATTTTCCTTTTTCCCAAAACGGTGCCAAAGATAGGAGAAAAACAGCCCGTTTCAGAAAATGGTTCCTTTGGACGTCATAAGGTGCAAATCCAGCCCCCCTCAGAGCATGCCCACGCCCAGTTGAACAACCAATCCATTTACGTCGTCGCAAAATGCAGCTCACGGCAGTGCCGCAAGCCGTGCTTATGGTGCATTCCATTGTACTCGGAAATCGATAATTCAGAGTCGGTATTCCTAACTTCCAATCTAAATGTGTTCCAGTGCATCTGCTCGGGAAAACATAATCGCCCGCAGCAAACTCATGTTTGTATGGTAAGTCTCAGAATGTTACAAGCATCTAAACTCAACATCAACTACTACAGTGCCATTAGTGAAGAGAATCGCCGCATATTACATTCGGACGCCGTTTTTTCCGAGTACACTGGAATGCACCATTACTTTGCGACGACTGAAGCTAAAACAACATATCAGGAGATATATCAACTCTCCAGTTATTATTTTGTAGGATGCAGGCAGCAACATAGATCCCTGCACAGTCTCCCAACACGCGAAAATGCCAGGACAGAGTGGATTATTTTTATTTTTAACGACAACGGCTACAGTTTTTTCTGTGTGTGATGATCAGTCCTCAGACTGCTTGAGCAACGGCAGGATTAGCATCTAAATTGAAGCTTAAAGATGGAGCAATTCATAAGGTACGTGACCCATCTGCAAAATTGGAATCTGTAAGTGTCACCATGTTTTGATTTAATTTACCAAATTAGTCTGGTTAGTATATTCACTGCTGGTTAGCTAATGAGCTAGCGGGGCTAGCCACGGGCTTGTTGGGCGTGGAAGAAGTAAGAAAACTAAAGCTGGAGTCATTAAAAGTAAAGTAAAGTAAAAGTAAAGTTATTGGTTGGAGTCAGGACTCATCTTAAAGTTATTTGTTGGGACCAGTGTCTGTTTTATAAGTCTGTCGAACGTGTCAGGCTTGGTAAACTTTAGCCACCATTAGTACAATCGTGTTTGGTTGTTTGGCTGCGCTGTTTGGATGCAAATAGATTGCATCCAATAATATATTGGTTAACTGGCTCAACAAAATTGTCAATCCTAGCTTGTCTGCAAGTTGTATTCAATAAGCTTATGGACATGAGCCATAAATAGACCGGCTACAGCAGAGAGTGTCGCTCACACATCCACATCCACAAACACAAGGCACGAAAGTACAATATTACACAGAATTGTTATCATTGAGAAACTAAGTGGAACCGCCTCAGCTGCCTCTTCCCATTCTGGGTCAGACTCCGGCTCAAACATGTACTCAGTGTCTCAGTGTTGGTTCTGGAGCGGCCGCCATGGTTAGCATGAGCGCTCTGCTCTCCGCCTCCGCCAGGCGATCGCGTGTAGGTTGTATGTAATGAGCACTGCTCTGATTGGCCGCCTCACGCCGTGAGGCAGAGCAGTGCTCATTACATACAACCTACACGCCCTCAAAACAGCCTGTTCTTTACAATGGAGAAAATGAGAGACTGAAACACACACCACAGAAGCTGGTTTTAGGATTTTTTTTTATATAGACTTCACAAACGTCTTGTAAAGACCCCCAGGAACAGTTTAAATAGCCCAAAATGAGTACAATACCCCCCCTTTAAAGGAACACGGCAATTTTTTTGGGAGATGGTCAACTTAGCCATGAAGTGATCAGAACATGTATTCATCCCTTTTTCTTCACTTCTTCCAGTTGGCTCCATGCTAACACTTTGTCATGCACAATGTTGACTGGGCTCCATGCTAACACTTTAGCATACACTATGGTGAGTGATAGTAGGCTCCATGATAACACTTTTAGCATACACTATGGTGAGTGATAGTAGGCTCCGTGATAACACTTTTAGCATACACTATGGTGAGTGATAGTAGGCTCCATGCTAACACTATAGCTCACTCTAGTGAGTGATAGTAGGCTCTATGCTAACACTATAGCATACACTATAGTGAGTGTTACTGCGCTACTAGCATTGTCTTGAAAGTGAGAAAACTTGTAGCGTTCAGTAATTTTGAATGATATGTGGCTAAATCTGTCAGTCTTATGTAGTAATGTTAAGTAATGTTGTTTTGAACTACCGGGGACTACTCTGAGTTTCCATAGTTTTAAACTAAAGGTTGTGGGTAATGGCAGATACAAATATCTGCATAGTGGATGAATATATGGTTGCTACATCAGCTATATGAGTTAATGATATTACATTTTAATCTACAGACCATATAGTTAAAACATCTCGTTTTTTTTATTAGAAGCCTACTATCACTCAACATAGTGTATGCTAGGATGTCAGCACTATTCAGTTCAGTTCAGCGCAGTAGAGCTTCCCCCAGGGGCAATTGATGTGCAGCAGACAGTGTAAGTAGTGTAAGCTAAAGTGTTAGCATGGTAAAGAAATGGAGAGTAACCTAAATATATACTTCCATTGTTTATTTAACAAAACTGGTTAATCTAACAAAAACTCAGATATCCCTGAATGCACAAATATGGGAACTCCTTCAATCAATAACTTGTGGCCCCTCCTTTAGCAGCAGTGACTTAGAGTAAACGTCTCCTATAGCCACTGATTGTTTGGCATCTTCCTGGAGGGATTTACACCCACTCCATACAATTCAGTGAGGGTTGACGTCTGTGCCACATGAACAGCTGCTTCAGGTCCTGTCACAGCATCTCAATTAGATTTAGGTCAGCACTTTGACTTGGCCAATCCAAAACACTACACGTCTTCTTCCTGAGTCATTCTTTGGTAGATTTTCTTGAATGTTACAGATTGTCTTGTTGAACAGCCACTTTCTGCCCAGCTTTAGCTCTCAGACTGATGGCCTCACGTTCTGTTCTAGAATCCTCTGGTATCCGTCAGAATTCATGGTTCCCTTAATGATGTTGAGTCTTCCAGGTCCAGAGGAAGAAAAACAGCCCCAAACCATGACACTCCCACCACCATGCTTGGCACCACTGTAGGGTTAAGGTTAATATTAATATTTTATCGAAGGACGTTGATTTTTGCTGTTGCTGTCTTGTTAAATTCTCTCCATGTGTATATTATTTATCTCTCAGTGGACTGATGGAACCCAAATATTTTTGATATGACTGTCTAATCTTCTCCAGACTGGTGCTCAGTCACTAATCTCTTCCTGAGCTCCTCTGAGGTCCCCTTAGATCACAGCATAGTGATTTTCTTTCTCCTGCATTGTAACACCAAACTGACCAGGTTTCTCACCTGTATTTATGGGAGTGACACACAAACTCCTCCCCAAAGAAATTACCTTTGATTGGTTAACTTCCTACCCAAGTATTTACCACCTGATTCTACTGATTCACCTAATTCTTTTAAAACTATTACATGCGCAGTTTCCTCTAAAAAGAAACTGGTAAACATAGGTCCTTTATTTCAGTTAAGAAAATGCTCATTTTGAATTCAAGGTTTGCATCTATAACACACAAGGGGTTCAACTTTCAATCGTGACTATATATTCTCATCACTTAACAGGTAAGTTGATCAACGGCACAATCTACCTTTAAACACTCTCTCTCTCTCTCTGTCGTTCTCTCACTTTTCTCCAGCCTGTAACCTCCAATGTGTCAATTTAGAGGGTCTCAGCATTGAGATAATCACTGGATGAGGCTTCACACGTCTCATCTTTTATCACTGTTGCTGAGGGCTGGAACTGAGAGGGTCTGATCACTCACTGGCACACACACACACACACACACACACATAACCTCCATTTAGAGAGAGAAGGTCCTGAGAGAGAAAGAGATTCTTCATTAACATGGTAGTACAGCACACGCACACACGTTTCATTCAACTGTATTTCAATAAGATGGCGATAATAATAAATAAAGCACATTGAACTTTATTCAACTGAATTGAGAAAGTGTAAGTTAGACTCAAGGGCTTTGTTTTAGTTGAGAGCCAAACAATTAATACTGCTGCAGATTTTGTATATTTGTGTCAGAGGTTGCGGACTTATTGTAACAAAGATGAATATTGCCCAGTCAAACAGAATAATCCTCCTTTAATTGCTGAAAAGTTTTGTTTTTGTTAAACAAGAATACCAAGTCATTTACAGTCATAGCTCATTTATTTCTGTCTACGTCTATGTGGCAAGTTGCCACCGTACATAGGCAGGAGGAGAGTCAAGTGGCCAGCAGGGCCGTTTTATTTGCACAGCAGCAACATAATGACGGCCCGGGTTTTGACGGCAGCTGTTCGCCAGCGCCGTCTCCCTCCGCTGGCGCCCCTTCCTCGGTCCCGATGGACTAGCCGCGGAGCACCGAGGCTGCCCCAGCCCACCAGGCTTCCAGGGGCGTCCCGACCCAACCCCGACTGGTCAGCCCTTGCAGGCTGCTCCCGACTGCGTCCCCCGCGGACCTCGGCTGGACGCCGCGGCAGGAGACGGCCCGCTCCCGCTCCATCTCTCCTGCTGGTGCTGGCTCCGTCTCTCCTCCGCCGATCCTCGATCCTCGATCCTCCCGATCGCTGCCGGCTCCTGCACTCACTCCGCCAGCCTCTCACACTGGCGCACTCCCGCACTCGCTCATCCACACACAGGTTAAAAAGGCCCGGCTGCAATCAGCCTTAATTGGCCGCAGTCGCTGAGTCCAGCCCGAGCCTAACCCCCTCCCCCCCAGTCCGCCACAGTCTAGTTTACATTTCCCATGCATGCTTTATATATACACTACCAGTCAAAAGTTTGGACACACTTACTCATAGAAGGGTTTCTCTTTCTTTTTACTATTTTCCATATTTTGGAATAATAGTAAAGTCATCAAACTATGAAATAACACAAAAGGAATTATGCAGTGACCAAAAAAATGTTAAACAAATCGAAACTATCTTATATTTTAGATTCTTCAAAGTAGCCACCCTTTGACATTAGGCATTAACAAGCACAGAAATTCCACAAATTAACTTTTAAAGGCAATCACTATGTACGCCTTTAAAATGATGATTTAATCATTGTGGTTTGACATTCTCCACCTCTAAACAGTTCTTTTGGTCATTTAGAACTTGAAATTTGAAAAAAACTTTTGAAAAGAAATTCATACACAGGCATCAACTTCACTATTTATATTTGTCTAAGAAACTAATTCCAAGCATTTAAGCATAAGCCTTTAGATCAAAATGTCTTTAAGATCATGAGAAACAGTCAGGTGTGTCCAAACGTTTGACTGGTACTGTATACACAATTATTTGTTTTCCGTTTTAACTTTATGGTGTAAAACCTAGCTTGGAATTAACTGCTGTCCTGGCTAATAAAAATGCCCCAAATGAGACAATAAAGTTGGTAAAGTGACATGGGAGGGATTATTTCTTGGCAGAGACTTCTTCCTGTGGGTGTCAGGTGATTGACAGTAAGCAGGGCGTAGCGTAAGGTGCACACTGATATGAAAACACTCACCTCTGGCACAGTGAAATAACAATGAAACAGAAACCTTGACAAAACCAAATGGAGGCTTCGTGTTTACTGTGATGGATTATCTAGCTCAGGCAATTTTCAAGTTTGTGAAAGTTGTTTTTCGTACTGTACAAAAAATGTATGGCAGCAAATGGCTTCTTCTGAAGGTAGGAAAACAAGCCCTGTTATCTCCAACTATGCTGAGTGTGTGCAAACACCACCAGCACCAGGTCCACCTACTCAGGGATTAATTTGCAATTGAGGATCTGGATTTGCCTCCCCCATTGGTGATTTCAGCGGATGCTATTCGTCCGTGACAAGGGAAACTTCTACCACAGGCATGCATTGCACACAAAACACAATGGCGACATTTCAAAGCACCAATGCTTTGTCGAGAGAATCCAGTTATTGTTGCATAATCGCATTTATGCGGTGACAGTGATATATTTAGTGGCTGGTGATCGCTCATCTTTAGCAGCTTCAAGGAATGGATCTACAGAGGCTGTTTGGCGTCATGGCGCCACCGTGGCTTGACCAACTCTAGTTCTTCCTCAAGTTAGTTAGCTAGCTGGCTGGTTAGCGGAAATTGGTCAATGTCGCTCACCAACGACGTCAGATGTATGGACGACATAATTCATTTTGTGATTGGTTGTGGGGAAAACCAATCCCGGTGCTCAGCAATGCCTGTAGCAATGCCTCTCTTATAAATCTGTCAAACTGGAAGTACTTTCAGACTGAAAAATGAAGTGTGAAACAAACGAAATGGCCATTCAGTCTGAATATCAGGCTACTGCAACCTAGACCATTGGCACAATTATCCTCTATTATCCTCTCAAGTATATCTGTAACTATTGTATGCATGTCTCAACTTGATTTTACAATATTTTATATGAATTCTTATTAGTGATTTGACAACACAAGTATACTGTCATGCTAATAAAGCCATTCTGATTCTGAGAGAGAGAGAGAGGCTGATAGACAGATAGATTACATCAAAAACTCAGAAATGCCAAAAGCACATATGTACCTTTCATTCACATCATGGGTGAGATGGAAAGATAGAGAGTTTTGAACAACACGAGCAGGGGCGCTGAAAAAAAATAAATCCGAAAACAGGCAACATCATGGTGAGGCGGGATCACCAAAAGCGAAGAAAGAGAGGTGAGCATGAAAGAAAGCACAGTGAGGGAATAGAGAGAAAGTTTGGGCTGTAGGCTGAGTGAGAGTGATGAGAGGACTATCAAGTTTGACAGCAGGATGAACATGACTACTGCAGAGCCCCATCCATCAAAAGACCTGAGGCGTCCGTCAGATTGGTGATTTTGTGCCCATCTGCACAATGTTCTAATCCCGACGAACTGGAAGGACGGCGGGACGGGAGGCGGGAGGCGGGACGGTGGACAGAGGAGGTTTATGTCAAGGTACAAGGCAAACACAGGATGGGGGTGGGAGGAGCAGCGGGGATGAAGAGAGAATTAGAGTAAGAGAGAGAGAGAGAGAGAGAGAGAGAGAGAGATGTAGAGATGCTTCTTTGTAGAGATCAGAGACCATGGGGGCGACTATGTCTGCTTGGCTCACATAGGGATTGAGCTTTGCCAGTCATGGCCACATCAAAGCTCTGTCTGCCTGGCACCACAGAGCAAAAGACAAACCCCTATCCTTCCGGAGGATACACAGACACGCACACACTCACGCACACACACACACACACACTTGCACTTGTATTACTATACAGGACCTTCATTGACTACATTCATTCTCTAAACTCTAACCTTTCTAATCTTCACCCAACACCCAAGTCCTAATCTTAAACTAAATTTAACCTTAAAACCATAGGTGTTTTTAAGTGTCTCGGCTCAAGTCCAAGTCAAATCTCAAGAGATCTGTGACAAGTCTCTAGTTAATCAAGGGCAAGTCTCAAGTCAAGTCCCAAGTCTTTCAGCACAAGTCCAAGTCAAGTCCAAGACTTTCAGCACAAGTCCAAATCAAGTCAGAAGTCTTTCAGGTTTCTCTGAATGCTAGTAAAACCTTGTAGGTAATCACATCAACCATCTTTTCAGAATAAAGGCAAGCAAACATTGAAAATATAGATTTTTTAAAAAGTTGCAGCTGAATCTTCAGAGCACATAATATATGTCACTACTTGTGTTTTTTACAGCCTTTCGTGGCTCATCTTTACTAAGGTTGCCAATAATTCTGGGGGACTGTAGATCTCTGCAGATCAAACTACATATTTAATATGATTCATACGTTTGCATAATGACAGGCACAATATACATACAAAGAGGCCTCAATGATAAAGTTAAATATTTATAGAAACGAAAAAACAACTCTATCAATATGAAAAGTAGCCAAGGCTTTGCCGCCTACTGTTTTAGACGAACTACATAAAGAATTTAGGAGCACCAGGGGAAAGTGGCGAACACCTCAAGTTAATCAGAGAAGCCTACTGTACCAACTTTTTGTAGGCTGTGCATCAGAGAATATGAATGAATTAATGAATGAAAATTATTACTTAAACAGTTTCAGCAAAGATTGAGGAGCGCTGCAGGAGCACGACTCCTTCTAGTTAACCTAGATTATGACTTGGCGGCGGAGTTATTTATTAATTGTTACTCATTAGGCGTATCCACACCAGTCAAGTCAAGCCAAGTTTATTTATATAGCCCTTTATCACAAACAAGCCTCAAAGGACTTTACAGGCTTAACTAGGTCAGGTTGCTAGACAATTAGATCTGGTCAAGTTCCTGCTGCCAAGTCTCAAGTCAAGTTGAGTTTTAAGCAGTCAAGTCACAAGTAAATCAAGTCTCACAGCAGAGCAGTCCATATCAAGTTGCAAGCCCTGATTTTTGCAACTCAAGTCCGACTCGAGTGTCCAAGTGTCTGCCTAAACTTAATCCTAATTCAAATCTTAACCTTCACCCTAATATAAACCTAATCCACACACATAGACATTCACACACACACACACACACACACTGGCTGCTACAGTTCAGAGCTGGTGACTTGCCATTTTCAAGATCTGTTTCACCAGAACATGGAAATGTCAGTGTTGCTGACGGTTCAGAAAAAAAAGGTTTGAGTTGAAATGAAATTTCAAGATCAAAACCAAATCAAACTAGCAACTCAATACTCAATCAACAGTGTAATCTGTTTGAGTGAGGTAGTTATAGTGTTTTTTTTTCCAGCAAAGGTGCTGGGAGATTTAGAGGTCTCAATCTGGGCTGGATCAATACTGACACGTTGCGTGGGGTGGTGCTTTCCAGGCATCCGTCCTGCCCCATTTCCAGAGCACAACATCCAGATGCAGGAGGCTAATAGCTCATATCAATCACAGCCAGAACTGGTTCCACGGTGGAGCCACTGATTGTCAGTCAGAGGCTGGATGAATGGCACCTCTGTACTGTTGTGGAGACAAGCCAAGAGGCCCAGCGTGGGAGTGGAGAGAAATGTCTAGAGACCCTCACAGGCCTGAAATCTTTATTCCTGACTGTCCTCAGCCAGTTTAGCATATCAAAGTACTACAGGACAAAATAATGGAAACACCACAAGAAAAAGGACTAACTTTGAAGTAATTAATCATAATTACAAAGGCAGCTACACAGGCCAGTCATATTAAGTTGAATGCCAATGTGCAGCAGTATGTCTCAGCTTTTAAAGAGGTCTGACAATCACCACTTTATATGTGAGTTTTCAAAGCAACATGGGGCAACAAAAAAAGAGTTACAAAGAGGCCAAATAGTCAGTGGCTGAATTGCAGGAGCATCAGTCACAAAAATAGTCTGGAAAATCCTGACAACATATGCCAAACAGCATCAAGAGTGGTGTCAAGTCGATGGGGATAGACAGGATAGCCCTACTTCTTATTAGATACTTGATATTGTTAGGTGTTTCCATTATTTTGTCTACAACATTTATGGAGGAAATTCCCTTCTCAGGATATGACTATATGTACTGAGACAAGTCTGTCAGCAATAATCCACATAACTCCCAGCGTGGTGCCTTCAAACCCATTCTAACTGTGCATCTCTCTGGCTGGCCAGGCTGAAGAGGAGCTCTGGCTTCATCAGGCTGCTGAAATGACACCTTATGTTGCATTCAGGTCCCATGAGAAAGATGGTAAATACAAACTTCCTACTTGAAAATACCACTCACCTCAGCTTTCAGAGGCTGGATGAACACTGGCTACTTGTTGATTTTAGAATTGATTTTAAGATTTTATTACTTTTAAAGCAGTGAATAACTTGGCCCGGTCCTAGATCATGGAACCTTTATCTATGTTCAAGAGCACACTCTCCGATGTGCCTATAAAGCTCTTAACTGTCTCAAGCTTAAGAGATGGATGTTTTTCAGTCACTGCTCATTATTTCAGGTGGTAAATACTAATATGCCCACTAATATAGCTCACCTTGGCTGTCAGCTGGTAAATACTTGGGAACTCAGGGTTTGTTAATAGACCCTGATTTCTCTGACTTCTTGAACAAAATGAACAATATTCCTCTTAAAATGCCAAGTCAGGATACTACCGGTGAATTTTTGGTTTGTGGTTGACATTGTAATGTTTGATTTGCTGTAAAATAGTGTAGTGCCCTTGAAAGTGCTCTATTATTTTTTCTGCGGTTCATTCATTTGCAGTGCGTTTATGTTCCACAGTGGAAAAAATATGTATCCGCAGCTAATTTGTAGCTCATTTATTACTGGGTTACTGTATGATATGACCTGGGTAGGCTGGTTCATGTGATACAACTGGGATGGATGCATGGGAATTACATGCAAGAGTGAAATGAAATGTGAAATGAAAATGTGAAATGAATGTTAATGTTATTTCTTATAAAACTTAATTGTCAGCCCTTTGTGATGTTGATAATTATTTTGACTGCTCACATTCTTTGATGCTAGCCTAGCTTAGTTTAGCTTAGCGGTGAAGAGAAAACACGTGTGGAAGAGAACTTTTAGCACCGAATAACCTGAGTGAGTATGGCCTATATTTAGCTAACTAGCCATCATTCTAGGGTGCTAGCGTTCATTGTTTTAGCAGAAAATAAAATGTAATCTATTTTTTATGGGTGTCTTGTACTGCTGCAAATTGGTAGTGTTTAATAAATGTTCACTATTTTAGCTAAAGCTAATCACTGGTCTTTGCCTCCATAGTGCATTTCCTATTTGGGTTATTGGATACCCTGTACATCTTTAGGGAGGCATTGTGCCTTTTATGCATAGGCCTACTGGTTAATGGTATTACAATTTTACTTCCATAGCCAAGTGAGATTGTGGTTTATTCTTGGGGCTCCTGAGTCCAACTGACAGTTAACCTTTGAAATGTATCACTTGCTAAATTTCTTTGTAAGTGTGAAAAAGCTGGTCAGGACCAATCAAAGTCTACGGAAAACTTAGCGTCTTGACGGTTTCAAATGTGAACATCTCCAAGACGTCTCTATTAAACGTTGAGTCATTCTGGCTGCTGTTTCCATACCACGTGAACACAGCATTAAGCCCTCTGCTGGAAGACGTTACTTATTTCACCCGCAATCAATCAGCTTTAGGTAAGCTCAACTCTTCCGGAAAGCTACTGGCTGTGCATGCCGGGAGGTGAGGAGACAGGCAGCAGTCAAGTGCGTTCATGTGTTTCACAGTGGAGAGAAGGTTGGCATTTTGATTTGGGATTAAAGGTCATACGGAAGTATTAAAATGCTCATGCTCAACTTGTGCTAATCATTTTTCCACAGCTGCAAGTTTGGGAAAGAGGCAGCGCTTTCAGATCACCTTTGTCACAGTGTGTTGTCTCCCACTCTGCAGCAAAGTTTGGAGTAAACTGACAGCATGGAAAAAGATAAATAAGGATTTTCATTTCTCAGCATGTAATGAAAAATTGCACAGCACTTTCTCTCCTCACTGCATTTATCTCTACTATAGTTTAAAAAATCCTTATCCTCTAATTTACCACAATCACATTTTGCACAAAAACTACCTTTCTCCTCTTTCTCTCTGGTTTTTGTTTTTTTCAGGAGAGTGAAAGATATAGATCAATAAATTGAAGAATTAAGAACATCCAAACAACGGCAACATCTTTACTTTTTTCATTCATGCGTCGCAGAACATGCATAGAATTCAATTCCTTTTTAAGAAGTTTCTGCAAACTATTTCACTGGTGCCAGGCTGACTGAGTAACACATCTGCACACACCAGAAAACTCCCACTCAGAGAGGAGAGATTGAGGACGTCAGTGACAAATGTCTTGCATTAACTTTGTTGTTTATTTTTCCCCCGGAAGAAGTGAAATAACCCTATTAAATCAAGTAGTCACTTGGCCATTAATCTCAATGCAGCTGACTAGTCCCTCAAAGCTAATGGGGTTTAGAATTTGCATGAGGCGAGTTTACCCACAAAGCTTCGCCTAAGAGGATTGCTGTTCAGACAGAGAGCTTATTGTCACACTTGTTCATAGACATGGATTAACGATATAGGCCCAAAGAACTCTTACTAACTCTGTGGCAGCAACCCACAAGTTCCCCCTCACTGGCACAGATCTGCTTCAGATATTCAAAGTAAAATAGCTACAGTATGTACAGCAGACTATCTCCTATTTATGTTTTCCAAGGGTTTTGTTAACCATCCTTAAAAAGCATTTACTCGTTAATTTGATTGATAAACCTGCTTGACAGTTTCCATCTAGCTGGGTGAAGAGTCAACTAGGATTGCTCAATAATTCACCTTCGCTGACCCTCTTTGATTCGTATTCGCTGGGTGCAAAAACTCCTAATGACTTGCCATTGGAGTTGCCGTTTTCATAAACATCAAACATTTTCGCTTTTTGAAATTTTTGTCACATCTTTGCAATGTTGCAGTGTTCCTGAATTCCTGTTCTGTGGTGTCAACTTAGCTTTTTACATCATTTGAATAAGCCTCTTTCAGTGTGAGCGTGTCTGCTGTGTTTCATAGTGACTAAAGCTGCTTTGGAGGCTAAATATAACATGTATCCACTGCATTAATGCTTTAATATTTATCAGCTGAAAAAGGTGCTTGAAATGTGGCTTATATCCATGTTTAAAATTCAGCAGGAAAACAGCATAAATACACGAGTTGTGCCCAAGTTTTGGCACAGTTCAACCCTCAAGCCACACACATACTTTGCACCTCCAAGGTGATGCAAATCTGTCAATATTCCTTGAAACAATGAATAGTTTGTCCACCCTGCATTGTGTTACTGATCCGCAATATGAATTACAATTCTAATCTGAGAATGAGCCCTCCACTGCATAATAGCTGCTCAAGAGATACAAGTTGTTATGATGGGATATCAGAATTCTAGTTTATTCATTTGAGCAATGTGGAGCGCCAGTGATTCAATATCTGATATTCACGCAATGTAAACATCTACGTATCAGTTCTTTTTGGTAGCTAACTTGAAACCGGCGAAAGTCTAAACCGGCATGTTTGGGGGTTCAAACAGATGCTTTCGAGGGGAAGCACATCGGGATTCTTTCAGTTTCCATCCGTCAAGTTGGAGCAGGCAAAAAAACAAAGAGAGCCCCAGAGTGAAAAGATTAAAGTGAGAAAAGGACCCGGAGCAATCAAGTGCTGCTGCTGGCCTGATAAGCTTTGACGAAGGGCCCGATTCACGCTGGAATTGGGAAAGACCGGCAGCAATCAAATCATCACTGGGGTTTGAAGAACACACTTTGTCACAAGTATGTAGATCATTTACTTATTCTTCTCACAGATTGTAAGTAAGAGGAGGATAGCTACGTTAAGTTATGTCTGTTTTAGCTACCCTATTGGTGTTAACTCATTGAACCCCTAACAGCTTGAGTTGAGTTGCTCAGTGGCCAACAGTAGAAGACCGTGGTTGTACTGGGCAGCTCCCAGTGACCAGCAGTAGAAGACTGTGATTGTACTGGACAGCCCCCAGGGATGTGCAGGACATTACTGAGAAAGAGCATGAAGCTCAGCAAAACATCTGAAATAGTAAAGGTTGGTAAAAATAACTTTTTTCTTCAACCATTCCATCTTCCATCTCAATCATTTTTTTCTCTTCCCTCGTGACAGGTATGAAGACATGTTTATTCTGTTTGTACAGTATGTTATGGTTTCACAGGTATGTTTCTTTGGAGGCACTCTGATCCAAACATCACGCAGAAACCCATCAGAAAGGATTGCACCCTGAAAAGACATGGCATCTATCCAGGCGACTAGTACGGAGCTAGAGTTGTGACTGGCAGCAGTGGACATATCAGGGCAACCAGGTAAGTACAAAGGCTTGGATTTACCAGCATGGCATCCTCCCAGGCTTTGAGAGGAAGATGAGCCCACTACCTCCGCAGATGGCCGGGCTTACTGCAAAGCCTGAGCAGCATTGCTTTGTATTAGCTGAAGCTCTCCGTCAACAATATGGATGATGATTTTAATGGTCAGGAGTGCTGCAGCACAGGGAATCCAGGGACATAAAAGTCTCTTTGGCTGGCAGAGAAGTGAGGTCTGGGAGGAAGTGGAGGGCACAGGATGTAATTTGCAGGCCGAGTCATAGTGTGCTGGTGGGCCAGTTGGACCTGGATGGACAGGACTTCACTACGACAATGCCCGAGACAAAGCCTACTGGTCCACCTCTTGGCCAGAGCTCTGACTTAGCTTAAGCATATCATGTTCACTAGTCAGTCAGATTATGATGTCCTCCAGCTCATCTGACCACTTGTACCACACTGGAGTAGATCTTCAGCTGTTGCCCATAAGCCTTGGGAGAAGGATGCTACTGGCGACACAACAACCTGCTGAGGCTGTAGCAGACACCATCTGCAGAAGCGTCACCCAAAAGCAAAGCCCTCCAACCCAGCAAGGCAGGCCAAAGCTTTCACCAAAGCAGTGGACAAACCCCAACCGAGAGTATCAGCTGTGTTTGTGAGAACAGAGCGAGACCAGAAACCCTCACAGCGACCATGTTCAGGCCAAACTGTGACAACTGTTCACAGTCTATGAATAAATCTTGGAGAATAATAGACAAAGCTTTAATATTACAAACCAATATGTTTTGTCTCTAATAGCCAAATAAACTCTGACGAAGGCTATTACTGAGATACTTTTTAGGTTTTTGGTTTATTGGACAGTTCGCAATGGAGAGATCCCAGGATGTTGCAGATATATGGTATACTTTAGCCAACTGAACCACCAAGACACCTGATATGTTGTTTTAAACTTTAAAGTCTCTCCAAGAGCAATGATTTCATTTGTTGGTTCACTTTGATTCATGCACCTTGGAAGAGCTGCGAGGTTGCAACAGATTTTTTTACCCTCAGAGTCTACGAGTAGGAAACATTGGTTTGTCTGTTGTATACGGCTGCCAGAAATACTGTCCTCCCTTTATAGCCCAGCAGTCTCTAATGTCTCTAATAAAACAGCCTTTTCAGGTCCACTTGATGTAGCAGCTTCAGCTACAATCAGTCCATTGCCTTGTCGTCAACTGAAACACACATATATACAGAAAGGTAAATAAGGTTCAGTGTCCTAATAGGGCTGCTTTGGGTCTCTCTGACTCTTGACCAGCTCCATCCCCACATAGGCATTTTGCTGATGTCTGGATCATCAAAAGAGGTGGTCATGCTGGAACTGTCGTTCCACTGGGAGGATATGATGAGAGGAAGCCAATGACAGGAAAAGGGCCAAGTATGAACATTTGGTGGATAGGTCCTACAGGCAAGGCTGGCATTCATGATGTGTTGTCCATTGAGTTGGAATGTAAAGACTTTACAGGCCAGTCCCACTGCAGGCCCACCCTCTACAGGGATCACAGGACCAGTCTTGGGTGGTAACACCTTAAAGTTATATTATTACTTTCCCAGTAAGTCATTAAAAATTGTATCCATCCCCTGATTTGTTTGTCATAATTATTCATCCTACTCTCACACTGAGCTAGCCTAGGTGAGAAATGGCAGAAAAGTAGATTTTCTCTGGGTAGAAATATTCCCACTACTTTGATGAGAAATGGCAGAAAAGTTGACTTTCTGTGGGTGGAAGTATTCACACTAGTTTAATGAGAAATGCTAGAAAAGTTGACTTTCTGTGGGTGGAAGTATTCCCACTAGTTTGATTTTAGCAATCAATAACACTGGATATCATCCTGATTTGGTTTCTCTGATCATTCACATAGAAGCGCACAGAGGAGGCAATTGACTCATTAAATCAAGATTTTTGATCGATTTTTGAAGGTAAGAGAGGAGGAGTAATGGAAAAGTAATATAAGTAGTGTAACAAAGTACCTGTCCAAGGGAATAATAACTAAAGTAATGATTAAAGTAACAGTAATATTTTTATTATTATTATTTATAGCATTTTGTCATTAGTTTTTTTTATTTGCTAACTATACAGCTTCATAGTTTGAAATGCAGCATTGACTTTATGAATGCTCCTGCAAACAAGGCATTATTTATTATACACTTTCCCTACTGTTGTGTATCAGTTGAAATCCAATTATATTACATAACATTCAGAATACCACATTAGAGACAGGGAGCACACTTTGTTTCTCATATATCAAATGAGTATGAAACTTGACATTTGGTTTGTTTCATTGTTCTTTGAGTAATAGTTTGTTTGCTTTGATTTAAGTATGCACCTACATCTGTCGTGCAATTTTATCACACGGTGAGCTTTGAGGAAGAACAGAAATACGCTTCTTTGTATATTTGAACGTACAATCCCTTCGAAATCTGTCCCAGTGCTTGGCAAGGGACAGTAAATCTGCTACTGTATAAATAGATATTTTCATATTTTTAGAATGTCCTGATGATACTTTAGTAGAGAGATGGTATATAAATGTTACTTTTCATAAAGGTCCCAATATTATAGCACACATTCAGCAAACAACACTGTTAGTAACATCTGCAAGTAATAATTGTAAGCAAATGTTAAGAATGTATATTTAACATGGATGGAAATCGTCAGCTGCATATCTTCAGCTGCAAAATTCAATTTTTAGTGCTTTTATATATTTTATATATATATATTGTTTTTATTGCTTATTTTATATTCTATACATGCTTATATTCAATTTTTTCCCCTTGCTGGAGCCCATTACTTTTGCAGCTGCAATGACCTAATTTCCTCACAGGGATCAATAAAGTTTCATCTAATCTTATCATACTATAACAGGCAGCTGTTCCGTCTGAGAAAGAGAGAGAACCCACAGGCTGTTGGGAGTTCAGTACTGATCTGGAGTTCAGTAAAGTGCTGCTTTGGGCAGAAAATTGAGAAATCCATTGTGAAACAGGCTCATGTTTGGAGATCAACACAGCACTGCCATGCTTGATGGAGGTTAAATATATACAAATGCTTTTTGGCAGTGATTCCAGACCAGTAGCTGGCAAGAAAGTGGAACAGAGTCAAACTGAACAATGGCCTTATTATTGATATTAAATCTGCTTTGGGATAACAGAAGGCTAGAACAGGATACTGACACATGGGAATGATTTTTGTGTGCCTTTCAGCCACTTATCATTGCTCATGTTGCGTCTGTCTTGATTCAACAAACTAGCTTTCGACAGACTGGTGTTTTTAAAAAAAAAATCTCATGGGTTGACTTAAACCTCGATGGGTGGAGCCAAAGAACCATAGTGTTTTGGCATGCAAGTTAGCTAACTGGCAAACATGAATGGCAAAGAAGGTCAAAATATAACATTACTTTAACATTACTTTGCCAGAAAAAATATGTTTCCAACCAATGAGTCAATCAATGAGCAACTCTGCCTCTGGGAGATATATAATGGTATTCAGATATTCTAAAAATGAAACCAAAAAAAAAAAACACTGTGCATGTACAGCCATGCGATACATAAGCTTCCTGGCAGCCACACTGATACTTTAGCTCACTTGGTAAGATAGTGAACATTCTGCAGGGAATTGTGTAACAAGTAGCGTATAATAACTGATGTTGATTGTCTCTCTTACATGCAGGCAATGCTGCAGGGTAGACCATAAGTTTTCTCCTTCTATCAGGCCACAGAGTCAGCCAGAGTTCATGTATAATATAAAAAGTGACACAAGACAAGTCCAGGCTGGAGTGTCCAATGGATGGGCCAACAGATGGAGTGGCTGCATAATATATGTATTAACACTCTGGCAGTCTAACTAAATACTACTTAAGTGTACATCAATATATCATAGTCAAATTAATTGCAATACCTTGGTTTAATTACCGTAAACAAATGAGACCATGGTGGAGATGACTGGTATCCTCACGCCAGTGATATTGTTAATGCTAGTGTTTCTCTAAATGAAGACCACATTTCCCATAAACCCTGTTGCTTCCTTTCCACTTATTACTGTTGAAACGCAACCTTCTCTTCATTCATTTGAGCTTACTTATGTTCTTGTCAGGTGAATACACATTTCCTGGTGGTGGCCTTCAAAGTAACCTTCCATGCATTCTTTCACTTGGTTTTGCCTATTTTCATCTATTCTCACACAAACCACATACAGTAGGCCTGTATCTATTAAGAAGCTCAAGAAACAAAATCACCAGACATGGCTCTCTCTAACATCTGTCTCCATTTCTACTAACACCGAAAGGCAAATGAGGTCAACAGCAATTTTGTCAATTACAAAAGAACGGTAGATGCCATTTTGGTGTTGTAGTGGTCCATCAGTTGAAACATGGCAACATTGTTGCCCTTTGCCCTTTGTACATTCCCGTTGAGCATTGCCACTTTCCATTTCACTGCACACCCTGTGTGTGTATGTGACAAATAAAGTTCTTGAATCTTGAATCTTGGCAAGGGATGGAAGGACAAAAAGCTATGAAGATGCTCTTCATGGTCATAATGTCTCATTTTCAATAGCTATGAGCAGTAAAAAAAATAAAAATCAATCCATTGACCAAAAATAAAGATGGCAAGATTTAAGAGGATGAACAAAATGAATAAAAATGTATTATTCCAAGGTAATTGGTAAAACAAACCAGTGATGAGAGAATTAAAAAAAAAAAAATCATCCTCTTCATCTGTGTCCTCCTGCTCCTCCATGTGTCCCTGTCTGTTCTCCATAGTAATAGGCAGTCTGCCATGCAGTGCTGTGTTGTGCAGTATGCAGCACGCAACATTTGGTTAATGTGGTGCTGGGTGAAAAGTTAAGATATCTTTTCTGTAGAAAACACCCTGTGCAATCAAATGTGAAATAAAAAGAAATTCAGATAAGTAAAATAAATTCTAACTCAAATGTTGCAGGTTTGCAGAAAATAGTGAGTTGTTTTATTGGCTCTGTCCACTCTCTGCCCATCTTCACTACTACCAAATATTCAAGGAATAGAATCTGGTTTCTTTGAATGGGCAGTCCCCTTTTGGTGTAAATTCAATGCATGGAGTCAGTAATAATACAACCAGCTACCAACATGTTGGCTGGTATTACCTGATGATTTTTTAAGGCCTTAAAGTCCTTGATATTACTTAACGCCTACTGATTAGCCGAACATTAGGCTAACATATTATTTTAAATAGGATTTTTTTTTACCATTGTTGCTGCTCCCTATCACAATTATAGCAAAATGAGAGCTTAATATCATGACAATTGAATCATAAGCCCAGACAATTTGTTATTTCAGCTTCTGTTTGATAATTTAGGACTATTTGGTTGTTACAGAGTTAACTGTAACTTTACCTTATATTATCTTTAGAGTGGGCTTGCTAGTTAGAGAGTATTAAGGCTAACATTAGCTTCAAGTTGGTGATTGCAGGCTTAGCATAAACAGAAGCTAACATTATTGTGTTTAACTATTTGGTTGAATTTGTAGCTCATGTTATTTAGAATGGGCTAGCTACTAGTAGTATAATGTTAGCTTTAGTTGCCGAGCTTTGCATAAAGAGCAACTACAGGCGTTTGGTCTGTTTACAGTTACAACACAGCTGCTTTTGCATAAACACTACATCAATTTTACCATTGAACACTTTTTGAGTTTTGAGTTTTTGGTTGTGTTGGATAGGGTTATCTCTAAATTAAATGATTCAAGCACTTATATTTATATGGGATTCATCATAATCATATGACATGATCCATGTCGATTAGCAATCTGATTGAATGGTTTGTTAGCAGCGACAGCGTAGAGAAATAATGCTAGCTAAGGTAGTTTAGCATCAATTATGGTTGTTGGTTCTGTTTGTTTTTTTGATTAAATTGATATTGCCAACAATGCTGATAAAACAGTAAATTTTAAGACTCAATATAAGAGTAAATGGTTAAGATGGTTATGTGTGTTATATGTGTGTGTATGAGTGAGAGAAAAAAAGTGTGTGTATACCGTAGTTGAAGGCCTAGGTTCCCTTTATTACAGATCAAGAATCTGATCTAGAGGTTCATAATTATCCTTCTATCCCGTGATGCTTAGTAAAAAGCCTGGTATGCAGTCTGTCAAATCTTTATTTGAATGGATTCTCTGTTAAGCACCCTCTGATATCCATCATTAATGGGATGAGTCATTATGGGTCTATTTCAAGAGCAAACTGCACCCCTTGAGCAGTGTGATCAGATTAACCTTTTATTATTCTGTGGATCTGTGGAGTTTTTGAGATTGCCCAGTCAGAGAAAGTGTGACAACCCTAATTTCTCGACACATATGTCTTGCAGAAGTCAGTTAAAACTATAATTCCACATTTTGTGTGATTCTGGTGATATCTTTGGTGCTCAGCGCTCATCGCTGTGGTGTTTCTGCACTGCACCCAGAGGTCACCTGTCAATCAAAGTGTGTCCAGTGCTGTGACTTTTTCCTTGGATTTTCTGTTGATGATGTAGGTGACGTTCTTTTCTTTGTTGGTTCAGCCATGGTGGCTATCGTTGCTCACGCAAACTATCCACTATTTCTTCCAAACAAACTTCCTGTCTCCAGACCAAGACCTGCCTGACATTGGATGTTTAGAACAGCAAATGTAAAAGCTTTCATGAGCTGGCTAGAGGTTGAATCACTGTTGCTGTTATATCAATCAGTGATAAAGAAAAGCAAAATGGACATTTTTATATGACAATTCAGTAGATTATTAATTTAACCCTTACGGTAGTGACAGCCTTGTTTTTTTACTGTCTGCTGTTGCTTGATGAGAGCAGGCAGTTGTGATTTTAGCAGCCCCGGCACAATAGTCGGAGTGCAGTTAGCACATGGTGCTGACATGCATACTGAGAAATCTCACTCCCCAAATGACTCTGTAAACAAGATGTGAGGGCAGTGCCGGTAACATAATTCGCAGGAATAAGTGTCAGAGTGCAGTTATTGCATTATTTAGAGTGCCATAAAGAGCCAGGCTATTGATTTGAGAGCAGAAGCGGCTCCCCAGTTATTTCTGTCGTCGTCACTCTCATTAAACTGATGTATGGCACTTGCTATTCTTCTCTCTGCCTCTCCTTTGTGCCCTCGTTTCTCCCTCTCACTTTGTATGCGTTCTGTCTGGATGTCTGCTCCAAAACAAAAGCGCGTCGGGGAGGAACGCACTTGATCGCCCCCAGCTCATAGATACCCATTTAAACTGTGTTTTGTTCATTTTTGCGCGTTTTCTTTTCTTCTTCTTTTCACGGTGTTAGCCACGATCGCTTGAACTTGTCTTGGTCACTTTTTGCTGTCACCAGACGGCAGGAACGAATGGATACCACATAATAGACTGACTGCAGTGTTATCGAACACATTTTTTTTTCTTTTAATATTTTTGATTGAAGCTGCTGATAGATTATATTTTGTGCTGTTATTCAATATCTTTAATTTGACCATTTCAGTGCAAAAACAAATCCCAGAATTCCCCCAGAATTCTAGCCTCTGAAACAACATTTAGACCATCATGGGACACTAAAACTCTCCACTGAAACCAATTCGAATTAAATTATTTTACGTGGGTTAGCAACTCCTTAAAGGAAGTTTTTGGTAGATTGTTCAACTTAGAAGACAGACACCAAAATCACCCACGTGTCCCCAGTAGATTGTTGGCTCCGTGATAACACTTTAGCACATGGATGTTATTGTTCTCATCACTTAACAGCACAACAATGTGTTCACACCGTGAGCACCGTGATCAACAAATCACTGAGAGGCCATTCACTTCCTACTGAGCTGCTGATGTGAGCTTCACGAAAATAGTTCACGTCTGGCAAGTGCTCAATGGATGAGAAGTTGACTACAGCCATTCAGAGCTTCCCAAGTTCTCTTCAACTTTTATTTGAAAGACTACCGGAATGAATGACTCAAAAAATAATTTAATTGAGTTTTTTTCCCGGTGAATTCTATCCAGTGCTCGTCGGCTACCTGTGTTAACTTGTTAAAAAAGACGCAGCGGTATGAAAGGCAATAACAAAGCGGCAGGAAATATTTCAAAACTTTGTAGCTGTGGAGTACATAGATGCATAGATAGACATAGATGCAATCAGAGCCTCTCGCGCTGCCCACAATCAGTCAGAACCGAGAGACCCATCAGCCATGTGTCTTGCGGTGTCGACCCCCTGATATACGGCCATGGGACAATCAACCAAAAACATAGATCTGCTTAAAACACTTCATTCAGTACTTTTTTATTTTTATGTATTTTTAGAGTAGAACAAGTTAGTTTACTATGATATTTCAGGTGCTAAAATAGCTTCATGATAAAAAAAACTAAAAACTGCTGTGCTGCTATTGTAGTAAATTTTTTTATTGTTTCTGCAGATTCCAGAATGCCTGACAATGTTGAAGCCAAGCATGCTCATTTTGGATCCGTGGTACTGTGGGACAAACCCAGTCGCGTCTGTTAAACCCAAATATTATATTATTTCCCTCCAATGGGGATTAGAATATTTACTCTCTCACTTACGCACACACACACACACACACACACACACACACACACACAGACACATGCACAGACACACACAGACTATTAGTAATCCTGCCTCATCTGCTAAAACAAAGATTTGGTCTAGCTCCATGAACATGAAGAGCTACTAATCTGAGATCTGAGTCGACAAAGTAGAGGGAGATTTCTATAGGAAATCTATCTGCCAACGAGGATTCATTAACAAAGATATTAACACAATACAAACCTTAGATTTTTTTTTCAATACATCATTGACACTTATCCAAAGGACACACACACACACACACTCGCATACACACACAGACACATATATGTACATTTTGGTAAAAATTTGGTTAAACATATCAATATTTCTTAACAGAAAATGTGTGAATAGTCTCAACTTTTGTGAAAACACAGGCACCTCAATGGGACTTCATAATGCCCCATTCCCTTTTGAATGAATGAGACAAGCGGTGTCTAGCCACTTAAGTGTAGACCACCCGAGGAATACCGACTGCTGAGACTCAACTCGGGCTGGACGCCACGGGAGCATTGATTTGTCTTGTCATTTTATGAATAGGATGCTTTATTCCACAAGATTTCCAATGGCCTCCCTCCAGCGGGAAAAATAGGTGAAGATCGATACTGCGCGCAAGCAAAGACATCTCGCATTGAATGTCAAGTGAGAAAAAAAGATGTTTGTCTTCAGATAGTTCTTCCAGCCATGAGTGATGCGAGGCCAAAATATAAGTGAAGTGCTGAACAAGTGTCATGTAACAGAGGGTAAACCCACTTAAACCGTTTTTTCTTTCGTTTTTAGGCTGACATAAGTAAATTTATACTAAGCATCATAGTAAGTTGTTTCAACTGAGGATAGGTGATGATTCGGATAAATTATTGTTTATATTGGTGGTTACATGCATACATTCATCCATACATAAAATGTTACATTTGCTTTGCTGTCATGTTGGCACTGTAAGTGTATGAATTAATTAATTTTATTTTTGTTTTATGCAACCTCACATGGGGATCCTTTTTAAAAAAAATGTATACAGTACTTATTCACATCTAACCCTGAAATAAATCATCAAACATCACTTACACAAATAAATCAACTAGAAACTCCTCCTAGAAACCAATATCTCTGGAGTTATGCTGGCTGACAAAGATCACGATCCTTCTTGCACCTTTGAAATAGCAGAAATTAGAAAGTACTCTGTGTTTCTGTTTCAGCCAATAGATCAATAAGATCTTCATATAATATCTTCACACACTCATCCCTCCACTTTCCAAGTGTTTGATTGAATTTGCGAAATTGTTGGCGTCGTGTCAGAGTGTCAGAGACAGGGCATCACCCTGCTTAAAGTTGATGGTGCTGGAAACCAGTTATTTATAAAAGTTGTTTACCCTCACACATGCCCTAAAGGGCACAACATAGGCAGCAAATTGATTGCTCAAGTGTAAGTATGTCATGTTAGCAGTGTGTTACAGCATGATGTGTTCATCCTCATCTTGTTACAGATTAGCTTTGTTACAGAGTGTTGCAAAACCCAAATCTGTGTTTGACTGGAGGGAGACCTTCTATAACAGGTATTTGATAAGGTTCGACAGATATGGCTTTTTGAATGTTGATGCCGACATTTTGGATTAAAGTACCAAGAAGTATTATTTTGTGCCGACATTCAATATCTTGAAATTTGACCATTTCCACAAACTAAAAGTATTTGGGCCCAGGTCCACAAAAAGTTGACACAGGGACGAGCATGCTTAATCACCAAAATGACCAAATCAGAAAGCTATGCTACTCGCTAACCGTGCTCAATGAGTAGAAAGCTGCCTAATAGTGCTGGTCAAAAAATAAAGCCTCTTTGAGAGAGTCTTGTGGTGAGAGAGTGGTGCTCATGGGAGGAGACCAAGCAGTCAACCACTGCTCTCCACAAAAAAACATTGCTGCCTGTCTCAAGTTTGCCAAAGACCACCTGGATGTTCCACAAAGCTACGGAACAATGTCCTGTGGACAGATGAGGGCACAAGGATGGTCGGAGGAGAAAAAAACTCTGCAGACGAACAGAAAAACCTGATCCCAACTGTGAAGCATAGTGAAGGGAGCATCATGGTTTGGGACTTTGCTGCCTCAGGGCCTGGACGGCTTCAATCATCGAGGAAACAATGAATTCCAAATTGCATCAGGAAATTCTACAGAAGAATATCAGGGTAACGGTCCGTGATCTGAGGCTTAACAGAGGTTTGGTCATGCAGAATGCCAATGACCCCAAACACAAAAGCAGAGAGTCCAAGTCAGAGTTCTGACCTTAACCCTGTTGAAATGTTGTGGCATGACCTGATGCAAAAATATCAATGAACTGAAACAGTAAGGAGGAATGGTCCAAAATACCTCCTAACCGTTGTGCAGGTCTGATCAGCAACTACAGAAAACATTTTTCCAATCTAAGCTTTTAACATTTGATGTTTAAATAAAAATGTTTGTGTTATTTGTTAAATCACATTGTTTTTATCTATTTTTATGAGGTACAATGAGATCAGAACACATTTTAGAAGAAGGCAGGCAATAGAAAAGGGTTCACAAACTTTTTCTCACAACTGTATAAAGGGGCTCTAGGGTGCCAGGGTACCAGCCGTGGTGGATTAGTCTTATGGGTGAAGCAATCTGCGCTTGCAGTTGGCGATGAAGGGGCTAGCTGCTTGTGCGGTGCTCTTTTGGAGGGCTTGTTTGTGCACTTGATTTGCATAGTTTTCTTAGTGAATAAGACAAAACCTCTCTGTGCTCTTAGCTCAAGAAACTGAAGCCCCAAAAATACACAGATTGCCCTCACAACACTATTTTGTTTCCTTCAGAATTTGATTTTTTTGTCAAGGTGGAAATGCCTCTGAAACAGTATTTAGACCATCATGAGGCACTAAAACTCTTAATAATAATAAAGCCTGTACGTGCATACTTGTGTGCAATCTGACCAAAATCTTGTAATGGAATCAATTCAGGTTAAAAGGTTTCCCCTATCCTACAATAGCTATGTAATCAATCAGACTGCATCATGTCCATCGGTATTGCGGTGTACTGTGCATGGTAAAGGACCTTACCACAGTGGCATGGCATCATTTTCTTGCCGAAACAGCAATGATGATGATGAGGAGGGTGACGATCAGGGCTCCAGCCACCATGAGGTAGCACTTCCTCTTCCTTATCTGCCTCTGTGGGGAGAAAGGATACAGTAGGTATGGGTGGAGGTAAAGCACTGGACAGTCCCCTATGGGATCTTTTACATACCGTTCTGTGTGGACATGACCAAGGCAAAGGAATCCCCCACTAGGAAGAAATGATGATAGATGATGATAAATGATGATAAATTTGATATATTTATGTAGTGTATATGTTACAGTAAAGGGAACTTTTATATATACATTTATAAACATATATACATATATATGTATATACATTTACCGGTAAATGAGCACTTTTCCCACAGAGTTGGTAAATGTGCACATTTCCCAAGGGAAATCTAGAAAATGTGTATATTTCCATGTAAATGTCAGTGGAAAACGCCAGTCACAGTAGTGAGACTCTCTCAATGTCTTTCAGTGTCCTGCTGATCGCATTTCTGTAACATGTTGATTGCGCGTTGTACCACTGATATCGACTTTGTGATATCGCAGTAGCCTTAGGAACAGATTATTGTCTTTAAAATCACATTTAAATAATAGAAAAATAAAATCATAAAATAATAGAGAGGCAAGCATGTTTTGGCCCCCACATCTTCGTGGATGGAAATGTACTGGCTACTGCATCCACTACTGGACTAAAAGATAAAATCAATTAGGCATCAATTTATTGGCCAAACTACAATCTATGTTGAATACATAGGCTGTCAACACAGCAACGTCTTATCTACCGACAAAAGGTAAAGAGACACACGCCAATGCGCACCAGTTTTGGAGAAAAAAAAAGGCCTCAAATGCCTCCATCCTAACTATGTGATGGGTCAACTGGGAGGGGATGCATGAAAATTGGGAAATGCAGTGCAAAACACCAAAGCAATGACCTCTTATCACCATAGATGTCGCCAAAATCAAGATAAACTGCAGATTATCACGTTAAACTAAAGCTATAAACCAGCTACCTTTCATTAGTGGGCTGAAAGTTGTTTCCTTCATTCATTCACACCAGGAAAGTCAAACTATGGATACGATTTTTACCGTATTCTCTTCTTATTGTAGCCGATTTGCTCAGCAATAATATGACAGCTCAACTAAATGACTGCTGATACTTTGTAGTGTCAGCCAAGCTGTTGTATTAGTCTATTGTTTGCTTTAAGAAATGTAAGAGGAAATCTGAGTTGTACCTTAATTGTAATTGTAATTATTATTATTATTATTATTAGTTGTAAGATTCTATATAGATTATTATTTATGTTCCCGACCTTAATTATAGTTATCCATTAATCATAAGAATGTTATCTTTTTTTATTTCATTTTTGTCTGTACACTTCTTGAATCATAGATGGAGCAAGCTGTTGTAAAGGGGGTGGGACAGGAGTGGCAGTATACACCAGTGTTGCGTGCGACTGTGTCGGTCAGGTAGAGAGGGGGTGGGGGTGCCTTGGCAGAAGTTTGCTCAGGACCTCAGGGAGGCTAGGACCGGCACTAATTAGCAGTATTTATGATACATGTAAAAAGCGAGACAGGCTGGGAGTCAAAAGGGACCTGCGCAGTCGATAAGGAGGGAAAGAAACAAGGATCGAAATTGTTTGATCACCGAACATAAAACTCACAAAAGCGAGAACTTCAGAGTCACTCGCGTTCAGTCGGTTATTTTCAAGTGCTTACTTCCCTCAACTAGTTTTTCGACATTCTTTTTCCACTTCATTTCCAATATTGCCTGTAGTACAATTTGGACTTCAAATGCTTCAAACGTTTTCTCCACATGGCCCATTTTTGTTTTATTCCCCCATGTCAATTACTTGCCACTTTGAAAAAAAAAAAAAGTGCTGTGCTTACCATTGTAGACACTATGGTAAGCAGATAAATATGAAAGTAAATAGAGTGAAGAGCAGGGGTTAGGGGATATTTATATATTATCTTGCTCCTTGTCTCCTCAGGCGGTGACTATGTGTTGGAGCACAGAATCTATGTTGTTTTGAAATGCTTTTTCTTCTTTTTTTTTTGCCCCGTTTTATGCTACAAAGGAAGCGGGAGTAGCGGCGCTCGACCAGAGCCGAGGCTGGAGTCTTTAAATCCTGACGCGCTTCAAAGCACGGAGAGAGCAATTCATCTTCTTATCTGAGACTCAAAACAGGCTTTCTATGTGGACGAGAGAGAGAGGGAAAGAGAGAGAGAGAGGGAGGGAGGGAGAGAGAGAGAGAGAGAAGGGGAAGAGAAAAAAATGCTGTCGAGTAATTTTCCGTTTAAACGTTCCACTCCACAACAATTTGCATAAGCAGCCCTGCGTCTGTGATAAGAAGATTGGTAATTTTCAAAGGCTCTGTGGGGATTGAGAATTAAAAGCCTTTCTCCGCTATCTCCCCTCTTGCAGCTGGCCACCACAGATTCCCCGGCTTCTCTCGCGCATTTCCTCCTAAACTACGCCTTATAAACTTTCTCTGCCATCCTCTCCCTCTCTCTGCTCGGTCTGACAGTGCCGCGAATCTCTCCCTCTCGCTCTCTCCCTCTCTTTCTCTCTCCCTTTCTCTTTCTATTTCTTTTCCATCCCAGCGCTGCCATTATTTAGGGAGAACAGGAAAATAAATAAGGCAGAGAGGGAACAAAAAAGGGCTTAGTATAACAAAGGAAATGTTGCAGTATATTTCAACTGGAATTTTCCAGATTGCGGGGGAAGGCTGAGAGGTGGGACAGGGAGGCTCGGAGAGAGAGAGAGAGAGAGAGAGAGAGAGACAGAGACAGACAGACAGAGGAGAGGGGAGGGGTGCTCTTATCGCCAGTGACTTAATCTGCCAGAGAATGTGTCCTTAGTGCCAGCACTTCGGGGGCCTATGGGTGCTGCATCCCCTCAGGGAGAGGATAGGATCTCCCTTATTCACTCATCGCGTCTGATACGAGGACAGAAGTTCACGTCCGAGCTACGAGCTGATCGATACGGGGGGGTTTTCGAAAGGTTGATGCTGATAATTTTGGATTGAAGCTGCCGATATCGATGGCAAAACAGTGCGACAAATTACAAGCATGCAGTGTTTCTGCCAGAATTGTATTCTTGTTAGGGTGTAAAAGCCTCTGAAACAGCATTTAGACCACGGGGCTGTGAAACGTTCCACTGATACTCAGGACAACCAGCGTGGTATTTATCAGAACAATATCAGTCTCATATATCAGCATTTTTCAGTCTGGCCCCGATGTCTTTCTGCTCTAAGTCAACTAATCTGAATCTATACATACCCATTTTTATCAGTTTTCTCTGTCTGTCTGGATTTTCCCCTCTGCTTCTTCTCATGCAAATACCATTAGCTGTATTTTAAAGCTACACGAGTGCACCTTTGCACGTTGGCCGTGAGAAGTAACTGTTTAAATTTGGAGGACTTCAATGCCCGGGAAATCCTGTAAGGCGACGTCAGTGAACTGCACGCAGCGCGCTCATTTTTGGATTTCACTCTGAAGTTTCGATTCGTGTGGAGAAGAAGTGTCCATACCCCGACTTCAGAATTTCATTTGGGCAAACGAGGCGAATCTACAGCATCTCAGTTAGCGTGGATGAGGACGCTCTTCCCTGTTGTAGCCCCACTTTGTGATTTAGATTGATGAGATGGCTCGATTTCCACATACAAATCTTGCTTTGTGCTTTTAGGACTCTCTCTGTCTCTTTGTCTTGTGCATCATCTCTCTCTCTCTCTCTGCACCAATCAATTGAATGTTATTGTTAAAGAAATCACAGTATAAAGGTCTGCAGCGCTGGTCAAGGACAAGGAGGAAAGAAGAGTTTGAATGAAGAGGAAATGGAGAGGAGGAGAAAGCGAAAGCCTTTTTCCACCTTTCCTCTCCCGATATACCTGAGAACGTGCAGGAGTATTTCCTATTTAAAGACTCCTTTTCCTCCATAGAAAGACTGCAATGTAATGTCTAAAGCTAATAGGACTGCCATACAAACCGACCATCCATCTCATCTCATCTCCATCCCTCTTATACGGAAGGCAAACTCACAGTGTGTTTCGGGGGGGGGCGGGGGGCAAAGTTATTTACCTTGTGTGACATGAGAAATGTCTTCATAACACCACAATAATGCAAAGCGATGATTAAGGACATCGTATTATTCTCCCTTTATCGCATCTGGTCGGGAAAATTGGAAGTCCATAAAATAAATAATGTTTACTGCGGAATTGCCTGGCTTGTAATCGGCTTATATGCAATTTACATAAAATTCAGAGTCCCATGCAGTCACCCTGATTATGATATTTAAGAAGAGCGGCAAATAAACACAGACTTCACAGCCGATCCTGGCACCCTGGGAGGAAGCCCTGTGACAGCCATTGTGAACACTAGCAAAAAAAAATCAGTGTCGCCGACTTTACCGTGCCAGGAGAACGCTGTGAACACTAGGGTCAGACCAGTCCGCCGATATATTGCCTTAAAGGACCGCTAACCCTAAAAGTATTTCATTGGTCTGGTTTTCAGTGGAGAGTTTTAGTGCCCCGTGATGGTCTAAATGCTGTTTCAGAGGCTTTTCCACCCTGACGAGAATATAATTCTGGGAGGGGGGTTGAAACCCATATCGTTTCAACCTTAATGAAAACAAAATCAAAAGCTGGTGGAAAGTCACACATATAACTACTGTGGCCTCTGACCAGCGGCTGCGGATCTCATCGTCTAGAGAGACGCACAATAAAGCACTTTACAAGCACTTTTCATTCATCCGCCGTCTGAAATACTATGATAAAGGCGCTTTCTTTGACTCTTTACCCACAAAGGTATCTCTTTCAGTGCTATTGAGGTTTAACCTTGAGTGATTAAGGTGCGCTAACCTCAGAGAGCAGGAGCGCGGTGTGTACAATTACACTGGATTTGATAGGGGAGGCTTTATAGTGTCTTTCACATCCCGTCTTTGCAGGTGTGGGTGGAACCAGGCTTTTGTACCGTCGGCCCCACTGGGTTCAAGGGTTCAAATTATGAATTGGCTGTTGGAGGGAGGGGGGGTTGTAGTAGTAGTATCAGTAATCAGGGGTTGATGCACATATTGCGACACTCTTGAGACATACAGAAAATAACCCTTCTCCGTGGCAATACGGCGCACACACACCGGTTGCCAAACACAACCACATGCATAAAATAGTAATCTGTGAGATTCTTCTTTTTTTTTATTTTTGGTGCTCAGCGCTCGTTGCTGTGGTGTTTCTGCACTGCACTTCCCAGAGATTACCTGTCAATCAAACAATATGTCCAGTACTGTTATGTCTTTTTCTGCTGGAGTTTCTGTAGGTGGCGCTCTTTTCTTTGTCTGTTCAGCCATGGTGGCTACCGCTGCTCATGCTAACTACCCAGTTATTTTCATTCCAAACAAACCGGCTGTGCCCCGGAGGATCTTTCCCAGCTGTTCAGAACAGAAAATGTAAAAGCTTGCACGAACTGACTATAGGTTGAATCACTATTGCGTCAATGTCAATCGGCAATAGAGAGTAGCAAAATGGACATTTATTTCTATGAAAATGTTGTGGGTTATTACTTTAAAGGGGTAATTTATTTTAAAGATTTTTATTGCCCCATTAGAAAACTCCCCAGTTTCAAGACATTCCCAATCGCTTTACTTTTATTCCTCTCAGGGGAGCTCAGCTGCCCTTGAACTGCCTCATAAGTTGAACCCTGACCAGAGTCAATGAACATGCACCTGCATGAATTTTTAAACAGAGAGAGAGAGAGAGTGATACCAATGCAATGAATACACAGATCATTCATCAAAAAGGTAGTGCACCACACACACACATAAAGGCATATAAATGGTACAGACTTTATGTAGTAGTTATATATCTTTAACATTTTCATTCAAATAATAAAGATTTATTTAGAGGTTTTGGCAAAGCTGTTCATCTACCATTCACACCAAAGAAGTGGACTGATTGCTGGAGAAAGAGCACTACTGTCCAAAAACACGTTCAATTCACCGAAAAAAATGTCGCCATTTAGCAATTTAGCCTCGGTTCATTTGAAGTCCGGTTCCAGTTTTCCCTATACTTTAAAATGTCCGGCTGAGCTGTGGCAGAGCAGAGTGTCACCGAAATCAACTCGGTTAGCTCTAACCACTGTTATTTCCAGCCCATATCCCGCAAAGCAGCGTAAAGAGACCAGAGGGACGCTGCAGGAGCCGCAGAATGAGCGATCGGACAGGAAACCAGTTTGCCTCCGCTCTGTCAGAGTTAGCCGCTCCCAGTCCCAGTGCAGTTATCAGTCAGAGCTGATTAGGTTATTCTTTTTCATTATCTTATTTGTCAAAAGGGAAAACAATCTGCATGCATCCCTCTACTCATTCATCTATAAATGATCTCTCTTTTTGTCTTCTCTCTTTCTTTTTTATTCCACAGTTGCAGTAGCCTCTGCTCTGTATTATCTTCAATTTAGCCAGAGGAAAACTGTTACATTGATTTTTTTTTTTTTTAAGAATGATGCAGTCACTCGCAAGATACATTTTCAACGCTGAGGACGGGACTTTTAAGTCTCAGCTATGACGTCAGTATGGAACCACCCCCCTCCCTATCGAATAAATGACTTCTTCAATTATTTTGCAGGGTTTTTTTTTGCATGTGTGAAACGCTTGAAGCCGGCGCTCTTGTTTGCCGAAGTGTTAGAACATCTATGTTTTATTAGTAATTACAGACCGTCTTTGCACAGCAATCAACAATCAGAGTTCATCTTGCTCCGCTGAACACGGATTAGGTGATAAAACATCGGCGTAACTTGAGAAGCTCGGAGTGAGGAGAGTAATCTGCCTCTAGATAATGGATTATAGATTCAATTTATTTTCTGTGTAAAGCGAGCAGACATGGCGGTTCCACTGGAGGAAAATGACATCCGCTCTTAATTGACCATCGGTGGAGATGTGCACCGGCGCATGCAGACCGGCAACAAAGAGATGTCTGAATCTAACTCAGTGCGTGGCCCCCCCCCCGCTCCAAACCGCTCAATCTCTTTATTTAAAGTTCTCTCCATACCACGGCGCCATAAACGTCAATGTCACATTCATGTTGGGTTTACCGTAAATATGAGCTGGCTCCTGGGAAAAAAACCCATTCACATCAGCATCTAAATACAATTAGAACATGTGGGGATGTGGGAGGTGTTTTTTTTTTGTAGGCTCTGATAACCTCCCACTTGGTGACGTGACACCAAGTGAATATCTGCTGCAGTTCGTTTACGGTTGATTTTAAAGTAACTTGTTATTGACAACAATAGACCTCACAATCGGCATCTTGGATGTGGGCGTTCGAGGAGTTAAACTCAAGAGACGTCACCCTGACACTTCACTCCTCTCTAGCTGGATGCTAGCAAACTACCACGCAGTCGTTTGTCCAAATCGAGTTTGCTCTTTATCGAGCAGTATATAATTAATGAAACAAATTAAAACTTTAACTTTAAATCTTCGCACTTTAGCTGCAATCTCCCATAATCCTCTCCACGTGTACATCACACATGTCTATTAGTGTGCATGGGCTGCTGCCATACAGTGATGCAAGATGCTATATTATATATATAGCTAGCTCCTTTGATGAAGGTAAGACAACAAAATCACATGTATGTATGATTATGTGTGTAATATGTTTGCTAACGTTGCCGTATTCTCCGTAGAAGACGTGAAGGCAGCTGATGGAGTAGGGGAGCCACAGGGCTGGAATCACATTCAACGTGAACTGATTATTAATCAATAAACTGATCATTAAAGTATAAATCGATTATTAATCAGGTCTATATGTCACCGCAGGACTGTCTTTGTCCCTCTAGATGCTCATCACGACTCTCTTGCCTGTCTTTCTCTCCTCTCTCTCTCTCTTTGTTATTTCTCTTCCCTTCAGCTGCTCTGCCTCTCCGCGAGGAGGGCCGGCCCGTCTGGATTGGCAGAGAGCTAAATTGCTCAGCGTGAGCTTGGTCACGGCTCAGCTCTCCTTGAGATAATGAAATGACAATTAATGGGAAAGCTGTTGCCACTCGCTCATTTGCTCACTTTGCTCGCCCACTTGTGCCGCAGCAGCATGTAAGGACAGGCGGAGAAACCTTTAGACGTCGAACAGATGTTGATAGGACGGGCCCATTCGAACACTGGAAAATAAAAGTTGATCCATATCTGCTAAACGCATCGTTTGGGGAAACCGGAACCTAAACATCTTCCACGATAACAGTTTCCAAAAGCTGTTTTAATATGAATTTCTACTGTTCCTTGTCAAATGCTTGCTGTGCATATTGTCCCTCTGCTGAGTGTTTATTAGATGGGCGGCCATCGCTACTAGTCTACAATGTCAGGATAAAGATCTCGTGCATGAAGCCATCCTGCCCATGTAAAAGAAAGGTATATCCTTTATTAACCCGATGACACTTAAGTCAATACATTATTTACCATAGCCAGGGGGGCTACACGGCACAGAGCCAAACTGGCCTACTGAGATAATCCCTGACAGAATGGCAGAAGAGACATATATTTACTTGCAGAGAAAGAGTGAAAGCAGAACCCTTGGGGCATCTCATAAAATGTCTCTCCGCTATGTGCTATGAAGTGGAAATTCTAGCCACCCCCCCAAAAAAACAAAACAACTTAATTTCTATTTGCAGCCTGTTACAGCCGGTTGCCTATTGCGTGCATTTCCCTCTCCAAGTCAATAAACGTGTAGGGATAAAATTGCAAATGTATAACCATTATCTCAGTTGCAGTGACAAATTGGAATTATATATGTGGTTTTGTGTTTTACAAGACTCTAGGCAAGCATTTTATGTTTTCTTTCCCTCAATACAATTAATTTAGCTGAAGGCAAAAGCTAGTAAAGTATGACATGAAATTGCATCATATCCGTTATTATCCTAGTGGGGCATGTGATAAAGCAGTGTAATCTAGTTAGCAAAGTCCCTGTTTGCCTGGCTGATCAAACTAAGCTGGTTGCGACCGCATTAGCTATGTGGAAGCTAAATCAAGTACACAAAATGAAAGCAGGACACAGTGAAGGCTGAATGTTTCACAATGCCCGCACTGGCTCGGTGCGCATGTAGGTCAGCGTTACTGTACCTGGTGATGGTTGGCCTTTGCAAGCTCCTGATTGGCCAATTCCACGTTGGAGGACGTCGTCTGGATGTAATCTTCAATGCTGTCTGGTGAGACAAAGTGCAGATATTAGTGAGGTGATATTTATTCATCGACTACCTTATAAGTACACACTTTTGAATGCATTTTTTTTAAATTATAGAAATGTGTATATGCTTATATAACAGAGGTGATTTTCACCAAAATCTATTGCCTCATTTTGTCGCAAGACGTGTCCCCCTGTGTATGGAAAGCCAATAAACTGGTGGGCGGTCTCCCACTTCGGCTCCCTATTAAACCATTTTTGGAGGAACATGGAGGGAAAACAGCACTCTATATCCCCACTTCCTCCTTATTCTGAAATCCACAGCCACCTCCGCACAACAGCAATATATTTTATTTGAATTGGGCCACTGAAGGATGTGTTACGAAGTATCTCTACTGCTTCACACAAGCCGCTGAATCATCCCGAATCGAAGGTCGATACGTATCGTCCCTATGCATGGTCAACATGGACAGCACATTATGTGATATCATTAACCACTAGTCCTCTGTATTACCGAGCACTGCTCTCGTAGTTAACGCCATTAAAAACAGCATGGTGTCCTTTAAAGGCTGCCGATAGACAGAAGTTAATGGGATGAAATAGAGCGCATTTAATGAACCGAAATGTACAAAATATTTGGTACCACCACATAATTGCCAGGATGTATTTACAACTGGCCAATAACAGTGAAAGCGCTATTGATTTGCTCTCTGGAGTGCAAATGCTGCAACCTGTTCAGAGTTGTGTGTTGCAGTGGCCTCTGAGAATTACTGCTTGAGCTTAACTATTGAACTTAATGAGAACAGGCCTGCAGTACATCCTCTTAGCCACAGCTTGAATTCATTAATTACAATGATTGACTAAATGCACACATTTGGGTGGAAAAAAAAAAAAAGCAGTATAAAGTGCAGGAAAAAAAGGGTTTCTTTCATTCATTCATTCTGTCCCTCACTGGACAGGGGTTGTTCTTTGTATTGATGGTTAAGATCAGAAGGCTTTTGTAAGGCTGATACTGATCCAGATATTTTTGTGTTGAAGCTGCCGATGGGCAATATTTTGTCCAGATATTCAATATCTTTGAATTTGACCATTTTGATGCCAAAAACTTCAAAGACAAATTAATTGCATTTTTTCTTCATACTTGAGTAAATTATAAATAACAAATATAGTATATTTGGCATTAGGGCATCTATCCAAATGGATTAGCTGGGGAATTACAAGACAAACTTGACAGTGTCCTCTGCTAACCTACACATTATTATGCAGTGGTAGTATACTGATATTTCAGTATCACACACACACAAATACACATACAGATATAAACATTTGCACCACAAACAAGGATTCTGATTTCTTATGCCAGACATGTTAAAGGAAAAATAAAACGACTCGCGGTGTAATTCAACAACATATTGTCATTTTACAGCGGGCGTCCCGTGAGGACCAAATAATCACACATCTTTCTGTCGGATGTGAAGTTATTCTCTGATCAAAACAAGCCCCGGGCACATAAACGACAACCGCTGAATATTTTAACGTACCTGAAAAACAAAATTCATGTCTTCTTTTGATGCATACAAATGGAACAAAACCCCTCACTAACTCCATGCGGGTAAATTAACTCCAACAAAGAAAATGTCTGATGTGTCAGAGTTTATACCTTCCCAGTGAACGTGGGTTTTATATGTGCCCTTTCACAGCATGAACAGGCCACTGTAAGCCATAAAACAATCACGTATTATTCATATATGCCTTTCACTACACCGAGAAAGCCTTGTTCAAAAAAGCCGAGGGCAATTTAAGCGCACATCTTTTCAAAGGGGGAAAGGTCCATTATTGCATGGCTCTGTAATGATCTGACTGGACCTCTCGGGGACTTCTACTGTGGTATAATTCCATGAACTGCAGTCCCCCGCTATGCCTCTCCATCCATTTGGGTGGGAGCAGAACTGTTCTCCTCCACCTTCCCTGTGCAAATACCATGTTGATGAGCTTTCACGTGCAATAACATAAATGGTTTCTAAATGTATTGGTGCGCATGCATGTTTCATCATGCTGAAGTTGGTCTAGATGCAAGGGAAGCTCGCACTCACAAATGGAAAAAAATTTAAAGTTTACATTTTATTCTACAGCTGACCAATGAAGTGACACGTGCTGAAAGTAAAAAAAGTATAAAAAATTCATAATGATGTTGATGTCACTTTTCGCCACTTTCTTCTATGAACCCAAGTTCCTCTTGCATTTAGCCTTGACTAGATATATAATACCCCCAGGTATAACATTTTGCATTTTGAAACACTGAAGGAGGTTTACAGAAGATATGAACGATGATGAACGAAAAAAGAAAAAAGTAAAAAGAAAATCAACAGAAGTTGCTCACCCAGCACACAGGCCAAAAAATATTTTCTCTTCCTTGTTTGCGCGTTCTTTCCGCGTTGTGCGGCCTGTGGAACATGCATTAGTGTCTAACATTTGTTGGACTGTTAAAACGTTACTGTGTCTGTACCTCCTGTGAAGGAAAAAAAACTCATTCAGTTTACCCCATAGTCTTATAATGTTTTTTTTACATTTCTGCCAAGCTTGACTGAAGCCACACAGCATTGACATCAGAGTGTTGTTTTCCCTCAACGTTCCTCCAAAATGGTTTAATAGGGAGCCAAAGCGGATGCGATGTCATTGCATCTTGTACTCGTTCGGACGCCAGCTTGTTCCCAAGGCAGAGCTAACTTAATAATTCAAAGAGTGGTTTTTGGACTTGCGTGACACTGAAGTTATCTTCTTAACAGTTTTAGAGCAGTGTCTTTTTCAATGGCTCTCTACGGGGAAAATGCTTTTTAGGCCGCGTGAGTATTTTAGGCTGCAATACTAGTGTCGGCCACCATGTCAAATTGAGCTCAAGGCTTACGCCCCAATCACACTTATTGCGGTATTGCATTGCAGTGCAGCGGATGTTCATTTATTTCCAATTTCTTTGCGGCATTGTGTTGCGGCGAAGTTCACAAGATGCAAACGTTACATTTTGCGTATGCATCAAATCGTATTCGCGGTCAAAAAATACAGAAGAATATTGCGCTACTTATTGAGCTAGTGTGTGTTCCTAGCTATTTCTGCCCACCAAAATTGATTTACTGATTGATTGAAACATGTTTGAGGCTATACCGCAATGCAATATCAGTGTGATCGCAGCGTTAGACATGACACACTGGGCTGGTGTGGCTCATCCAGTAGACTTGTTACGATCGTGTACAGGACCCAAGTGCAAAACCACAGACCACAGAGACGGAGTTAGGAACAAAAAACAGGTTTACTCGGGGACAGTACAAAGGGTGACAAGGTAGGGATGGCAAGGGGAGACGGGCTGGTGCAGGAGCGGGATGAACAGAGTTGGGAGACAGGCAGACGGGTGACAGGCAGGGAACCGGGAGACAGGCAGGCAGGGTAGACAGGCGGTGGTAAGGTCGGCAGGTGGGGTCGGGGAAGGAGACTGGATCTGGGTAGAAGACAATCAGGATTAGTAAGGCGAAAAAGGAACTCCGAGAATAATTCATCAAAGCGGCCGAGAACGAGACTGACGGGGCAGTACAAACAACGATCGGGCGATGAGTGGATGGAAAGCCGGGTTTCTTATGCTGATGGTGATGAGATGATGCATAGCAGGTGTGCGGGGTAGAGCAGGTGAGCTGGAGGTGGTGATGATGCAGGGAGGAGCCGGAGTCTGGAGCCACGCCCGCCAACACACACACACACACACACACACACACACACACACACACAGACAGACAGAGACAGACAGGTAGAGACTGCTAGGAGGCAGAAGTGGAGGGCGTGGCAGGACTGACGGAAGCAGAGATGCAGGGATGCAAACTGCAAACTTAACAAGTTTCAAGTTTAAGTTTAAGTCAAGTTTATTGTCATATACTTGATAACAATGCAAACATCATTACCAGTAATGAAATTCCTGGTCTCAGAGCAAACTCAACTTTACATAGTAAGTAAAATAAGACAAATAAGTAAATGAGTAAAAATAAGGAAATACGCGATTAAAGAAAAATAAAATAACACAGTATTCATATGGTAATAAGGTGCAGAGAGAACCGGTGTAGTATAAATAATATGATAGTATTTACCTAAGAGTAAAAAAAATAAAATAATAATAATAATAATAAAATAAAAAAACTAATAATAGAGATATTTACAGGACTAAACACCGCAATGTAATACTAGTGTTTAGTCCTGTAAATATCTCTATTATTATTCAAGTTGTGAAAAAGGTGAGAGGACTGCGTGGGTAGGAGAAACACAGACCTAGTAGGGGGGTCTGGGGCCATGTCCCCCCAGAAAGAAATTTATTGAAAATAATCTTTTAAACGCTCCTCCTAACACTTGATGAATAACAGAGAGCTGGGGAGGAGAGAGTAGAAGTCTGGGGATAGAACAGGGGCTGGAGTGAGTTGTAGGTATTGTGGTATTGGCCACAACGGCACTACATCGTCCCTTCTGAACATCTCCACTGTGGTCTTGTTCCTGGACTGGAGGGTGTAATTCACGGTCTGGATTGCATTGAATGTGCACATGCTCATGTTGGTGCTCTTGGCATCGACGATATCATCCATAGAGCTGAATGATGATTCTACCGGAGGACCACGGAAGATGGAGAGTGCGCCTTTCACAACATGGCTGAGGGCTGGGTACGTTAATGACTCAATCACATGGGTCCACCACTATGTCTTCCCCCTCTCTGAAACTGGCCAAGCATGGATCCACGTGGTATCTGATGATCTCACTGTGAACATCACTCTCTGCTGGCGTGAGGTGTTGTAGCTTGGTGGTCAGCTTCCTCAGGTGGATCCCAGCCTGTGAGTGGCCCCTGAGGAGACAGTGACTGCAGGGTTGGAGTCTGTAGCGGCAACTTCTGCTGCATGTAAAGGCCAGTGGTGATATATGCCTTGGTCTGATCTCTTTCGGTCTGCAGCAGCTTATGGTACTAACAGTATGTCTGGGATTCCTGGTCCTGAATGTGTCTACTTCTCACTCCACATAGATCTCCCTGGCAGGAAGCAACTTGTTTTGGATGACCATCTTGGCTATAGCTTAACTTATTAGTGTTCAGCTTTGTTGAAGCAAGCCATGAACATCTCAAGCTGCTTGTCATGGAGCTTGTGCGTCAATGTCTGGCTCCCCTGTAAATGTTAAACAAAATGTTAGTGTAGAACAACTTCATTTTTCTCAGGGGAAACTTCAGTTGTAGTAGCCAGCAAGACACAGGCAGTACATAAAACAGGCATTAACTTTAAGCTTTGAAAAAAAAAATATATATTTTAAATTAATTCAAAATAAAATATTAAATATTGATGATAAAAGTCAAATAATATATATGTTAATAAAAATTAAGCAAGAGGTCATCTGATAACAAAGATGTTCTTGAGGTGCTCTAAATGTCTAACAGAAGTAGGCATAAAGCTATTGAGGGCTCTCCTTATCTTAAAGGGCATGGACCTCAATCTTCTATGTTGTGAAATGCAACATACAATATCTATTGGATCTACAAGTGTAGCAAACAGTCACAAGAACAGAATACCCACCTGGAAAACCATGGCAGCTCAGTTGTGGTGACCTTTCTGGTCACTTTCTTCTTTTTGTCCTTCTCTTGCTGTGTCATTGCCTGTGAAATAAGAGTTACGAAGGTAAGATTTTTGCTCATCATCTGTAACCACTATGTACTTAAACTCAATGCTAACGAGAACTTTACTTTTTCTGTTGAGGTCTTTGTGCAAAGACTTGACTCTTGCTTGTACAGCCAGCGATGGGGGACAACCCTCTGAGGAGTGGAGGCAGGGATGTGCATGTACTGACACAATTCCTTGAGGTACATCACCTGGCAACAAGAGAGATGATGAAATGATGTACATTTCCATGCACCATCCATCTTTGTAAAGGTAAAAACAAATTGACTGAGCTACCGTGATACAATGACATTTCCTAATTTTCCAAACGTTAGTGGAGTGAAGACGTTTCTTACCTCGCTGTCTGTTGTCTTCAATCCCCCAGGGCACAAACTGGTAGTGCTGATGAAACTGTCAAGTTGCCCTCAGAACCAGAATTTCAAATGTGCATGATATTTCATTAGCTCACGTTTACAGTTACAGTGTAATACACAGCAGAAATTTGATCTCGTACTTTTGATCTCTGTTCAGCGGATCTACACAAATCACGTAGGTAACCGATTTTGGCAAATTTCACAGAAGGGTGAGAAGTGCACATCCATGGGAAGGTCTTGGTGTATAGCCTGATTAGACTAAATAACCTGAGAGAGATACGTCACCTGCACATTTTGCTGATTTCTGATCAAGGTACATTACCGAATTTTGTTATTTTGAATTACGTTTGATGATTTTATGACTACTTTTAAGACCGGTTGCTACAGAGTCTTGGATCTTGGGCTTTCTAGTGAGATAGTATTAATATGGCTAACATTAGCTTCAGTTGGTGATTGCAAGCTTAGCAGAAGCTAACATTATTGTGTTGGGCAATTTTATGACTATTTGGTTGCTATAGAATTTGATTTCCTAAATAATAAATTATATACATACATACATTTCCTAAATATCTAAAGATATTTAGACATATAAGGACAAAAATTCATGAACTTAGATACAAGAAGTGTGAAGCGTGAAGTGCATTCATGGACAGGATCCATAGTTAAGTGTGTCAGTGGATGTGAGATGAGAGAAACACTACAGTTCCCCCAACAGGTACACAATCTCTTTCATCTCTACCATCACAGGCGTCATCAATATTGTCAATCTTAATATTAAAAATGTTGACGATGACAAAGTCAATGATTATATTTGTCTTAAGTTACTGTATATTCTTTCATTTATGTTGTAATACTTGGTCAAAGCATATTACTTTCAGAAAAACAAAAATGTTTCATGCTCAACTGATGCAATATTTAAACAGGCATTTGCTTTAAATGAGCATAAATAAATTAAAAGTACATGTATGTTTGTGTATATTCATTTGAAAATGCAGACATTTGATGTAGAATTTGTAGAATTTGTGCATTTGTGTCTGCATGAATACAATAAAGTAAATTACAATAATGATGCAATATCAAAGTTTTTGTCTTTTTTCTTATGTGTTGTTATTTCTCTCCCATTGATTTCAAGTGGTCTGTGTAGCATTTACCACTACCTAAGTGCTAAACTATGTCACACGCGGACACAAAAAACAATTTTTTATTTATGTCAAAATGAATGTAATCAGAATAGAAGCAGGAAAAAAAATTCTCCATAATGTGTGTTATTCATTGTTCTAAATGTTATCCATCCTAATTATAGAGTGACGGAAAAAAACTGGGTATTATTGTAAAATTGGGGTAAGCCAGTCTGAGTTTGAAGACTGACTCTAAAGGGTATTTAAAGGGCATCTACATTAGCCTGATTGAAAGCAACAGAGAAAAGGACACTCTACAACACAAAGGCAGCAATTAGTACAAGCTATTGCTCCCCATTCCATTCCAGAGAACCAAATCACACACAATCACGCACACACACAATCACACACACACACTTCACTGTTTTGCATGGTCAAGCAGCAATGTGCATGAATGTGCATTACTGTAATTGTAAATCTATTTATCTATACAAACTGCATTGAGCTCCTCATCTCTTGGGCAACAGTGGCTGTGAACAGCTGATTGGGTTTCTAAATGTCTCAGAATTGAATAGACATGGTTCATTTCTGTGCTTTATCTGACTGGGAACTGATCATTTCATCACTGATACATCTGACTGATTTTGTGTTTAGATAATATCAGCTTGTTAGCTAGCTAGTCATAGCATCTGGTCAGATAACCATCACTGTCTTGGCTATCTAGTAGAAGCTAGCGTTAGTATTAGCTAGTAGCTAACTAGCCATGTTAACTGAGCTGACTCTTCTCAAGCTACGTGTTTTGGAGTAGAGACTAGGGCCAAAGACAAGACAGTTTACTGTGTCACATTAACCTACATTTGGAGACAAATCTACCTCATCACACTATTCACTTTTACTTGTAACTTTACTGAATGCATCTACAGCCACACCACAACAATATTTTTCAGGTATATCTCTTTTTCTAGAGTGGTTGTTATAGATTTAGACATTATTGGCACACAGCCAATAGACCACGATGATGGAGCCAGACATTGTTGATAGGAGATTGGTGACCCAACTGCAGAGCTTCTGTATCTGGCTTATATCTGTGGCTTAGTTTAATTCATTTTTGGGTGATGGTTTATAGATATCAGGGTGTTTAGACATGTTGTCCTATGATCACTGTTTGTAGTAACCCATAGCATTTTGCTTCTCATCAAAGAATCTAAAAGCAAGGACTAGACTGATTCAGGGACAATGATGTAAACTATATTAAACACACCACACACACACACACACACACACACAACCACACACACACACACACACACACACACTATCTTACCTATGGCATCCCCTTGTTCATGGACCATGCTGGCCAGATCCCTCATGATTTGACTGACGTCCAGCATGTCTCTCTGTGGAGAAAACAGACAGACACAGACAGCTACTGTTAATCACACAGCCATTGGCTTAATTGTAGATCCATCTAGTGTGTAATCCTGATGCTCTGAAAGAGATAAACATACAGTAATACATTATGAAGAACACATATGACAAATCTAATGGATTTTTGCTGGCAATATGCACAGATTAATTAAATGTTGGGAGGTTTGCCAGACTAAAAGTTAAAATGCAGTTCAAAGTTTCCGTTCAATTATTTCTCTGTCAGGACACGGAATGAACTAGTGCAGCTATGGTTGACCGGAGCTAATTCTCCACAGTCTCCAAGCTTTGAATCTGCTCTCAATGTTTCAGCTCAAAGCAAAACGGCGGCTTATAAAACCTCTGTCTATCTCCCTCTCACAGGTCCCCCCCGTTCCTCCATTATGGCGCCATGCAATCACAGCTGCGTTTGTGTAGCCTAACCCACTGGGCCATCCATCACAGGTGGCGGAGATTGCTGTGGAAACTGGCAGCCATCCTGGCTCTTGGCAAATACCATTTGGATGGAACCAAAATGGCCCCTGGCAAACCTCATGATGCTAAAGACTTTTTTTTTGCATTTATCTTTGGGGCGACTCTGTCCATCATGCTGTAATAGAATAACAACAAATTTATTTTACCTGGCAAAGAGTCAGGCAATCGAGAGTCATTTCATCATAATGTCAGAACGCTGCGTAACCGTAGGAATGAGTGTGTGGACGTGAATGGGGGGGAGAGAGACACATGATGGGTTGGGTGGGGTTGGGACCCCTGCTTGAGGACAGAGTGGGTGGGCAGGCTTAGGGCCAAAATTGTGCCCTTTTCCATATTTCATGGGGGTTTATATTCTGCTCATGGCAGCTCTACCAGCCCTGGGATACTGGCATGGGGCTGAGAACCAGGCTCTGCAATCTTTCCATTCCATTTTCAACAAGAGGTTTTCTATTCTTATCACCTACTGCAACCATATCTACATTCCACTTAATTTGGTTCATACCCCAGCCCCGGTGTGAACCTGATTGGGTGCTACTGTCCCAGGGAAAGTGGGCGAAGGTCCTGGAAGTGCAGAAGCATCCTTCAACAAGACACTGAATCTCTACCAACTCCAAGGGGCACTGACCCTGAGCTCTGACCTCCCTGTGGATGAAGGCAGGCAAAAAATAAATCCCCCACAGGGATCAATGGACACAGAAGTTTTTAGATATTCCCCAGTGCTTATGTCTTAAGGTAGCCATTGAGTCAGACATGTCCTCAATGCCAAAGCTCACCTGTCTTGGTCTTCTGACACCCTCCAACAGTCCTGCTTCTGTTGTTATTGTGCCTTACTCGTGAAAAGAACACACTTGAACAAATGAAAGACGCCGAAGGTCTGTATATTTTCATTGGACTAAAATGTCAGGCAGCGATTCAGACATCTGTTCCATCTGACACAGAGGCCACTGCGGAGACAGCAAAAACACAATTAAACTTGAGGCTAAGATAAAAAGCCACAAAAACAAGCCTGCTGGCAGCATCTGATTGACACCTCAGTCACCAGCGCTGTTTGCCTCGTGTTTCTCCAGTCTTAGAGAATCTGTCTGATACCGGCAGATATGAGCACTTCAGGGAGAGATTGCTGGTCGATCCAAAGCCTCGCAACCTGCAGATTGTCTGACAGAGTAGGAGTGAGAAGGGAAAATGTGACTTCATTTTCTTGTATGAATCTCTCTTCATTGTGTTGCCTGAATCCCGGAGACGGTTCTCTTTATCCGTCTCTACAATACACAGAAATCAGTTGCAGGTTCAATGAGCGTTCCCCGTGTGATGAAACCTTCACTTTCTGCGCGTGTCTCGAAAGTCAAAGTTCAAGGCCGAATCCCAATTCACCCCTTAGCCCTTCCCCTCCGTTTTGTGAGTTCACGTGAAGGGGTAGGGTGTCCCGATTCTTGTTGGGATCGAGGGGTAGGGCGAAGTGCTAGGGCTACATGGCCCTCCAAACGGAGATTTTTCAGGGGCACACTACAAACCGAGGGCTATGAGAAATCTCCCAGAATGACCTGCGAATCAACTGGAAGATCATGGCGACCGCTACACTACCATCCAAAGTGAACCACAAATGTAGTATTTTCTTCGTTAATAAAGATTTTAAAAATATTCTAACCGTGGTATTATCTTAGTTTAATGTCGTTTCAATGTATTATAGACCTTTTCTTTATAACAAGCATAACAAAAAATCGCTAGTATGCCGATGTCTACCTCGCTAGTTACAACATTGTTTTTAGGCTGATTTGTGCATGACAGTCCCGCATTTTGACATATTTCCATGTCGCATTTCCCCCCTTTGATGGCATATGACGCCGAAATATAACTAAAGTTCGCCGAAGTATAACTAAGTTGCTGCACTTGTTACGGCTCCTCAAATATCAGTGCAGACTGGCAGGGTAACGTTAGGAGCACGGCTTGCTAGCCTACAGAGCACCGCTAACGCTATTCTGTCATGAAGTGGACTGATAATGAAGCAGTGGTCTTTTTTATTTGATGACTTGTTTGATCGATTGGTAGCATGAAACGTATAAATTGTGAACGAATCGCGAGCGTCCATGCTTTTCTATCTCCATCAGATGAATGGCAAATGTCACTGTGATAATACCATTATTGCCATAGTAATCTCCGATAACAAACTCGTCCCGTCTGTAGTAAACGTCATCGATGACGTATCAGCGTCTTGAAGGGTTGTCCCAATTCTTAGGGAGAGATTTCTACCACTACCCCTTGTGACTCTGTTCCGAGGGCCAAGGCGAAGGGCCAAGCCGAAGCCGTAGGGGTGAAAATGAGAATTGGGATTCGGCCCAACTCTTCATGAAAAGTAGAGCTATAAAAAGGTAGGCGCAGTTTTGATTGCCTTAGAAACGTACGATTGAACATCACAGTCGTGTCGCACAATGAAGACATTTGCAATCCAGTGTATGACAGCGAACAGGAGGGATTAGAGATGGTACCACATACAGTGCATGACTCATTGCATGAGTTCCATGCAATGGTGGCACTCAGCAGGATACATGCTAATACCTCTTTCAGTCTTACAATACTGTTCTGATGAGACAAATGGCCATGCATGGAGATCACTCCTTGTGCCTGCAGAGGGAACTGTGGCACAGGGAAGCACTCCTATCAGCCTCTGCTTGAATCGACTTCAATAATAGGAGCGTATTAGGTATGCAGCTCAGCCACAAGGAAGGAGGAACCGCCACATGGCTCAGAGCTCTGATAGACAGCGCGACCCCTGCAGAGGAGATTTAAGGCGTTTTCCCACCCAGTTCGTTCAGAGAAGTTATTTGGAACTCTGGAGTGGTTTTCCCCCACTTAGTTTGGTTCTTTTGGCCTCATGAGAACACAGCAATCAGACCGAGACCTTGTTGAGAGACAGGTTTCTCAGTATGTTTCCAAACCAACCCTGAAACTGTGGAGGGAGAACGTGATCTGAACATGATCAACTACAGGAAGCATTGTGCATTAAAACAAGCTGTGAATCATAGGGTAGGTTTTGGTACAGTATACAGTATCTTGTAAACTTTTTTTGGAGGCAGCATGTGCTATTGATGAATCAAGTGAAGTTTTCCAGAAGCAGTCTTGAAACATGTGACATCTGTCATTCTGCTCACCCACCACAGATGGGTATATGAACCAAAGAATGATAGCAAATGTGATGATCCACAAATACAGCTGATGCTCAAGAAAGGCTTTTGCTTCACGGAATTTCTGACCAAGGAGGGAAATGACCACTCCCACATGGCTTTGCGTAACAACTGGTCCTGGACCAAACCAAACAGACTGTTTGAAAATGTCTTAACGCCTGATCAGTCATGCTGCAACTTGTCCCAGCACTCTGCACCCACCAAGAATCATTTACACCGAAAATCAGAGTGGAAAAAGGGGGTGAAGAGATGGGAGGGTTAAAACATATACACATACATACATAGAAGCACTGCTTAAACAACAATGTGATTTATGAGAAAATACCATAATGTGTTGCCTTACAATCGTAAAATGCATATGACAGCAGTATATATTACAGATGAAGTACATTGGCTAGTCATGTGACGTCATTAAATTAATTTCCATAAAATACATTTTCACAAAAACCTTTATAATAGGTTTGTAGAAAAAGGTAGTTTTGTTTTTACCACATTGTGATGTAGTTTGATAGTATCCAGGTATAGAGTGATGCAGAGTGCATCAACCAGTTCTGTCATGTCAACTGTGATTTGAGAGCGTGCAGTGCCACTCTCCAGTATCCACTCTCCATAGGCACATTAGTCATCATCTGCTGTCAATGCTTGTCATTTCAAGTCCCTTCGGTCTCCACTGTACACTGGCAAATTCATAGCCTGATAATAGGGAAAAGAATTTGTGTTGTACCGTCTTAAAGCTGCACCGGTCCAGATTTTATGTAAAAACCCAGCTGTCTTATCAGGCTAAATCAAAAGTAGAGCTTCAAGAGGGACGAAACGTCCCATCCCCGCTAATGGAGACACCGTAGATTTGCCAGATTTGCCAGATTTGCCCAAATGAAATGCAGGTGTCAGGTATGGTCACTGATGGGGAAACCTTCTCCACACAGGAAGTGATGAATCATAACTCAATCATAATCAAGAGTACAATCTCCTGAACAGTAGCGGTTTGCCATCTCATTTACAAAGTAACATCAAAACATATGACTCATCATGTTTAATTGGAAATCTCATCTCATTATGTTCTATTGATACCCTGCACACTTTCCATCTTCAAGGTCTCTTCTTTTCTAAGGATGAATTTACACTAATTATCCACCTAGCTGGTACTAGGTAGGGCACTGTTTTTCCCCGTGAACAGCCTGAATTCTCGCAGGGCCGGATTCAACAAGGTGCTGGAAACGAGGGATCTTGATCGATGCCGACTCCACTCAGTTATATCACTAATATCCCGTTCTACCTCCTCCGGAAGGTTTCCATTGGGCTGAGATCTGGACTGAACTAAAGGGACAGTCATGTTCCTGAACCATCTTTATCCTGCTGGGAAGTTAGGTTCGCTGTGGTGTTCAAATGATGCTTCATTGGTACTGAGAATAACATGAGCCAGGAAAATAAACCCACACCATTACCCCATCGCTACCAGCCTGTACTGTTGACACCAGGCAGGTTGGATTCATGGATTCATACTGTGAACCTGCCATCAGCATGTCACAACAGAAACCATGATTCATCTGACTAGGCGACATTTTCCCACTCTTCAATCATCCAGTTTTGGTGATCATGTTTCCATCTACATCTTTTTTTTCGCTCTCTCTCTTTGATAAGTGTGTTTAATGCTGATATGAAATTCTCTCCGCATCTCCCACCCGAGCCCAAAGGCATCGGGCAACAGGACACAGTGTCACTGCCACAGCAGAAAAACTGTTAAGCAGATTTACTCGCACACTTACTGGTGAGAAAAGGGGAAGTGGGGGAGAGAAAAAAAAAACGATGACATTTCCCCACACCGACTTGCAAGGGGGCTTCAGCGTGAGACGTCCCTTTTTTTTTTTTTTTTTACCCTTGCTGAATGGCTTATAAGTGTAAAATCAAATGTTTCTTCTTCCGGCGGCAGCCCAAGGACCTAACACCCCTGAATACGCTAACGCAATGCCAAGAGCAAGGACGGCGAGGAGACAGAGCTGACAATGTTGGCAAAGAGGGCTGCAGATTGCCGAGGTTCAACTTCCCTCTTCTAATTCTACAATTTCCTAATAACAAGGACGGAACGAACAACTTACATTCTAACTGTACTTGTACTTTTATTATTTTATTGTACTTTTATTTTAGCATGCTTTGCCTGAAGCGAGTACACAGATTTTATAGGTTCTCCAAAAGCAATGTATTAAAAACTGGATTTAATTGGAAATTGTCTTCTCGGCTTTTTTTTTGCATTGCAGAAAAAGATCCTATGTAGTAATGACATTTTAAAGTAGCTACTTTTTACTTTTAGTCAAGCACATTTTTACACCATTTTTGTACTTTTTGTAAAATTTCAGCAATGTAACAGTGCATCTACTCAAGTAGGATATATCAGCACTCTTTCCATGCCTGCCTGATGCTGAATCTAATTTGTGCATTTTTAATAATGTATAAAAAAAAAAAATACTGCACCCATTATTTTCAGTCAGTGGATTACATTTCGGAGTAATGACACAAACTGTGAGAGAAAATTTACTGTGCCGATAATGTCACTCATTAGCAGGAGCCCCGAAACGTTTATTAGCAAACCTTAGTTTGGTCTGGCTTCGAATATCAGTGTTTGTATTTCACAGAACACTGACATTCTCATTATCTGGAGAACGCCGGCGAACAATAAGTGATCTGCCATCATGCTGTTTGCTTCAGTGTGTATAGAGAGAGGGGGGGGGGGACTTATATATTTTTTGATTGGCATGGTTAATAACAAATGCTTTTGCTAATAAACTGCTTTTCTCTGAGATCTTTTTTTCTGCCGAGGGTGTAAATGTCTGTTGTTTGTCTACTGGCACTGCTTTCTCGTGGTGTACTGTACCTGTCTTCACTCAAGGGTAAACTAGCTAGATAAACTGTCCTGAGGATACATTGGTAGGATAGACACGCTTTGCTGTGTTTTTTTTTTCTCCCCTCTTTCCTCTGGGCCAGGTGTTATATTCAGATTCCCCTTGAAAGCTGTCCTCTGTTATGCCCTGAGCTTTTTTTTTTTTTTTTTTTATGAATTCATTTTTGATGAAATGATCTCCTGTGCCAAAGCGTATAAGGTGCAGCTGGGAGGTGACAGTCTAAAGGGGGGAGATGGGGGGGCGGCAGAATATGCTGCAGAGGTTGGCTACTAATATTCTGACTTGTATCTCTTGTCAGAACATGTAGAATAATATAATGATACTCAAGGACGAGACGCCTAAATTCAATTACCTGTTCCCTGGGGGAGTTCGAAGCTGTCCCAGCAGACTGGTCCCAGAGAGGACTGTGGCAAAACACAGCAACCCCCCGGTGTAGGTGTGTGTATAAAGGGTTTGTAACCTCTGTATCCCCCAGGGACTACTGCAACTTACACTCACTGCACCATGACCTGCCTCCCCAGCTGCAGCCAGGAAGCCTTGGTTGAGTTCACACACACACACACACACACACACACACACACACACACACAGACACACGCACAAACTGTCTCTGAGGAAGGCTAAACTAACCTCAGAACCACATCACCCTCATTTCCAGAGAGAGAGAGAGAGGCTGATAGCGATGACACTAGAGTCTCTTGATCCTTGGGGAGGCTGGCAGAGTGAGGAGTGTTGAGACTCTCAGCAAACAGTGGTGATTTAGTGGAATGGAGTCGCCGGGATGGAGGGATGAGGGGGGGTGTTTAGGTGGAGAGAGTGGAGAGAGCGGAGGAAAGGATGTGAAAAAAAGCACAATGTCAGATACTATCACTCTCCCCAAAGGAACAACGTCAAGCCCCTCAGCACCTGCTGAGCACTGACGATGACATTTATACATGCCGCTATGACTAAAGCACAGGCCAGACGACCCTGTCTGAACACCAATCATCCGACTCGCCCATCTCGGCGGTCCGCTGAAATGAAGCTGTCATTCGCGCCGGGGATTTTTTCACTCTGTGTCACTCCGCAGGGAGAGATTGATGCTCTTCCGTTTTCACTCCTATTCAGCGTGGTTCCTGTGGCTGGATTAGCTGATTTGAACATTGATGAAGTTCAGACAACTCTGACTGGGCACGGAGATACATCTTCATTATGCCGCAAAGTGCTCCAAAAACATTATGATTAGTCTTCGAACCGCTGGATGGCTAACTCCAGCCAAAGCCGGACCCACCGTACACAACTTGTCATTTTAAAAGCAGACTGCAGCACCATGTGTCATCCGCTATGATTCAGCCATATGGTTTTTGAGACGGCTGATGAAGTGTCTTCAAAAGTTTCATCAACAGATTCCCCCACAAGTGGAGTGGCATCTTCAATAAACCCGACATCAGGGAGTGTCGTTCAAGACAACAAACATCAGCTCCACTTTGAAACGGGACTTATTTTGGTCGTCTGCGGCAGACTGACCCCGTCAATAGGAGGTCCCATCCATCTGACGGCTCATCTGATTCGCATCAGAGATATTTGGTTTGAGACCGATATGATTTCACAGTATCTAAGCACAGAATGTTGTGTTCTTATACACTGGTTCGAAAAGTAAGTCTGGAAACATTATGATTCCATACACACTTTGCCCAGGTAAAGGAACAAACAAGTCTATATAAGCACCTTAGTAATTGGGTACCATTCAATATCCTGCAGCTGCATGAGAGTGCTGTGACAAAATACTAATAAGTGGGGGAAGAGACAGAGTCTGTCTGAGTTTCTAGTTACTAACTTGGCATGTGTTGGCCTCTCGGGAGGCAATATTTGAAGGATAAAAACGTCTAGTTTTTTATTTATTAAATTCAGGTTTTTGGATGTCAGATGTCTGACTGTTTTGAAGGGATGGCCAAGGCTGTTCATTTGTTTTATCTAAGAGACTATGAGAGAATTAGATAGTAAACAGGTAAGCAAGCTTGTTACCAGAGGGTGAATGGTTAAAATCCCAAATGGGCAAATGGGGGTGGGGAAAGTGAATGGGTAACATTCTCCCTTCCATCAGCAGCTACAGTTGAGGTGCCATTGAGCCCCCAACTGCTCAGTGACCCCCAGTAGACTGTGGTTGTACTGGACAGGTTTCATTGTGAATGTGTAGAACTGTATGAATGTGAAGCAGGGTGTTGCCGGAAGAGTGTGGAGCTCCGTCAACATTCCCTGGATAAATAAAGGTTAAAAGAAAATAAAGAAAATAATAAAAATGCAGAAAATGTCAGAGCTCAATTCTGCAGCCGACATGAAATGCGTTGACAGATATGAAGTTGTTTGGATGGAGATACTGTTCTTACTTCAATCTGCAGCAGGGCCTCCTCTCTCTGGCGAAGCACCTCCACATCCTCCTCACTGATCTCGGACAGGAAGGCCTGGGTGTCGCCCTCTGAGCTGCCTGCTTCTCCTAACAGAGGACCCTCCACACTCTGCTCAGTGAAGGGTGTCTGGGGACTCTGTAGGTTAACACACACACACACACACACATACAAGTTACGTTTCCTGGAGAAAATAAGTGAGCAACTACAGAAGTAGCAGTAGTAGTGGTAGAGAGAATTGTACCGCCTGCACATGCACACACACACAGATGTATGCTACATGTGCAAACACAGGCAGAAGATTAAGAGTAGAGAAAGAGAGAGTGAGGCTTGGCTGAGTTTTTTTGCATTGCTAATGCATTCCACCTCTCTGTGGCTGACTGCACAGATAATTCATGGTAGAGGGCCAGTGTGGGTCAGAGCACAGGGACCAACCCGGGCTGAGTCACATTGCTCTGTCTACTCGCCATGATCTGACTCATCGCTCCTCAGCAAACTCTTAAAACATCATGCTCCCTCCTCCACATACATCCCCACAACAAAACTACAGAATACATTATTTTGTATCTCACACAGATGGTAAAGACTCTCAGGACTCTCGTTCTGACACCTCATCCACTGCGGCATCCAAACTTGGATGCTGCAAAAGAAGTTTACGCACTTTCTTTACTTTCCTGCAAAGAACAGTAGCTCTCCTTCCAGTCATTTCCATGGAAGTGTGGGTGTAATATTGTCACTTACAGATTTCAGTATTGATAAGCAAATATTTAGTCTGTTTACATATGGCATTAATGAAACCTCAAGGCAACTATTCACACATTGAAATACCCTGTTCCACTAAATCTGCAGCAGACAATACATCCTATTCTGTCTGTTTCTACTGCCAATACTATTACTTCTACTAGTACTGCTAATACTACTACTCCTTCTGGTATGACTACTACTAATACTGCTACAACCCCCTACTTCTACTACTGTTGCTACTACTAACTTTAGGCCATTAGCTGTGTGTTCAGTTCATCAGCTGTTATGGCTCCATCTGCAGCCGTTAGCATTAGCTACTATAGAGCCAGGAAAAAACAAATCAAAATAGAGATTAAATGGCTTACAAATCAGCCATTTATCCAATCTCATAGATACATGTGTATCAGGTGAAAGTTACATCTAACTCCCACTGGCATTAATATTGAGAGTACCAGCATGAAAACAGCCACTTGCGCTAGCTAGACTGATCAGGCAACCTACACATCACAGTGGTCAAACTTCATTTAAACAGTATGCCAGCAATCAAATGAATGTTAGCCGTTACTTATCCTGCCTAAAATTGTCTAGAATCTCTAATATTGGTTAACAAATCTAAATAGCTGCTGCTTAGAAATCACATAGAACTCTGTTTTACCAAGAAAAGGAAGGTTATAATAAAGTTAAATTACAATACAAAAACTCAGTTGAGCTTGAATTGCAACAGCCATCATTGTTGGATGTTAAAATTATTGATAGAAAGTCCAGCCAATGACAATAGTTTCAGTGTGAAAGCCAGCATATGATGTCTTGGATTCCGACAGATGATTGACCAAGAGTAAATGGCCCCGCCCCCAGGCTATGCTAGTTTACAGGACATCAAGTACAAGCCGACAAAACCTGAAGTTACAAATTTAAAAGTTAATAACATTTTTTTTAAGGAAATATTACTAGCTCCGTTAGCTGTGTTAACCCTAGTCCTAATATTATAAGCCAACACAAGAAAGCCTATCAGAAACACGCTATAGCTATGTGAAACATAAAAGTCTAACACCTAAGAACATGTGTCTTCACTTCTTATCTTTGCATCCTCATAATAATTCTTTGGTTGCTTATGTTGATTGTTAAAGTCCAAAAATATTTACTAAAGTTGCTACTCCAGATTCAGGTCCTTAAAGACTCTAGTGTGGGGAGACGAAAAATGCTTCCTTCCATCTAAAGGCTGCCTTTACCCTGTGAAAAAGGAAATATTCATTATTTAACTACACTTGTAAGTTAATTGACTAAGCCATATTAGTTTTTGGCATGCTTGGGTGAAAATAAACACTTTTTGCCTTCATTATAATAGTCTTACTTTTCAAGAGTAAAGTCATAAGGGTAGTTTGAAGCTATGTTGCAAATACTATTTCACAAAAATGTCTTTGAAAAAAAGTAATAACTATGTAAATGCAGAAGAACACTTACTGCATACTGTTAGGTAAAAAAGATCCCATTTCTTTAGGGGAAGTAGTGTGAAATTCTAATTCTAATTCAAAATGCAGGAAAATGGTTGTAAAAACACCATTTTACTGCTACTACAACAACAACAACAACTACTACTACTAGAGATAAGAAATTAAATGTGTACTGTACTGTACACCATAACCAGTGAACCAGTATTTCTAATACACAGTGTCTATGCATATGATGTATGGTGTAATAAACTAACATGGCCTATTAATCACCAAAATTTTGTATTTATATGGCTGATAACATGGGTAACAGAATGACCAATAAACCAATAAATTGTCTGAATAAACAAATTATATAAATGCCAATATCAAATCAAACAGGTGTATAAATACAACCAATGGACGAGAACCCTCAGTCCATGAAAATAACTGCAGGACAAAATCCAACGAAAGTTTGATATTAGCAGGCTAAAGGCCTGCAAAGATCTCCGTACTGCAGTGGTGCCCAACACAGTCCTCAAGTGCCCCATGTCCTGCAGCTCCAGCTCTACTCAAGCACACCTGAACCAATTAAGGTATTGTGAAAATATGAACCCTCTAATTGGTTCAGGTGTGCCTGAGTAGAGCTGGAGCTAAAACCTGCAGCACAAGGGGCACTTGGGGACTGGATTGGGCACCACTCTAATTGGTCAGATACTGAGATGTGAGTAATGACTGACAGTCCATCCTGAGTCATGACTTGGCAAAAAAGGTGGTGTGATGGCAGTGTGATGTATGGGCGCCCTTGAAACAGTTTAGGGGAGCCTTAACATTTTCAAAGACGTTGACTGCCATCCTTCACTCGTCACTAGAGAGCGCTTGACTCCAGGTCAAACGGGTCAAAGGACTGACCTTTTTAACTACTACTACTACTACTACTACTACTACTACTACAACTACTACTACTAATATTGCTACCACTATTACAATTAATACTACTACTGCTACCACTATTACTACTACTTCTGTTGCTACTGCTACTACTACCACTATTATTACTAGTACAACTACTGCTACTGCTGCTGCTTCTACTACTGTTGCTGCTACTACTGTTCCTACTACTATTATTTCAGCTGCATTGCGAAATACACTGGTCTTTGTAGGGGAGCGCAGACCACAAATGACGATGAGCTCTGTCCCTGATCTCGAGATTTGTTGCTCTAAAAAACGATTGGTGATTTTGCTGGAATCATCCATGTATGCTGCGAATGTGTTTTTTTCAATGAACTCACCGATCGGGGACCGTACTGCGTTGAAGGTAGTCACCGTTACATAATCTGTCCTCTAGCTTGCCGTTCCCAAATCCCTTTACCTCCAAGAGTCCGTCAGAGGGATATAAAAACCTTAATACAAACGTCTGTCCACTCTTTTTAAAGACTTAAAGACTTTATAGGCTGTTTTAAGAATGGTTAGTGGTTACATATGGCACTTTGTGGCTTCATAGTGGGCTCCAACCCCCACCCTGCTGAAGTGTCTTTGAGCAAGACACTGAATTCTGTAGCTGACCCTGACCTCTGGCCTCCCTGTGGAGGCTGTATATAGAATCAAAATGCTTTCCATGGTACTTAAATACTTCCACTGTACCTGCTGTAATAACACAGGTAAAATGGTCTGAAGCCCACTTAAACCCATACTGTTCATTGCCTGCTGTGCTGTTTAAGTAAAGCTCACTGTATTTCATCGAAGAGTAAAAACTAACATATGGGTGAGAGATGAGAATATCTATCTAGTGCCATGTGGGGATTGTTCTATATAGAGCCTTAATAAAAAAGTTGTTGCACTAGAAACAACTCAGATTAAGAGCTTCCAATAGACAACCAGTGCAGTATTGATCAATTCTACAATAAATATGTAATCAATCAACATGGACGACAAGGTGGACAACATTGAATGGACCAGATCTGATTTTTAATAAAAGGATAATAATCGGCCCTACATATCGTCAAATAAATATATCGGTCTAACACTAGCACCAAACACATTTCATGTATGATTTTGAGCTAAAAAAAATGTCTTACTTAACATCTTTATTTGTAAGACTTGCCTTACAAATGTCGTCATTAATTTTCAGATTTGCTAGATAGTATTTAGATATATCTAAATTCTATCAATACTATAATATTAGTGAATTAAGTTAATTTCAGAACCCGAGACAATGACTGTCCAGTATACTGAGAATACTTATAAACTTAATAAATACTTATTAAGAATTATAAAGGCCACAGCATGCCATTGCCTCACATGGCAGAATATAACATAAAAATGTATTGACCACACAATGAAATTTCCTGTCTCCGGATTAGCTGGAGGAGCGTATTCATCTCAGGCTTTATCGAGTCTTTGATAGGGATCTGTGTACGTCTCGGGTGTTGTTTTTCACAAAGGGAGTCTATGAATACAACCAATAAAAATCAAAAAGGGGAAGTCTAAAAAGTCTCCCTTTGAAGTCACGGAAATGTGAAATCATCTGCAGTGAACAATGAGAGGTTCACCTTCAAAAGAAATTGCTATTCACTTTGATGCATCCTAATAGCAACTGAACCGAGAGTAGTGTTGTGTTCAGATGGTCCAGCAACATATTTTGTTTGATCATTAGCAGCAGATGCCTGGACAGAACCCCCCTTTAGGATTTGGTTCGGCGAATTGCAGGTTCACAAAGAGTTTTAATATTTAAAACTCAAAATCAACCTCTATCCTCCTCCACTGTGATGTTTTTGAAAAAAAAAAAAAAAGCATTGAAATAAAGAGGGATCATCATCATCGTTTCATTCTCAGAGACTCTAAGAGGACCTGGTGGGATGACAGGGATTTTTTTTTAATATATTGTCATAGAGGTGGCAGATGGAATATGCAAACGGAGGTATATTTATTCTCTACAAAGTATAGCGGGACCCCCCACTTATATTACGGTCATTGTGTGCTATGGGGTAGTAAAAATCGTACTTACTGCTTCTTTAATGGTTGCATATGTTTCTATCACCCCATTTCTTATATTACACATCATGTATATTACTGTAAATTCACATATCCGCTTCCTTCAGTTTCCATATCCCTCTCATTGTTACATACTGCTAGTTTTCATAATGCTTTTTCATACTGTATACATACATAGATTTAAATCTTTTTTTTTTAAAGTTTTACATTATGATTATACGTCCTTATTAACATTTAACAAATACATATTTCACATGTATTCATCTATATTTAAGTAAGAAAGTAAATCTGTAGATGTTAATAATCCATACCATCTACTTGATGACATGGCTGCATATGTTTATATATAACCCCAAAATTATTTATATTATATTGTTCTTATTGTTTTATTTCTTTGTTGTTTTTATTGCTTATATTCTATTTTTCTTCCCTGCTGCATGCTATTACTATTTGCTTCCGCAACAACCCACAGTTTCATTTGATCTTATATTATTTAAGTAATCAATAATTAGGATTAATTCACTGAGTGTTAGATATTAATTCATAAATTGATTAATTTGTTAAAATCAATTAAAATACTGTAAAACTACCAAGATTTAGACTCAAACTAAAAAAAAACGATAGTAGTGATATTGAAGATGCGTATGTGATGAATGTAGTCCACTGTATTATAACAGTGCAATTGATGGAGCTTCAAAGGATCCCTTGTGAGGATGCAATCAAACACAGAAAGGCCATCTTATCATCCCCCTCTTTCATGAACGACGGTAGAACAAAGGCCAGACTTCCACCCTCCATATCAACTCACCTTCTTCTCGTCTTTCTGCACCGGGGGAAGCAAGGCCCTTGAGCGCTCTGCAATTTTCTGAAAGAGAAAGAAAGGAAGAGACGGGTTGAGCATTTTGTGCTTTTTTTTTGTTCCATTAAATGATAAGGTTGGAAGCATTTTTATTTTGTCTGTGTGTTGGACAAATGCCACTTAAAATGTGTATAAAATAAGTGTGTCGAGGTAGAAAGCCGCGCACATTAAGACTCAAGGATAAGGGCGTTCACTTTCACAATTCATATGCATATGTTATTGATACGGATTAGGCGTTGTAGAGCCCTGATAACATTTGTGGAAATGAACAACTCTCTCCCAAATAAACTGATGTAATTGAGATGGAAAATATGGAGCTGTTCAGTATAAAGATGACTGGCAGACGAATTTGGGCGGCTCATAATGCTGATTTGGGATTTTACACCAATCTCAATGTGCTTTTCTTCTATGGTTTTACTATAGGTCACCTTAACAATCTTTCCCAATTGTCTATGGAGCAGGTCTTTATTTTCCAGCTAGGTCCTGGATTCTATCTTTGGAGATATACTGAATTACTGATCGGGCTGTCCTTGACCCACAACGATGAATATGTTGTTTTTTAAAAGCAAAGAAGGGAATATACTATAAGGATACCTTTTGCAGATCCCCATAACGCTGGACAGATTCTGATAGTTCAGTCTTTAGTCTCGTCAGGCGCAGACGGTCCTGCTGTGAGAATAACAACACGAGATTAGCTTTAATTACCTCAAATTTTGTTTAATCCTCTGTTTATTCTTCCAATGAACGTGAATGAGGGAGAAAGAAAAGCGTGAAATACCCGTGAAGAGCCACTGATTATATCAGAGAGCTGTTTGATGAGTTGGCTGGTGCTGGTGATGACTTTGTTGGTTTGCTGCTGTGTGGCGTGTCTGGAGAAAAAAAAAGATTGAAACAGTGAGAGAGTAGACACATACACATATTGAGTGTGCTGTGAGTAGGATTTGACCGATGCAGGTTTTTGAAGGCTGATACTGATAGCCAATATTCAATATCTTTAAAAAATGTAGTAGTATTCAGTGTTTCCCCCAGAATTTCTGTTAGGGTGGAAACCGTGTTTGTGTACAAGCTATATTAATTAAATTCTTTTAGGTGGGTTGGCAGTTTTTTGAATGGTAAATCCACCCTAAAACACTTTAACAGCGATTGGCAATGTACCTTACGTTTCTGGGTCCACTTTGTTCTTTGGAGGTGTATTTGACGTCAAGATAAAAAGTTTCACCTATCTAAAACATCAACGGTAAACGTCGGGTTTTGGTGTCAGGCTCTCAGAATCAAAGAACAATGGTTTCTTTCTATACCGACGATCAACAATCGTACAGGGAGAATTCCATCGTAGAAGAGGAAGAGAGACCAATTTCTCCACCGACAGTAGCCAAGATAGACCAGAATGCAATGCAGCCACAAGACATGTTGTGTTTTGAGTAAGGGACACGGTTGTGATCATAGACATACCCCAATGTTCACAAACTGGTCAGCTAGCTAGCTATATTTGTATACACATATGCCCACCTTTTATTGACAGCAGCAAGTTCACACCCCTTCTTTCGGGCAGGGCAGGGTGACCTGCCTTAAAGGACTCACGTCCCCATAAACATTCAAATAAAAAAAAATAAAAAATGTAATGTGTAAAATAAATTCGAAAGTTTTCTATCTGTAGTCAGGGAGGAACCTCCATGATGCCAGTCAATGCAGCAAGCACACTGACTGATATTTCATAAAAAGCCAATATCAGCCCCATATGTTGGCAAACCCCTACATCAGTCTAACCCGACTTGTGAGTGAAGATTCTGGGGTGCAATACTCTCTGAGTCGGGGTGCTTTCAGAGTTACACTGTAGCGATTAAGAACCAACCAAGAACCAATTAAGTGGATCAATATGAACAGCTCTCTGACATAGTTGTACAGTGCCCCGCAGTCAAATCCTCCCCATCTCTGGATGTAGTTGCTGTGAAGCCTTGCCTTGGGTAAAGAGCTGAAGGAGCAGCCGGTGATCTCCCAGCACACATCCAAATATTCATATCTCTGCAGCAAGTCTGGTGGAAGTCTGGGTTAAGACAGTTATTAAATATCTATGCTGTCAGGTCATCCTGGGCTTACAACCCCTTCTCCCTCCCCCACGGGCCCAACTCACATCCCCAAGGCTTGACACTACAATGGACTGCCAACACAAACACACCTCTACTGTCACACACTCAAATATTGATCTAGAGCTGGTGGCAGGGAAGCAGACAGCCCATAGTGTATTGGGGCCGGAAGGGCCATGTCACTGTAATCTTCGTCCACTGTGAGAAAAGCCAATGCAACATGGTTGGAAAAAAAAATACCTCCCCAAAACTTCACCCATCACACCTATGCAGACCTGTGGTGGAGGGAGTTTGGGGGGGTTGGGGTCATAACTCTATGAAGATTTCTATAGGATTTCTTTAATGAAAGTACACAGGCTAGAAGTCTGCTCCTAGAAATAAAGGTTTTACTGTTTGGAAATAATTAAATTGGATTGCAGCCAGTCTCTTTACCCCGACCAAAGTCATAACAGTTCCGTGTGAAGGAATTTTATGTAATCAGGATTTAGTGAGGTGATGGGCTTTTAAATAGCCCAAAATGATGTGTAATAGCCACAGTTTTACAGTGTCAGATGGAAAAGTTGATTGGATGCTTGAGGTTAGCTGATATGATCATTATAAATTGATTGCAAAGTATGCAATATTGTATGGCAACAAAGAGAAAAATCAATGTATAAAGTAAAGCCTCAAAGAAACGACTCAATATAAGGAAACGAGGATGTACAGTTGCCAATCACCATTTAAAGCAAGGCAACAGTAACCATGTAGTCCCCAATGATGCAGTTCCCCTCTGGGCCAATCAGGAACAAACACATCACCTTGTTTAGACCTGGAATGGGAGCACCCCCCTTGGGCCAATCGGTGTAGTTTTCCAAATGCCGGGACACAGTGAGATGTGGTGATATGCATCATTACCACAACTGTCATCACAATCTAAATCATACCTGAGATATCAGGTATGACGGATCAACACATAAACTAATGAACACAAAGAATCTAAATCTAAAGAGTCCTTCCTGTCCATTTCTGCCCAGTATTGTATAGCTTATTACACTCTCACATGATTAGATTGCAAACCAAATAAAAAGAAAAACAATAGCGATCTTTTGCAATGGTAACTGTAATCAAAATGCATATAATTACATACAAAAATCGCATGTAATGAAAAACTATTTTCTCTGCCAATCAGAAAAATTATGTGATATTGGATTGTACATTACTTGATAGCTTGATTACTTGAGTGAAGGAGGAGAAGGAGGAATGAGAAAAAAGGTTTAAAAGGTCCCAAATAATTCTATTATTCATTTTCATACTCTTATTGGGTAATGAGTGAGCCAACCACCGAGCCAACATGGTAATCCAATGTTCCATGACTCATGATCAGAATAATGTTTTTCATGATGTTTTGCAAATTTATATGTAATTTGTAATTTACTTAAAAGGTTATTAAGTGAATGGACCATGATTTGGTGACAACACCTGCTGAGTGGAGGCTTTCCAGTTCAAATAGTCCAAACTGGCTAGATTTCAGGAAATGTTTAGTGACGGGAGCCAATCAGGACCAAGTCCAGACTGCCTGTAAATAATGGATTTAATAAAAATGCGATGACTTCAAATTTAACCACTCAAACAAAATCAAACTTCATTAAACATCTTTGTATGTATCATGTACAGTATGTAAATAAATGAAGGAAATTTTTAATTCCTATAATAGGGCCCCTTTAAACTAGAGGCAGGCTAAGGGAAGCGTGTGAAACCACGAGAGAAAAAGCTTTATATTATAAGTAGGACGTGATCGCAGCCCATCTGCTAAAAATACAGTCTGAGATGCATCAGCTCTGATGAGCTCTGATGAACCATCCATGAGTCAGCGGATGCCACGCCCACCACTGATATGTTACCAAACTCTCTGAGCTCGCCCACTACTGAGGACCCCCGAGAAGACCTCTGCAGTATCACAGCACACAGCGATGCATCTGCTCATCACTCTTCCCCCACAACAGGCTCAAGAGCCGGGGCCGCCAAAACAGCGTGCAAAAGATTGGAATTGCTCACACTGTGAATTTCAATCAGTCACCTCTGTTGTGTGTTGCTCCTGACTGCTTGTTGCTTGGTATTCCTTGGAGGTCTGACTGGTGAAGGAGAATTGAGGAGTCTGGGAGGAGCTGGCTGCAGGGGAGGGTAGGTGTAAAGGATTGGGGAGGTGCTGCTGTGATGTTTTTTTCTGACTCGCCATCGTTGGCCGGAGCGCTGGCAGCGCGGTGCGCGTCGCTTACCGGGCTCTGATGAGGATTAAAACCACAGAGCTGGCGTCGCTTCATTCACACCGCCGACCTCTCAGGGGCTTAGATGACAATGCAGAACCGTTGCAAAACTCGTGCTCGTCATGCATGCACGCAGCGCCTGATCTGTAAACACTCACACTTTTTGCATTAACATTTTAGGCAACGTGCTTATCCGGGGCAACTTCCAATGAGTTGCAACAGCAGAACAAGTTTCAATTTCTAGATCGACATTACAAGCAAAATTATACATACACACATACAAACGGATGCCACGGTTCTGAATCTCTGAGTCTGACATTTAAGCGAAATGTTTCTCAACACAATATATATATATCTCGGTTCAACATGTACACATAACTCTATGAGAGAGGTGCAGCGATGTGGGCTTGAGAAGCAGCGTGTTGTATAATGAGAGTGGGGAGGAATAGCTGGAAAGGTGCATCAGCATAGTCATGATCTCAACGTCTCAGTGACATTTCTACCTGTTTACAACCATGGTTGCAATGGATACTTTCTTCACTGTTGCGGAACGGCTTTTTTTGTGCAGAAATGTAATAAGTAATAGAAATGTCATTTATGCTTTTAAGCAGTTTTGTGACTGCAAGCTATAGTTAAAGGCATTGAGTGACATCATTATGAGCTGTTTCTGTTCATCAATGGAAATTTTGGGATTGGCAGGTTGCCAGTTTGAGTGAACGTAAGTAACGCTCTCCCCTCCCCTCGACACTTACCGCCGAGGTGCCCTTGAGCGTGGCACTGAAATCCCAAAAATGCGAAGCAGAGGGTGTTGCTAGTGTTTTGTAAGAATACATCTCAACTGCGAGTTTATTGGTTCAACATTAGTTGCAGTGTTTTTAGACTCACACTGCGTGAATCCAAAGCATCACACGCCGCTATTAACTCCCATTATCAAAATAGCATTTATGGCTAATTAGGCTAGCAGAAGACATGACACTTGAGTGGAATATCATAGTCTTAATCGCTAATTTCGCTAATAGTCTCTCTCCGTGGTACATTTTTCAGAAAAAATAAATAAACATCGGCTTATTTGGCATATTCGTTTTATGAATAATACATTTCATACTTCATCAGCTTTGTGGATTTTTAATAGGAATGTGACATTTTCTGGCAGCCCATTTCAGAGAGCAATCATATTTTGAGGTTGTTTATTGACACATTTCGTCTGTCTGATGACACAACATTTTCTTCCCCATCAAAAAAGGGGTTTTTAATTATTTAATTTAATTGCATTGAAACAAATAATAGTTGATGGGGTAAACATGCTGTAACGTATCATATAAAGATAAAACAGTGCATTGTTAAAGGATCCATGAAAATATGTTTTTTAATAAAAAAGTTTAAGTAGCATATCAAAAATTAAATATAAAAAGTTAGTAAACAGGTATTTTTTCTCTACAGTATGTCTCTGTTTGAACATAAAACACTTTTTTTTATTGCATTTAAATATTTATTATATTTTTTACTCTGGGACATTACATTTGGTTGTTATATTATACTTCATGTATTACATTACTGGTTGCTACAAGTGCATTAATATTTCATATTTGCTGTTGTTCAGGTGGAACATCAGTGTGAGTCCTCTATCTGGCAGATGCTGCACCATACGACACTGTGACCCCCTTTTTTAGCTAGAGACAGACCTTCAGACTGCTGGGGGCGCTCTCCTCCAAACGCCGCGGCTCGTCCTCCTGTGTGTTACGGCCGGCAACGCCGCTGAATGCCTAATTCGCTAACAAAGACAATGACACTCAGAGGGTGCCGGCCATTAATCCACTTAGACTTTTTCGCCATGTGCATTTTCCCGATTACGGGGGCGGGTCAAATTCTATTAACCGTGAGATTTGAGGTTTGTTTTTTTTTTGGCTGGAAGACAGGCGTGCAGATGGTAGGTTACCGTTCGAGCCAGGGGCGCAAACAAGATTTACTTTTTTTAAATTTCAGAATACTCAAAGAGTCTTGCTCAGTTTGAAGATCCGCTGTGTGTGACATGAATGCAACGTGCGCTTGCAAAGATCTGGTACTTGTATCTCTGGCCTGAAACAACACAGGACACAAAAACTCCATTGAAACCCAAAACATCTCATTAGAATCAAGTTAAGTTCTTCCCATAGTCAACCGGCGTAGTATTGATCAATTCTATAATAAATAAACAAGCTGCATCATATCAGAGGTGGATGACCGGAAATAACTGGTCCTACTGTTCCTTCATTCCAGTTCCGAACTCTAAAAAATCACCAGGAAATCCTTGGAAGATCAGGAACTCATCTGACTATTTCCTGGACAGGAGGTCTTTCAAGACACTCTGCTGAGTAACACATATCACCACATGGGGTGCAACTTGCATCAGTCTGAGGGACTGTATACATCCAGCATACATCTCGTCTGAGGGACTGTATACGTCTCGCCGCCGGACGAAAGCGGGAAGTTAAAAATAAAGCAGCTAAGCGATAAGTTTCCGAGGCGATCATAACAAAAATGGTCGATAGAATTGATGACATGCCAGCCGACACAGTGGGATGTAATGCATTTTAAACAGATGCAATCATCTCAGATTGGCCACTTTGTCATCAGCGTGGAATTTGGTAATTGCTGGCAGGCTTGACTAAAAAAAGAATAATCAATATGAAAGAGGGCGATGAAACAAAGGGAAAATAAGCACTTCTTTTCTGGGCAGCGGAGATAAATGCAACCCTTTATAACACTGTGCCGGACAGCCAAGCACGTAGAATGAAAGCTCAGGGGTTACTCGGAGGTGTGTGTGTGTGTGTGTGTATGTGTTACTCACAGACTCTGTCGCAGCTCTGCAGTATCTCTGGATGTTCCCAGTGATTGAAGATTCTTCTCTAGTGTGACAACTGCAGGAACAATGAAACAATACAAAGCTGAATAGGATGTGCTACACACACACACACACACACACACACACACACACACACAAACATACAGACTCCATTTTTCTGATGAATGGTCATCTCACCGTTGGTGTTGATCTGGAAGATATTGGAGGAGGTCTCCTGAAACACATCTTGCAGTTCTGAGGGGCTGACCTGCGTGGCTTTGGAGAAAACATGATATCAGCAAACACTTCGCAGCTCAGTGGAGCATGATGCCACTATAGACAGGGAGCCATAGCTGTAAGCTGAGCAATGGGGATGTATGGCCTTATATAATGTAAGATAATAAATACATACATTAAAAAATAATAATAATATTACATAAATACATAAATACACAAATAAATAAATAATAAAATAATAATAAATACTGATGTTTGAACAGTTTCATCATAGGGTGGGACTATAGATCGGTCCATTTGTTTGATCAGATTTTGACAATGCATCATCTCTGTGTTCCAGCATTTTCACACTAATTGGGGGGTGGGGGGGTATAAAGAAACTACAAGTTAAAACAAGGTGGCTTATTTGTTACTGATTGGCCCAGAGAGGGACTGCATCATTGGTGGGGTTTACTGTTGCCTTGCTTAGGCTTTTTAAGGCTTTGGAAGGTGAGATTTTGATGTAAAAATCCAGCCGTCTCATCAGCCTATAACACAAGAGAGATTCACCCTATTTTCCTGAACTAAATTCTGTTGTCAGCACAGTTTCCAGAGATCACGTTACCTATCCTTGGGGCTGCCAAATTGCAGTAGCAAAACGGACATTGATTTCGACAAAAATGTCGCAGATTATTGCTTCAATTATCAAATGTAGAAAAAGAAGAGTCATTAAAGTACCGGGAGGCTTCTGACCTGGAATCTAACCGCAATGGTCATGGCAGACTGGACAGGAAAAAAATAAAAAATAGGCATGGCACTGAGCCACGGGCTGGCAGCGGGAGCGGCGAGGCTCTCAGATAAGTTATGTGGGCAGCGCCATTTTCCCCGTTCAAAAAAGCACGTCATTGCGAAATGACGGGGAGGGTTAATGGCCCGGAGCCATTACAGCAGGTTGAGATCAACATCACGGCCTGTGCTACATGAGCTGCAACACATACACACACAAGCCAATCTCACCTTTGTTGAAAACCGCAATTGGCAAGTTTTTTTTTTTTTGGGACAATTCAAAAGCACTGCAGCTCTCACTGAAAAAAAAATGTACAGGTGCGAAAATGCTTGGAAATTCCAAGGTTTTTTTTCAGCATGAGAGGGGGATGAAATGTTGGCATGAAATAGTAGAGAAAAGAGAGGGACAATAAAAATGGATATTGGTGGTCTGGGCAGGGTAAAGAACACCTCCTCTGTACATCAGAAGTCATTAACGCGACTCACCGAGCTACACTGACAAATTGCCGAGGTAATAACATGATTGCACGCAGTCAAACGACTGGCATTACAAGACTGCGATGCATTGGGAAATGGGTAATTTTTCAATTAAATGACCTTTAGTGCCGTTTTAATGTTATCACCCTACCGCCCATCCACCCCCCACCGTTAACATGTGCTTCGTCCACCTCTCTCCTTCACGATGATGGATGGATATTCAATATTCATGCTGTAGTGGGGGTGGGGGGGGTGGCCTGGTCTATCTCAGGATGGACTTTCCAGAGTGGGTACATGTGTGTGTGTGTTTTTCCCATCATCAGTGATCCCGTGCTATCGTGCATTACTGCTCTGCAATGACAGAGATCCTCAGGGCAATTTGAAAGAAAACCCTGATCACACTGCCACGCTAAAACCACCTTCACCTGCTGAAATAATCTCTTGCGTCCCTGATGTCCTTGTATAGTATGCTTATATGTATTTGATCCTACCGGGGAGAGGGGTGGGGGCATACTGGGTGGATGGTAGGAGGGGTTAAAAGTGAGAGAAATATTTTTCCCCACTATGGAAGGATTACGCGAAGAAATGCCACTGTGGAAAGTAATGGGTGTATAGGTCGGGTTGGGAGTGGATGGGCGGAGACATCTACCTTCAACTCAGACTCCTAGGTTAAAAACCTATTTATTCTCTCTATCATTGGGCCAAACGTAGCTTTGCACATTTAGGGAGTGGCTCAGTCTCAGAGTCTTAGAGTAAGGTTAGACCAGTTAGCTTGCATTAGCTTACATCATGTCCTGGTCTCCCGGTTTACATGCTCCTGTCCACTCATGTCTGGTCTGGGTGTGTCTCCTATCTGTTTCCAGGCTGTGGCTGGGCAGTGATGCCTGACTGAGCTGCTGTTGACGCTCCACACCAGATCTGGACATGTCACCCAAGAGTCCTCATTGTGTTTATTCTATATACTTTATGTTCCATTTTGCTTGCTCACCCTCGGCAACTATTGCACGCCTGACCGTTCTGATAGGGGGATCCCTTCTCTGAGTAGCCCCACCCAAGGTTACTTCTATTTTTGTTCCTGAAAGGTTTTGTGGGAGTTTTTCTTTGTCCTCAGTGAGGGTCTAATGTTGGGGGGTGTCATGTACCACCATTTATTGTTTTCATAATGTGGGTGTTGTGAAGCCCTTTGAGACTGTAACTGTGATTAAGGGCTATACAAATAAACCTGACTCGACTTGGGTAAAATTCCCAACTCATGACAAGACGTTTTCTACTGTGAGTGGAGATATAATTTTCAGCAAATGTTTGTCTTATTTAACTATGACCAAAACTTTACTCCAACCTAAACTTAACCTAAACCTATAACCTTCGCCAAAGTTGCTTTAGTTGCCTAACCTGAACCATTTCACATGACGAACCCGTGAAAATCTGGCTGTCACATAATCCTTTCATGTCCACAACACTTAATCTAATCTACGTTTCAGAATGTGGGGTCATTTCACAACATTTTGTGTAGCTGTGTGACATCCACAGAGGGGTATTTTGTAACCCCCACACACACACCTTCTGGGAATTAACGGTTGGAGTAACAGGACCATTTCTGAACCTTTTTATCATTTTACCTGTTAGATCTAGCTGAGCTCCCCACATCCATAATCACATGAATACACCCACGGTCACTCTCTAAACACACATCGCATTATACTTCAAACTGCTCTCTCGCGTAAACACGTAGGCGCTTTTTTGAAACGGGTACTGATGTACACACTGGCTTCGAAAACCATTCAACTTCAAACTTGCCTCTCTGTCTTTCTCTGAGGTTAGAGCCGTCTCCCTGCAGCAGGGGTGTCAAACCATGTGCCACGGATCAGGGCCGAGAGTCTGCAGGTTTTCATTCCAACCGAAGACAGGTGACGTCATTGGTTATCACATCCTCAGCAAGAAAGGAGGGACTAATCAGTGAAATGACTGTGGTTGTCTTTGTAGTCTTTGGTTGGAACAGAAACCTGCATACTCTTGGACCTCCATGGCACATGGTTTGACCCCTGCCCTACAGTATATCCCTACAAGAAGGTCTCGAAATCTCAAGATGCCACGGATTGGATTTTGATGAAACTCGGAGGAATGGTGCATCTCACTGCTGTGTTCCAGCAGTTTCAAAAATTACACTACAATTTCACTACAATTACAGGTCAAAACAGGGCGACAAATTTGCTACCGATTGGCCCAGAGGGGAGACAGCATCATTCACTTTTATTCTTTTATTTATTATGTCGGTTGTATTTTACGTCATGTCTTGCACCTTGGTCCTGTGAGGAACGGTATTTGGCTGCATGTGCTACATGTATGGCTAAAATGGCGATAAACTCAACTTGAACTTGAACTTGAACTTCACGGGGGACGACATGTTCACTCGTCGCCTTGTTGAATTTTCAATAAATCCAATGTAGAAATACAATGTACATCAAAGTAATCTGGAATCTAGAGAAAGATGATACAAAGGGCTGAGAGAAAAAGGAAGATCACTTAACATATTTTCCAATTCCTAAGGTTACATCCCAGTGAAATGATTATAGATGCCAGCAGATTGGCACCACAGGTTTTTCAAAACCGCTGAATAACCAATACAAAAAGTGCCCCAATTTCTCCTACTGTAATGAGTGAGAAGCCCGAGCACGCCAGGGACGAATTAACATCATGCCCTCGCCGAGCAGACTGCCGATAGCACAAATGTGCTATCTGCAACACGTTCAATTATACTCTCAAATCAGAGAGGAACTTAATCAAGAGCTCCCATCTCATTATTCCCGAGGTCAACCGTTGTGTCTCTCCTCGGTGATGAAAGGAAACGCTCTTCCCAAAAATCTACCATTTGGGGACTGAGCAGTTGATTCAGAGAAGGGGAACCTGGCTTCGGCCCCAACAGACGGCGCTGCAGGTGAAGCCACCGTGGGTTCAACTGGGTTTGCACAATCTGATATTGATATTTTGTGGATTGAAGCTGCCAATAGCTGATATGTTGCGCTGATATTTTTGGAATTTGGCTATTTCTATGTTAAAAAAAAATCAGTGTTTTCCCCATAATGTTAATTGTTGTCAGGGTGGAAAAGCCTCTGAAATAGCATTTAGACCACAGGGCTGTAAAAGTCTCAGCTGAAACCCAGAATACAAATAATACAATAATAATGAGAAGGAGAAGAAAACATTCATCCATTCTTGTATGGAATCAAGATCAAGATGTCCGATTAGAGACAGTTCAGCCCATGTCAGCCGAAGCTCCAATGAAGTTAGCCCCATCTCATCTTAGTTCCATCTCAGCCTTTTCCCAAACTATTGAAGTTTTTACAGGTCCAAAAAAAACATTCAATGTCCATGGGGTGAGTAGGGAATGGGCTCTATTTTCGTGACAGTGCATGGTGGATGTTGGGGGCTTTGCACTGGCGAAGTGGCATTTTCGTTGGGCGCATACAGTTCCAGGTTCCAGGTTTTTATGCTTGCGTCACCCAGCCTGCTCAACCACATCAAAAGCGCATAGCACAAAAGCGCAGGTATGCTATTTTTGTGGTTGTACTGAGTGATGCACACATGAACAGCTTACTAACTCATTTTGTGGATCATAGTCAATTTTACTTAGATAGATAAGATGGAACATTTTTGATTCTAACTATATACATGTGGCTGCAGGTGTGAATAGTTGTCACCCACATAGAACTGTCAGTAATACTATCCACATCATCACCTGGATGTTTTGGCCAACAATGTAAATTGACCTTTTAGATATTAGATAATAAGCAATTTACAATTTCTCACCTGATATGCCAACCTCTATCCCCCCAAAACCTTCCAGACTGGGGATTTGGGGATGTGGGGATTGTGGATGTGGCCACATCCTCTGTAGATGTGTGGGACTGGCTGGTGGATGGCCCACCTCCTTTAGCCAAACTGCCCCTGTGGTTCACCGCCAACTTCTGTTTGGCTCTTTGCTTAATATCATTGAACCGTTTCCTACATTGGGCAACAGTTCTTGCTAGGACCGGAGCAACTCCTCCCAAGCTAATTTAACATCATCTGCCCTTATTTAAGGTGCCGTATATTTGCACAAGGACATCAGTTTCCTTTTGCGGCTTTTGTGGCGGACTGTTCTCATTTATCACCAAACTGTCAGAGCGCAGAGGTGCAGAGCGCACTGCTTTTAAAGGGACAAAAAAGAGGTGATTTGGACGCCATTATTGGCTCTATACAGTATATCGGTCTAGCCTTAGTTCTCACACCAATGAAACATGAAGGCTGAATGAATAGATGTGGATATTGACACTTCAAGTCTCAGTTCTTACAGCAATGATGCCGAATCCCATTAAAGAAACCTGCACACTCTGTGTTCACCTCGAACATGTACAAACTGGGCTATTGTAAGCATTTGGCTTGAGCTAGCTGCGAGGCATGGAGGGAGGAGGGAGCAAACCACTAGGATTCATAAAAGATTCACCTTGGCTTGACTGGGCGAACCCCCCCCCCCCACCACCACCTCCACCACCTCACCTGTCTGGAGGCGTTCTGCTCTGTTTAGTGTGCTATCATGTCCCTCGCAGCCAGAAAGCGCCGAAAAATGCAGAACAACATTCAATTATTATCATGAAAAGCTCCGGTTCCAGCGCACTTTGACTGAACACCACGCTGTTCAAATGCTCCAATTTGTCAGGACTTTTTGATGATAACCTCAGAATTTTCCCTCACTCACCGCTCGGCGGGAGAGAGACCGTTTGCAAACAGTGGGAGGAAAGGTTTCCAAAGATAACGAACATAAAGCCGCTAAAATGAATTAGGTTAAATATTGAGAAAAGGCTAAAGGTTTTGCCGTATTGATCTAATTTTCCGCGTGAGTTTTATAAGTTTTTACTTGTGATTCAAGTTATGAACTGAGTTAATTATCGTCAACAGAAAGAAATGGTACTTAATGATGACATATAGAGAATAATTGAGATAATTTAGGAGTTGCGGCACATCTGCTTTGTGCAAACTGCTTTCTGTTTGGCCCCCGTGATTGAAGCTACTGACGGTTCATCCGTGCTGTCATGACAGTTTAATTACTTCCATGCAAGTGGGAGGATCCTTCACCCATACGGTAGGCCTCTAAAAATAAAAATGTTGAGATTGTTTGCTGCAGTGCAGACTTTGATGCAAAACATGACCTTTGCAGATAACAATTATAGCCGTAGGTATGACGAATGAAGCCATTACGGATGATTTAGTGAAAAGAAAAGATCCTCTGCAAAAGAGAAACATTTCAGGTCAATGTGATGATTGAGTGATCTTTGATTGATATAGGAACATTTTTGAATGTCAGCGGTTCAATCAAGCAAAAGCAGCTATAGACATGACAATGATTAGACCAATATATGGGGCCGATATTGGCTTTATATCAAAAATCAATCAGTCAGCCCACCTCTGATATGATGGATATGATAGAGTTTGATAAATATGTTTTAAATTAATATTATTATTTTCTGTCTCACAGTGGTTTCAGTGTCCCATTGTTTAAATGCTGTTTCAGAGGCTTTTCCACCATTGTCAAACTGTTGATATGAACATACCTACAGTGCTCATCTCATACATGGCCATTCACATATGGCATCTAAAATTCTGTTTGACTCCAGACCTCAGAGATCAATGGCATATCAGTACGTCAAATAATCCATGCATGGTTGTCAGACACCAGGCCTACTTCGGCCACTTAGAGCCCATCAGCAGTGCATGGTGCCAGAGCAGGGAGCTCTCATCACAGCCTTTGTTGCAGACAGTCTTCCATCTTACCTCATTCAGGCATAATAAGCAGGACTATGTCTCATAAGGAGCTCATTACAGGGGGCTAACAAGGTGGACACATCCATGGGTCAGGTCTAACGCACGGCATTCTGCTTTCTGCTGCAGAAAACCAGATGTGACTCCATGAACCGTGATGGTAGATGTGGGAGGGATGGGACGCTGTTGGGAATGGGAAGCAATGAAGAGGTTTATGGATGGTACTATACCATGCTTTGATACTGCACTCTATACACATCATCTGACATCTTTATTGTCTACAAGACAGTAACATCCACCTTTTATACACACATTAAAAGAGATATATATGAGATAATTATCATTCTTCTTCTTCTTCTTCTTCTTATTAGTAGTAGTAGTAGTAGCAATAATAGCAATAGTAGTGGTAGTAGTAGTAGTAGTAACAGTAGTCATACTGCTGCTACTACTACTAATAATAATAATACTAATAATAAAAGCTAGTAGTAGCAGTAGTTGTACTAGCAGTCATACTAGTACTACTACCACTAATAATAATAATACATACTAGTAGTAGCAGTAGTAGTAGTATTAGCATTAACAGTAGCAGTAGTAGTGAAATGTTCAGACAAGGCAGTGGCACACCCTGCACACATATGGCAGTGTCAGTATGTGTTAGTATTAAAATATACTGCGTTTCAAAGTAAAACAAATGTGTGTCGTCCTGAATGAGACACTCAGCTGTGTTGGAGATGACACGTCGTCTCTCGGAGTGCAGGGGTGTTGGGTTGAAAGGTTTTTTTTCCGGGCAAGGAGGAGAAAGATTAGCCTAAATGACAGGTCTATTAGAGACTTAACCTGGGCTTTGATCATTTCCTCAGCTCCCCTTCAGATCGGCCAAAGCAACAGACGGCAAATCTGACAGGCTTCCGCTTACCCCCCACCACCACCGCCGCCGCCACCACTCATATCCCATCAATGTACCCAGCCTTCACTGTGATCAAAGACCCCCTTTCTGATGACTGAGGCTCCCATCTGTCTACCCACAACAGGAAAGACTGGAGAGAGAGAGGCTGATTGTCAGATTGAGTGAAAGGGAGTATTTCGCTGCACACATGAGTAGAGTATGTGGGAGTTCGGAGACAAAAAGCTCATGTGATGTTTTTTTTTTGTCATATCCCCCCCTTCTTCCTTCACTGTGCATCTGAAATGCAGTATAATGGCTTGTGCTACACCCCTCGAGTGTCAAATCAGTATGTATATACATTCTGTGCATGGTGCAGTAAATGCACAGCACAAAGAAAACACAAAAGGGGAACTTAATCGGCACACACTGGCCAAATAGGGCTGATCCGGTAGAAGACAATGGGCCTTTAAAAAAAACAACTGGTAACAGCATTGCAGTGCACAAAATCTGCAGCTCGGTAATTTGATATTTTTCATGAATTTACTGGGGATGTGATTCCAGTGACGGAGCCACATTACCGCTGCCTTATTCCAAGCAAAAGTGCAGGTGACATATTTAATAACCGCCTTGATTATCCAGTCTATGTGAGCTGCAAGAGATGGCTGGATTTTACCTTCAAAATAAAAGCGTACACTCGGTTTGCATTAGTTTTGACAGAATAACAAAAAATGTAGTAAAAATAAGTCATAAAAATTCCTTTGGAGTGAAAATCTTTTTCCCCCCCCCAAAATGTCCTTTTCACAGCATTTACTAATAATCATATACAGTCGGCCTTAGCAAGATGCCATATATACAAGGCTGCCAAAAATATACATAGAAATTGAAACATCAAGCTCTTCACTAGACAACTTGGAAGGGTGTGTATAATCTTATTAACGTCTATTTCAACCCATTTTAGTGGCATCTTAAGTGGGCCTATATGGACCCTAGGAATTGGAGCTCCCTAAAAGAACAACTGGGATATTGAATGGGTTAAATAGACTATATACTTTTATAAGACAGTAGACATCCTCACAAGTTATCTGGAATATATTTGGTGTTTGGGGATTTCTTTGCATATTTTTGTCAGCCCTGTATATGTGGCATTTTGCATAGGTCTGTATGGACACTAGGAACAGGGGCTCCCATTCTATCACCTTTAGAAAATGACGTGTGTGTGTCGTCTCAGCCCATAATGTCACCCTAACCCTGCCGGTGAGTTTTATGAATATGGATATATAATTTCTCTTGTTGTGCACTGACTTTATGTACAGCCAATGCCTCAGAGTTGTACAAATGGCTCTTTGTCCTGCCCAAATGAATCTCCATTTCATTGCCCTCTCCCTCAATTTGTCTTTAATTCTATCTCTAGTCATTCTCTCTCTGTCTGTCCACGTCTCTCTCTCTCTCTCTGTCTCTCTCTCTCTCTCACACACACACACACACACACGCCACACTGGCTGGGAACATGCATTGCCTCAGGGGCTCTGTCTTGCTCTTACCCTATTACAGGGCTAATATGAGCAGTGAAAAGATCATGTCCAACGAAGCTGCTATTCACACTGCTTAACCCATATGAAAACCTGTGACCCTGATGCACGTGCACACACACACACACACACACACACACACACATAACATAACTGTGCACCCAAGTACTTTCTGTGTAATTGCTGCATTTGTACTGTAAATGTAGTTGTGAATGTGTGAATTATTCATTTCTGTATAGCTGAAGCTTTATGCATAATTAATATGTGGTAGGCACACCTGACTGATTACGTGCCTACGTACCTACGATGGTCAACTACCATCATTATTTTCCCAAAGAGACCACACACATTTGTATTACTATACTTAGTTACTATACTTAGTTAAGAACTAAAATAATCCTAATTATAATCTTACCCCTTAGCTCAAATCATAATCAAAACCAATTTAAACCCTAACCCTAACCTAACATTAATCCTAATTCTAATCCAACCCATCAAACAGTTGTAGAGTAAATCTAGATCTATAAGAACTAGCATTAGCACTTTAGCTAGCATTTAGCTTGTGAGCTACCTAGCTACTACAATCATTGAGAGCAAGGCCCAATTTCTCAATAAATAAGATCATCTCATCCTGCTGACTACAGTGGCCTAAATTGATATTACTGCTAATTGTGAGAAACTGGGATTTGTTCAAAATGCTATAGTAGCCTGACAACTCGCAAGCTAACAGACCAACAGCTGGCCAATGGCAGCTCCTGTTACTTCAGTGTGGGTTGGACTTATTTTTAGCATGGCACAATGGCTGCATGTCTTCTACTAGGGACCTGAAGTTGACGTCACTTCTGCCCGCCTCTGGTTCACTTCTGCCTATTGTACATTACAAATTACTTGATATAAGTAGCGGCAGGTTGGCCTAGCGGTTAAAGAGGCCGACCCATCACCGGAGGGTTGTTGGTTCGATCACCACCAGGAGGGTGTATTCCAGCTGTCAGCTGGTGACTGAAAAAATGACTGGTGTCACAGCTACGGTGCCCACCAACACTGCCGAAGTGCCCTTGAGCAAGACACTTAACTCCAAAACTGCTCCAGGCGCGGCGTTCGATGGCTGCGCTCTGCCCCCTGACCTGAAAATGCATGTGCATGTGTGTGGGGTGATATGCTGTGTGTATATCTAGTCAGGGGTGTGCAGAAAAAGAATTTCACTGCATGTATGTGTATGTGACGATTAAAGTTCATTCATGAACCTGTTTCCTTCCTTTCCTTCCTACTAAGTGTACGATTCAGATTCTGAAATGTCATAGAATGAGGTAATATTTATTCATTGACTACTTCATAAGTACACAATTTTGCACACAAACGTTTTCAACAAAAGTTAGAGAAATGTGTGTATTTTATTATTGCTTTTATAATGGAGAGTGCTGTAAGGTGATTTTCAACAAAATCTATTGCTTTGTTTCGTTAATATGAGATCTTGTCTTGTCCAACAAAATTGCACTAGCCACCTAGCCGCTAGTAAACCAGTGGGCAGTCTTGGTTAACTTCTGCTCTGGCTCCCTATAATAAAAGGGCATTTAAAATTTTAATTTAAAGACATTTAAATTTTAAATGTATTTTTAAAACTCGTTTTACAAATTGATTTATAAATTCAGTAATTTATTCATAGCTTAAAGACAGTGAATGAAATGAAATTATTAATTGACACATTTAATGAGAATTGTATTGATTGCATCATTTAAATGTGAATTGAATTATTCACATTATAAATTATTTTTTAAAATGCATATATTAATTAATCAATAATAATTAATCACTAAATTAGTCTATAATAATATGAATTGCAGACTAGATGCTAGTGTAGGTAAGTAGAATCAGGTAGTTAAATAACAGTATGAAGTTAACCAATCAAAGGTCAGATCTTGATGGAGTTTGTGTGTCCCATATACAGGAGAGAAACATGCTCAGTTTGGTGTTACCATGCAGGTGAAAGAAAATCACTATGCTGTGATCTAAGGAGACCTCAGAGGACCTCAGGAAGAAAGTAGTGAGTGAGCATCAGTCTGGGAAGGTTAGAAAGTCATCAAAAAGATTTGGTGTCCAACCTCACTGAGTTGGTCGAGTTCTGTAAAGAGGAGTGGGCGAAAATCTCTCCAGGAAGATGCAAGAGACTGATCAGTGGCTATAGGAAATGTTTACTCCAATACATTGCTGCCATAATTTATTGATTGAAGGCGTTCACATATTTTTGCACACAAAGATATCTGAGTTTTTGTTAAATAAACCAATTTTGTTATACAATTAAAGTATATCATATTTATCTGTGCATCTTCTTCATATGGGATATCTTCTATCTCTAAATTTGAGGTTCACATAGGGATTCATGTTATTTCTCTATAAAATATGAAAGAATGACCACAAGCAAATGTACGAGACAGTGGAGAAAGAGGAGAGAAGGAGAAATCCAGGCTGTTCATTATACACAAATTAAATTTGTATGTGTCACAATGAAATTTTCGTCACAAGCACTGTTGTAATGTAAAATATGCTATCATTATTCAACCTGTTGTGTCTATACAATTTAATTTCCCAACATCATGACTCGACCATATTCAACCTAATCAAAGATAAGTATAGTCTAAAATGTATTTTCCTCATACAAATATAAGTGTTCGAATTTTTACTTACTGTATTTGTGCTGGTTAAAATGTTTCTTTTTGTAGAAACTTCATACAAAGTGCAGCAAAAGTTAGCATTCTTATCTGTGTGTGTTAGTGGATGTGAGCATGACTGAATGAGAGAAACACATACAGTTCCCCCAACAGGTACAAGATCTCTTTCATCTCTACCATCATGGACCTCATCAACATGCCAATGTTAATGTTAAAAATGTTGGCAATAAGATGAAGATGACAAAGTCACAAATTAAACCTGTCTTATGATGTAATGTTACGGTGTTACGTTCCTATATTTAGGTTTTAAAAGTCGATCAAAGCAAAGTTGTGACAAAGTTGAAACCTGAGCTGCTTAACGTTCACAACTACTTTCAGAAAAAAAATGTTATGCTCAACTGATGCAATATGTAAACAGCCCCTTGTTTCAGTAATAGTTACATGGGAGTATATATAGTTTTAATTTACATGTATGCATGTGCAAAGTCTTCTGAACATGCAAACATTTTATGTGTGTATGCATGAATACATTGCTCTGCCGAATGAAGTAAATTACAATAAACATACAACATAAAAGTTTTTGTCCTTTTTCTTATTTGTCTCCCATTGATTTCAAGTGTTCTGTGTAGTGTGTGTTAATGTGTCAAGTGTATCTCACTAAGTGCACAAGCTAAACTATGTCTGCTGTAAGAAAATTCCTAGTGCATTAACCATATACCAGAACTCTCCTTTCCATTATTCATGGTGATGTCTGCACACAGTTAGTCTGACCTACAGGAAGCGGGCAACTGGCATACGGTCCTCATTGGGACCGCTGAATTTCAGCGGCATTCTCCTCCTTTTCTACTTCCTTTATGTTAAAATCCCCCACTGTCGTACAACAACAACGTAGCCAGCAAGCTAGCTATAGAGGTAGTGATTAAAACACAACGATGGGAAACTTTGAAGAAGAATGGGATCTTGCAATACACCAGACCTGTGCAATTCAAACAAACAAGCGTAGAGTGACTCGTTAGCCATGTACGTTCCACCAACAAAACATTTCCTCCCAGACACTATTTTAGAAGGGCACAGTCGCTATGTCTTGAGTTAAGCCCTGCCCTGGACGACTGGACTGGCCTTATTCCTAAAACAAAGTGTGGAGAAAGGTGTGGCTGAGCACAGACTAGCACAGAGATATCAGGACTCGTTTTCCTACCTTCAGAAGCCATTTTCTGCCAAATTATCGCTCAAACCATGTGACCTTACAAACTTTATTGTAACATCTTATTATTTGGGGCATCTTTCTTAGCCAGGACAACAGTTAATTTGTCTGTATTTTAAAAATGTAAAAAAAAAAAAAAGCTTTGTCAAAGGCTTTTCTGGTGCCATTCCCTCTACAACCATCTGTTGCAAGAACTGACGAAATGCTTTGTTGCCCAAGTTGGAATCTGGACAGGCTTGGGCAACTGAGGGCAAAACTGTCATCATTAAAGGTGCTACATGTAGCATTTTTAAACATCAGTATATCATTGTCAAATTAAATTGTGATACCTTGTTATAATTACTATACTACAAATGAGACCGTAGTATAGACAATTGGTACTCTGTTTGGCTTTACTAATGAGGATTAACATGTTGGAAGTGATTTTTCCTCCGGCATTTCACTCCTTCCACCATCTGCCATTGCCAGAAACTCTGAAGGCTTTAGCCTTTTTTAGACTGGAAGAACAGAGCCCTCTTCCTGTTTTGTGCCATAATCGGCCTTTGTGTTGTAAAGCAATCCAGCAGATTTTCCACCAAATCCGACTCGGTGGCACACAATGTAAAATACAGGGCCAGTAGAGGTTAGTAGAGGCTCCTGATTTTCTTGTTAATCGTCCCATTTGTTTACAGTAGTTCTACTAATGTCTCAAAATGAATGTGATGATGATTTATTGATGTTAAAAAGATAGAAGATAAAAAGATAAAGAGAAACATGAATAAATTAAATTGTCTTTACCTACTGGCTGGTAGCCCTGCCTTGTAGGACCTCCGAAAGGGTTGCGACTTCCAAAGGAGCCTCCATCAATGGAACCGTATGACATTCTGCCTGATGGTTGGTGGTGTGTCATCTGCAAGTGCCTGGGGAAGGAAGAATAACCAGAATCAGCAACATGACCTATAGACACCAAAACCATCCATTTTTCATACTCAACATTGTGTATGCTAAAGTGTGCACCAGAGACAATAATATACCTGGGACACGTGGATGGATGATTTTGGTGTGCATGTTCTCATAACTTAAAGACTAAGCTGACCAACTTGACAATCTACCAAAAACTTGGTGAATTCCGTCAAGAGAATGCCTGCTAGAAAAAGTAGTTTCTTGAAGGCAATGACTGAGCTAGCCAGCGTAACATTTACACAGAGGCAACAGCACCAAGGCTGGAGCTTGGAACAACCAACAGGCCCTGGTCAGAGGACCTGTGTGGAGACTGACCACCAGGGTCAATCAGGCTCCAGCGCCCCTGGCAGCACCCCTGGACCAGATAGGGGTCTATAAATATATATATATATATGCTCAAAAGGTACTTTGACACACTGGGGATCAAACTTAGGCCATCCAGTTGGGGGATGACCTCGCTGATCACCAGACCATATTGATGCCCTTGTAGGTGATCAGAATAATTTTGAAATAATTCTATACTCGACTATTCTTCCTCAAAAGTCTCACATCAGTATTTTTCAGCTGTTGGAGCTGGGCTACTGCCGATTGGCTAAGGCATTAAAACAAAGCATTGCAACAGTACAGATGCAATGAGATGAGTATGAATAATACTTTCCAAAAAAAGACAATGGCAATTTGTCGTGTTGCTCAAAACTTTAAAGGTCCCATATTATGGAAAACGGTTTATTCCTGGCGCTTATACATGTTCCACAGGGAATTACTTCCCTAAGCAGCTGAGAAAATTTGAAATCTGGAAGTCAACCCATTTTTCTGTATTTTCCTTTTTCCAAAATCGGTGCCAAAGATAGGAGAAAAACAGCCCGTTTCAGAAAGTGGTTCCTTTGGACGTCATAAGGGGCAAATCCAGCCCCTCTCAGAGCATGCCCACGCCCAGGTGAACAACCAATCCCATTTACATCGTCGCAAAATGCAGCTCACGGCAGTGCCGCAAGCCGTTGCTTATGGTGCATTCCATTGTACTCGGAAATCGATAATTCAGAGTCGGTATTCCTAACTTCCAATCTAAATGTGTTCCAGTGCATCTGCTCGGGAAAACATAATCGCCCGCAGCAAACTCATGTTTGTATGGTAAGTCTCAGAATGTTACAAGCATCTAAACTCAACTACATCAACTACTACAACGCCATTAGTGAATAGAATCGCCGCATATCACATTCGGACGCGTTTTTTTCCCGACTACACTGAATGCACCATTACTTTGCGACGAGTGAAGCTAAAACAACATATCTACGGCGATATATCAACTCTTTTTATTTTGTAGGATGCAGGCAGCAACATAGATCCCTGCACAGTCTCCCAACACGCGAAAATGCCAGGACAGAGTGGATTAATTTTATTTTTAACGGCAACGGCTACAGTTTTTTCTGTGTGTGATGATCAGTCCTCAGACTGCTTGAGCAACGGCAGGATTAGCATCTAAATTGAAGCTTAAAGATGGAGCAATTCATAAGGTACGTGACCCATCTGCAAAATTGGAATCTGTAAGTGTCACCATGTTTTGATTTAATTTACCAAATTAGTCTGGTTAGTATATTCACTGCTGGTTAGCTAACGAGCTAGCGGGGCTAGCCACGGGCTTGTTGGGCGTGGAAGAAGTAATAAAACTAAAGCTGGAGTCATTAAAAGTAAAGTAAAGTAAAAGTAAAGTTATTGGTTGGAGTCAGGACTCATCTTAAAGTTATTTGTTGGGACCACTGTCTGTTTTATAAGTCTGTCGAACGTGTCAGGCTTGGTAAACTTTAGCCACCATTAGTACAATCGCGTTTGGTTGTTTGCGCTGCGCTGTTTGGATGCAAATAGATTGCATCCAATAATATATTGGCTAACTAGCTCAACAAAATTGTCAATCCTAGCTTGTCTGCAAGTTGTATTCAATAAGCTTATGGACATGAGCCATAAATAGACCGGCTACAGCAGAGAGTGTCGCTCACACACTCACATACACAAACACAAGGCACGAAAGTACAATATTACACAGAATTGTTATCATTGAGAAACTAAGTGGAACCGCCTCAGCTGCCTCTTCCCATTCTGGGTCAGACTCCAGCTCAAACATGTACTCAGTGTCTCAGTGTTGGTTCTGGAGCGGCCGCCATGGTTATGGTAGATTTCTGCATCAAGCTTATTTGTTTACCTTGAGCAGCATGGGCGCTCTGCTCTCCGCCTCCGCCAGGCGATTGCGTGTAGGTTGTATGTAATGAGCACTGCTCTGATTGGCCGCCTCACGGCTCATTACATACAACCTCCACGCCCTCAAAACAGCCTGTTCTTTACAATGGAGAAAATGAGAGACTGAAACACACACCACAGAAGCTGGTTTTAGGTTTTTTTTTTATCTAGACTTCACAAATGTCTTGTAAAGACCCCCAGGAACAGTTTAAATAGCCCAAAATGAGTACAATACCCCCCCTTTAATATTAGTTGAAAATGTTGAATCTTTCTTGCTATGTTGTCAGGTCCAAGAATTTCCCTTTTATCAGTGTCAAATTGGAGGGAATTATGTGCCACCCTTTCTTAATAGCAGATTAACAATTTTACACAATGGTTAATCTGTTAAAATCATAAGGCTTTATTGAGAGATAAAGCTGCGTATCGTCCACATAGAAGTGATAAAAAGCACAATTGAAAACGACAAAGTCTTTTCAAAAAGTACTAGAATGCAATTTGGCTCACAATACAAATTCAACCCAGGGGTTTCGATTTGCATTGTGTAGAAATACCAAAGGGAAAGTGTGAACTGATGAAGATTACTATCATTGGTGATGTAACACTATTACCATCTGACACATATCCTGTGAGGGCACTGTTATATGCCGCGTGTGTGTGTTGTGCTCAAAGATGGGAAATTGGGAGGGTGGGCGAGCGTAGGATCTAAATTAACCAATGAATATTTATGAATCGGCCTCTTCACAATGTTAACCCGTAACCCACTTACACCCCTTTTTGAGGGGAGGAAGCTACTGAGTACTGCTGAAAAGGTCAGCTCATGCGAACATGTGTTTCACCCGGGGGCCAAAGACACACAGACACACTCAAATCAACAAATGGCTCTCAGTAGTACGCATCTCTATCAAAGGTCATACGACAGCGGTCAAGCTGCAGACACTCATTTTCCACTGTGCAAAAAAACAAAAAAGGACCATTCAGATGAGCAGGACAATGTGATTACACTCCCGTTGTAGCGGTGAAGCGAGTCTGGGCCGGAGACTGGCATTCATGGCTATTCTCGTGAGCATGAAGCAGGACAGAAGAGAGCGGCCAGAGATTCGCGTCCGCTCATCACAGGGAGACAGATTCACTGGGCCACGAGAATGTTTCATCCGATTAATTTCCATAGAGCAGGGAGATTAATTACTTTTGGCAGTCCATAAACAATCTTCACTCCGCTTGATTTCAAGCCCAGTGACTGTGGTTCACATCCCTCTGAAGTGTATACACGCACTGTCTCTATCTGCATACAAGATGTACACTCATGAATGCACATTCACGCATGCCTACTCGCACACAACCACACATATGCATGCACACATGCACACACACACACGCATTTCCCTTCGCTACTGTGTGGAATTATAAATTCCCCGGCCTTTTTCATTTAGTTGCTCTCACAAGTGAAAATTGGTCAAAAACTAGGTGAAAAGTAGGTACCTCACTCTGTCATTACTCATGAACACGATGGCTTTAACGCAAAAAAAAACATTACAAAAAAAAAACATTTCAGAGTGAAAAAAACATTAATTGACAAGGAATGATGGATGGATGTGGTAATTAGCAATGGCAGTGAGTCTGTGATAGATAGATACATAGATACATAGATACATAGATAGAAAATACATACATTTTGATCTCATTTTGTAGAACAATATGCAAAAATTCAAGGATGGTGAATAATTTTTGTAGCTGTATAGCTGCTGTGTCACTGAGTTTGGATGCTCCAAGCTCACAGGAAAATAAAAAGGCATATACAGTATAGCCAATCACCAGTAAACCCCTGTGTGGCACTGTGGGACACATGATGACAGTAAATACAGGCCCGGTAGGGCAGAGTGACTGGATCCACAGCTACTCACCACTCCCACTGGTTTTCACTCAGTCCCCCGCTCCTTTCGCAGCTGTCATTATCAGCAACACAAGGCTTAGCTCAGCCAGAGACAGGCAGCTGAGCAGAAATAAGCCAACACTCTGGACACAAATGCTACATTTATCACAAACAAGTATGGGCCAAGCCAAGGCATGGCTGTGCATGCGTATGTGTGTGTGTGTGTGTGTGTGTGTGTGATCGGGTTTGATTGATATGGGTTTTTGAAGGCCGATAACGATATTTTTCATGCATCTGTGCATGGCACCCTATTCACAAAGCCATTACTACATAATGAAATGAAGTTTTAAAGTAACCACAAGGAGCTATTTCACTGCAGCAACTGCCCATGACCTAGAATCAATTCGATGAGACATGATGACCATTTCCAGTTGTGATATTCTATCTGCAGGCCAAGACCGACCCTTATCAGCCAGTGACCAGGCTAGTTGTAACCCATCTGCTCATTCTGACATCCTGATTTCAACTCTAAGGGACGGTCCCTGCGTAATTATCTCAGACACACAATTCAATTAATTGACTATCAGGTCAATGGATATATAAATGTGTTAGATATGATTCATTTACCAACCCAGAAATGTCTGTTGGAATTAGTCCCTATCCCATAATGTGCAATAATGGCACTCATTTGATCCTAATGCGCATCTGTAGCCTTGGGCGCGTTGGACACAGCGATTTAGCCGTGGTGTGGCGAACATGGTCAATAGCCAAGTTATCGCCGGCTTATGTCAGGATAAAACAAACCCTCAATCAGCGGAAAGCATTAGCAGCCCCTAAACGTGTGTAAATATCTCCATGCAAAAAAGCTGCATATTGCAGGACACTTGTAATTTGAGACTGAGATGAGAGAATGTTATACCAATACCAGTAGGAGATCAATTCATTGCTGGTTTGATTGCAAGCTTTTTGATGTGTACTCGGAGATGCAGATATACACCCCACACTACAGTTTTGTATGATGGGATCAAAGTCGAGGCTCAAAATCAAAAGATATGTGTCTTGATGTTCTACCCTTGACAGTAACCACTTGGAATAAGGAAGAGAAAAAAGGAACTTTGAAAAGCTTGGGTGTCTATCTCCAGTCGGGAAGTGGCTCTGCTTCATCCCTTCTCTTATTGTCACCTCTTGAGCTGACACAGCCAAATTGAGGGATTGCTCATGTGTGTTTACGAAAGCCTCCTCCCTCGTCCCTAGTCTGATCTCAGGCCATTCCATCAGCACTCCCTCTCTCTTTTAAAACCACCCTAAGCTTCATACTGAGCCCAGAAGGGAGGAGAAAGACAAAAAAAAAGGCAAGGGAAGAGAAAGAAAAAAAAACCCACACACCTCTGGGCAGTGAAATTGCCTTGTCACACAAAAAAAGAGTCATTATTGAGATAAATCACCTCATTCTATTCCATAAATAAAATCTGCTTCAGCTCACCTATCACTGGCACCTGCCATCCAGCCTGAGCCATCCACAACTCTACACTCCAGACTGAGGGTTTTGTCTGGGAGGGGAATTTAATAGTGCATTTGGTTGGTTTAGTTTCCCACTGTGCTTTGCATTGCAGACTTTTTTTTTCATAGACTGGGTCAGGACCCCGAGATGGGTTGCGGGCAGTTTAAAATGAGACTGCAAAATATTCTGCAGAAATTGGTATCTCAATGTTGTGCCACCAAAGCCTTCCCAAGGTGCCGCAAAGTATGTTAAGCTGACTAAAACACTGAGTTTACTAGGCAACTTCGCAAGAGGCAGCAAGGGGGGAGTTTTGAAAATCTGAAGGACTTCATTACCCAGAACTCCTGTCATCAGTAAAGTAATCATCAGTTAAGTCCTAGCTGGACAGAGAGCTGCAGTTTAGGAGACACTTTCACCGGGATGGGACGTTCTTCTGTGTTGCAGCTCCACTTCCTGATTTGGGCTGATCAGACGGCTGGATTTTGACATACAAATCTTGCCTAGTGCAGCTTTAAAACAGGGTAAAATGTACTTGATAAGCCTAGTGCCCAACAGAACTCAAAACCTGAATGTGGGTCACTAGAAAAAGTAAAAAAAATCCCTAGTGGGTTTCTAACAGTGTGATCGGCCGATTGCTGATTGAAATGCATTTTACCCAGACTTTCTACTAACAACGGCACGTCATGTAGTGTGCACAGCAAGCATAAATAGCAAAATTTCAATCTAGCACTGTGTTTAACAGATTGTTCTTAGGGCTGCATGACAGAGCAGGCCTCTCGGTGTGTAATTAAATCAAACATAGGTTTTACCATCGGTTTATCAAGTTTTTCATTGTGGCAGCTCTGCTTTGTGTCCGATAGATTTCACAGCCTATAATGATGTCAGAAATAAAACTGTCAATGCAAGATGGATGACATGCCCACACTAGTGACTTTCTACTGACTGACGTAAATTGCGTCATCCTTTCTGCAGGCATACGTTCAACCGCTTTCCTGATCTGGCAATTGTTTTTTCATTGGGCGGTTGAAACAGTGATCGGCTGATCACAGATGATCTATTTAACATTAATTGGCCGATTATAATTGGTGGCCGATTGATTGGTGCACCCCTAAAACCCACAGCTCTAGATGATGACTGGTCAAACTGTAGAGTATCATCTACTGTATCATCTTTGGTTCAACTTTGCAACACACAATATGATATCTGCAACTTTGCAACTCTGAAAAAGTCTTTTACATTTCAGGGATTTAGCTGATGCTCTTATCTAGAGTGTCTTTCAATGAGTTAGTAGGTAAGGGTTCAGTGTTTTTCTCAAGGACACTTTTAGCAGAAACACGCTGGCTGTTGCACACGCTGTCTTCTGGTCACGGGATGATGGTCACTAGTACAGTACAGACATTTTGTAGCATCGGAAATTTAACCTGCAACCTCTAGCGCTGTTCATTCCTTTGCTCTACCCGTCTTCAGAACCAAAAGTCAATTTCAGATATCTGCAATTTTATTCTAAAGGCAGGGCACGATCGCTACTCCCTGGCTATGGATTTATAATGAGGTTTTAACACCCTCGTAATAAAACAAGACAATGTTTACTGCATGATGATGCGATAAAGAAAAACATTATCCCATTATGGGCTCCCCTTATGAAAGCAAAGTCAAATTTTCGCCCCACCATAACATTGCTCTCTGCTCAACAAATAGCTAACGTTCTGTCAATGGCTAATGTGTCTGAGATGCCAGAGCGCAGAGAACATGTTTTCGAGTGATTACAAATAATAACGCCGGCCCTACTCCAAAACAAGCCCCGCTAATGGTGACATAATAGTGTGGAATAGTGAGCCTGACGCTATCTTTGCCTGTAAGCTTCATCCCATCACGCAAATGATGATCTCATGATCTACGGACAGCCCTCTTTCTTTTCCAGTAGCGTCTGCAGATGGGAAGGGATAAAGTAAAAGTGTGTATGTGTGTGTGTGTGTGCACAAAGGGAGCATTATCTCTATTTGTTCTCTGTCACTGCTTTGGCCCTGGGGAGGCAAACACGACCAGCAATCTGGCCCAAGACATGACGCTCTGTGAGAGGAGAGAGGTGGAACGCGCTTGCTCTGCTTTCATTAGCTCACCCGTGTCGGTGTCCGTGAGCTTCTGTGAGGCTTTTGTTCAGATGATACACATCAAAGATCTGCTCTGAGATATGCATTTTGTGCACAGATCGACTGGCTTTATCAGAGTAGGCTGTTAAATGCGTATTGTTAAATTGGTCCGCGGACACCGTCAGTGGGCGTCGACACCGCAAAACACACGACTATAAAACCCGCCGCAGCTCATTTATCACACACTTTTACACAAAAATGTTCTTCAGTTTGGCAGGCTGTCTAGGCAAGATGAATTATGAGACACAGGTGTAGCATCGGAAGCACTCAGGTGGTTCAGGGACCGGAGTGGGTTGGTAACCTAATGGGGGATGCCAGGGTCTTCACGCAGTTACCTATCACACCCAAGTTTCCCTCCGGTCTCTAATTGGAGCGGCATCTTTAATTGGGTTTGGAAACCATGGAGACAGCAGCTCCCTCTGGGAGCTAATAAGCTGAATAGAAACACCTTTACCAGAAGAGATGACGCTGAAGGAGATGGCCTGAGTTTCCCATTGAATGAGATGTCTTAGCAGGTAAGTGAAAAAGGGAAAGGAAGACAAACATCAATACAGTACTTCTAGCTTTCACTGTGATGAAACAGCAGATTGGAGTTTTACTTAAATATTCCTCAGAGGCAGAGCTGCTCTGGAGGTAGAAACAATCTCATTGGTTGAACAGACGGAGTAAAGAACCACTGTTTTGCAGATTGCATGTTAGGTAATGGGGGGGGGGGCTATTCTTTCAACTAACTTGATTCTTTTGGGCAGTAATAAATCAATTCAGGACCAGTTCATTTGATTCACTTTTGTAAAAAATTACGATTTTGCAGCCGATAGCACTTTTGCTATCCCCCTCAACAACATGACAAACAAAGAGTAACCCCATGCCAAAACAAGGGAAATACCCTACAGTCTAAAACAATTCAAATGAAAAGATCCAACCTTAAAAGTCAAATAGCTGATAGTCTAGTAAGAAGTTGACTGTTTCTTTATTGTTCCTTGGCTAGCTTGGTCTCAAATAATTCAAAATTTGGTATACTATGTATGCTGCCATGAATTTAGACTAATTTACAGCTGTACAAACTTGTTGGCTAAATAGGGTCTGTCCAATTGAGCACCCATCATATCCATTCAATTGTCTCAGGTAAATACCAGGAACAGGTTTAATGCTCCCTGACTAGTATAGAGTAGACCGCTAACCCACTGAACGAACAAATTACTCACATTTGTATTGTCTTTTGACCTGCCTGCCCACTAGGGATGTACGCAAGTCTGTTTTGTCATGGTCAACTAGTTGGTGGATGGTCTGAACGCTATCCAAAATTCAACATAAGGTTAACAACATAAGGTAGGCTCATCTGTGGCGCAAACCCACAATATTGGTACGGCCGCCATACAATAATAAGTTGGTTAATGTATAGAAATTGTGTCTCTAAAGCTAAGAGGTGCTCATCATGGTATGTGCTCTATTACACCAGAGACTAATGTCCTCAGCTGTAGCTTGTAAATACACTGCACCACATGCCTTTTTTCCTTATCCGCTTGTGTGAGACAGACAGACATCACCTGCTAGACTGATAATGGCAGTCTGACCTAAAAAAAACAAAAAACTGTCTGACAAAAACCTGATATTGACTCGAAAACGGAAGGTAATTCTTAGGTTTTCACCAATAATGAACTTGGGATGTTACCGCCCGCAAAGTGACATTACCCCTGCTGCTAGCGGAGTCTAGATATTCAACAAGTCACATAATCGAACATTAAATAAGAAAATAAATAGAAAATAAATAAATAAATATTGAATGTTTATTCCCTCAGAAAGTATTTCACAAGGACAAGGCCTCAAGAGGAGGAAGAAAGTCTGAAGAGTCTGAACCTGAGGTAGGTGCAGATTAAACCAAACAGGAAAATCCCTGAACTCCACCAGTTGAAATTTCACCACGGTATCCGTTATTATCACAATGGAAAGGGAATGCGTTGAAATAAAATGTTTAAGCCATGACGGAATCAAGCTGTTTAGTTTGAACGCCGACCAACGTCCTCACAATCGACTAGTTGACTATTTTGGCACATCCCTACTACCTACCTGAACAATTTGTTCAGTCCAATACAGTCCAATATGGTTCATTCAGTCCAAATTAAATATGTTGAAACAGTACTAACCCATACTCTAACGCTGTTGAACAAACTGAACGAATCAGACAGCATTGCACTTGCACCATGAAGTAATATACTGTTTGGGGGAAGGAAGTTTGAGAATTTGTGAGTTTGTTGCAACTGTGGCTGATTAAGCCCGTTTTTGGAGAGTAGCCAGCCAGCAGTGAAGTCATTGCCAGGGTAGGCAGATAGAAATTGTCCTTGTGCCCAACACTTTTTGTTTACAAGCTCTTGGAACTGTGCAGAGTGATCCGTGGACACTGAACTGATTTGAGATTTCAATTCAGTTCCGTTTGTGAACTGATCCAATTCAATTAAAAGTATTGTTCAAATGAACAATTGGATCAAACCACCATTCATGAATCAAACCATCACTACAAACGTGAATGGCAAAGAAGGATCTGTATGAAGGTATTTCCCTACCAAAACTATTTTCAGAAGTGTATCATGATTTGCAAGAGCGAAAAACAATTTGAGCAAGAAAATCTGATTTGTATTGACAAAACTCTCTTTTCAGTTATGCTTTTACACTTGCAAATGTCAATTTTCTTGCTCAAATTGTTTTTCACTCTTGCAAATCATGAGTTACACTTCTGAAAATAGTTCTTTGCAAATACAAATGTATTTTTCTTGCTCAAATTGTTTTTCGCTCTTGCAAATCATGATACACTTCTGAAAATAGTTTTGGCAGGGAAATACCTTCATTGATCTGGGCGACATATAAATAAAGAAAATAAGAATAGAAATGGAAATGACAATCCTGGAAGGTCAGCAGTCTAGCTAACTAGCTTAGTCTTTCTGCTGAAATGTGCTGAAATGAAATGATAGCCAGCATGGATGAACAGACAAAGTGCCACTTACAGAAGCTCAAACTTCATCAGCAGAAAATCCATGGAAAAGCCCTTGCAGTACTGGAAACACTGTTTGATTGACAAGTGATGAGGAAGTGCAGTGCAAAAATCACCACAGCAACAAACAATTAGCACCAAAGATGAAGACAAAATTAAACAAAATAGGATTTCATGGATTACCATTGTAAAGGATTGTAACTACTAGGGATTGAAACGTGACCATCGATTAATTAAAGTTAGGAGCCGAGTACCTTTACCTTTGAAAGGTGAGTTAAGCATTAGGTCAGATTCACTGAAATGATTCATGAGCTTTTGCTGTGTCTGAAAGGAAACATCTGCGTCTTCATTAGTGAGGCAGGTGTCTGGGCAGAACAGACAGATTGCCCAGGTGATTATCAATAACACTTTACAGAGAGGGAGTCCACATGTCCCACAGCGAGTCAGGAATGCTTTGCGAAGGGTGACCTTCAGTCAGGGAGGCCAAGGCACTATGCTGCTTTCATTTGTTTGAAAGGACTAAAAAGGTTGTCCTCTCTGCACTTATTTGATTGGATTGTCAATGGCTGGATGAGGGTTTCTGTGGCACATCGCTGCATAGCATGCATACGAATGTGGCACAGAGCAGGTGACAATCCTATGGGGAAGCTGTTCATTATTCCGCAAACTCCTCTCATTAATCTGTGCTTAAGAACTGTTCTGTTTTCTTTCTTCTTCTCTGCCTCTCTCCCCCCATCTGGCTGTGGCCTTAGACTGTATACTTTATCCGACTTGCTTTTCATCTGACCTTTGAAAAAAAGTAGCCATTGTGTTACCTCAGGGTGGTGTAACAAGCACCCACATACCATGATCTCTCGAATCAGCCTATTCAACAGCTATGGTTTTTAGCATGGTGGCTCTTGCAAAGAAAAAGCAAGAAAATAACCAGAAGGCAGATTGAAGCATAACAACACGACTCATATGTCAGAGAAACAGTTTTTTTTGGTCAAATGGAAGCACAGTCGAAGCACAGAGTCGGCTGAGGGTCTGCGGCCAATATCACAACACCTGCTGCTGGAAAAATCTTTTCTCCCAAGGGTGTGGAGGGGAATTATACAGACATGGAAGTTAACACAGGAGCACAAGATTCTGACCTCCAAGGTGATCAGATGTGTGTTCATGTGTTCTTTCGGCCATATATATTTCCAAATGTTTGACGTTCCTTTCAAACGGAAACACGAGTAAGTATCATCGCAACAGCAGTGGAATGCCAATAGGTCTCCTAAGGCTTTGTGGACAGGCCTCCAGTGACATGGTCTGGTAATGGGCTCCCTGTTTGGAGCAGAGTGGAGCAGCCCAAGGACTTGGCCGGAGATAAGGAATAGTAATGATATTTGGCCGATGACTGAACCATGGTGCGGCTCCTTCCACTCTAGCAGCCTCATTCCGCACAAGAACAAATGCACTGCATGAAGTCATGGCTCGAATCGAGGATGCTTTCTGGAAGTCCCGTTGACAGCGTCTGAAGTGCAGTGTCTGGGATGTGCCGTGGAGCTCCCAGGGGAATGGAGCGCTGTCCCGGGCTTTGGCATTTGGAAATGCCGTCCTTCCTGTGTGGTTTCTGGGGGCTTCCTGGCCCTGGCTGCAGGACGGCGACAGATGGCCAACTGGACATCCACACTGAGGCCTTCTGGTGCAATCCTCATGCCACATATGCTTTACCCTGCGGCTATAACTTCCTGGAGATCACTTTTCCGCAATCCCTCACAGCCGTCACCATGGCTACAAAATCCCAATCATGGAGAACAGACCCCCATGTACACACACATCATCACACACACATACACACACACACACACACACACACACACACACACACACACACACCAGCATTAAGACACTCTAGAAGCCCTAGATCATCACAAGCAAGACTTTCCAAAGCCCCTGTTGGGTATTATTTTATCAGCATAGCACATACTGGTAATGCTGTACAATCGGTAATGTGCCATTGCTTTCTCTCCTCTAATATTGAGATTGTCATGAAGCAGAATCGCCAGGATTAGATGATAAGATCGCCTCTCAGTCAAGCCTTGACAAAAGCCAACTCGTGTGAATGGATTCCATTTATTGGTTATGACAAGATAATTCTTAAACACAATACACAGCAGTCGTTCTTTGCAAAACATTTGGGGTGGTTTGGTGGGCCGATAAGCTCAGGCTAACCAGTGGAATGAGAGCAAACACAATTGATTTTTGTTGCTTTTAAAGTGGTGCTATAAAGTGGGGTAGATGAGATATGGCGGGGACAAAATAATGGAAACATCAAATGAAAAGAGGATTTTAACTTTGAAGAAACTCAATGACAATAACAAAGGCAGCTACACAGGCCAGTCATATTAAGTTGAATGCCAATAAGCGGTAGGTGTCAAACTTTAAAGGAGATCTGACAATAGTTGGTTTTCAAAGCAACATGAGGCAACTAGCAGGGTCACAAAGAGGTTAAATAGTCAGGAGCTGAATTGCAGGAGAATCGGTCACAAAAAATCTGGAAAATCATGACAACATATACAGTATGTTACATTTGTCAAACACAGACAAACTATCAGAAAAGAGGACAAGTGGTGACAAGCCAAAGCTCTGCAACCAGGATAAGCAGACACTAAACGCCACATAACTGCTGCCTCAAAAATCACCACAGTTCAGGTCTTGACAGCCTTCCGAGGAGGCTCTACAACATATATTGTTGTTTCCCATATTTTGGCCACCTACTAAATGAGATGCAAGGTGTGGAACTGAATCGATAAAGAATGTATCTTCATCTCTCTGCTGGGTTAAAATGGTGTCGGGCCTTGAGTGTCTGATATTTCGATGCGTCTCCAAGGTCATAACAGATGCTGGTTAGTCATTGCTGTCGGCGAGTTGTTATCACGATGGCTGCGTGTTTCCATAGTGATGCATTTGGATATTAGACCGACCGTTAAGAGTAGAACTTTTCCTGGTCTTCATCTTTTCATTTTGGTCAGACAGCCACACAGAGACAACACTCATTATCTGCGTTCTGTTGTTCTATCTTCCCATTCTCTGGGGAAAGTAAACTATGGCATCTCTATGCCCTTGCCAATACTTTGTGGAACAAACAAAGTTGTGAGGCAGAACCAGGAACTAATTTCATTAGCGGCTGCCATTCGTGACTGATTACAGGCAGTTCTCAGTTGCTGGCGAGCAGGTCCAAAGTTCTACGAGGTTAATAACCAGTAACAATCAATTACTTAACCAATCTGATATGATCAATGGGGTTTCCAATACGGGAGACAGAAGGATGAGGAGTGGAATGCAATACTGAATTCCCTCCAAATAGTACTACCACTATTTGTCCAACCCACACAAGAAAAACGTAACAGTCTAAAGCGTAAAGAACTAAATCTAAGTAAAATTGTATTTGCCTATAAGGTAGCGAAACACATTCAAACAAAGTCCCAGACAGAGGTTGGATCCCAGCACGTCCGTCGTCAAAGAGAGACCATTGCACCAGCAGCGTCTTAATTAGCGTCCTATCAGCCATCAGTAGACCTCCCATGTATTGCAGTGCGTCTCCGTCCATCAGGGCTGATTATTCTAATGATGTCTAAACCTCTGTCCGGCCATTATTCACACATCACAGAGCCCGGCCTTGTTATCTCTGATGGCAAGGCCTCTTGTCTGCCTGAATCCACAAATTAAATCCAGAAAAGAAGCCATTCCTAGTCCTGTCTGTCCTCACTATGGGGCTCAATTACCACGCAGCATTCAAGTCACTTGCTTACGCTATCAAGTAATGTACGATCCAGTCGCATCCCTGCTCCTCTTCAATAGAATTTCTTTCTAATTGGCAAGCAAAAAACGTGTTTTTAACTCGATGGCATTTTTTGTTTCATAAAGATTGTTCATTGTCTGTTCATTCATCACATGCAATATTTCAGACAGCACTGATTTTGATACATTTTGATAAAACCTGGGGGAGTGATGCATCTCACCTCTGTGTTCCAGCATTTTAAAAACTACACTGATCAAAACAAGGTGACATATTTGTTACTGATTGTCTCAGAGGGGAACTGTATCATTGATTGGGGACGACATGTTTACCGTTGCCTTGTTGTCTTCGTGATCGCGGGTGGTTATCAATTAGGAGAGCTGTTCTCAGAGTAATTATTGCAAAAATAATCACACAATAGAGCAAATTATCAACATAGTGTGACTCTGAATGTCTGCCAAAGGATAATTTATTTTTTACAAATACCACAGCAGATGGTAAGTCTGTCTCTGAGCCAAAGGTAAACATTATTCACAAAAATGATGGAGGTTCTGGTTCTCATTTTACTGGTGACTGTCATGCTGAGAGTACTGAGTAGTGGGTTTCAGTACTGGTTATCTGGGTGCCCCCCGCCCCAGCATGGAACTTTCCATTCAGCACCACAGAAAACCTACAACCACACCATCACCATAGACAGAGACACCTCTTGCTGCTGAAGCCAAAAGACCCATTACAACGTGACACTAACTCATGTTGCAATGTCATGCATTTCAGGTAGAGGCTTGAAATGCAAACAAAGAAGTAGTGGTTTCCGGTGTAAACACATACCAACAACCATTAGTCATAGTGTTTAACTTCTAACTAGCTGCCAACGCCTGTTGACTGGACGTAATCACTAAGTACGTCAATGAGACAGCCAGAGTTCCAGCACTGGTTCTTGTCATGGCTTATCAGAGGTGGTATGATGAAGGAGGTTGTCAAATTTTGATGCCGACATCCAAAAATATTAGAAATGCTTCTCTTCGTTTAAGTTCTGCAAACAGTAATATTCCCAATCTTGCAAGTTCAACCTATTTGCTAATTTCTACATCTGCTAATGTATAACACGGGCTCGCACCATCATATCTATCTGACCTTGTCTATGTACCGAGCTCCCAATCTTTGGGATGACGGGGTTCAAACGAAACAAAAAAAAACCCTCATAACTGAAACTTTTTGTCTGGTAAGTTAACCTCCGCTCCGATGGTTACTCTGATGGTTACTCTGATGGTTTTTTTTTGCCCGTGTTTGGTAAAAAAGTGAGTTAGATATTATGGAACAAACTTACAATATTATAGGCCTAAATGACTATTCAAGTCAAAATCTAATGTTATTTCTGAGCCCCGAGCAACTCTTACTTCTGATGCCAGAACCTACCTCGTAGGTAACGCCAAAGGTGAGTTTAGGTGGGTCTATACCACAGTTATAGCTTTTATAATTCTAGAATTGCAACGTAAACAATGGACATCGGCATTTTTCCAAGTTAATCATATCCTGCCTTCTGTATATACCTGCTTATAATATTGTATAGTTGTACGCATCTGTTAATAATCCTGCTACCCACATCATAACACAGTACACTTGCACATTTTTGCACATACCATTTGTATAGTTCTTACTTTACTGTATTTATACCCTACTGTATTTCTTCTTATCTCACTGCTGCTGTAACAACACATTTTTTTAATAAAGCTTATCTTATCTTATCTTAAACCTTGGCTTTTTCACAAGGCTACAGCCTAACACTACTTAGCCAGAAAAACTGTGGTTCTTTGGCTCCGCCCATTGACTCAACCAATGAGATTACTTCTGCCTCCAGAGCAGCCCTACCTCTGAGAAATGTTTGTAGAATTAAAACTCCAATTTGCAAAGAATTAACAACATACACAGATATTTGTGTTACTTAGTTTGCTCTCTCATTCTCAGTGCTTTTACCCTAATACTGTGAGAAATTAAATCCCTGTGATTAACAACAACCATCTGCAGATAAAAGAAAAGGCTGTTGGCTGCTAGTTGATATGGTGAGGGGAATCTGGTAGTCCAGAGTGGCTAGATGAGCGATGAGTCATCCAGAGGACACCCATCACCCAACAACCTGTTACATCCACTGTGGGTGACATTCCATGGAGCTTGAATTTCTTTGGCAGAAAATATGGATACAATACAGATAAAAAGATACATTTAAGTTAATAACCATCTGCACATTGGTTACATATGTACAGTACTGTGCAAAAGTCTTAGGCACCCTAGATTTTTTAATATAAATTTGGTCTTAGATGTTGTTGTGTTTTATATTACTGCTCTTTATAGTATTTTTTATTAATATTTATAAACTTTTGATTTCATTATTTTTGAAAACAGTACAGTATACTGAATATATGTGTTTTTACAACGCATGTCTGCACGCCTAGACACTTTCTGTACATACTGTATGTAGACCTGCTAATATGAATGTAACACACATGTTGCATTTCATGTATATTAGCTGTACATTTACAAATTCTTCACATACTCAGAATTGCTCTCATTTGTTAAACCACATATATCTGCATATACTTAATATTTTTGGTATATTTTCACATTATACAAACATATTTTTCTTCGTCTCAGTATGTTCTCCTGCTATTATAATTTTTCATTCAGAGATTTCTATTTAATATGCTCTATTTTTATATCCTATTCTACTTTGCTGTATCCTATTACTGTTTTGCAGCTGCAATGACTCAATTTCCCCACAGGGATCATGAAAGTTTCATCTAATCTCATTTTAGTAATATCATCTCATCTTATTAATGTAATTATGCTTTGTGATGATTAATTAAAAATCCTAATGATGCCTACACCAGCAGTAATTCTACCTTTATAACTTTATTAGTCAGATAGCAGTGAAAAGAGGTCCAAATAGAATTGTTCGATACAAAACCATCAAATTATGAGGACGAGTGGAACTATTTACTAACTGAGAAAATTTGTCAGTGATAAGAGTTGATTGACGGAGATGAGTTATGTTGTCTTGTTACGTTATGACATTTAATAAAGATTGAAAAAGGAGGTACTCCTACCTAGAGGAAAGCCATGTAATTGGACTATTTTTTTCTTTAACCCCATCTTAGGTTTTCACTGGATGGGGTTACTCCGGCGCGAACAAGCATAATACAGTTATTAAAGGGCAATAAAAATGTCCTCCTTTATTCAGTGTTAAATTACAGTAACAGCCTCTACCTCATCATCCTCTGGTTCATTAGATTCGTAGATTTAAGGCTATATTTCCCATATTCTACCTGCTCGTGCCACGAGTCATCATTTCAGCAACATCAAATCACGGCTAAGGCCACAATCACATAGGCTTTTTTGAATGCAACTGTGCCTTTTTTCAATTATTTTCGCAGCATCTGTTCCAAACTATGTACCTTTCAGAATGGGCTCCTCATCTTCTTCTTCAAGAACAAGCAGAGCAATCACCAACTTTCTCTTGTCTATTTTTATATTCAACGTTACTTCAGGCTATCTACCTGATGCTTATTAGATAGCCTGCAAGCTGTTGTAAAACTTTGTGTTGCATAGCAACTAAATAATGTAACACTTCTTGGGCCCTTTGAGCTCTTGCTCTTTGTTACTAGTGACACTCACAGCTGCACATTGAATTTAAGCAGGAATAAAATCCGATTTGATCAAGACCTAACATTTTTGCTAGTATAAATATCTTCAAGGGATTGTAGGTTAACTTGCCAAAATAAGAGATTCTGGATAAAACTGCAAATCCACGCCCTTCCCATCCTGATTTAAAGGACACTTCTACCTCTGTTTAAAATCCAGTAAATGGCCTATCTGGTTTTTCAAACCTTAGTAAATGGGTAAAAGATACTCAACTGTTACATGAATGAAAATTAAAGAATTCTCGAACCCACTTTTCCAGGGCTTTAATAGAAAGAAAATGAAAATGGTATGGAAAATTGTAAATGGGAAGCATAGATCAATGTTAACAGAAGGACACCAGAAAGCTATAATATTAAGACAGAAGCTGATACTAACAAACCCACATATTTCACTCATGCATATCTCCGTCAATTTGGCATCCATTCAAAGAACACCCTGCACACACACACTGCACAAACACAACCTCAGGCATAATATGTTTACAGCAGATAGTACAGAGATACTTGCTTCCTGGTTGACTAGAGAAAGCAACGGGGAGAGGCATCCCTTATGGCCTCCCATCCCCCTCATCCCTGCCTCCCATCACCATCTCCCCCTCATCCCTGCCTCCCATCACCATCTCCTCCTCCTCCTCCTCCTTCTCCTCCCTGTCTATCTGTGACTGCAGCATCATCATTACATGAAGAAAGAAATAGGGAATCCTCCGGATTTACCTTTCAATGTAGAGAGTGGTGTGTGCTGTGATTCAGCTAAGATGTTGCAGCTCCTCAGCCTCGGCTAACAACATCACATGACCCTGAACCACCTGCTCCCAGAACATGGTCATATGACAGATTAGGCCCAGGCAAAGAACTCTGGGATATGTAGTTCAGAGTAGCCACGAGGCCAGTTGGATTCTAATCAATGAGGATTTGTGTGTTGGGTAAGCCATAATTATGAGGCATACTTTAAAATAAGTCACGGGGTGTAAATTGATGAAGCCATAAGCTGTTTATATGATTAGATTACATTTCTGTGGATAAGTGGAGCAATGACTGATGTCTGGCAAGATAGTATTTGGTCAGTGTGATAAAGTATTAGATGTAGGGACTGACAAGATATTATTATTTGGTCAATGTGATAGATTATTAGACATAGGAACTGACAAAATATTATTTGGTAAATATAAATTATTAGACATGGGGACTCACAAAATATGATTTGGTAAATATAAATTATCAGACATAGGGACTGATGAGATATTATTTTGTAAATGTGAGTAATTATTAGATGTAGGTCACCAAACTATCAGCTTAGAGGGTCCTGAATACTACCCTGATCTATTTAATTTAGATATGGCTATTTAGGTATTTAGATATAACTTAAAATTATTATTATTATTATTATTTTTTTTTTATGGGTTTCAATGGAGAGTTTTAGTGTCCCATGATCTAAATGCTGTGCCAGAGCCTTTTCCAATTCTGGGGGGAAAACTGAATACTGAAACATGGCGTGAAAACAGTTGACTTTTAAAGATACTGAATATCAGCACAAAATATCACACATTGGCATCTTCAATCCAAAAATATCAGTATTGGCATCAGCTTTTATAAAACCACATCATATCACCAAACCATATCAGCTTCACCTGTAGCGCCGTCCACTGGAACTGGAACAGTCCCCAAATTGTAGATTTTCCTTTCATCACTGAGTAGAGACAGCTGCTGACTTGAGGTTTTATATATATCCAGGGAAAGACTATTTTCCAATAACACCCTGCTTCACATTCATACAGTTCCACACATTCACACTGGGAGCTGCACAGAGCAACCACAGTAGTCTACTGGGAGCCACTGAGCAGCACCACTGGAGCAGCTGGGGGTTCAGTCCCATGCTCAAGGGCACCTCGACAGTAGTTGCTGAGGGAGGGCAGAGTGTTGTTCATTCAGTTTCCTGACCCACATTTTCCCAGATGGTCCGGGGATTTAAACCACCAACCTTCTAGTCACAAGCCTATTTCTCTAACGTCTGAACTCCCATCACCCCGAAGAGATGAATATTACATTTTTCTGACTGATCCAGGGTCAGCAACTCGGTGATCATTATCAGGGAAAGAGGGACCATATTGAAATGATCTGTGTCAAGCCAGCCAGAGACAGACAGAATAAGTCTGTCTAATTTTGCCTTCAAAATAAAAGCCATAATAGAACATGTTCTCAATTTTGGAAATCGTATACATTATTATTGACGCTTGTGAGCCCTACAGGAAGTTTCCATTATTTCATATATTATAGAGGAATAACCATATCAAATCGTTATCTAAACCTCAAATCCTAATGAACATATTCCAAATAAAGAACATGAACAAATACATGATATAATTTAATTGTTTATTTAACAAAACTGGTTTATTTAACAAAAACTCAGATATCCCTACATGCACAAATATGTGAACTCCTTCAATCAATAACTTGTGGCCCCTCCTTTAGCAGCGATGACTTGGAGTAAATGTCTGTTAGCCACTGATCAGTCACTGGCATCTCATCCTGGGGTTTTTTTCTCCTTACAGAACTCAGTCAAATCAGTGAGGGTTGAGGTCTCATATGAACAGACGCTTCAGGTCCTCACACAGCATCTCAGTTGGATTTAGGTCAGGACTTTGACTTGGCCAATCCAAAACACTAAACTTCTTCTTCCTGAGCCATTCTTTGGTGGATTTGCGAGAATGCTTAGGATCATTGTCTTGTTGAACAGACAATTTCAGCCAATCTTTAGGTCTGATGATGGCCTGACGTTCTGTTGTAGAATTCTCTGGTATCTGTAGCGAGGCGTTGTGCAGACGGAGGAGACGCCCGGGCTGCAGGAAATATGGAGGGAGGACCATAATAAAGCACAATTACAAACGACACACAAAAACACAATTTGCTGTTAAAATGAAGATGAGAGGGTTCACTAGGACCCCTCTCCAATGTCGCAACAAAGTTAAAAAAAAAAATGAGGCAGAGGTATCTGAAAGTACGAGACCAGCTGAGAGCTATAGTGGGCAGTCAGGCGACATCAAGTGCCTGTTTTATGATGAACTTGATGCCATACTGTTGTGCTCATGCTCATGCATGTATAAGAAAAAAACAATGGAGTTTTCAGAAGCATAAGTAGAGGAGTAACTGAAACAGAAACTGATAAAAGCATGGCAAGAATCGGCGCATATCACTGTCGGACTGCATATCACTGTCGCATATCACTGTCGTTTTTTCCGAGTACAATGCAGTAGAGCTACAACGACAACATGTCTACGGCCAGATCCCAACTTTCCCAGTTCTGTTATAGGATGCAGGATCCCTGCACAGTCTCCCAACACGCGAAAATGCCAGGACAGAGCGGATTAATTTTATTTTTAACAGCAACGTCCCGGCTACAGGTAGCTAATTTTTTCTGTGTGTGATGATCACTCGTTGGACTGCTTGAGCAAGGGCAGGATTAGCATCTAAATTGAAGCTTAAAGATGGAGCAATTCATAAGGTACGTGACCCATCTGCAAAATTGGAAATTGGAAGTGTCACCATGTTTTGATTTAATTTACAAATTAGTCTGGTTAGTATATTCGACTGCTGGTTAGCTAACAAGCTAGCGGGGCTAGCCATGGGCTTGTTGGTTGTGGAAGAAGTAAGAAAACTAAAGCTGGAGTCAGGACACATCTTTAATGTTATTGGTTGGAGTCAGGACTCATCTTAAAGTTATTTGTTGGGACCAGTGTCTGTTTTATAAGTCTGTCGAACGTGTCCGGCTCGGTAAACTTTAGCCACCATTACTAAAATCGCATTTGGTTGTTTGCGCTGCGCTGTTTGAATGCAAATAGGTTGCATCCAATAATATATTGGCTAACTAGCTCAACAAAATTGTCAATCCTAGCTTGTCTGCAAGTTGTATTCAATAAGCTTATGGACATGAGCCATAAACAGACCAGCTACAGCAGAGAGCGTCACTCACACACCCACATACACAAAACAAACGCACGAAAGTACAATATTACACAGAATTGTTGTCATTGAGAAACTAAGTGGAACTGCTCAGCTGCCTCTTCCCATTCTGGGTCAGACTCCGGCTCAAACATGTACAGACCGTACATGTTTGAGCTGGAGTCTGCAACAGTGTTGGTTCTGGAGCGGCTGCCATGGTTAACGTCGTCAAGCTTGTTTACCTTGAGCAGCATGGGAGCTCTGCTCCCCGCCTCCGCCAGGCGATTGGCCACCTCACTCCGTGCTGGCCGTGAGGTGGCCAATCAGAGCACAGTGATTTACATGCTCATTTACATACCACTCCATGCCCTCAAAACAGCCTGTTCAGAATTCCAGGTATTCCTCAATTAACTTGTTTTTGATAATCACAAATTCTTATTTTCATTTTTCCTTTCTTACTTTTTGAATAAAAATCATTTTTGTATCACTACCCTTCTAAGGCACAACATGGGTCCAAAATGACCCGTATTCATTTCCTATGTTATTTCATGCATGGCTGAGTGTTTCTTTGCTATATCTTTTAAAATCTATTTATTTAATCATTAATATTCAAAGTATTCATTAAATATCTTGTTTTTGATTACCATAAATCATTATTTTCATTTTCCCTTTCTTAATTTATGAACTAAAATAGTTTTTGTATTACTACATCAAGTTTACACACATGGGTCAAAAATGACCCATTTATGCAAGTGTGATAAAAAATACATACTATAATAATAATTTTGTTAAAAATAATTATTTTAGAAGTGATTTGGAACAAGCGTGTATTCACTATGGAATTTGATAGGAACCTTTGATTTTTAAATGTTTGCAGTTAGGAACATGTTTACTGTGGACACCTTTTCACATGCCACACTTGTCACAACTCAACAGGCTGCTTTTGCACATCTGATTCATGTAAGTCTTATTTTACAATTGTTTTACCTAAGAAAATATTTGATATCTTATGAAAGATAACTGTACATAATATATGAACATTACTTGACCTTGACATCCATTACTAGTGAGAAAGAGAAATATGTCCAATATTATTAGCTAGCTGTTGACATATTCTATTCTAGCTAATGTTAGCTAGGTCAACATGTTGACATACCGTATTCTATTCTAGCTAGCAACAACATGTATTTTTTCAACATTTATTTTGTTTTGGTCAACAAAATAAAACTCGAAATATTACAGTATACTGTATACTTGATCAACTGATAGTTGAAAATATTATTTGGATTTTCTTTATCCACAGTGTTAGTATGGCTGGTCGCAGTCATTCCAGATTTCCGGCTCAAGTTGTTCTACATGAAGAACAGGATGAGGAAGATGAAGCAATTCTTGATCCTGATTCTGAGTCTGACATCTCTGATGCTGATGACCTAGACTATGTGCCACAGGGTCAAGCTGGAGTTGTGGACGTGTCTAGGAATCCAGCTCTCCTAGATGAAGAAGACTCCTTTGATGAGATAGAAGACTCGCCTGATGAGTCCTCTGAAGAGGAAACTCAGACCCAGGCCAATAGACTGAGTAAAAAGGGGTCTTACTGGAATGAGCATCCACCTACTCAGGGCAGAACAAGAAGCCACAACATCCTGAGGAGCTGCCCAGGACCTGCATCTGGTTCAACAGCCATTTCACCAAAAGATGCCTGGGATTTGTTTATCAGTGACAACATCATTGAGGAGGTTCTGAAGTGCACCAACTTAGAGGGACGAAGAGCAGCAGCAGCAAAAGAGAAAGAGTGGAGAAGCATTGACAAAGAGGAATTCATGGCCTTTATTGGTTTGACCCTCCTTGCAGGGGGGGACAAGAGCTGGGATGTGTCCGTGCGGGAGCTGTTTCTGGATCCGCTGCAAAATCCAATGTACAAGGCCACCATGGGGTTCAGGAGATATGAGGATATCCACCGCCTCATACGGTTTGATGACAAGAGGACCAGGGCTCTTCGGCTGGAAACAGACCACATGGCGGCGTTCAGGTATGTGTGGGACTGTTTCCTGGCCAATTGCAAAAGAGTGTTCATCCCCAGTGACTGTGTCACCATAGATGAGCAGCTTGTGCCATTCCGGGGCAGGTGCAAGTTCTTGCAATACATGCCCAGCAAGCCTGCAAAATATGGAATAAAAATCTTCTGGATGTGCGATGCGAGGGTCCCTTATGCGATAGACGGAATGATCTACACAGGGAGACAGCCAGGAGAGGAGGTTCAGAGGAACCTTGGAGAGAATATCGTCCAACAGTTGTCCAGTGGAATCAGACAGACAGGTGAATATAGAATACAGAAGTGAATATACTCTTGAAGTTCTAGCGCAATACCTAGATTACTTTTTCCAATCTTTCATAGTGTGTATTTAATTTTTAATTACCATTGTGAGAAATTGATTTATTTATAAGCAAAAGAGTAGAATGGAATAAAATACAATGCAATACAATAGATAATGCATTCAGTTTATTTTAGTGTTAGAATTTAGAGAATTCCATGTTGAGTAAATTGACCAAATGTTTTGTTTTGTTTTCAATCATAGGTCGCAACATCACAATGGACAACTTCTTCACCAGTATCCCTCTGGCTGAGAAGCTCCTTGAGAAGAACCTGACCATTGTGGGGACTCTTCGCCAGAACAAGCCGGATATACCGCCTCTCATGAAGCCATCCAAATCGAGGGAGAAGCATAGCTCAGAATTTGGATTCAGTGGCAACATGACCATGGTGAGCTATGTGCTGAAGAAGGGGAAGGCTGTTGTCCTCCTGAGCACCATGCATGATGACAGAGCAGTGGATGACAACTATGGCGGCATATGAGTGACAAAATCCGCGAGCGCAATTGAGATCACCGCGCGCGTAATTCAAACAGCCGCGCACACATATTATTTTTGAGAGCGCTTTCACAGCACTCGCGCGCAGAATATATCTGCTCGCGCGAGCAATATTGTAACCTGCGAGGAGAAATCCATGCTTTGAGCGCGCGCGCAGAATCCGAAGCAGCGCGCACAACTATCATTGCTCTCCTGCTCGCGAAACTTTCACCTGCTCGCTCGCGAGTGTTTTTTCTTTTTGGCAGTAAGTGAGCGGACCCAGTCACAATGGTATCCCTAAATCTAATTGGTTACAGTCCTCGTCTTCAGTCCTCTCGCAACCAGAGACAGCTCGCCTTCAAAGTAAAAGTTGCGCGTTTTGAAGGGTGTTGGCTGCAGCAGCGGTCAATTTAAGGAGAGCTAAACTAAATAAACAAATAGCCTAAAGAATGAACATAATTCATAACTGTTATACAGTAATATTTCTGCCACTTTCCCATAACTGATTGTGAATAAATTGCGAAAGGGCGCGAACACTGGAATTATTATAGTGATTCATGTATGTATGTAATGATTCATGTATTCATCAACGTATTTATTTGATTAAGGCTACTTAGGCCGAATCCCATTTCTCATTTTCACCCCTACCCCTCGTTTTCGAGTGCCCCTCGCCCTTCGGCTTGGCCCTCGGAACAGAGTCACAAGGGGTAGTGGTTGAAATCTCCCCCTATGAAATGGCACAACCCTTCAAGACCCTGATACGTCATTGATGACGTTTACGTAAACAGACGCGACGAGTTTGTTATCGGACATTACACACATCACAGTGACATTTGCCATTCATCTGATGGAGATAGAGAAGCATGGACGCTCGCGATTCGTTCACAACCTATACGTTTCACGCTATCAATCGATCAAACAAGTCATTAAATAAAAGAGTGGACATAACTATTTTTTTTCTTCCATCAACCACTTCATAGAACATAAAGCTTTATTGTTTCTCCTTCCTTGTTTACTTGCGCAGATACAAAAAGGCCAATCACTGTAACTGTAATTAGATTTAGGGATACAATTGTGACTGGGTCCGCCCACTTACTGCCAAAAAGAAAAAACACTCGCGAGCGAGCAGGTGAAAGTTTCGCGAGCAGGAGAGCAATGATAGTTGTGCGCGCTACTTCGGATTCTGCGTGCTCAAAGCATGGATTTCTCCTCTCAGGTTACAATATTGCTCGCGCGAGCAGATATATTCTGCGCGCGAGTGCTGTGAAAGCGCTCTCAAAAATAATATGTGTGCGCGGCTGTTTGAATTACGCGCGCGGTGATCTCAATTGCGCTCGCGGATTTTGTCACTCATATGCCGCCATAGACAACAGTGTGAAGAAGAAACCAGAAGTGATCCAGTACTATAACAAAACAAAATCAGGAGTGGACACAATGGATCAGATGGTTCGCACCTACACATGTAAGCGGAGAACATGGAGGTGGCCCATGGTGCTCTGGCACAATGTGCTGGATGTTGCCACCCTCAATGCCTACACCAACTTCACTGCACAACACCCTGATTACATGGGTGGTGTGACCAATGCACGGCGGCTATTCATCAAGGAGCTGGGCAAAGAGCTTGTCATGCCACATATGAAGAGGCGCATGGAGGGCACGCCCCATCTCCAAAAGCACATTACAGGGGCAATGGAAAGATGTGGGCTAAAAAAAACAAACGCAGCCACCACCAGGAGGCCACAGGAGGACACCAGACAGGAGGGCCAAGTGAAGAGGAAGAGGTGCAAGATCTGCCCAGCTGCCAAAGACCGAAAAGCCAGCAGCTGGTGTTCCAAGTGCAACAGCCCTGTGTGCAAGGAGCACAAACATGTGATTGTCATTTGTGAGGCATGTATGCACTGAGATGGCAATTCGCACTGTACCCATATGTTTTTATTTAATCAGTTTTCTTTTCTTTTATTCATTCATTTTAGACATTCACCACAGTTCACTACAGTTACACTACAGATACACTTACAGTTCAATATCAGTGTTATCGGTTGTATGGTGTAAGTTATGTGTGAGTGTGACAAAGTGACAAATAAACATTTCAAATATTAAATGTATTGTTTGGTCCAAATCACTGCTAAAATAATTATTTTTAACAAAATTGATGTAGTAATACAAAAACTATTTTAGTTCATAAATTAAGAAAGAAAAAAATGAAAATAATGATTTGTGGTAATCAAAAACAAGGTATTTAATGAATACTTTGAATATTAGTGATTAAATAAATAGATTTTAAAAGATATAGCAAAGAAACACTCAGCCATGCATGAAATAACATAGGAAATTAATACGGGTCATTTTTGACCCATGTTGTGCCTTAGAAGGGGTTTGCATAGCTTGTGTATCAAAGGGTTAAATAGCCCAAAATTAGTCAAATGTTTATTTAAATAATAAATAAACAATAATTATTATAAGGTGAGTCATTTTTCCCCGCTACACCGGATCTTAGGGTTCCCCCATCTGCCAAATCCCACTTTAACCCCTGGTGAGAGGTGATGTGTCACTAGTGTTGTCAGTAGCATCAAACATCATCCCTAACATTCTTTGATGTTGCTGGAGCAAAACTCTTCTCCTCCATGCCTGTCTCCTATTCAGTCTGCGCAGGCGTGCTCAGTGTTGTAAGGTAATTTGTAAAATTTGACATTAACACGATATCATTTTGTACGATCGATTTAGCCAACCCTTGCCTTACGAACACCACGATTCTACACCATTAGCGGTTGGCGTTAGCATGTAATTAATGTTAGCTTTTGGCTAGGGTAACAAATACCATGACATCAGTTAGCGTTATAGCATTTAACAAGCATCTGGGGGCCGTATGTGACTTACCTTTAACCGACTGGTCGTCCATTTCCGTGTCTTCCACCATGGCTTCCAACAACGCAGTAGCCGAGTCTTTTGTGGCCGCTGCGCCAGAGAATGCCGACCTGTGAGCCGCTGGTACTCGACCAATCAGAAATGTTCAGCACTGCAAGCCCCACCCCTAAAGTACCGGTACTTTTGAAAAGTACTACCCCCAAGCAGGGACTTTTTGGGGGGTAAAAAGGCCCCTGGTACTTAATTTAGACCCTGGTCCCTGCGATTGAAACGCGCTGAGTACCTCCTAGTCCCTGGGGAAAGTTCTCACGGTCGAAACGGGGCTTAACAAAACTAAACTGTAATGGGAATCAAAAGAAAATAAAAACTAATTGTAAAACTTGCTATTTAGGCATTATGAACCTAAACAAACCAGTGTACATTAGCACTTCAATACAGCCCATCTAAGTAATGTATGTGTGCAAATAGTGTTAATTGGAATCCTACCTACTAAGTGTGATATGTGTACAGTTTTTGCTGAGCAAACTTTCAGAAGAGAAAAATAGACATATAAAGAAGAAACATTCAACCAGTAAACAATTGTAAACCACAGCAAACAACATGGTTCCAGTTTCTTGCCTTCTTGGGAAAATCGAATGTCTAAGCGCGGACATTTCTACCATGAAGCAGGCTATGTTTGTGCAGTCAAATATCTGCGCGGATCTCCGTACAGTAATAGCAGATATAAACCAACACTTGTGCGTGGTTGAGCAACCTGGTCTAAGCAGAGGGGGTGCGCCCAGGATTCCCCAAATCAGCGAGGAGGCCCTGAGCCGGGGTGTGGAGAGTGTAACGCAGGTGCTTGGAGCCTCGGTCCTGGATACCAGCGCACAGAACACAGAGCGGAATAGCGACGCGGCTGGATTAATGTCACTGTCACCTATGTGGAGCCATGTAGTAAAGGAGGGCCGCCGTCTGAAACATGTCACTGAAAATGCTACTATACAGTCCAAACCCCGTCTGAATCCTCCCAGAGAGAAGACAAGCGGCATTGTTGGAACCAGTGCTGGGGGAAACATACAAGTTATAAAGACTAAACTGGTGAGTGTTTTCGCTACAAAATTCTCGCCTGACTTAGACTCGGAGACACTGGCTATTTATTTGAAAGACAAACTCCGCCGCGATGTAACTTGTCAAAAGATAGACTCTGCTCAAAGTCGGTTAAGCTCTTTCAAAATAACCGCCGAATGCAATGAGGTGGGCAAAATGTATGACCCACAGCTTTGGCCAGAAGGGACTTTTGTACGGCGTTTCTATGAGGCGCGCAAACCCAGGGCTACCGCAGGGCCAGTGGATGTAAAAGCAATTATTGCCGCAAGCAATGTGCGTGTGCCTGAGGCTGGGGTATCTGCTGCAATGTAGATATGATCGTGATCAGGCCCGTAGCCAGAAACATATTTTGGGGGGGGCGGGCAACACTGCCGAAAGCTACGGGTAAATAAAATTCCCACACTGTATACTATAGCCTAATACCCAACCGTACGGTAAATGTCAACGTATTAATGACCCATAGATAATCATCAATGCATTAATAAATAAAACTGGGTCTTACCTTATAAAAGCAGGTCCAATCGTCTTTTTTGTGCTAACTCTTGCTCCGGAAAATCGGTAACGTTAGTGACCGGGTCATCTGTAATGCTCTTTTTTTTCTTTTTTGAGTCGGGACACGTTGAAACAAAAAAAATCACTGATTTTATGAATATTAACTTTACTGCTCTTGCCTGCTTTACAAGTAGCTTTCGGCGGCTCCATTGCTTTTGGAAAGCAAACTATAGAGCTAAGCATAACCGGTGGCAGGTTGCTTAGCTGACTCGTAAGACCCCTGAGCCAATCAAAAGCGTGTGATTTTATTTGTTTTACGAAACAGACCAATAAGATATATCATGTTTGGAAGCAAATTAACTGACAGGTTTAACGCCTGTCAATCACGATAGATGCAGAGTCATAGGAGTAGGCTAGAGGGGCGGTGACAAATAATCAAAACGATAACTAAATAATTATTGGTGCAATTTCAGACAGACCGTGGGGATTTCGGGGGCGGGGTTCAGACCCGAAAACCACCTACCTGGCTACGTTCATGACTATTAGAGTTGTGTCATATAACTCGCGTGGCTTGCGCTTAGGACAGAGTGCTGGGGACAAAGCGCGACGCATTGTTATTGACAAGCTCCTGGAGAACGCTGATATTTTGTGTATACAAGAGACTTTATTAGCTAAACAAGATCTAGATAAACTTAATTCTGTTAATAATGGTTTATATTTGTTGTGGGTGATATGAACGCTGATATTTCAGATAATAACTCCCTGTTTGGTCAGCACTTAATCCAATTTTGTCAAGATAGCAAGCTGGTTCTTTCCAGCAAAGTGCTGTTGCCAGTAAAAAGCTACACATATATCAGTGAAGCATGGCATACAACATCTTGGCTGGATCACTGTATATGTACAGCCGATGCTCATGATTGTTTAGAGAGTGTTGAGATCTTGTATGGTCTGGCCACAACAGATCACATACCTGTCTCTATGATATTAAATGTTGAGAGTCTACCTGAGTTGACCAGTTATGATAACCACGAACAAAGTTGGAAATTAGATTGGTCAAGGTTTACAGAAGTTGACTTCTGGCATTACAATTCACTGACTGATAAGAGCCTAAGTAATATTGATATACCACTTGATGCTATTCTGTGTGGCAACATTAACTGTAAGAACCAAAACCACAATAATGATCTATGTATAATGTATGATAAAACTGTGAATTGTCTAAATGATGGCAGTAAATCGTTCTGCCAAAAAAGGTATAAACAACATAATCTCAGGCCAGGATGGAATGAATATGTGTCTGAACTCCATTTAGAGGCCAAAGAAGCTTTTAAAAACTGGATTTTATCAGGAAAAGCTAGGCATGGCCCAGAGTGTGAACACAAGAAACACGCAAATGCTAGATTTAAGTATGCTGTACGCTTTATTAAAAGAAATGAGCAGGCCATGAACGCAAACTCCATGGCCAAAAAGCTTCAGCAGAATAATGTCTATGAATTCTGGAAAGAAGTTAAGGTTATCAATAACAGTAAGATGCCCTTGCCATATAGTATTGATGGGGTTACTGGGTCTGAAAATATTGCTGAACTGTGGAGAAAATATTATAGGGATATTTTTAACTGTGTTAAGAGTGATGAATTTAATGTTGGTGATGTTTCTAACAATGATGGTGTGGTTATTAGACCTGATGAAGTGTGCTATGCCATTGAGAAATTGGCAGTGAACAAAGCATTGACCTTGACCAAATAACAGCAGAACATCTGAAATATGCTAGCCATAGGATCTCAGTGTTACTTGCTATGTGTTTTTCTGGATTGTTAATGCATGGCATACTACCTGACTCTATTTTGTCTGTCTTATTAGTGCCAGTTGTCAAAGACAGAACCGGTAAAATATCCAGCATAGAAAATTACAGACCAATTGCCCTGGCTAGCATATTATCCTTAGTATTGGAAATAATTCTCTTGGAAAGGCTTCAAGAATATATAATAACCACTGACAATCAATTTGGTTTTAAAAATAAACATGGTACAGATTTGTGTATATATGCGTTGAAGGAAGTTGTTAGTAAGTATAGAAGACATAACACTACAATATTTATGTGTTTCCTTGATGCGTCCAAAGCATTTGACCGAATTAGCTAATCATGGTAAATTGTTTGCTAAACTACAAGAGCGAGGGGTCCCCCCATATTTGACAAGGATCTTGCATTTTTTGGTATTCGCATCAAACCATGCAAGTTAGATGGGGTAAGAGTATATTGTTGGGTAAAGAAGAGTCCAGGTCTGGACCAGTGTAGAAGATTGGACCTCCTCATCAACACTTAATCTTCTTCACGATTATGTAGTTACTGGAGTCTCAAACAGGTTAAAAGAATTCACTGGAGATGATCAGAGTTCGATGCATAAACTTAGCAAACTTAACATTTTTGATATTAGTGATATTACTTAATACAGAGCATATACCTTAGTTAAAATTATCTACAACATCTGCACCCTTCCTAGTGACCAATGGGGTCCGACAAGGTGGAATACTGTCACCCGTTCTCTTCAGTCTTTATATGGATCATCTTTCTAAAAAGTTAAAAGAGTGTAAGACTGGATGTATAGTGGGGAATAGTCTTATTAACCATCTGGTGTACGCTGATGATTTAGTCGTCCTGTCTCCTTATAGTGCTGGCTTATAGCAAATGCTCAGAGTCTGCTCAAGTTATGGTGTGCAGTATGACATCAAATTTAACTCTAAAAAGAGTGTTGTCATGATTGCTAAAACCAAGGAGGATCAGAAGCAAAAATTTCCCTCATTCTCTATGGCAGACCAAGCGCTAAATGTGGTGAACAAAGTAAGATATTTGGGTCATATCATCAGGAATGATTTATGTGATGACGACGATGAGCAGCGCCAGTGTTGCAAACTATGCACAAGCCAATATGTTGGCACGCAAATTTCATATGTGTACAGATGATGTTAAAACAGCTCTTTTTAAAGCCTACTGTACTCCACTCTATACAGCTCACCTGTGGTGCAGTTATAGTAAAGCAAAAATGAAAAAGCTTCAGGTGGCATTTAATGATGCATTCAGAATCTTGCTTAAGCTCCCAAGATGGACAAGTGCAAGTGATATGTTTGTGACTAGTAATGTTCCCACCTTTTATGCTGTGCTGAGGAATTTCATGTACAAATTTGTGTCGGTTAATTGATTCAAAAATGTAATCATAATGGCTTTAACTGAGCCTACACAAAGTAACACAAGGTATTCCTCTTGTTTTTGGAAACATTGGAATAAATGTCTGTATGTGTTTTAATCACTGTGGACTTGTGAACTGCCATGATCTCGTACATATTTCTGTATTGTTTGTCCTCGTATTGTACTTTATTCTTTTTCTTTACTGATATGGACCTATGTGTCTGAAAATACTCTTTTGGACTCTTGAAAGTCCATGCCATGTTTCAGTCTCCAGGCATGAGAAGTCAGATGAAGCCATCTTTTAATGGTGGAATCAATCTCTTGGTCTGTGGCACTGAACTTCAGATGATTGTCTCACAGGAGCTAAAATACACACACACAGACACACACACACACACACCCAAATAACTAGTACACATTTGATAACTGCTGTTAAACCTAAGCCGCTCTTGAATTTTGCTAAAACCAATCATTTGAACCACTGAAAGGAAACCGTTTTCAAAAATCTGTTGCTCACTTAGATAATTTGTGGCTTTGAGCTTTTATTCTAGGATCTCAAGACAAACTCACCAATCACAACATCTCTTAGGCAGTGGAAGCCAATCTTTCCATTTAATCCTTGCATGTTCACAGTCTTTGTCAGGGAGTTTTTCATGTTGCGTGCATAATTCCCCATACACACTTGGGTGTCTGCCCCGCATTTAGGAGCCAGTGTGTTTATCTGTGAATAAATATTTCACCCTTAGTTCATCAGCAATGGTTTAATATTTGCACAAATAATGCATAACAACTATTTTATTTTTCTTTCACTAGGCTGGGTAGAGCAGTTAGCCCATAATGCACTATGGGATTCAGACCTTCTCTATATCTAATCTATGTAATTTTCATAGTCTACAAAAGTTCAACATGACCTACTCTCTCCCAAAGCCAGAAACCAGAAACCAGAAAAGTAACACTCAAACTTGTGATGTCATCAGGTATGGAACTGCTCCATAGACAATGAATGGGAGACTGTATGAACGTGTGTTTGAGGTTTTATGCATTAAAGGTCCCATATTATGGAAAACGGCTTATTCCTGGCGCTTATACATGTTCCACAGGAAATCATTTACCTAAGCAGCTGAGAAAATTTTAAATCTGGAAGTCAACCCGTTTTTCTGTATTTTCCTTTTTCCAAAAACGGTGCCAAAGATAGGAGAAAAACAGGCCGTTTCAGAAAGTAGCCCCTTTGGACGTCATAACGGGCGCTAATCCAGCCCCTCTCAGAGCATGCCCACGCCCAGGTGAACAACCAATCCCATTTACGGCATTACCAATCCCATTTACGGCATTAAGGCAGCGCCGCAAGCCGTTGTTTATGGTGCATTCCATTGTACTCGGAAATCGATAATTCCGAGTCGGTATTCCTAACTTCCAATCTAAATGTGTTCCAGTGCATCTGCTCGGGAAAACATAATCGCCCGCAGCAAACTCATGTTTGTATGGCAAGTCTGAGAATGTTACAAGCATCTAAACTCAACATCAACTACTACAGCGCCATTAGTGAATAGAATCGCCGCATATCACATTCGGATGCCGTTTGTTCCGAGTACACGGGAATGCACCATTACTTTGCGACCGGGGAAGCTAAAACAACAACATATCTACGGCGATATATCAACTCTCCAGTTATTATTTATATACGGCAACGGCTACAGTTTTTTCTGTGTGATGATCACTCCTTAGACTGCTTGAGCAATGGCAGGATTAGCATCTAAATTGAAGCTTAAAGATGGAGCAATTCATAAGGTACGTGACCCATCTACAAAATTGGAATCAGTAAGTGTCACCATGTTTTGATTTAATTTACCAAATTAGTCTGGTTAGTATATTCGACTGCTGGTTAGCTAACGAGCTAGCGGGGCTAGCCACGGGCTTGTTGGGTGTGGAAGAAGTAAGAAAACTAAAGCTGGAGTCATTAAAAGTAAAGTAAAGTAAAAGTAAAGTTATTGGTTGGAGTCAGGACTCATCTTAAAGTTATTTGTTGGGACCAGTGTCTGTTTTATAAGTCTGTCGAACGTGTCAGGCTCGGTAAACTTTAGCCACCACGCGTTTGGTTGTTTGGCTGCGCTGTTTGGATGCAAATAGATTGCATCCAATAATATATTGGCTAACTAGCTCAACAAAATTGTCAATCCTAGCTTGTCTGCAAGTTGTATTCAATAAGCTTATGGACATGAGCCATAAATAGACCGGCTACAGCAGAGAGTGTCGCTCACACACCCACATACACAAAACAAAGTACAATATTACACAGAATTGTTATCATTGAGAAACTAAGTGGAACCGCTCAGCTGCCTCTTCCCATTCTGGGTCAGGCTCCGGCTCAAACATGTGCGGTCTCAGTGTTGGTTCTGGAGCGGCCGCCATGGTTATGGTAGATTTCTGCATCAAGCTTATTTGTTTACCTTGAGCAGCATGAGCGCTCTGCTCTCCGCCTCCGCCAGGCGATTGCGTGGAGGTTGTATGTAATGAGCACTGCTCTGATTGGCCGCCTCACGGCTCATTACATACAACCTCCACGCCCTCAAAACAGCCTGTTCTTTACAATGGAGAAAATGAGAGACTGAAACACACACCACACAAGCTGGTTTTAGGATATATTTTTTTATATAGACTTCACAAACGTCTTGTAAAGACCCCCAGGAACAGTTTAAATAGCCCAAAATGAGTACAATACCCCCCCTTTAATGAGCACCATTGTATAGCAGTGTTCTCAGTTTGGATACAGAACAGTGTATTGCAACTCACGGCTGCGGCTACAATGTCCAAACTCATCATCATATGTTAGATAACTCATAATATATTAATATTTCCATATTTTATATGTTTTAGTCATAAGACTGCAGCTGATATTGACTAATAACCATAGGTGCCGATTTATGTTTTTGCCAGTGGGTGCTCAAATTAAGTGAATACCACCAAGGTGAAGATTGTCACAAAATCACTTTTATTGCGCTTGCTTTAGTAATTACCGTGGTGCAGGCTACTGTCATCTGCCGGATGTAGACACACACCGAAACGAAATGCAACACTGCTCTGCTACAAATTCATCACTGGTGGTGGATGCCTCACTTTGACTGTCTTTACACTCGGTATCTCTCTCGGTTTTTTAATTACAAATTTGTACGTTTTTACTCGATCACCCGTGTTTCACATTTGCTGTGTCGCTAGCTACGTGATGGAACAACGTTGGTTTAGCTGACTCTAACGTTACATTGGCAGTTGGCTATGTGACTACGCCCCTTAACGTAGCCTACACACGCACAGAGCTGTAACAAGTTTAATTGGATAATGCGATTTGTAGTTAAAACGTTCACCGATAAAAATAAGTAATAATAGAATAAATAGATGCGTTTTTTAATACATTTATTTATTAATTTATTTTTTAATCGGCCTTCCCCGGCCTTGCTCCGGTGCTCGAGCACCCACCGAAAAGGTTGAGCACCCACGTGATCGGCGCGTATGCTAATAACCACAGTCAGCTAGCATGCTACAGAGAGAATTCTAGAGAATCAATACACCAGCAACCATGCTACTAACACACAGCCAGAGCAACTTGCTACCTGCAATGCTGCATCAAGATATACATCCATATAATTACAGTTACTGATATTTAATTGTTGGACTTTTCTGAGAAAAATATCAGACACGATATGACTATCTTACGTGCTTAAAGTGCTTTGGACCAAAAGGTTACATTTTCTCTAGCTAAATAATATACATGCATAAAGAAATGATCATATACAGAAAATAACCTGCATCAAAGTCAATGGTAAACAAATAAAGGTTAATAAAGAAACCGCACATAAAACGTTCTTAAAGTGTTTTAGGAAGGACAGATATTTTGTTGCCTTTATTCCTTTGTTTCAGCAAAGTTTTGGAGGGACAGTAGCAGACCTGCCAACCTTGGGAAAATATTTTGAGTACCACAATAGTGTAACGCTCACGCGCTTTCGCACCACTTCGCTTTGCACATGGTCATTTCCCCACTCACCGCCATATCATCAAGTTATTCAACATATAAATCGGCTATGAAGAAAGGGTTAGCCCTAACCCTAACCCTAACATATGTTTTCATTGTCAAGTATTTACAGAAACTTGTGTTGCGATGTAAAACATTGTCAATTACGAATAAAACCAAGTTTCTGGGCATGATTTCCATTTTTATTTAATAATTAAATAATGAATGATGAATGCAATTCACTTATGATTATCAGCTTATATAAGCACACATATCATATAATGAAAAAATGGTATTCAATTGACAAACTATCTAGGAATGTATGTAGGTTTTAGCTAAATTAATACCTGAAGCTCCTTGGTGGCTGATGTCAACATCATAATTGCACAATGTGCAAAATGCATGGTGAGGCATTTTTGAGGGGCAGAGACACGGCCATTGCTCCTGATATTTAGCGAGGAACTTCTGGGGCGCATGCACTCGCTTCTTTTTAGTAACGTTAGGTCTGCTGCTCTCTCTCTCAGTGTCAGTATCCTCGTCATCGGACATCATGATGACTAGTATCTCTACCTGCAAGGCTGGTCGGGTGACTGGCTGCAATAATAGGAATTATTTGCTACGTTATCAGTTTATCACAACGTAGCCTTAAGTCTCGTAACGAGGCTAATCACGTCGTATGCGAGCTACGACTAACTAGCGAACAACAAAGTTACCGAACATGTTTAGCAATGTTTCATATGATGTTAACATTACGGTCACATTTTAAATATTTTTGTGCTTGATTATTACTCCCCCACTTCCCATTTTACCTCAGCAATGCAATGCAACGTACGCCTCGGTCGATGACAAAGTAACGTTACGGTAATGTGATGTGGTAACTTACCGCATCAGTGGATGTTTGTGAGGGAGAAGATTTGGGGGAGGGGCTAGTCTCGTGCCCAGCCTGTATGCGAGAACTCAGCAGTACTCGCTCGAGTAGGGTTTCCGAGACTAGGGAGGGGCTAACGTTGCAGAAGCACAAGAGGGATGTAATTTAAATACCGAATACATGTACGGTATTGTTTTGTATTGATTGATTTGTTTTCTGTAATTAAATTATTATATATATATCTATATATGGCTCATGGCCGTTTGATCATTTGAGGCTCTTTGTGTCCTTTTGGAGTGTGTACACCAAATTGTCTGTGAGCTATGGTACGAGTTATAAAGGGGTGCATGCTGGTCTTTGTTACGGAGTCTTATCCATGAGGCGTAACTCAGCCTTCAAAAGATGGCGCAGCCACACGTTCAGCACTTGAGTGCCAAGAGTTTTATTTACAAACCTGATATTTACAACACCAACAGTGAAATTACTCTCTCCATATTTATAATATCTCTACTAACATCAACAACACTTGCAACAGTCAAGACCAGTCTGCCCTGAACACAGGATGCGTGAGTATAGGATCAATGGATCAATTAGTCAGAGAAGACCGAGGGCCCCTGGTGGTAATCTCGTGGCAGCCAGAGCACAGAACATGCAGCAGGAGACTGCAGCTGGGTAGGGTGCCACTCTGGAATGGAAGATAGAGCGCTTAACACCGAACACACAAGATGGGTGGCTCATTTGTACCAATACAGGCCTGGTGAAGCTTTGAGATGTACCTTCACTGCTAATAATCATTACTGCTATGATTGTGATGGAACCATGGCCGTGGTCTTTTAGTCTGGTGGGTATGACCTTTGTGAGATATGAGGTGTTGCAGGGTAGCTAGCTGCAGTGACGGGATCAGCCAGACCAGTTCATGATGCAGGATGGCAGCCGCAGCATGGTGCCAGAGTATTCCCGCTCGATCACTTACACACACCAGAAGACAAATAAGACCATAAACACAGGCACGGTAGACCGTGCTGAACACAGGTTTCTAACTGCCTTTATATTCTAGGACCCACCCACTAGAGCCCACCATTAACAAACATAATCAATTATCTACATTACAATATAATGTCATAATTTCCACCATGTAATAACATAATAACAAGTGTCCAAACTGCTTTTGAATATAAAATATTCATATGCCATATTCATATTTTATATATCCAACATAAACCATAAAAACACCCCCTCATAATAATCTCTGTGGTATTGTCCAAGCCACAAACATGCACATGCACACTGCAGCCTTGTGCCCCAGCTGCTGGCAATGGAAGCATATGAAGCCCTTACCCCCAAAATGGGTGGCTGCCATTTGCTACCGCCCTCTGCCTGGCTGAAGCTCATCCTGCCAGAGTTACCTTCAGCGCCCCTAATGGTGTCCTTACTGCCTTGTTGTGCTGGACCTGGCCCCGCTGGTCGCTGGTGGGGTACTCCTTTGTGAGAGTTGTGGTGTTGCAGGGCTAGCTTGGCTGCAGTGAGCCCGTCCTCAGGCTCATGCTCCCAGACCCAGTTCCAGGTGTCGGATGGCAGAACCCGCAGCAGGTGCTCTAAGATGATGATTTCCCCTATGGCCTCCTTTGTCAGCTGCTCTGGCCACATCCACCGAAAGTAGAGCACTTTAAGGTGGTGGTAGGTCTCCGTTGGCAGGAACTGCAGCAGCTGCTCTAAGATGATAATTTCCCCTATGGCCTCCTTCGTCCGCTGCTCTGGCCACATCCACCGACGGTAGAGCACTTTAAAGTGGTGGTAGGTCTCGGTTGGCAGGACCTGCAGCAGCTGCTCTAAGATGATGATTTCCCCTATGGCCTCCTTTGTCCGCTGCTCTGGCCACATCCACCAATGGTAGAGCACTTTAACGTGGTGGTAGGTCTCGGTTGGCGTCTCCCCCGGTGGTGTTGCTCCTTCCCGGAATCGCTGGCGGAAGGTCTCTGGTGAGATGTCAAATTTCAGCAGCGCCGCCCTCAGGTCCTGGTAGGCTTCCAGTGCTTTCCCAGTGAGAAGGGGTACCAGTCTACAGGCCCACCCCTCTGTCCTTTTGAACCGCAGGAGATAATTCTCTATGCACCCCCCCCCCCCCTTCTGGTACAGCGGCATCTCCACCATAAACCATAAAAGCACCCTCTCATAATAATCCCTATGGTATTGTCCAAGCCATAACGCATGTGCATGGCAGGACTCGCACCGTCAAAGCCAGCCCCACCACTGTGGCTCGGCGTAGGACCCCAAGAACCTGGAACTGTGGGAGATATGACAGTCAACACAAGAGGCAAGACAACAGGGCAACAATAAACCAACATTCCATTGTAAGCATGTGAAATAAATGTACACTACCTGGTTATCTCTAAGACACGTGAGTCTCACCGTGAGTGTCGTATGTTACAGCGAGTGTGGAGGACTGATCTGGCCTGATGTATGAATGGAATAAATGAATGGCTAGAGTACTTGTGGCTAGAAACCGGGAAAGGCCTTCCAACCTTGGAATGTTTGATTAATAGTTAAGAAAATGAATAACATCTGGATGAAAACATAGATTGTAAATGATGTATCGTTGGAGGGATCAAATCTGAGGAAGGACTTGTAAATTGACTACAACCCAAGAACCAATAACATGCCAGGAGGAAAACACTATACAGAGTCAGCATAGGATGAGTTGATCATTGCTCTGCACAACCAATTCATTAAGAGACCCCTTAAACTGCCGGTCAATTGTATATGGTCCTTCGAGACAGATGTGCAGTGTCAAAGATAATATGGACAAACCCAAGGCTGGCGGCCATTACAAACTCACAGCATGTCGAATACTGCCTCAACTGTGGCATTCTGCAGACTGGCACAGACCGTACCTACACCTTACCTGATTTAGCCACTTGGCTACAGATGAAGTCGCAGGCAGTGGCAGGACCTCTGTGCAGCCTATGCTGTGCTGTGTATGACCTACAGAAGCATACCAGAAAGAATGCAGCCTGCCAGGATCTTGAACTGTTTATGTTCAGCTAATGGTTGGCTTCTCTGAATTTGGAAACTGCCAGCAAATTGTTGGAACTCTGAACTCTGAACTGAATTGTTGAAACTTCCAGGACATCTCCTGAGTTTTGATCACTTTCTGATGTGCACATAATGGGCCTCATTCACAAAATGTGCATACGATCAGATTTGATCGTATAACGTTAGTACGAACGTTTCTACAAACATAGTCGGATTCATCATTTTGTTCGTATCTGAATGTGTTCGTTTGGTACGATCAAATCCTACAAGTGCTTGGAAACATGCGGGAAGGCTCTTAGAACGGCTTATTCTTCATGAAAAATCAATTGCAGTAGTGCCAAACCTCGACAACAACAAGATGTTTCAGTGGCCTTGTAGAAAAAAAAGACATAATAGGCTGAAATGGCGTATTTGCCGAACTGTCCTCATTCATAACAACACAAGTTTATCAAACTTGTAATGGGTTGATCACATAGACTGGACGCCTTACAAATACAATAACATAGTCCTACCATCTGATGAAGATGCAGCCTGGATTTGATCTGTGTCCAACTCCAATGCCGACTGGACACCCGACAGTGAGGTCTCTCCTATTATTAATTGATCCTCTGATCCATGTCGGATAGCGCCACAGTGCGCTGCCCTCCTCCTGTGGCTGATAATACGCGTCTACTTCTCCTTATACTTTTTTGCAATCTAGTTTCATGTCAAACTGTTTCTTTTTTTTTTTACCTCAGCAACGGTGTGTGTTTCTGCTTTACTTTTATCAGTTCTCTGCTGCTTATGCTTCTGAAAACTCTGTTGTTTATTTCTCATGCACGCATGGCCGCAACACTTCCATTTCGGACTCCGCCAAGTTCCTCTTTTTTCCTCTTTTCCCATGATTTACTTGCACACGACCCTTCAGTCCTCATACAGTGTTGAACAGGACGTTTACCTATGCAAATTGGCTTCAACAGTCATGCACATCCAATTTACGAACGATTGGCATTCATCAAATATACACCTGTTGTTTCATGAATCCCACATTCGTGTTTTAGTACGCACACAAATACGACAAATTTATGAAAACATTTGTGAATAAGGCCCATTGACAGGAATCAACAACAGGGAAAAAAACAAGTGAGGCTGCATAAGGGGTGATACTGCACACAAACTAAAAGGACAGCAAGGAGACATTAAAATACTGTACAATAAGCCATTGGCAGATAGAAGGCCTGCGCAGATAACCAAATGTGTTCACTGGAGAACAATTGTGATGCAGAGACCCAGTGTGTATAGAGTGAGCCAGAAAGTGAAAGGGATTGTCTTCCTGCTTGAACTTCATTAGATCAACAAATTGAACCATTCGCAGGCCGCAGCTCATGACTGTAAATGATGGTCCATGACAGTGACTTGGAGTAAATGTTTCCTATAGCCACTGATCAGTCTCTTGCATCTTCCTTGAGGGATTTTCGCCGACTCTTTCTTACAGAACTTGACCAACTCAGTGAGGTTTGAGAGCTGATTCTTCAGCAGTGGTTTAATATTTGCACAAATAATGAATAAATATTCACATTCAGGCACATAGACATGAGTATCATCAGCGTAGCAGTGCACAGTAATGTCGAATTTGACGGGAACCTCATTGGTTAAGATCAGAAGTGCATTTGTATGCAAGCCAGTTCACAACAAGGATCGTTTCAACAACAAACCAATAGAAAGAATAACAACAGAGAATTGGAAAGATTTAGAAATCAGAGAGCTTCTGTCCATTCACGGGAAAGAACAAATAAAGCAACAAATTACCGGGAAGGTAAAAGATTAAATTATATACTAATATAATATAATACAGCAATACAGCAAAATCACACAGTCAATACGGTGATACACAGTCACTACTGTGCGGCAGTGATGTATACAAATGTAAATATGGTGACACAGGTCTTGTTCGGTGTGGTCTGAATGGTGACGACCCGGGTTATTCCCGGGACAGAAGTTTGGTCCGAATGGATCCAACACAGGAATGACCCGTGTTCAATAACCTGTGTAAATCCCGGAATTTGTGTGTGAAAGGGGTAATATAAACTGGGTTGTTTTCACCGATTAGCCTAGATATGCAATTTTGGCTGCTAAGAGTGCGCGTCTGTAATTCAATAGGCTGTCATTCCAAGCAAGCCGGAAACCAAGTCTAGTTGAGTGCCATTTATGCTCTAGTTTTCTACAGGCGCACGACAAGTGCACAACTATCATCAGTAAACCATGGTGCTGATTTCTCAAAGCTGTGTTTTCTTGTGACTAGTGGAGCGACAAAATCAAGTGTGTTAAATAGGGTGGAATTTAGTTTATTAGGGAAATTATCAAGGATGCCAATATGATCAGTGAATGGAGCTAGAATATTGGGCAGTTGCTCAGTGTCGTGACAGTGGAAGCTGCTGCCGTGGGTATTGTCTCAAGTATGACAAACTATGCAAATGTATTATTAGTGTTGGGATTGAGATTAAGATTGGAATTAAATATTAAGGTAATACCCCTGCCTTTTTTTGTCGTACAAGCAATGTGAGAGCTGATGTGTCACGGCCCCAGCCCCGGCTCCGGGGTTTCCCCATGTTTTCACCTCCCCTGTCTGTCAGTGTCTGTCTATGTGGGTGTGGTTCCGTCTCCCGGCCCTGCCTCTCCTCCACACCTGTCACCCATCAAGCCATCAGCCCAGCAGTATTAAAACCCCGGCTCCTCAACCACTCGTGGCCAGATTGTTCCGCCTTATCCGTGGTATTCGCATTCTCGGCCGCTCAAGATCCCTATCTGAGTTATTCCCCTGTGTGCCTTCGGCAATTCTAACCTAACTCTCTTGTCTCCAAAGATTCCCTGTGGGTTCGACCCCTTGTGTCTCCTCGCTGTATCCACCAGCCTGCCTGTCTCCCCCGCTCCAGCCAAACCTGCCTGCTCCAGCTTCACCCCGCGTCCCTCGCTCCAGCCTTACCAACCCGGATCATCCCCGTCCAGCCCAGTCCCTGCACCCCCCACCTTCCCACACCTGCTTCCTCATTAAAGACACCTTTTTCCCTACTCCGTTGTCCGGGTCTGCATTTCTGGGTCCAAGTAACTGCTATCGCTGACAGAACAATCTGGCCAGTATGGACCCAGCAGACCTAGACACCCTGAAGCAGGCCGTCTCCCTCCAGGGACAACGTTTGGGTCAGCACGAGCAAGTACTACAAGCCATCCTAGCCCAACTGAAGGACGTTTCCGCAGCACTGGCTCCTCTCCGCGCAGGGTCTAGCAGTGCCACGGATCCCTCGCCACCCCTAGCGACTTCTCCGCCGGGTCCTCCTGCCTCTTTTTCGCCGGAGCCACACGTTCCGCCTCCGGCCAAATACTCCGGCAATTCCAACACCTGCCGTGAGTTTTTAACCCAGTGCAAATTGACTTTTAGTGCCCAACCGTCCCGTTATGGGGGTGAAGCTGCCAAGATTGCTTTTATTGTCAACCTGTTGGAGGGTCCCCCGCTCAGTTATTACAACGCTCTCTATGAGCAGGGTTCCCCCACAGCGCACTCCTTCGCAGCTTTCTCAGCCGAACTGAAACGCATGTTTGATTACCCGATTAGGGGACAGCAAGCGGGGCAACACCTCTTGCGGCTGCGCCAGGGCAAACTCTGTGTTCGGGAATACGTGGGCAAATTCCGCTCTCTGCGATAGAATCAGGATGGAATGACAGCGCTCTGATTTCCACTTTTCAGAGCGGTCTCAGCCGGGAGTTGGGTAGGGAGGTGGCGCTCCGCGGGGAAGCGGGGACGCTAGACGAAGCTATCCAGCTCGCCATTAAGGTTTCCGACTCGGCGGCACAGTGGCGAGCCGAGCCCGGCCTTCCCCGGGGTTTCCATCATCTCCCGGGAAGAGATGAGGATACCAAGCCTGTCTCCACGTCAGAAGCCGAGCCCATGCAGTTAGCCCGGACCCGTCTTTCCCCGACGGAGCGCCGCCGGAGGATGGATGCGGGAGCCTGCCTCTACTGCGGCCTGACGGGCCATTTCCTGGCTGCCTGTCCGCTCCGGCCAAAAGGGGAGGCTCGTCAGTGACGGCGGGGTCCCTGACGAGCCAATCCACCACCCCGTCTCCAGCCCCGCAGTCCTGCGGTCGCTTCGACGCTACTCTCCTCTGGGCTAAAGAGACGCTCCCGGTGCTCGCGTTGGTGGACTCCGGCGCTGATTCCAGTTTTATCGATTCCGCGCTGGTTGCGCAGGCCGGAATCCCCACTGAACTTCTCCCTTCCACGTTGTCGGTCAACGCGCTGGATGGCAAGCTCCTGGCTCGGGTCACACACCGCTCCGCACCCCTCACTCTGGTCCTGTCGGGGAACCACCGGGAAAGCATTCAGCTCCACATCATCTCCTCTCCCCACGCCCCGGTGGTACTGGGTCGGCCCTGGCTGGCGCTCCATAACCCTCACTTCGACTGGTCTTCAGGTTCCGTTATCAGCTGGAGCATATTCTGCCATTCCCACTGTCTTCTGTCTGCCCTGGCCCCCAGTAAGTCCGCTCCCGCTCCCGTTCCCGAACCCCCCGACCTCTCCTTGGTTCCCTCCGTTTATCATGACCTTGGAGAGGTGTTCAGCAAGCAACGGGCCCTCTCCCTACCGCCACATCGTCCTTACGATTGTGCGATCGATCTGCTTCCCGGAGCTCCCCTGCCAACCAGCCGGCTCTACAACATCTCTCGTCCGGAGAGGGAGGCGATGGAGGGTTACCTCCACGACTCCCTGGCTGCAGGATTGATCAGGCCCTCCTCGTCTCCCGTCGGCGCGGGGTTCTTCTTCGTGGAGAAGAAAGATCACGCCCTACGTCCCTGCATTGACTTCCGTGGCCTGAACAACATTACCATAAAAAATAAATATCCCCTGCCACTCATCGATCCTGCTTTTGAGCCTCTCCGACACGCTACCGTCTTCTCCAAATTAGACCTCCGGAACGCATACCATCTGATCCGGATCCGGGAGGGGGACGAGTGGAAAACAGCTTTTAACACCGCCCTCGGCCACTTCGAATACCTCGTCATGCCCTTTGGACTCACCAATGCCCCAGCAGTCTTTCAAACACTCGTCAACGACGTCCTCCACGACATGTTGAACCGGTTCATCTTCGTCTACATAGACGATATCCTCATCTTCTCTCGGGACGCAGAGGAACACGTTCAGCATGTCAGGTTGGTGCTCCGTCGCCTACTCGAAAATAAACTATTTGTAAAAGCTGAAAAATGTGAATTTCACGTCCCTTCTGTGAGCTTCTTAGGATACATCATAGAGGGGGGGCAGGTGAAGCCGGATCCGGCCAAGATCCAGGCTGTGGCTGAGTGGCCGACACCCTCCTCCCGGAAGCAACTCCAACAGTTCCTGGGCTTCGCAAACTTTTACAGAAGATTCATCCGGGACTTCAGTAAGGTCGCAGCCCCACTCACTCGACTCACCTCCACACTCTCCCCGTTCGCCTGGACCCCCGAGGCGGATGCAGCGTGCCTCCAGCTCAAACAGCTCTTCACGTCCGCCCCTATCCTAAGACATCCAGACCCCTCGAGTCAGTTTGTGGTGGAGGTGGACGCCTCCGACTCCGGCGTTGGGGCCATCCTTTCTCAACGGTCGTCGGAGGACCAGAAGCTTCACCCCTGCGCATTCTTCTCCCGACGCCTCTTTCCGGCCGAACGGAATTACGACGTGGGGAACCGGGAGCTTCTGGCAGTGGTCCTGGCGTTGGAGGAGTGGAGACACTGGCTGGAGGGGGCGGAGCACCCGTTTGTGGTATGGACTGATCACAAGAACCTTGCCTACATCCGCTCGGCTAAACGGCTGAATTCCCGGCAAGCGCGGTGGGCCTTATTTCTGGGGAGGTTTAACTTCTCTCTCACCTACCGCCCCGGCTCCCGTAACGTCAAGCCCGACGCCCTCTCCCGCCAGTGGTCTCCCGAGAGGCCCACTCTCGAACCAGAGACTGTTCTCCCGCCGTCCTGCGTGGTGGGGGCGGCTGCGTGGGAGATTGAAAGCCTCGTCCGGGAGGCCCAGTGCAACCACCCTAATCCAGGTAACGGCCCTGCTAACCGTCTTTTTGTGCCCGACTCCACCAGGTCCCAGGTCCTCCAGTGGGGCCACTCCTCCAAGCTCACATGTCACCCCGGCTTCGCCCGCACCCTGGCGTTGAATGACAGACAGAGCTTCTGGTGGCCCTCCATGTCCCAGGACACCCGAGCCTTCGTGTCTGCCTGCTCCGTCTGCGCCCGCAGCAAGTCCTCCCACCGGCCTCCCGCGGGCCTGCTGCACCCACTGCCCACTCCCAGCCGTCCGTGGTCGCACATCGCCGGTCTCCCTCCATCAGCCGGTCATTCCGCCATCCTGACGATAGTCGACCGGTTCTCCAAGGCGGTCCATTTTATCCCTCTCCCCAAGCTTCCCTCTGCCAGGGAGACTGCGGACCTCCTGGTGCTCCACGTTTTCCGGCTCCACGGAATCCCTCTGGACATCGTCTCGGACCGGGGTCCGCAGTTCTCCTCCCAGGTGTGGAAGGCCTTCTGCCAGGCTCTGGGTGCCACCGTCAGCCTCTCGTCCGGCTACCACCCCCAATCCAATGGGCAGACGGAGCGGGCGAATCAGGACCTGGAGTCTGCCCTCCGCTGCATCACCGCTCGTCATCCCACCTCCTGGAGCTCTCACCTGCCATGGGTGGAATATGCCCATAACTCCCTCACCAGCGCCGCCACAGGTATGTCCCCCTTTCTAACCTCATTGGGCTACCAACCTCCTCTCTTTCCAGCTTAGCAGGAGGAAGTGGCGGTGCCGTCCGTGCAGGTCCACCTCCAGCGCTGCCGCCGGATTTGGAAGGAAGCTCGGGCGGCCCTCCTCCGGTCTACAGCCAAGAACCAGCGCCTCGCCGACCGCCGTCGAACCCCTGCACCCACCTACGTACCGGGACAGAAGGTATGGCTCTCCTCCCGGGACCTGCCTCTACAGGTGGAGTCGCGGAAATTGGCCCCCCGGTATGTGGGTCCCTACGTGGTCGACAGGGTAATCAACCCGGTTTCGGTAAGGCTGAAACTGCCCCCGGCTCTGAAGATTCATCCCACATTCCATGTTTCTCTGCTCAAACCTGTCTCTTCCAGTCCATTATGCCCTCCCTCCGACCACCCTCCACCCCCCCGGATCATCGACGACCATCCTGCCTACACGGTAAAAAGGATTATGGACATTCGCCGCCGGGGTCGGGGCTTCCAGTATCTGGTGGACTGGGAGGGTTACGGCCCAGAGGAGCGCAGCTGGGTCCCTCGCCGCAACATCCTGGACCCCTCCCTCATCCGCGACTTCCACCGGGAACACCCCAACAAGCCCGGTGGGGCGCCCGGAGGCGCCCGTTGAGGGGGGGGGTACTGTCACGGCCCCAGCCCCGGCTCCGGGGTTTCCCCATGTTTTCACCACCCCTGTCTGTCAGTGTCTGTCTATGTGGGTGTGGTTCCGTCTCCCGGCCCTGCCTCTCCTCCACACCTGTCACCCATCAAGCCATCAGCCCAGCAGTATTAAAACCCCGGCTCCTCAACCACTTGTGGCCAGATTGTTCCGCCTTATCCGTGGTATTCGCATTCTCGGCCGCTCAAGATCCCTATCTGAGTTATTCCCCTGTGTGCCTTCGGCAATTCTAACCTAACTCTCTTGTCTCCAAAGATTCCCTGTGGGTTCGACCCCTTGTGTCTCCTCGCTGTATCCACCAGCCTGCCTGTCTCCCCCGCTCCAGCCAAACCTGCCTGCTCCAGCTTCACCCCGCGTCCCTCGCTCCAGCCTTACCAACCCGGATCATCCCCGTCCAGCCCAGTCCCTGCACCCCCCACCTTCCCACACCTGCTTCCTTATTAAAGACACCTTTTTCCCTACTCCGTTGTCCGGGTCTGCATTTCTGGGTCCATGTAACTGCTATCGCTGACATGATGTAGTTTAATGGAGAGGTTTTGTTAAGAAGTAGGATAAATGTCAGGCTTGAATCAGGTTTTACCATAGACCCATCATATCGAGACTATGCTCGATAATCAGGTCATTAATCAGCAATGCTTTGGTTGATAATGATCTATTGATGAGCCGACCTTCAGATGTTCACTGGAATTATTGTCTATATTTACAGCAGTATGTGTAGGTCTTATTACAATTAAGTTAGAATGATTAGTTGAGGGCGAGTGAGCAATGTGACGGTGAGCACAGTGGGGAAGAGACACAGTCTTGATTAGAAACACTTATAATTTTTCACTCGGGTAATGCTGCTACCAGAAGGTGTAATATCATAAAGATTATTCAAATTAACAGTAGATGTATGACTTGAGTGGCGAAACCAATGGCGAGAGAGACACAGTCTCAGTCTGATATATTATACTATGTAACCCAGCAGACACCCCCCCCCCCCCCCCCCCCATATTTGTACTCCTAGGAGGCTCTCTCACAGCCTGAAACCCAGCATGCCCTGGGACATGTGTCATGCTTGACTTAGACATTTATCAATACTTCTCAAGAATTTATTTCTAAAGAAAAAAGTAATGCCTAACCTAGTAGGGTAGAGGCCATTGACTTTGAGCAGACTGGGTTGCCACGCATCCAGGAAGAGTAGTCCCTGTTCCACTGACCTCAGTAAATGTAATATGATTACATTTGCAGACATTTGTTTGGTGACATATGTCACATTCATGGTATACACAGTGTGACTTCCCACCTTGGATAAAGGCTTGGGCTGGGGTGTCATACAACAGAAACAACATTCAACATCAACATTCAATCCCCTTCAGAAACCCACTTCAACATTTTTAACTCTTGCACCAGATCTTGAAGGTACTCATCCAGTGAATTAAAAAGGGAGACCTCCTCTGCTGATATAGCCCCCCCAACTGGGTTGGAGTGAATATTAGTTAAAGTTGAATTAGGTCACACACACACACACACACAATAAAGATGAAATGAAGCAAAATAGGAAGTGAAGGTGATATTAGTAATATAAATGTAATGTTTTTATTTGTTTTTCAGCTCAATTTATTTAAGCATCTTTAAATATGAAAAACAACACGTTATGATATTTGCCATTTTCCCATTAAGTAAGAGTCAGTCTAGGGTGCTAGCACGGCTGACGCATGAAAGTGTCCCATTAGGATGCCCCTTTGGATGAAAAAAAGTGAGGGTCTTATGTGCTAAAAAATTAAGCGTGTTTTTTCTACCATAGGGGCCTAGGGCGCCCTGTTGTAAATAATTATAGTTAAGGTATAATATGCCTTGTATTAAGCAATATTATCAATATCAAACTGATAAGTCTGCATAAATATAAAGATTGTGTTTGATTAAGCATGTAACCTGAAGATCATAAAGTAATCATAAAGTTTCAAAAAATACAGTCTAAAGCTTCCCCACAGTAATCACAAAGTTTAAAAAAAAATACAATCTGAAGCCTTCTCACAATAAGGGTGTCCAAGGACGAGTTGCACAGGCCCTGTTTTGATAAGCACCTGCAATGGCGAAAGGGAAAATACATAGAAAAAAGACAGGCGGGGCATGCGCAGACAGGAGAGGCCCAGGTGGCCATTACGTAATGGTGAACGGGAAAGTCCCCAAAACCCCGGCTTTGTCTTATGTAATGGTTACGTAATGGAGTAAAACGAGACCGCCTACATGCCCGCAAAGACCCCCCATACGACCAAATTCGGGCGTTAGGACAACATTATTTCCGGGCAAAACAAAGCTAAATTTGGGAAAACTGGGCGTAGAAGTCAGTATTCTCCACCCAGTTCTTAGGCTATATAAGATCATGCACAGACAGTTGTATTTCAGTTTGGTTCCGGAACCAACTCGGGTTTTGTCTCTGTTGAAGAATAAAACTCTATGCATTGAACTCTGGTCATCTCCAGTGAATTCTTTGAACCTGTTTGAGACTCCAATAGCTACAGAATCGTGAAGAAGATTAAGTGTTGGCGTGGAGGTCCAGTCTTCAACACTGGCCTGAGACCTGGGCTTCTTCCTCCGACAGCCCCTATGGTAGAAAAAAAAACATGCTTCATTTTTGCCCTGGCCAGGTGCTTGTCCTGGGTGTGGCTCAGCCTCGGTTCCAACCATTTTAGGTTCAGACTCTGGTTCAGCTGCCACCTCGGCTTTGCCTGACCCTTTTCCAAGAGGGTAATGGCATCCTCCCTACTTAGTGGTGTGGCATCTCCCATTTGTCTAACTCAGCGTGCCCACATTCTCCACCATATGTGGCACCCCAGGGGAATTGTCAGGTGTCAAAAGTCCAGGCCAGATTCAAACAAAATGGTACTTTTAATTAAACTTCAACTCAAACTTATATTAAACATTAAATTATCCTGGAGGATCTTCAGCAGCTTCCCCGGTTGCTTCCTGGATGGTCTCTCCTCTTGGACTGTGGAATCCATATGTGCAATCCATTGTACTCGGAACTCAGAATCTCTGACACGGAAAAGTGCAATAGAAGAGTCATTCAAGTTGGAATTCCCAGTCGGAAACTCGGGCAAGATCCAACTGGTCCATGTACGCCGATATAAACGCACCTGACGTCACAGCAGTATGGTGGCATATAACTTGATATGTGTTTTTTTTATGAAAACATGTTGAAACAACTTTGTAGTTTACATTTGCAAAGTAAATTCAGTTGATTTGTGCTTAACATTGCGAGATAGAAGTCTTCGCTAGTATGCTAGCCTACTAGTGTCAAAGTTACAGTGATCAGTAGGGTAATAATTGTAGGAATTGATGTAGGTCTTCTTTAGATGCTTGTGAAATTCAGAGACTTACCATACAAACATGTGCTGCGGGCGTCCATGTTTTCCCAAGCAGATGCACTGGAACGCATTTAGATTGGAAGTCAGCAATACCGATTTGGACTTGGACCGATTTGTAATGGATCGCGGTATTATGTCTGTTTTGTGACGCCATCACCTCCCACCTGGCTGATTCCCGGTAGCTCACCAAGCTCCGGACTGTGTTCTCACATAACCAGTGTGACAGACGCTGTTTTGAGAGGGCACAACCTTTGGTGGAATCCCCAAAACACACAAACAGCTGCTGTGTCATCCTGAACCTGGGCAGGAAGGTGGGATTCGCCCTGAGCAAAGTGAAGGAGCCATCCGCATTGATAGACAGACAGCTCGGGTGAACCGACAAGGCACTGATCTCACTGACATGTTTGGCTGAGACCAGCACGAGTAGCAGCACAGTCTTAAACGATAAAGCGTTCAGCGGGGCCTGGGACAATGGCTCAAAAGGACTCTTTGTTAGCCCCTGTAAAACAGTGGGGAGGTCCCAGCGTGGTGCTATCACTCACTTGACTGACCTTACACATCTGGCTGCCTGTAAGAATCTCTTGACCAGGGGGAGACTGAAAACAGGCTTGTTATCGTATCCAACATGACATGCTGACACCGCAGCAGCGTAGACCTTAATGGTGGAGAAGGATAATTCCTTATCCAACAAGGATTGAAGGAACGGAAGCACCTGCCCAACAAGAGGTTTGGGCGGCGCCCTTGCTGTCGCACCAATACACAAGGTATTCCATTTCGCTGCGTAAGCAGTAGTAGTGGATGTGGAGGGATTTTCATTAAATTTGGTTAAGTTATGTTATCTGTTTAGAATAGGTCAGAGTTGGGAGGGAACCGTTTTTTCCAGGTTTTGTTTCCCTTGGGACTCATTTGTTGAGGGACCGCCAGCCATCTTAAATGGAATTGCAATTGTTTGTCAGTGAGTCAAAGCTACAGGGCCACACGGGCAGCCGGTAAGGGAAATGACAAGTGTTTATGGTGTGTTCATGTTGATAGGCTTTCATTGTGTATGTTTATAGTGATTTGTGTATGTGTTTATCTTTAGGTTGATAACCTACTTTGTGTGGAGAAGAAATTTCATTAAATACCAAATCTTGCACTGAGTTGAGTAGTCACGCCCCGTGTTGTGTCCAACCCTTTCGGTGGGAGTAAAGGCACGTGCACTCTGAATTGTACCAATCACTGCTGTCGACAACCCCTTGTCCTGAAGAATCAACCTTTCAAAGACCAAATCATCAGCGGACCCCCAAGAATCGGAGGTTGCTAAACGGTGCCTAGGTGCATCCTGTCTCATCGGGACCGGCCATGGGGCCGTGTGTGACAAGGATTGTAGCGCCGGGAACCACACGGCTACAAGAATGAGGGTTAGGTGCTGTTGTCTGACCCTCTCTAACAGAGGACTGACCAGCTGGAGAGGTGGGAAAGGGTAGAGGAGCGTCTGGGGCCATGGAACATGGGCCATTGCGTCCACACCCAAAGGAGGGAAATCCTGCGGGCTTAGGGAGAACCACTGACTGCAATGTGTGTTCTCCTTGGAGGCAAACAGGTCTACTTGGGCTTCCCCAAATCTCTGCCAGATCTGTCGGGATGTAACTGCCACTTGTCCCTGCAGGGTCCGCCACGGGACATGAGGTTCAAGCACATTTATGTGAGCAGAGGGAGGAGTCTGCCACTGAGCGCCGACCGAGTGGGAGAGACAAGTCCCCCCCCCCCCACCCTGTCAGAGAAGCATCTGTGAACACGACAACGTGAGATGCTACTCTGCCCAGAGGAACCCCTGTGGACATGGTAATGTGGTCTCCCCAATGGTTCAGGTCTGATGTCACTGAGAGCGGAATGGACAACATTCTGCACTTGTGACGCCTGGGGTCTAATTTCTGGCGGGCAAACCATCTTTGCATTTTGCGCATGAAGAGCAGATCCAGGGGAACCACTGGGTGAGCTGCTGCCATAAGCCCTAGGAGATGCATAACCGACAGGGCTGTCGCGACCCTGTGGGTGTGGAATGCAGTTAGCACTGACAAAATGGCTACTTGCCTCTGGGGCAAGAGCTTTGCTGTCATAGATGTTGAATCTAGGGATACACCCAGATACACCAGATGATGGCTGGGGAACGGTGTGCTTTTCTCCCAATTTATGGTGAAGCACAGAAGGGAGAGATGCACCACTAGTGACCTTGTGTTTTCCCTGGCTTCCTCGTCTGATGGGCTCAAAACCAGGATGTCGTCGAGGTAAAATAGAATTCTTATTCCTCGTTGACGGAGCGGGCCCAGCGCCACCTCGACGCACTTTGAGAAAGTGCGCGGTGCTAGAGAATAGCCAAAGGGGAGGCATTGGTACAAAACGGAGGAACTTCCTGTGTGATTGGAGAATGGGGACATGAAAGTAAGCGTCCTTGAGATCGATGGACGTTAACCAGTCGCCCTTTCTCACACACCTAAGCAGTGCTCTGGTGGAGAGCATTCTGAACTTTTGTGCCACCACTAGCCTGTTGAGGCGGCGTAGGTCCAGAATAGGCCTCATTTCCCCCGTTTTCTTGGGGACCAGGAAATAGCGTAAGTAAAAGCCACGTTGAGCCTCGCTGGACGGGACAGCTACAATGGCCCCCTTGTCCAGGAGACTGCTTATCTCATCTGCTGAACTTGCCGCAGGATCGCTCAGCCTTGTCTCTATTATGCCCTTGAAAAGTGGCGGTGTTTGAACATGAGGGGGTGTCCCTCCCTCAATGTACCGTTCAACCACTTGGGAAAAACGCATCTCTCTAGCCAGAACGCATAGCGTTCGGAGAGAGGGCAGGCAGACAGTTGGGGAGCGTTGTCTATGAATGTTCTGTATTCTCTGCCCCCTACCGCCATCACACTGGTCTGTGTGATCCAAGGGGGGCCCCCCTCGAATTTGGGGTGAAGCCCAGAAGGGAGAGATGCACCACTAGTGACCTTGTGTTTTCCCTGGCTTCCTCGTCTGATGGGCTCAAAACCAGGATGTCGTCGACGTAAAATAGAATTCTTATTCCCCGTTGACGGAGCGGGCCCACCGGCGGTGGAGGGGGTGAGGCGTTGACCGTTTCACGGGTAGATGCCAGCGCGCTGCCGCAGGAACTCTTCCTCCAACTCCCGCAGCCTGAGAGTTGATGTGCCGTCCTCATCCATTGCCTGGATGGAAGCCATAACCTCATTAAGCCTGGGGCCGAAGAAGCCATCCGGCGTCAGAGGCCCGTTGATCAGGCGGAGCCACATGGCTCTCTGTGCCATGGTAGACCAGGCCATGCACCGTCCAACCCCTGCTGACACCGGCAGTGAGAGTCAGGTCGGCAAATGCCTGGACTGGGGCTATAAGTGATGACGGTCCTTGGCCACTCCATTCAGATAGGGCTGGACCGGTGGAAAGAGCAGGCAGATGACAGGTGGACGAGACAAGGGGGGCTGCTCGCCTTGCCGTCATCTATCTCCATATTAGGAGGGCCAACAGCATCAAAAATGCTGAGCGCCTCCTGCAGAGGGAACAAAGTGACTGTATCTAGCCGCGAGCCTATCCCTGGGAAGGGAAAGGCAAGCGGCACAGTCCGCCGTTCTTTCCACGGCGGCTCTAGCATGCTCCGCGCCTAGGCAGCGGAAGCAGGAAGTGTGGCCATCCTCCAGCAGAAGATCCGCCAGGCAGGAATTGCAACTCTTGGCCCTGAAAAGGGCTGTTGTTTCGTTGGCAAAGGAATCCATACTCTTTTAGCCTAGGTGTTCGCTGAAATAAAAAGGAGGATGAATGGTGGGAGACACGGCATTATATACAGGCGCTTGGGGGCGGAGCCCCAGCTGATAGGTGCATTCAGTGCTCGCGCATGAGCATAGCCCATAAGGAAATAGCAGTTTGCAGCAGTACAAGACAAGAGAGAAGCACACATCACTATTCAATAAACTTGGCATTCCAACTTGAAGAGCCGTTCCATTGCATTTTTCCTAGTAGGAAGATGGAATTTCTGACTTCCGACTTTGACGGGAAGGGCCCAACCTTCTTTCCGGGGAAGTAAACCGGGCTGGGTTGGGGTATTTAGGGGCAGACAAAAACATGATTAGTCCCGGGTGGTAGTCAAAGGACTACAAATGAAAAAATGTAAAAAAAAAAGACATATTTATTTAAACAAAAACATGGTTTTGTGTCATCAAACAATTAAAAGGGCCTATAGTGCTTCATTGTTAAAAATTTGTATTTAGGGGTTTTTTAGCCGCTTGTTTTTCTTTTTTAAATGAGGGGGGCCCGGGGGACACTGGATCTTATCCACTTCCCGCTGCACCTCTCCCCCCTGGGGGAAATGGATATAATTCAAAATTTTCCTCAAAGTACTAGTTCCTTGTTTATGTGTTACTGATTAAATAAAGGGTTTTGTTGGTGAGGACTACCCTTTTTTTTAAGTAGAATTTTCAACTTGTTTTTGGGGGTTTTTTTGTACTCGCCCTTGGCAGAGGGACGAAACAACTTTTTTTTGCTTTAATTTTTATTCAACCAAGCGAAAACACCCACAGGGGGTTACTTTGGGGCAAATGGGGTTGGAGGGAAAAGGAGGCAGCTAAGTGTGGGGTTTTTTGTATTTTTTTTTGGGTATAAAAAAAGGGCAAATTTTTTAGAAATTTTTAATGAATATTAACCCAAATATACAATATAAATACCCCAATATAATATACTTTAATAAAACCAAAAATCCATTACAAAAAAATTTCCCTCATTTTTATAAATCTGATAACCTTATCAATTGAAAGACATTGATAAATGGTAGCTAAAAAAAATAAAGGAAAATCAAAGTCTAAAAAACCCTTAATTACAGAAAAATTTTAAATCCCAAAATAAAACCCCAAGGGAAAATTATCTAAAAAAAATGTATGAAATAAAAAACAAAGAAATTATACTTTAAAATTTTACCACCCAAAGCCAAAGTGGGGGTAAATTTGTGGAAAAAATCCCAAAATTCCCCTCCAAATGAATATTTATGATTTTATAACACAAAAATTTACACAAAATTACAGTTTTATGGACACACAAAACTTAAAACTAAACAATCAAACTTTTAAAAACACAAGTGATGCACCAACTTCTCTCTACTTTTTCATTGCCTGCCCCCTGTGGGGCCCAACCCAGCCCTTAAACCCACCAATTCAAAATCATCCCCTTCCGCAGATTTTTGTACAATATATATTTGTTTCCCGGATTAAATTTGTAAATTTTTCCCTCCCCGCACCCGGGTTAGGGGAAATCGCAGTGGGAAATTTTTTTTTTAAAACTCTGGGTTTTGTTTAAGTCTTTAAAAAGAAGGAAATAAAAAAACTATGAAACAATTTCTCAACGGGCCCGAATGAAAACAGAAAACATTCATTTCCCATTCCATACCATTCTTTTACGGGCAAGCGGACGGGGACGTGGTGGTCTTTTTGTCGGGTTGGGGTTCCCCTTGTTTTGGGAAATTCACCCCTGAAAGCTTTTTTTTTGGGTGTTATCTCAAACCCACCCCTTGGAGGTTTTCCATAGTTCCCCTGTTAAAGTAAATCCCCCCAAAGAGACAGCGCTTTTCATACACGGGGTGGGGAAAAAAGGGGCCCTGCTTGCCATTCTACAACACAGTGAAAACACTGGGGAAAGGAAAAAAACCCAAACCCACCAGATCGAAATTTGGGATGCTTAGTTAACTCCCATTACCCCTTCCCGGGACGTCAGGTAATGTTTTTGTAGTTGGGCGACTTGAAACCAAAAAAATATTTCAATCCTTGTCCTCCAAGCCCCCAAATTTTTTGGGATGCCCCCCCAAAATCATTCACATTTTTCTTCAAAAATTAAACCATAAAATTTAAATTTGATGTATTTTAAAATAATCATTTCCCTTTCACGGGTGGGTTTTTCCAGTAATGTTTTAAAACTATGTGAAATTTTTTCCATCACAAGCAAACCCTGATAAAGAGGTTTTTTAATGCTGGGGCTCCAAGCGTGGGTGGTGAAGACATGCCTGCTGTGGCCCTTTGGTCTTAGTTTGTCTTTTTTTTTTTTATTGTAAAAAAACCCAGGGGGGTTAAATGACATGAAATTTTCCCTTTGGTGACGGTTTTTTATGCACTGTGAACATGATTTTTTTCATACCTTCCATACAAACCTCTGATTCCAAAAAGATTCAACTTCTTTTTAAATTGGGCCCGTTTAAACAAAAAACTCAAGCTTGTAATTTCCAAAACTTCCATAATCATGCCCCACACAAGTTAAAAATGTAGTATCATTTAAGTTAAAATGGAAAAATATTATCAAAAGGTAATTTGGAATAAATTGTGTGGTGCTGTAAGAAACCGGGCGGGTTTTTCCCATTTCACAAAAATCTTTTCCCCATTCCGTCATTTTTCCTTTTTCCTGGGGTCCCCCAATAACAAATAAGCTCAAAAAATCTGTGTAAAAACCGCTGCCATTTTGGGAAATGATGTCCCTAGCATTCTTTGATAAGCTTCATTCAGTCACTCGGGGGAAAATTCGTTTTTGGGAAAAAAAAATGGCCTCATCCAGTTTTCTCTGGCACCCAAAACCCCCAGGGGAGTTGTCCAGCTTTCCAAGTCCGTTCGCCTGTAAGCCAACCTGTTGCCCCGTCACCCCCTCGGCGGGGTTGGGGTTTTCCCGGGGAAATTCACTTGCTCTTGCCCATTTGTGAATCACTCTGTATATAAAGACATGTTATTAACCCCTCATCCCCCCCTGAGAAAACCATCGTGGCTACAGGGGGGAAAAACCCAAATTTTCCCCCATTATTTTTGGTAAAATACATGAGATTCCAAAAACACTAAATCTTAGCAGTACTTACCCCTCCTGTACAGCCCAAGGAAGGGCTTAAATGTTTTTCACCTCCAGTATACTTTTTAAAATGGGGAAAAATTTTGTTAGTTGTCGGTACACAAGAAATACAAAACAAAAGAGTTCCTTCATTTGGGAAAAACCAAAAGAAGTGAAATACTTAAATTTTCAGTCTCCCTTTTGGGCATCCCGCCCCAACCCGACGGGCCCGGGGCTCTTCGAGGTCTGCCCCGGGCGCCTCCTTGGGACGGGTCGGCCGCCGCTGTCGGTCCCCCCCCTTCTCTTTTCCCGCTCTAATCTCTACTCCGATTCGTCGATCCCCCTGTAGAGCTCCCTTCCCCCACACACGGGTTTAAAAAGAAACCCCGGGCTGCAATCAGCCTTAATTAGCAGCAGCTGGTCGGGATCGGGAGACCCTTCCCCTAGCTTGATTCTCCCCTGAAACCCAAACCCTCGTACTCTTAGAAAAGGGTTTAAATTTTCAATATAGCCACATTTCAAATGGCACCCCAAAGTAATAAACACTTTTTCAGTTATCAAACTTTTATGTCCTGCAGTGTTTATCCCCTTTAAGTGTTTTTCCACTGACCCCTTCCAAACCTTTCCCCCTTTTGCCCAATGATTCATTTGTGCATTAATGTGCATATACACCTGCGGGGGATTTTTAATGGGCCCATTATTTTTTATTTTTTTTAAGTGGTGTGTTTTTCAAAATTGGGCTTTCAGTTTTTGTGGGCCCTGTGACATTTTTGCCTTGATAGTGTTCATTTCGAAGGATTTTTTCACTTTGCTTTTTCATGAGATATTTCCCATCAAAAATTTGGAAAAAATGACAGGGTTTGCTAGGGCTAGATCGGCTGCGGGGGGTGAGCTTTTCTCCTTTCATCTTTTTTCATGTCAGGGAAGACAGCTGACTACTGCCCCCACACTGACCTTCACGCCCTCACACTGTCAAAATTCAGTACGGGTTGCATTTTAATTTGGCCCAGCTGCCCCGTTAGAACCCGGGTGCTAATCACTTTTACGGATTTCAGCCAGGATTGTCGCCCCATCCCCAAATTTATGATGGGGGGTTCCTCCCTTGTCAGTTTGAAAAACCCCTGCCTCAGTTTTAGTTTCCCATGATCTAAAACTTTTTGGGAGGCTTTTCCACCCTGAGGGAAAATACAATTCTGGGGAAAATGTCGGTGTTGCAGCTCAGTCGGAAAGAGCATGAGACCCCCCAGTTAAAGGGTTGCGGGTTTCCCAAACCCCCACAAAAGGGGCCCAAACTGCCCCAACCCTTAGAAAAGCCCGCTTTGGATAAAAGGGGGTCTCCCTTATTAAAATGTAATGAAAATTTGTCAAATTTTAAGACACCAAAAATTCCCACAAAATTTTCCGCCATCGGAAACCCCCACATCTTTCTAACCCTATTCCGCCCAGGGGAAAAGCTCCGTCTCTTTAATATGGCCGGGGGGGAAGAATATCCCGCAATGTGGTGCATCACATGTCCCTGTAAAATGTTTTTGCCCCGGCCCCTTTATGTACATAAAAAGTGGTTTTTCATCGCGGGTGTGTCTACCCCCAGGGGATTGTAAACCCCATGGATGCAATTGGATGGAAAAAAGATAACTATACCCATCTATTTTTTGGGGGTTTTTTTCTTTCCTTGGGGTTGTATTTAAATTTTAATGTGCATTGGGTTTTTAAAATTTCAAAGTTAAATTTTTTGGCAGCAGCATTGTAGGTTTGAATCCGGCCTTTTTTAATATGTCACCTCCCTCTCTTTGTGCCATTTTCCCTGATCTTTCTACTGACAGTTGTCCAAAAAAAAGAGCAAAAAAAAAAAAACTCAAAAAAAAATCTTTAAAAAACATGAAAAGGTTGAAGTTTTAATCTTTTAAGGGTTTGGAAAAAAAAAATGAAAAAACCATGTGACAAAGGACTTTTAAAAAAATAAACCACTTTTAACAAAGGGTTATACCGACGGGTTAATTATGTTTTTGCCATTAGCAGTATGCGGTAGCTTTAAAGAGGTTGACAATCACTGCTTTTAGTTGTGAGTTTCAAAGCAAAAAAGGGGGCAACAGAGTTCCCAAAGACTCTCAATATTCGAATTGCAGGGGGCCCCTGTCATAATAACGGGCTTTTAAATTGTTCTGTAGTCGGGAAAAAATTCATTAAAACCCCTATGCCCCAAACAAACCGAGGGAAGAAAAAAATGCAGGAAAAAAAAGGGAAAGGGATGAAAGTTTTTTCTTAAAAAGGCAAGATTTTTGAAAGTGTTTTTTTTTTGTAAACTGTGTTTTCCCCGGGGGGGTTTTTTTTAATTCAATAGTTTAAAGCAAAACAATAATGGGTCAAAAAAAAGGTAAAAGGGGAAATTGGGGGATATTTGGACCATTGGGATCTTGCTTGAAGTAAAACCAAACCCTAGTGAAAACAATTACCAAAAAAATAAACTTTTTTGTCCAACGGGGAAATTATTTGCCAAATTTTTTTTCCCTTTTAAAAAAAAAAATTTGAATGGCCTACTTCCTCTTCTAAATTCCACTTTTTTTTCCCCTTTCACTTTTCCCCTTTTTTTTCTCAAAAATTGCACCCCCCCATGACTCCCCTTTTTGAAAGTCCTAGATATTATGTATTAGAAATGACTGGTTAAAAGCATTTTGGATTAAATTTTTGCCTTGTTCTCTTTTTTATTTGCTTGATACATGCAGTGAATAAAAAACCCCCCCAGGGAATTTGATTTGATAGTTTTAAAAAGTATTTTTTTCCCAAATTGACAATAAAAAGTGAATGAATGCTAAGAAATAAAAAAAGTAATAAAGATCACAAAAGAATACAAAGTTGCCAATAAACCCCCCTTTTTGTGGGGTTTGGTAATTTCTTTAAAAAAAACTTTTTAAAATGTATCAGTTTTTTTCGAAAACCCTCTTTTTGGGTTTTTTTCCCTCTTTCGGTTGTTTTTTTAAATTTTCACAGGGCACTGGAGGCTATTGGAGGTTTTTCCCAAAGTTTTTAACTTTTTCAAACATTACTGCAACCTTTTTAATACTGTCATAAGGGTATGATGAAATTTGAAATTTTTAAAAGAACTTTTCACAAGAAAACTATAGTCATTTCAAATCATGAAAAAAAACCCAAAAAACTGCAGCGTAATTCATAGTTATTTTTCCCTACATTTTATAAATTTTTTCAGTATGGGGAAAAAATTTAAAACCGGGAAATAAAAAAACCATGCAAAATTTACCCTTATGAAAAAAGGGTTTATAGACATAATATTGATTTACTTTTATCCATTTTTGGAAGTTAACAGCCTTTTAAAAAAGGATACAATCAATGTATTTTTTTTATATCCCTTTTGCAAGAAGTAAAAAGGGCCTGTCCAACTTATATTTGTTTTAAGAAAAAATTTGACACCCCTAAATTTACCCCTGACAGCACTGAGTTTTTAAAATTTTTTTCTACGGTTTCCGTGAATGAGAACACGTCCAATGCCATCGTCCTAAAGCTACAACTAAGTTCAAAACCCTGTTAAGCCTGTGATTTTTGGGGTCAAAACTTTTCAGAACTGTGTTGCCCAAAAAATACAGTTAAACCATATCAAATTTTTCCCCAAACCCCTTTTGTTGCTCAACCCTCATTGTTTTTGTGCGGGTTTTATTAGTATTATTTGTTTTTAGTAGGATGTTTTTCCCGATTTTTTTTCGAAATTTTCCGACATGCGATTTGGTAAATTATGAAAGATATTGGGGGTTTTGTTACTAAAGGGGGAAAGAGTGATAGGCCAGATGGGGCCCGGAAAATCAAATAAATAAAAATTTAGGGGGTTTAAATAACTCCCCCAATTTTAAACCCCAACTGACACCAATTTGGGTTATACACATGCACCCCAGACTTTTTGGCCCTGGGACATACTGGATTTTTGCCATTTTTTAAATTTTGGGAAAAAGTATTTTAAAACTTCCCTATACGGGATCCCGAAAAATCCCAAAAAAAATGTCAAATCTCCTTGCCCTTTCAATCAAAAACATGGAATTTGGTATGCGGGTCTGGGGTAAAAGTGTTAGTAAAAAATTGTTTGAATTTTTGGTTGAAAATTGTGCAAGTGGGCATGTTAATTTCTTTCAATCTCCCCCCCAATTTTTTCGCATTTTCCCGTTAAATGGTACATGTTAGACGCATTTGGGCAAAATAAATTTTGGGTGGTGGCTTGTAACTAAAAGAATATGACCCAGATTTGGCTAAAAGGTGGCGCTATGGTGGAACGGCTCTACACGCAACTATTATTCAAACTTGCAGCTAAAATTTTATTTTATTGTCATATATTTAATGTATTGATGGTCGAAATATTTTTCCCGGCCCCCCTTCCTTATGTGTGTTTTTGTGTGTGTATGCTTTGGGGGTTACCAGACAACTGCTGGGAAATGAGAGCCCCCCCCTTTTTCCCCCTCTGTAGGGGTGTATTTCCTGCTTTCTTGTCTTTGGGAACAGTTAGAGACGGGAAAGGAAAAAAGCCATAAAAGGGCCCTCCAGATGAATTAGGGCATGTTTCCATCTGCTGAGGACAAGCTGTGGGCCCCTCTGTCATGCACAGGGATACATAAAAAGCTCACTTTCTACACAGATTTTCGGGTTTTGGCCGGCCCATTCCGTCAAATCAGATAATCCCTCAGGTTGATTGTCCCATTCAGTTCGTCCGTTCAGCAGTTTTATCATCGGGAGGAAAAACTTGTTTAAAGGGCAGGACAGTGCGGGAAAGGGTTGGAAGGGCCTTGGTATTCCCGCAGGACTTTTTTTTTCTGAATCTGAACACAAAATTAAAGGGTGCCGGTAGTGATATTTTGTGGTAGATAAATATGTACCCGTCTACCCATTTAGTCAAACCCCCAAAAGAAACCAGATGTTTGTTTTGTATCGTTTGGCCCGGGGGGGAAAAATAGAATTGGTATTTTTATAGCAAAATAACATTTTACAATTTTAAGGATTTAGGTAAAAACTCTTTTCCAGACAATTTCCCAATAAGCAAACGGTTGAAGTGAAAAGGGTCAGCGCCAGTGTCTGACAAAAACCCCGCATGCACGGGGGTGAAAGGAAAGGGATTTTAACCCCGGGGACAGGTCGAATTTCCTTTTAGGGTAAACACAGATAGCCAGAAACATGGGAAATTTTTAGATTTTCCCCTGCCATTTACTGGACTGGAAAGGGAACATAAAACTCCACACAGAAAGAACCAGGAATCAAACCCACAACCTTCGGTTTTGTGGGCCACAGTGCTAAAAACGGAGAGACTGTGATGCCTCTGAAAGGGTTTCATTGAAAAGAAAAATTTCCATAAAAAAATAAAAACTAATTTTTTGTTTTCCAAAACGATTTAGCTCTGCAAAAAACAAATAAACCCAAAATAAAGCTTTGACTAATTAAAATAAAAGTGAATAAAACCAATGGGGAATGGGTTGTTTAGAGCAAAAACAATAGGATACAGAAAAGGGAAAAAAAGAGATAAATTTTTTTAATTTACAACAATACAACCACCAATTAGAAATGTAATGAATAAAAAAAATAAAAAAATAGGTTTTCAAAATGAAAAAATAAATAAAAGAAATGTATATAATAAAAAGTAGCACAAAAAATTTTTGAAAAGTACAAGAATATCAAGATCTATGGGAATTCTGTACAAATGAGAAAGAATATGGGAATATGGGAAAAAATAGTATGGAAAAATTTTTAGCTTATATAAATGTACATGTTAAAGGGAGGATTGTGTCACGGGCACATTACGGTCTAGGGGGGCCCTATGTTTTTCCATAAAAATGTTCCCCTTTTGCAAATTTATTGGGTTGTAAAAAAAAAACTCTTCACCTTTAAATAAGTATAATTTTTTGCTGTTTCTCCCCCACACATTCATAATATTTTTCAGTATGGCTCTCGGGCCCGATGGAGGGTGCCCTTTCATGTCGTGCACCTTAGGCTCGCTTTTAGTTTGCGATTCCACTTTTTGCGGAGGGATAAAGGACATCCCCCCGGGGTTTGGGAAATGGGGCCCCGCCCCCAGAATTAAACCCCCCACACACCATACATACGGGGACAGCGGCTGGAGAAATCACTCACGCGGGGGAAAAACACCCCCCGAGATGCCTGGGAACCAAAAGCAAAGGGGGGAAAATGCAAACCACCGCTAAGAGAAAACCCCTTCAAACCGGCTTAATTTAAACACCCGGAATTATTTTTGAATGAGTATGCTCTCCTGTTCCCCACCCACTCTACAGTACGAAAAGGTTCTAGTTTTTGATTATAAAAGGGGGCCAAAAAAAAAAACGGGGGGGGGAAAAACATTGTGGTTTGATGGCTTCCCAAACTTTGGACTCCTTTAATGGGTAGCCTTCTCAAGACAAAGTGTTAAATGTTTGTATTTTAGTAGGAGTGCTCAAGCCCGGGCTTTGCATTCACAATAAAAAGATGCGCCCTTTTTGTGATGCAAAGTATACATTTTTCCCATGCTTGAAAGTACCCTTCCCAAAAAGACTTAGCATTTTAAAAACAACAAAACAAAACACAACACAACACTGTTTTTCCCTTTAGTGTGCCCCAATTTTAAAAACAGCCCAAAAGACCCTTTTTTGGGGCCTAGTCACATTACGTCCCGGTGTTTTGCTGGAGGCAAAAAAAAAGCAAAATTGGAGGCATCCCCCTCCCTCAGAGCAGCAAAAGTAAAAAAGGGGGGGGGTTTCCGTTCACCGAAAATGTCATCCCTTGGGTGTGTTTTTGGATGCCCCAAAACGAAGGGGGAGGCTCCAATTGAAATTTTTTTCGTTTTAACCCGCGGGCCCCGCCAGTAAAAAAAAACGAAGACAACTATTTGGTTTTTAAAAGCGATAAAAAGAAAGGGTTGGACTGAGGGATCATCAAAAATCTCGTGTTTTTCAAAACGCCCCCACTTTTATAAGTTAAATAAAATATTGTCTGTTTTTTGGTTTTGGATATGTGTCTAAAGATTTGTCCTGGGCCCCCCTAATCCAAATTGGGGAATAGGAGGAAAAAAATTTTTTTTTAAATTTTTCTCGTAACTCCTTTTGGGGCATTAGCTAACTTTTAGTTGTAACGTTTTGGGGGTGTTAGGGGGATGTGTGTGTGTTCGGGGTTTGCCGAAAACCCAAAAATCATCTGGTAAAACTTTGTAAATTTTTAAATTTTTAAAAATGACCCTTTTAGGACATAGTTTGGCATCCAAAAATTTATACACCCTCAGTTTTTCCCTTTTCTATACAAAGCTTGGTTTCTCTATCAGGAAAGGGGGTAAATTCTGGGCCCTTCCACAGTAAATTTGTCCTGTTTAGATCGTCGGGTCGGCCCAAACTGGTCCCCTTGGTTTTAAAGTTAACTTGTTAAAATAACACTCGCGGTCCTGGAGAGTGAATTTACCAAATATTTAGAGGGAGGGTTTTTTTTTTCAGCCATGTTAAAAACAAACCAACAAACTTGCTAGCCAGTGTTGTTGGCTAAGTGTTCCGGCCGGGTTTTGCCTTTCCCCCTAAGCTCCCCCCACAAAAAAAAAAAAGTCATCATGTTTACAACTGAAAAGGGGGCTATAGGACTTTAACAGGATGTTTACGCACCAAACCTGGGTTTTTGTGTTTTTTCCCGGAGACTTTTGGAAGCCTATGTGTTTTTTTTCGCCCAGATGGGATGTTTTAAAATTTCCCACTTTTTTCCTTGTTATTTTTTAAAAGTTATTTATAGCTTCCAACCTTGGGGAGAAGTTTCAAATTTAAAAATTTGGGAAATGTCCACTTTTTTCAGCAAATTAAAATTTTTTGCTGTAGCCTCCGGCCTAGCCCCCGGCTTAGAGAGGGGGGAGCAGTGAAAGGGGTGTTGTGTTTTATATATATAAACTGTGTTGAGTTTGACATTTTTTTTGTATGTTTTGGGGTTTTTTTAACCCTTTCAGCCCTGATTTTTTTTTGGGGGGGGGGGGGGTTCTTGCCTGAAATTTCACACCCCCCAAAAAGAAAACAAGCATAGCCCCTTCAAACCATAAGGGGCCCCCTTTCAGGGAAATTTGGGGTTGGGGATGTTTATGATCCTTAGACAGATAACAATCCCGGGGGGCGTAATGAAAATTGTGGTAATGAAAAATTGTTTCATAATCCTCTTCAATCGGTGTCCCCGTTTACGTGGAGTGTATTAGAAACTGGGGGGGAGGGCCCCCACACTGTTAGAAAAAAAAGGGGTTTATTTGGGGCTATATAAAACATCAAGGTTCTATATAGAACCCCAAGGTTCTTAAACCTCTACCAAATTTAAACCCTTTTGCCTAAAAAGGTTCTATAAAAATTCAGGAAAAAAAACAAAGAACCTTTTTTTTTTAAAAAAAAGGGGCTTAAAAATTTATGGGGCTTTTAAAGAAAAATGGGCCCCCTGATTTAAAAATTGTCTTTAAAATTAGTTTTTTTTAGGGAGGGAAAAAAAAAAAGGGAAGGGGAAATAAAATTAAAATCTTGTTTGGGCAATAAATACATAATAAAGCCCCGCAAAAAATAACAATTTCCCTTATATATAATAAAAAACAGTATATAATGTATTTTTTTCTATATCTGCTTTATGGTATAAAATCATATATTTTATAGGTAATTTCCCCAGTGGGGTTTCCCAGAAGACCCCCGTGATCAGACAAACGCTGATCATGTTTGGGGTGCTTGGGGTGTTGTTTGGGGGTGTGGTGTATTGTAAAATTGCAAAAATTTGTAACATTAGGATGAGTGCCCGACTAATTGATGATTCAATCGGAGCACCCAGAAAAGTGTAATTTATCCCAAATAGCCATTCTCCCAATCGGAAGTCGTTTTACGGTTTTTAGCTCATATTACATTAAAGCCCGGGATTTTAAGGGCCAGTACGAACCCCAACTTGCGGTCTTTTTCTGTGAACGGGAAACCACTGTTTTCACAGAATGTTTCCCCGGCGAGGACAGTTCGTTAAACTGTCAACTGTTCCCGCTGGGGAACTGACAGCGATTCTCCGATAAATTTTTCCCAAAGAACTAAAGGTGGAAACCAACCCTCTGAAAAAGACTTTTTTAAATGGGAAAAAATATTTGTTGAGAAATGCTATCCCCTTTTTTTCATTTGGGGTTTTTTTTCTGGGGGGGGCAAGTGTCCGATAATGTTACATGTAAAAAGTTACCTTGGATTTTTGTAAAAAAAAATTTGTAAATACAAACTTTAGCTGCCAAACTAAAGCGTTAGCTGTTAGATGCCAAAATAAAAGTTTAAAGTTAACCTATGTTAAATGTAACTAATTAAATTAGGGAGTTTTGCTTGGTGAAAAAACGGGGTGGTTACAGATAATTTTTAATTTCTCAAACTTTTAGCTTTAAAAATTAGTTTTTAGGACAAATTCCCCGGGGGTTATGAAGAAAAGCGATTTGGAAATGAGGGTGGTAAAAATTATTTCCCTTTTCCATGTTTCCATGGTTTCCCATATATCAGAAAATCCCTTTTACGATACATTTTACCCTTTTACTCCTGTCTACCATTAAAAATTTGGCCCACCTTTCTTAAAGTTAAAAGATTTTCTACCCGGGTTTTCCTATTATAGGGTATAATATAATGATTTCCAAAAAAAAAGGGACCCACATTCATCAAGAAAAGGTGACGAGAAACAGAAAGGGAGGGAAAAACAAAAGAAAAATCAAGGGATGAAAAATTAAACAAAACTAATCAGAAAAATGGTTTTAAAGCCAAGTAGGTTTACACATGAAGGGGGTTTACCCCCGGTATTGTGGCATAAAAAATAAAAAAAATAGAAGGTAAGGAAGGGAAAAAACAAGTAGAAACCCGAATGTGTTTTTCCCCCTTTTGTATGGGACACAAAGTTGAAATAAGCCCATAAAAGCCTAGGTTGTAAGTGTTATGTTTAAAAAAAAAATTTTATGTTTTTTTCTTTCTTTTTATTTCAGGGACAGACCACTGGGCTATTGATGATATATGCAAATGGGGCCCAAAACATAAACAAAAAGATGCAAAAGAGGGGTTCAAAAGGGAATGGAAACCCCAAAAAAAGTGCAGTTTGTGAAGTTGTGAAATTTAAATATCAAAAAAACTTGCAACACCCACAGCTTTTGCTTCCCTCATCAGCCTGATTTCAGCTTGTCTGCAATATAGAGGGATGCAAGAGGAGTTATAAAACTGTCCCCAGTTTTAGGGAAACCCCCATCTATAGAAAACATAGGCCGCTCTCCAGGAGGCCTACAGATAATTTATTTTCAGAACATTTCTCTCTCAGAGGAAAAAGAAGCGGGCGAGGGGACGATGTAAAAGACTCAGAGGAAATCGCAGTTTAGTCAATGAAAACGGGTTTTTTCCTGAATTTTAAATACCCCGTTGTCCGGGGGAAAAGAAGCATGTGGAAATTTTTTTCTTTAAACTACAAGAGAAACATCTTCTTCCCCAAAGTTACTTAGGAAACCCAATTTTTGAAAAATTTTTTCAATTTTTTTTGAAGTTTTTTTTAAAAGTTTTATGCTTTAAAATTTAAATTAAAATTTCCCCCTGGGGCCAGGGCAGGATTCGACTAAAAAAAACCCCAAGGAATTGGGCCATCTACTTTCAAATGAAATGGGTTTTTTTACTGTTCCTTTGAGTATGTGAAGTCTGAATTTCAAATTGCTACAATTTTTGCAAAGAAAATTTGCCTTTTGGGGAGCCAGTCCAAAAATGTTCTTTTGGGGTTAACGGCAAGGGGAAAGGGTGACACTTTCCAGAAAGTTTCCCAAAAATGATGTTCTAAAGGTTTATTTGGAGAAAAAGGGCCCTTTTTGATTCTTTTCAAAAAAAAAGCTGGGGAGAAAGTCCCAAGTGCTCTTTTGGAAGACTTCACGGGTGGGAATATTTTTTCCCAAAAATGTCCAATTTTTTTTTAAAAAACCCAAAATTTTCTGCGGAAAACATTTTAAAAACAGAAGAAATTTTAAGTTTTTGAACCCCTTTGGTTTTTAAAAAAACCCTACAAAAGTAAAATGCCTTCTTTTTTACCAAATTGGAAAAAGTAGAGTCAAAGTACAAAAACCCATTAAGGACATACAAATTGTGTCTTTTTATACGCCCCCAGCTTTTTTTCAGACGTACCCCCTCGGGAAAAATTTTTACAACCCCTCATTCTTTACCCAAAGAACTTTACACAAAAGGGGTTGCGAAATTTGTTGGGAAAGAAAGAAAACCACCATCTGAGGGGGCCTGGCAACCAAATTTTAAACGGACAATTTTTTCTGCCCACAACTTTGCTGGGTTTACATCTGTTTTAAAAGGGGGGGGGGTGTGAAAGGGTTTTTTATGAAATACATACGTACTTTAAAGGGGACATGTAAATGAAAGCAATGGGGAATATTAGGTCTGCAAATGTTCACAATTCCATCTGAATGACCAGTGAGAAAAAGGTCAAATGTCAAAAAAGACCTACAGTGTGGTTAAGCAGTGCCCTTAACTGAGCTTAATATTTTTTTGGATGTCACCAGAGCATTTCCCCCAAAAATAAAGCAAAAATTTTTTTAGAGGGGATTGTTTCCAATTGTTTTCTTTTAAAGGGGTTGGGCACTGCGCCCTTTTATTGCCTTTAAAAAATTTTAACATTATTGGGCATCAAAATTTAGAGCTGGAAGCATTTAATATCGGAAAGAACGATAGAAGGGGGAACATCCCTCAGATATTTTACCAAGTTTTAAAATGAAGCACAACAAGTTGATGGATCCCGCGGGCCCCCAAAACTGGGTTTTTTTCAGGATCTTTCCATTCCTTTTTGGGGCACCACTTCCAGAAGGTGAGGGTACAAATGGGACGTTTATTCAAATTCAGAGAGATTGGGGATATCATCCTCTCTCCCTCCATCAAAAAAAGCATTCCCTACCCCGTCCTCAGCTTCCAAAATTGGTGAATTCCCTCCCCTTACTGTTTTTTTTCCCAGAGACCCTTTACACCCCAAATTGCCCCTTTTCTCATTCACTATCCACATCTAATTTAGAGTTTTGGCCCACTGAAACCACTGTGGTCATGCGTTTTGAGGGGGGAAAAAAATCAGTACTTCAAGAAAATTATTTCCCACAACACCTGTAACCCTTTAAGGGAAACTTTGTTTTTTAAAAAAAACCCTGTCCCCAAAAGGGCAAACCCGTTGCGGCAGTGGGTTGGGGGTTAACATCTTGGAAAACCTTCGCCAGCGCTCATATACTGAAGGTGAACGCCCAAAATCCCATTTGGTCTCTTCCCCTTGATATTCTTGGGAAGGGATTGCCCTTTAATGGGGGGGGTTTAAAAACATCCCAAAAGAGGAGAAAAAATAGGATTGTTAGTCTCTCTTTACCCAATAAACCTTTAAATACAAAGTAGAAAGACGCCATCATATTGAAGTGGTAGAGGGGGACATTCCCCCTCTTTTTGAAAAAAGCTTTAAAAACATCCCTTTCGGGGGTCTTCCGGGTGATCTTTTGGGAAAGGGTAATGACCCCCCAAAAGTTCAACAGCCCCTTCATGCCTTTTTTTTTGGAGGACCCCGGAAAAAAATGGATTTGGTTCGCCAGGGGAGGAGAAAGGGCTACCATGCTTTGGACACTTTGTTTATGATGACAATAAAGTTCCCTTTTCACTTCAACATAAATGTGCATCCCGAGGTAAAAGCCCTTTGTATTCCTGCAATTGTGAAATGTTTTATTTTTTGTCCTTCTGAAATAAGTAACCAACCTCCTGTTTAGGATTACAATTTCCTGACAATTTAATGTAATTCTTACCTCAACAGAACAGCAGATTGATGGGGAAACTCTGCTGGGATTAACAGAGAGGATGGTGGAAAAACTTTTCCCTGTGATGAAACACCAGGTCATGTTTTTGAGAGAGTTGGAGAAGCTGCGGAACACCTCATTCTCTGGCCCAGTAAGTATAGCATGTTTATTATCAAAAAATGATTTTTTTTGTTGACATGAAAGTCTAGCATGAAGCATGGAAATGTTACTTTATCTTCCCATAGACAAGAAGGTCCAGTACTGTGTGATGCACTACCTGCAGAACCAAACACTCAGTAAGTGTACAGCAGACCGGTGTCGCCTCATCTACGTTTTGAATATCACACCCCCTTTAAGAAAGATAGTTTTCCAGATTGAGATACTCTACATGGACTGCATTTATTCACATCTTATTAGTTTTTGACACAGACAACTCTCAGTTGACTAAATCATGCCTATAAACTCTCTAATTGTTGAACGAGCCAAAAGTAAAACCAAAAATCTAGATTTACATGAATATAGTGAGTGGTGCTATGGAAAGTCTCTGTAAAAAGTTTTCCTCTTCATTTCTTTATATAGTCAAGGAGCCCAGGAGTCATGGCCAGCATTATATAGCCTGCCTTTACTGCCCCCAGAGCTGCAGGAAGCTCTGCAAAGAAAGGATCCATCTTTCAAAAAGAAGGACAAGTCCCATTTACGATCACTGTTGATCCAAGTGATGTTCGACAACATAACCAAATACACATGGTACTTATAGTCAGTGTTATCCCGTTGATTTATGCTTGGTTAGTTTGATGTCAGGAAAGTACATTTAGATTTTTAGCATATCACTTTTACTATTGCTTATATTAAGTAACTAAATTGCAGTAAAAACTGAAAAGAAAGGGTTGAATCTCGAAAGCAGGAAAGTTCTAACTGTGGAGATGATCTTTCAGGTATCCAAACCATAAAAAATATGCTGATGTCCTGGGATGTCTGATCACCAGGTTTCCATTTCTGAAAGACGACAGCTCCTCTGGCTATGTATGGAAAGCTTTCTTCCACAGTTGTATTTTTATAATTTTTTTCTTTGTGTGAGCATTATAATTTATCTCTCTATGTCTATATCTACAGGAAACCTTACTGGAGTGCCTGAGAAATAAGTTCAAGAAAGAGAGGTCTCCTTTAGTGAACTTACAAATAGTCCAGGAGATGAAAATAAAGTTTGGCACCAAGAGACAGAGAAGTGGGGACCACGTGCCTTTGGAGGACCTAGCTGGACAAGAGGTGCCTGTCTGACATTCTTGCCTGCCTTCCTGCCCATCTGTCTGTCTGTCTGTACGTCTATCTGCAAGCCATACTGCTTGCCAGTATGAACATCTCAGAGGTATCAACCACTGCCATTTTATGATCTGTGTTATGGCTAATTTCAGAGAGAAAAAAGGCGAAGAATTGAAGATGCAATCCAAATATCCTCTGGGGATCTTGATCAAACACAAGAGGTGTGCAATTTTTTGATGATTGAAATAATGTAGTATGTTTAGCTTGAGAACATTTACATTATCACTGGTCACACCCTGAATACCAATACTGTGTTTCTTGTTATATCTCTTCCCAGATTGTGTTGGCGCTAGAAGTTGTTGGGGAGGATGAACTAAGTTTCAGGGAGCACATAAGTGCTATCAATAATGAGCTGCGCCGCCGACAGCCAGACTTCTTCAACATTAAAGACAGAATGAAGCGCTCGCTATATAAGAGAGTTGAGCACATGGGCAAACCAACTGAGGAGGTGATGGAGATGTTCCCCTTTCTGCAGGTCCCACTGCTTGTGAGTAGCCATTAGTAATATTACAGTTATATGATTTCAGTTTATTTTTTCTGTATTTTATTTTTAAAATGTAATTCCATTCCTCATCAAATGGCATTTATTAGTGTTGTTGGAATTTAAATCATTTCCAATTTTTATATTGTAATTGTCATTCATTTTCCATTTGTCATGCCTTTTGGAGTATGCTCGTCCAGTACTTGCTTAGGCGGCTGTGGCTCAGGAGGTAGAGCATGTTGTCCTCTAATCAGAAGATCGGAGGTTCGATCCCCAGCTCCTCCAGTCTGCATGTCGAAGTGTCCTTGGGCAAGACAATGAACCCCAAATTGCTCCCGATGGTCAGACCAGCACCTTGCATGGTAGCTCACTGCCATTGGTGTGTGTGTGTGTGTGTGAATGGGTGAATGAGAGGCATATACTGTAAAGCGCTTTGGCTGAAAGCGCTATATAAATGCAGTCCATTTACCATATATACACTAAGCAAGTACTGTACGAGCATATATATATAGTGTAATTTACTGTATACTTACTAACAGAAAAACTTTTGATTTGATGGCTATGAAAGGTGTATGAGGTGTTGATCTAGTACTAGCTGATGTTGGCCCATTCTATTACTACAAAACTCTCAAATTAGCTCAGAGTGGCCATTGTCAAGAGACAAAACTTCAGTCTTCAGGTTAATTTTCATTTTGTTTTATTTTTAGTTGGGGCCAGACATTTTAATTTCCAATTAATTTGGTTTATATACAAGTACAGTTTTATTTTACTTATTTATAAGTACACTTTTTTGTTTTTATCACAGCTTACCAAAATGTATTATCATGCTTAGCTTTAGTCTAATTTTAGTTCACTTGAAATAACCTTGGTAATTTTTTAATGTTGTACTTATTGTTTGTGTTTGTTGCAGATGCATCATGAAATAAGGCTGCGTTTTGGCCAGGATTTGGAGCTAAATCTTCAACATGCGCTCAATGTGATGACACCCAACATCATAAGTGTGGCTCGTAGTGGGAGTCAGAGGGGCCTCCTGTCAAGCCTTCTGGGAACTGAGGCTAACAAAGATGGTATGTTACATGCACTTGCACTCTCACATACACAATTGTATTCATAAAACTACATGGTTTTATGCAGAGATCATTTATTTCTTCTGAAATTTCAGACCTGCAAAGGAGCACAGCAATCCTCATTCTGCCTGCCCTATTCAAGGAGAGCTCCAAGTTCCTTTACTGTTTAGATGAGGTATGTGTTGAATCTTCACATTGTTATTGACATTTTTTGTATTGTCAATTACCTATAGCTTGAATTCTATCAAGAGGTTCCTTACATATGTTTCTTTTCCATAGGAACCAACAAGCTCATTCCCAACCATCGTCTTCCATGATGCAGGGAATCCCCTCCTTGCGGTGAAAGCATCCATAAAGATGGATGGAGTCACCATTACAACTGGAGAAATGGATGTGCCACAGGCTCTGCAGTGTCTGTTTGAGGTGTATTTGCTGTTTCGTGTGGAGTACCCCAAACAGATGAAACATACACTGTCATTTATTGAACATTATTTTTTCAAACTCGGAAATGGTAAGAAAAGAGTGTCTATTCCGGTGCTCAAAATGTACAATCAGCTTTCACAATGAATTATGGAATTGATGTAAATAGTAATTTTATTAAAAATCTTTAGCCTACTGTTCTTTTGTTAGTGTCTTTGGTGTATTTAAAAATGAAAAAAAGTAAAAAGAGAAGGAGATGGTATGTTCCGATAAAGTCTTGCTAAATTGCTGCTAGCCGTTTGCTCCGAACTGAAATTTAAATTGTATTTTTATTTTATATGTGGTGCTGATATATTTTAATAACTGTGTGTGCATGGAATGTTTTGTTCACTGTACTATTTTATATTGTGTAATGTAGCATACTATTTGTATTGTGTATAGTAATGTTTTTTTTATGTGGTGCAACTTCTTTTTGATGATCAATACAGTCAATTTGAAACCACCTCTCTTTTCTTTTTCTTGAATCTACAATAGGTTGGAAGGGAAGGGCTTACTGTATGTTATTGAAGTTTTAAATATATGTTATTGGTTATTTTAGTTAAATTAACTTCATATCATGGTAATTCTGCAGAATTATTAAAAATATGTGGCCAACCAAGGCAATAAGGCAATAAAAGATTTGGGATATGATTGAACCTTTAAAAGGTTCTATATAGAACCATTTTGTTTAGCAACAAAGAACCCCAAGGGTTCTTTTAAATGAACCCTCTGAAATGGTTCTATATAGAACCTTTTGAGGGTGCCAAATATGTACCACTTATTCTTAGTGTGTAGAGTGATGAGTCACACCTCATTTGAAAGATCTCGACCAATAGAGTCATAACAACCTGCCACAACGCAATATATATTAATACAAATATCGGCTATATACTACTATATACTATATACTATACTATATACTATGGCTGGCTCCATGACGGAGGTCCATAGACCTGGCTGTGCGCAAATGTCCAACTATAGAACAACCAGGCTGAAAAAAGAGATACCTGAAAAAGTTTGGAGTGTAGCTAGAGCCATTCAGTAACAGTAAACTGTCTTGTCTTTAGTCCTAGTCTCTACAGTCTGAGTTGTAACTTGAGAGGAGTCAGCTCAGTTAACCTGAACAAACTGTTAGCTAGCTAAGTAGCCAGCAGGCTAATTTAGCAAAGCAACTGATTCTAATGTGAATGTGACTACTAGCTACTACAAACACTAGCTTCTACTACATACATTAGCTAGTGCGCTAATCAGATGAGTTAACAACAAGACAGCTGTCTCCGCATTGCATTATGGTTAATATAGGGCCCGATAGTGTACATCGTTCGTACACTATGAATCAGAGAGGATTGTGGGTCTAAAATAGTGGACTATATAGTCCAGGGGTCCCCAACCACCGGGCCGCGGACCAGTACCAGGCCGCAGGCCACCTATTGCCGGGCCGTGCAAACACCGGCTGTGCAAACCCCAGAGCAAAAAAATCCCGATCAAACATTTTTGGGCACCGTCCGCAGAGAGACAAAGGCAGGAGTGGAGAGTCAACAGGCCGCTTTATTTGCATCAGAGCCCATAAAATGACCCGGTCTTGGCGGCCGCTTTTCAGCGTCGCCTCTCTCCCGGCAGGTCAGCCGCGGAGGACCAACGCTGCCAGTCTGCCAGGCTTCCAGGACGCAATACTAGCTCCAATCCCTAGGTCTGCCCCCGGCTGCATCCTCCGGGAACAGGTCGGTCGCCGCTACTGGTCCCGCTCGCTCTCACCGCTCCATCCAGCCGACAGTCAACTCTCACTCTCTCAGTCTCCCCCCTGACAGACATGCACACAGGTTAAAAGGACCCCTGCAATCAGCCTAAATTGGCGAAAATGGAGACATTTCATCACAGTGGGTAAGGTTCTCCGGGATGACTGCAACAGAAACCGGAGCCAAACTTTACCATGTCCAAACTTGAAACGCTAGAATGAACTGTTCCTGGTATAGGCTTGAATGCAACATGAAATATTGGATAGTAGGTGATTGTTATAATACAGGCTACTCCTATGTTTTTTTATATAATTTTGAAGGAATGCATGTATGATATAGGCAGTTTTAGTGTCAAACAATGTTTCCGTCATCACACCACGCTCCTTGCTGTCGAATGGCAGGGCTGCGAAAATATTCTAAATATAAAACCTGGTCGCAGTGTAAAAAAGGTTGGGGGCCCCTGATATAGTCAATGAAATCGTCCACTGAGAATTCGGACAGCCCTACAAAATGGCTGACACCCCAAGTTAGCGATTTCCGACACTCATGTCTATTCAATTCTGTTGAGACGACCACGTTGTACATTTAGAAACACAATCAGTTGTTCACAGCCACTGTTGGCTAAGAGCTGAGGACCTCCAATATGGCTGCCAGAGGGGGTGTTACATCACCTGAAAGACCTGTATATGATAGATACGATATGTATGAATTGCACTGTTACATCACTCACGAGAAGTTAGGATGTATATGAATGACTATATTTTGGTTAGTTTCACTGCCCCCTCCCCACCCTACAGTACAGATAGTTATGTAATTCTGCACCTAACTACGAAAATCCTCTCAAATGGTTCCTTAGGGGACAATCTGATCAAATGAGGGGGGTGGCTGGTTTACTGCAGATCTATTTGGGGTTCCCTGATATGAAAGATTTTGGGAACCCCTGCTGTAAACTTTCTCTGCGGATTTAAAAACTGCTGCTACGTACATACTGCTCCTGACAGGCTCCTCCCTCCTGGTTTTAATTTTTCAATCAGCCAAGGGGTCATGCGTTCCCTGTGGCGGCCATTGCGGTTCTCCCAAAGAATGCAGATGCCATTAAGGGATGGGATGGGAGGGAATTAGATAGCATTAATTAAAAGGAATTACAATGAAAGCGGTTTATGGTGGGGGTGCTAGCAGTGACACAGTGATTTACATGATCACAGGGCTAAAGCGATCTGTGGGTGTGTGTGGATGGGGGGGGGGCTAAATGCTGAGGGTCTGACCACCCTCTAGAGATAGCCTAGAGCAGACAGAGCCAAGGTAACATCGCTCCTAACTGGGATATTGTTTCTGCAGGCGTCTGATAATGGATTAGGTCCAGGGAGAAGCGAAGCGGGAATATCCTGGCAGGGCAGCGGGGTGACATGAAAAAAAAATCCTGAGGCGAGGGTGAAATTGTGTCTGTGGCTTTGTCTGAATGAGCAGATTTATGCCTTTGGATGTCGGTGTGTGTGTGTGTGTGTGTGTGTGGGCAAAAAAAAATTACATGGGAGGAAAAAAGGTGTGTGTGTGCATGTGTGTGTATATGCGTTTCTGGATTTGTTAAATAGGAAACTTTGCCGTTGTTAATAATGGATGACCTCCTTTTCCAACTTTTGTTAGATGAGCAAAAAAATGAAAACTTTATGAGTGTTTCACGCATGAGGAGGCCGCTAATAATAAATAAGCTAAACGCGCAGCTCCACATCACCCGCTGTTCTTACTCCTCTCCGAGAAAAGCAACTTCTAAGTGAAAACGGGATTCAATCGGCTAAGCGGGTCTGGCTCGCGGTCGTCCCCTCCCGTCTTTCATCTGCCTCTCAACTTGTGGACTGCCCGCGCACTGTATCTCCTCCTCTACAGTATATCTGCAAATTGAAAATAGCATCATGTGACAATATGCTTGAGCATCAGAGAAAGGCAATCTGATGAAACAGATTAGGCTTTTGAAATGTGCTTGTAGCGCACTTCTAGGCATGCAGGGTGTATATACATATTTGCTTACACACACACACACACACGCACACACATGCACACACAGACAGACAGGCAGAGCTGACCTGTAATTAGGAAAATGGAGACAGCTTTGAGCAAAAATTGCAAATGTGAACAGCGTGAGCACGGTGTAATCCAAGCAGCATGCATTTGAGATGATTCTTCACAGAGCCTGATCTGCATGGGTCTATTAGTCATATTTCAACCTCTCGACACAGTCACTTCACTCTGGCACGCAGCATGCACGTCGAGACCAAAAAAAAAAAAGGAAAGGGATTTTTTTAAAAGTTTGAATCGCATTTCTGACACGGAAATGAACTCGCGGAGACGTGATCGTCAATAAGCGAGACACCTGCCTGCTCGTATCAGTTAGCGGGAGCCTGCTAATGTTTTAACACCGGCGAGGCCAATTGGTTTGGGGAGGCGTCTCACTGAAGAGGGTAAATATAATTACAGCTGCTATTTCTTTGCGTGATGAAAATCCACAATAGCGGATTGTACAGAAAGAAGGCGAGACATTTCGAGATGAGATACTTCCGTTATAAAATTCAAACATCGGTCGGCTGACTGCGGCTTGGCCTTTCTAGCGCTGATGTTTAACTGAAACGGAAGGTTTCCCGTGGTCCACGATAAGAGATACACACACACACAGTATTGTTCATATTGTGCATTCATTTGTTCATTTCCTCTTGAAGAGAGAAACAACCGCGGGCCTTTGCCCCTCATACCGCTTTACCGAGTTCCTCATTGTGTAAAAGCGAAGCGTTCATGCGACAGAAAGCGCCACTCGCCACTTTGCAACCTGCTATTCAGAAGGAAACAAATGCATTGTTCAGCGACACTGAGAAAGAAGAATATTTCCCATCAAAGTATTTGTTCCACATTTTTACACATAGCAAGCAAGTTTCCCATTACATTTTTTTGCTCTCTGCTAAAATATTTCCTCTCACAATTTAAAAAAAAATCCCCAAGATCAATTTGTTTAGACCGTTTTGACTACAGCGAGGAGAGAAAACAAGATGAATAGCTCGGAAAACAAACATCCATCAATTACTGCAACGGGAGGGCAAACGGGACGCCTCTCATCAGAATGGTCACTAATTGCAGATTATCTTCGTGAATAACAACTTTGGATGTGCTGACATTTATCTGTCCTAATCCTCTCACCTCATATGAGCGAGCAGATTAATCTTAGTGCCGCATCTCTGGCCGCATTTACAGTAGGGGTAACCAGGAAACTTGAAAAAAGGAGTGCAAGGAAAGCTGGTAAACACGAGCTCCCTTCAATAATTCACATCATGAATCATTTCGACGTTCCTCTTTGCTTTCTTAATTCTGTATATTGTATTCCCGTACTTGCAGGAACACAATGTGTGTCTTACTGATGCCCCCAAAGGCACGGTTATCCACCTATTACGGCTTGATTGCAGCTCTGCTCACTTGCCGTTGAGTTAATATTACTAGTTCTATAAATGGGTCGAAGTCCAACATCAGTCTATATCACAGTAGTGCGTGTTTAACTCGGGAGTCGAAGCTCGCATGTGTCGAGAATGTGCTTTAATGAATGCAATTACAATTGCATTCAACAGAGTGAGCACCGTCTCTCCCTCCCTGTCTTCCTGTTTTAAATGCCACTTGCAAATGCTCCGCGGGGTGACTTAAAAATCCATTTGCCACTTCACTTCCCCGTTCGCAGCCCATTCGTCTTGCCAGGATTCCTGTGTTTTGCGTATCGATTTGCTGCTGCCTGTTCTCGCACGCCGGACTGAAGGAGACCTTCAGAGGAGGGATTGCCGGTAATGGAGTCGTCTCCACCTTGTTATCACCCAATGTCCGGCCAGGATGGGAGGAGCCACCAACTCCTATTTGACCTTCACCTCCTCCCAAAAAAAGAAGAGGGCATGGTGCAAGGTCATGCCTCAGATAGAGAAGGCATGTGTGTGTGTGTGTTTCAGGGAGGGCTTTAAGTTTGAAGTAACTAAATTACAAAGGCAGCTACACAGGTGAGTCATTAAGTTGAATGCCAGTTAGCAGTATGCGTCAGCTTTAAAAGAGGCAACAAAGAGGCCAAACGGTCGATGTCTGGAATAAATAGGAATAAATAAACGTATTTAATGTGTCAAGGAGAACGGTCTGGAAAACCATGACAACATATGCCAAACACAGATAAACTGCATCAGCGAAGAGGAACAGTTGTGGCAAGTGGAAGCTCACCGACAGGGATAGACAGACACTTAACAGGAGAGTTACTTAATACCACGAATACCCCAAATATCCAATATCCCACTATACACATTTCAGGACTTGCATAACAGCCTTCCAATGAAAACTCAAGCTGTTCTGAAGACAGAGTACTCCTTACTAGCTATGTGATGTTAATATTGTGTTGGTGTTTCTGTTATTTTGTCCGCCCACTGCATCTACGTATCTGAGCTTGCAGATCCTTGGATACTAAACATACAAGTCAGCTATTGTTTGAAGTATTCTGAGATTGTTTTGACAGCAACTGCAATGTATAGATAGCTATATAATACTACACACTTTTCACACTTTGGCGCCTTCAAATGGCAGTGTGAGATTTTTGAGGACTTCAAAACCCAGAAATCATGTAACATGATGTCAGTAAACCGCACACGTGTTCAACAAAAAGTGAAAAGGCTTTCAGGTAACTTGATGACTTGTATTTTTTAGCTTGCCTTTAATGATTCTTATAAAACATGCATTTTTGAGTTTTGATTCATCGCTTCCTGATTTTCTGCCATTGGTCGTTCCCAACCACAGGGGTATGGGCAAAACCAGGAAGTCTTGGGCATTGGTATTGGGTAGATTTTCTCATGTTCAGCCCAAACATATTACTGAGACAGAAAACAAGGCAATTATTTTTTAATGAAAATGGTACATAGTGGATCTTTAATACTGCCTGAATGACCCCCATGTATGTCCACCTGGTGAGTGACTGGCGAGGACAAAAGGCACTTCCCTTAAGCAGCAGGGAAGCTATGAAAACCGCGACGGACAGATCGATAAATAGCTGGAGTGAGAAGCTAACAAGTGTCCGTGTATATACTGTATAGCCCTGGAGACGCCTGTCATCTTTGCACCGGGAGAGATCGCACCTGCAAAGAGGCAGCATCCACATCGATCGGTCCTCCTCCTCTACAGTAAGACGGGTATACGGTCACCATAACATCACCTGCTGATGGGAGCAGGGTGGTTTCATTTGACTAGATCCGAAGACCCACCAAATAACACCCACCGATATTTGGATATAAAGTATCTAGTAAGGAGAAGGGCCACCTTTTGCCGGCCATCATTAACTATATTGTGAACTTATGAGTTTGTAGTTTTGCTCAGCATCTATCCAGTTAAGTGACCATCAATTGTCCCCGTCGGTGAGCTTTGACTTCACACCATTGTTTTCCCTTTTCCGATGCAGTTTGTCAGGATTTTCCAGACTCCTTCTCCTTGTCACATTAAATTTGCAGTTTTAGTGACTGATGCCTCTGCAGTTCAGCCACTGGCTATTTGGCCTCTTTGTAGCTCTGTTAATTGCCTCGCGGTGCTTTGAAAACCCAGAAATAAAAGCGGTGATTGTCAGAGCTCTTTTAAAGCTGATAAATGCTGATAATCTGCATTCAATTTAATAGGTAGCTGCCTTTGCGATTGTGATTGAGGTGCTTCAAAGTTAAAAATCCTTTTTCAAGTGGTGTTTCTGATATTTTGTCCACCACCTTGTATAGAAATTAGGAAGGAGAAAAGAGAGAGAGAGAGAGTATTGTATGGGAGTTTGGTTCAGTTTCCAAACTTCTGTCTCGTGTCTTTTGCTGCATCACTGTCTAATAAAGTTGTATGGTGTAAAAGCAATAATACAGTTTTCTTTTTGATTTGACAATCATTCTAAGGCTCACTCACTCAAAACAGCCTGATTCCATTGCCATTCCAAGTGCTGGTTTGTGTTCAGATCACATCACTATGGAAACCAAATATTGACATCAAAATTACAACCATGTCATCTATTGACTCGATAATATATGCAGTGATATCCGCAAAGGAATACTAATGGTAAAACATGTGTATCATGCCAAAATCTGATTATGTGGCATTTTGTCCAGAATTTGTCGATGCAATGTTTTCCTTTACAGTAAGCAAAAGGTTTCTTCCTCACAATTTTGGAAATGCTATATGTAATATTTCAGTTTCACGTGTGGTTGAAAGAAACCAAAAACATGTTTATGTTGTAACCAGTGACTTTATTCAACTCTTTATTTTTGTCAGGTTTTGTGTGCAGTGTTTTATCTCCCTCTCTTTTTCTTTCGGTATGTCTACATACATGCATACCTCCATACTGTGTGTGTGTGTGTGTGTATATGTACATCTTCCAGGCCGTGCAGTGTGTTGCTTTAGAGGCCAGTATTGAGCGCCACCTCAGCTCCTCTATGGCCTTGATGAAATATAAAGCAGGAGTGTTTTCCCCCGAATCAGCATGCTGGTAATTGCATGCGACAGAAATGGATTTCCTGTCACTCCTGGGCTTTATGAAGAGGGCTGAGGCTTTTTTTTTTCTTCTCCCAACATGTGTTTTGATTTTCAGCATCACAAAAGGTGATAAATTGGCAGACGCTCTTATAGCCCATAGACCCAGGCATGACAGAATCGATCACGGCTGCAAAATAAGACGTAGTCCACGAGGAAGACTCTGCCTTACAGTGCTTTTCTTTTTTAATATTTTTTCTGCACAGTTGGCCAACTGTACTCGCTCCAGATATATGAATCGACCAAAAGAACCTTGATGCTATAATTTATTCCCATTGAACTAATCACACCGTAATAAATTGCTGATTTGATGAATGCTAGACTTGGCATAGGAATCTGATGAGAGAAGCATTTATAGAAATGCATTAGAAAAGTTTCTGGAGTTAAAAAAAAAAAAAGAAATAGCGCAGCCCCGGATCAATATTGTTCACCTCGACTGCCTGGGCGATTTTTCATTTTCTAAGTCATAAAACAACAGTTCGTATTCAAGGTTCATTTCATAGGTTTGCGAAAGACGAGTGGGAAAATGAATTGAGATCGTTGAGTTGATCATGAAGGATTTGGAACATCAACTCTCTCTAATGTTTTTACGTAGGAATGAGCTCTGCCTGCCTGTACAATACTCTCCCAGCCAACTAATTTCATGTGATTCATGCGCTGAGCCTGAATCTGTATATAGATCTTTTCTGCACATCTGTACGTTATCTACATTTGTAGTGTACAAGTGTACAATTTACATGAACCTTACACATTGTCACTTTTTCTGCAGATAGGATTCCTCCATCTGCAAATATGCCCGTCTGTGCATATGATCTACATCTATGAATGTCTTCTCAGTTGATGTGTCCTATTACTGCTTGCTGCTGCAATGAGCCAATTTCCCCACAGGATCAATAAGGTTTCATTGAATTAATCGAATCGAATCGAGTCTAATCTAATCTAATCTAATCTAATCTAATCTAATCCAATCTAAAGCCAAGAGTCAAAAAGTGAGGCAGACCATGGCAAATACTGTTAGAAATAAGTCACTGTTACTAATAATGTGTCATCTACAGTATAGAGGGCTCTACCCATGTAAAATAAAATTTGATCAAACTATTGGGATCCCAGGTGTAAAAATCTCACACAGTTAAATGTTAAAATGTCTGGTCACCTAATTTTCCATAACATACTGTATATGTTTATGTTTGCATTAAAATTATATTGGCCTTTTATTAAAAATCAGATCTGGTCCAGTCAGTGTCATCCACCTCTGATATGATGGATATGATGCAGTTTCATTGAATACATATTTATTGTAGAATTCATCAAATTACACTGGTTGTCCCTTAACTTTAATTAATTCGGACATATTTTGATCGGATACCACACAGGTATGCATTAATATGGTTTATCATTTTTATTATCCTGGGCTTCAATGGATAGTTATAGGGCTCTATTTTCATGACGACGCATGGTAAATGGCAGGGCTTTCGCACCGGCCAAGTGGCATTTTCAACAGGCACAAACAGTTTTTTTTCTCTCCTGTTTGGTATTTTGGTGACTCACTATGAAATCAAATCAAGTTATTTGTATAGCCCTTAATCGCAGTTATAGTCTCAAAGGGCTTCACAGTGCCCATATAATTAAAACAATTGATGGCACATGACATCCCCAACCTTGGACTCTCACAGAGGACAAGGAAACACCGCCCCCGCCCCCCCCCCCCCCCCCCCCCCCCAAAAAAAAAAAAAAAAAAAACATTTAGGAAAAAATGGAAGTAACCTTGGGAGGGGCTAGGGATCCCCCTACCAGGACAGTCAGACTTGCAATAGGTGGTAGGTTGGGCCAGCAAAATGGAACATAAATAAATTATAGTATAGTATAACTACAGAATAAACACAATAAGGACGCTTGGGTGAAACATCCAGATCTGGTATTGGGCGTCAACAGCAGCTCTGTCAGCATCGCCTGGAAACAGATAGGAGTCACACCCAGACAGACTCATTCACATACTGTCACTCACACAGACAGACATGAGTGGACAGGAGCATATAGACTGGGAGAACAGGACATGTAAGCTAAATGGCCATCAGTAGTAATTTGAGAATAAGATATCAATAAAGCCTACCTCTCTGATTGAAGCAGGCAGGTTTTCTTTTCTTTTTTCTTTTGCTGGGACAGATAGGTATCCAGTGTCCTGTGATCGGAGGGCATGTGGCAATATATATGGTGCGACAAGATCTGATAAACAGGACAGTGCCAGCCCAGATAATAATTTTATGTTAGTGGAAGTCACATTTGGCATTAATTGGGAGCCAGTGTAGTGAGGACAGGATGGGCTTTATCTGGTTGAATTTGCATTAATGGAGTCTCGACGATACGATAAAGGCATGTAAGATTTCTACATCTGCCGTTGTTAGTATGGGTTGAATGTTAACAATATTGCAAAGGTGGTAAAACAGCATTTGTAATATACTACTATTCTATAATATACATGTGTGACTCAAACGAGAAGGTAGGTTTGAATGTAATGCCGAGATTTTTGATGGATTACGCAGTTATCAAAATTTAGAGTAGCATTCTCAAACAGATACCTATGTCTAGCTGGTCCAATAACCAACCGCTCTGTTTTGTTGACATTGAGAAGCAGGAAGTTTAGCGGCATCCAGTGTTTGATTTCAGATAGACACGCCCCTACGTTTTGGAATTGGAAGTGACCATTCAGTTTAATGGGTACATAAAGTTGATTATCATCAGCGTAGCAATGAAAACGAATTCCCAATTCATGGATGATTTAGCATATGGAGAATAGCAGCAGGTCCAAGACAGAGCCTAAACCATGAATGTGACGATCATAGTGAACTAATTTAGTTTTCAAGACGATTTAGGAGAATACTTTCATCAATTATATTGAAAGCTTCACTCAAGTTGAGTAACAATAATACTTGAGGTTGAGTTAGAATCGATAGCTAACAGGAGATCGTTGACCACTCTTGTGAGTGCTGTTTCAGTGGAATGGAAAGATTTAAAACCAGATTGAAATGGTTCAAATAGACAGGAATTCAATTAGTTGGCTGGCTACAACCTTTTCGAGTATTTTGGAAAGAAATGGCAAAATAATTTGTGATCAGTCTCTAATTCTGAAAGACTTCCAGATCAAGGTTAGTCACAGCTGTTTTAAAAGCAAATGGCACAGTGCCAGTGGAGAGAGACAAATGGAGGGTTTTAAGATTGGAAAAGTTCTTTGAAAACTTATGCAGGTCGAACATGTAGGTTGTAGGTTTAGACGTCAGAACTAACTTGGACAGCGTGTCTGGGAGACTAAATTGTACTGCAAAAGTATGCAGGTAACCTGAAAAAACACCAAGTGAGCTATTCAAGGGCAAGGCAGCACTATAAGTGAGAGTATACTGGTCATCTCATATCTAATTAGTGTGATTTTCCGAATGAAAAAAATCATGAAGCCATTGGCAGAGAATGGAGAGCTATCCGAGGGGGAAGGATTATGTTTAGAGACCGTGTCAAATAAAAACTTCGGGTTGTTTTTATTTGCACATATTAGCCTAGAGAAATATGCAGTTTTGGCTGCTGAGCGTGCGCATTTGCTATTTAGTAGGCTATCATTCCAAGCAAGCCGGAAAACTTTAGTCGATCGGCATTTACGGTCGTTTTCTACAGGCTTGTTTAAGTGCATGAGTTGGTAAACCGAGGTCCTAATTTCTTAACATTGTGTTTATTTTGTGACTAGCGGAGCGATTACATCAAGTGTGTTAAGTAGGGAAGAGTTTTGTTCATTCGTGAAATTATCATGGGTCCCAATATGACCAGAATGTGGGGCCATAATATTGGGCAGTTGTTCAGGGAGTATCTATACAATGGCTGCTCTATGTATCATTGTGCTTTCAATGGGGGCAGGTCAATTCAATGTGGAAGTTAATAAAATAGTGGTCAGATAATGAAAGTTAGTTACAAAGTGCCTCACAAAAACATATGAGAGAAACAGAAACAACAGAATTTACAAAACGTATCGATAAAAAGCCAACATGTAGAAAATCAGTTAAATCAGTTAACAGTGTTTTCAGACCTAACATCAAGGAGAAGGCTACTCCACAGTTTTGAGGCCATAGCCGAAAAAGCAGAGTCATCTCTGGATTTTAGTTTTGATCGATTCAGTTTGGATATTGGTGTATAAGGCGTCAGCAGTTGACTAATATATAATGGAGCCTGGCAATGCATTATATGTAATGAGAAGAATTTGGAAGTCAATCCGATATTTAACTGGAGCCAGGACAAGGAGGCCAAAACAGGAAAGATGTGAGACCAGAGCGGTCCTTGTCAGTAGCCTTGCAGCATCATTTTGCACTAATTGGAGACGAGCAATGGAAGTTTGACTAAGACAAGTATGTAGGGCATTACAATAATCAAAGTGTGAAGAGACAAAGCCACGGATGATTTTCTCCAAATCAAGGGTAAGAACAAATTTTGGCAATATTTCTGAAATGGAAAAAATAGGACTGAGTTAGTGACTTCATGTTGCTCAAACTTGAAAAGTAGGTCAAAAATTACACTCAAGTTTCTGGATGGCTGTCATTATGTGAAGAGCAACATTGAATAGAATTTCAATATCTCCATAAAAGCTTTCCTTCATAAAAGGCTCACTGATTGGCCGTGTACTTGCTCGTGGCGATTCCGTTCCTCCCACAAAAAAATACATCAGTTTCCTCTTGGGAGAAGCTTTTAAGGCAGAACCGCTCTCATCACCCAATTGCCAGAGCGGCATGGCAGAGAGCACACTGCTTTTAAATGGGGTGATTTGATTGGGTTATGGGCTCACCACACCTACTGCTGATGTATTCCTCCTAATCCAGCCCTGTTTCCAACTGCGCTGCAGGTTACTCCGTGCACCTCTGGCCACAAAATTACTTTTAATTATCAGCCACCTGTGTGCTCGCACTGTGCGCCTTTGACTGTGCTTTGCGCCGGGTGCCATTGATTCATGAAAATAGAGCACTTAGTGTCCAAGAGGCTTTTCCACCCTGACAGTTCTGTTGGAAGCACTGGCACTGAATATCAGCTATAGGTCTCTCCGATCCATGTTGGTAAAAATTGCCTTTAAAAACCCATATTGGTCAAAGCCTTCTGCACAGTATTCTTATCCACTAAAGTGAGGCTTCTTATGCTGTGTTTGCATTTTCACATTCTTGTTGATGAGAGACAAATTTTGACAACACAACTCTCCCAGCAATGGCGAATGATGAAGCCGTGCCAAACTGTCGAACATTATAATTATTTTTTGATATCTTCCTCTAGATACGGTTTTATAATTCAACAACATAATGTTCCTTTTAATTAGTACAACAGAACAAGAACCGCACAAGATGCAAGAATAGTTTATAGTTCAGTAAACTGTCCTGTGTAAAAGTCTCAGGGTTGCAAATGCCCTCATTTTGTCTTTTGGAAGGAAAAAAAACTACCCAATGTGAGCTGGTTAAAACTGTACAGCACAGACAGGTTTGGCAGTAAGTACTAGCTGATTCTACTGTCACATCAACCAAAATGGATTTTTCATGTCACAGTATAAGGAGGAGGAGTGTATAGGACTCCTTTTATTGGAAATTTTCCCTCATTCAAATTCAAATTTGCTATAATATTTTGGGTGCTCTTATATGAGAATTAACTGGCAGTAGTTTTATACACACACACACACACTCTAAACAGTCAATAAACTAAGCCCTGTGTATCATCCTCTAAACTAAAGCATTTTGTAGGTTTGAGCGTTCAATCTATTTTTTGCATTGACTTCATATTTGGAATTCAAGACGCCTCTCTGATATTCAGCACTCCCTTAAGCTAGCAAAGCTATTCGCAACACTACTGAGCATAAACACCGTTTGACCTGGTTCTGACCCTAAATTGATACAGGAGTGGACATGCCTGAACGAATCTGATGGTCCTGTAATAACTGCTTTTAAGACGGCTGCAACATTACATCAACATAAAAGGCAGGTTTTTTTTTTCGAGCACTCCGGCTTTCTACTGCCGGCCTCATTAAGAGGGGAACATCAAACACTCCACTGGGAGATAATCCTAGCCAGGCTTTCGGCGCTTAGGCTTTCAGCAATAATCAAAGACTACAGGTAGATGCAGAATAAGTTAATCCCGCAGATTAGTGGGAGTGCATAGAAATGAAAGAAGAGGAGTGTAACAGTGGAAGAAAGACACACTTATTAACGTGGCGGATCAAACAAGCCCCCCGAGGGCCGAGACCCCAGGAAGCCCGTGATTTAAATGTTCATATGCACGGAGAGGAAAGGGTCACATTTCCCATTGCATCTAATTAGCTGTTATTGAATCTAGTTTATGTCTCTGCTTGCAGTCTTACCCACATAGACCTCTGTCCTTGGGCAGTGCCATCAATTCACTAAGTCAAAGCATTTAATATGATTTTCCGAGGACAAAATGGAGGAGTGACAGATGACTGACGATATTTGGTTTGGTTATTATTTGGTGATACATTATTAGACATAGTTTAGAGGGAACATTGTTCCTGAACGCTCGCTATTTTTTTAGATATAGACTGGACTCCAGTTATGTTATGCTGAGTTCATTTGCACTCCGTTAATAAAGATGCAATAAGGGAGATTTTTTACTGTCCCATAACACAAAATGACCATAATGTATCTGTAAGGTGTTTGATAGGGTTGTTGATCAATACCAATGACTCAACAGTTTCTTGGTGCTTGGAGGTTTCTGGCTTTCAAAACTCACTTTCTGGCCCATACTCTGTTTTGGAACAAAAACCAGCCACCCATTGGAATTTCCCTAGATGCTGTAGCTACAGGGGAGAAGTATCTAACTGGGCGAGAGAGCACATATGCTGCTTGGATGTGCATATGGGTGATGTGAGTGTGTGTGTAAATGCAAATATCTGTGTGTGCGTTTTGTGTGCGTCATGTCTCTAGCATGTTATCTCTGAGTGAGAGTTACCTCCAGGCATTCTGACAGATACATATGAGGCACTTGTTCTTCTTCCAGGGCCGTGACCTCCACTGCTCGGGGGGTCATTTGAAGTGTGGTCAATCTCCGGTCTCCCTGCTCTTGCTATCCGCAGGGAGGAAAACTACCAAACAGAGCACAGCCGGTAGTCAGCTGAGTGACAAACTCAGCATATCAGTGGGAAGGCGGCAAGTAAACAGCTAGCTGCAGTTAATTCTGACCTCTGAGCGCTCTCTATCCTCCCTAGATATAGGAAGATGAGCTTTTTTTCGCAGCTCTGCTAAGGTGCTTACTTTATTTGCTAAGTCACTGCCGTCAGCTGAAATTGAGCAATGAAAGGCTCACCGGTGCCTAAGAATCTAAAATCCTGTGTCTACTTGTTTCTGGCTTTATGTGTCAAGGTGTATGTCAGTGAAGGTTCAACTGATATGAGCTTTTGCAGGCCTATATGGAGCTTATTTTCTGTCGATATTGAAGATCTTTAGATTTCAATTTTCCCCCCAGAATTTTATTATTGACAGGGTAGAAAACCCTCTGAAACCGCATTTGGGCCATCATGGAACTCACTAAAACTCTCCACTGAAAGCCAGATTAATGAAATTGTTTTAAGTGAGATAGCAGCTCCTTAAGGCAGGGTGAGGCATGGTGTCTTTGCAGGTTTTTTCCAGACTGACACCCCTAAAGCTGTTGAGTAAAATCCTACCACACCACTCTGGAATGATTTCTCTAGGTCAGACATCTGATAAAAATAGTACAAATAAAAACACATTCACTAGCTGTGCTCAGGGAGGAACCTCCGTCATATCAGAGGTGTACAACACCAACTGGAATATATTCAATACCACACCAATATATGCACTTGCTATTGCATTTTGTGTTTGTGTAGCATGCACAGTGGTTGTACAATGTAAATACACAAAAGAAAACCCCGAAAACCCCGAAATCAGGCTACCGAACATGATCCAGCAAGCGTTTGACGGCAACGTGCGTGAAGTGGCCAAGTTCAACCCCTTAAGTTTACATGATGTGCAGTTTCAAGTCAACCCAAAAGAGAAAAATTTCACAATATATAAAAAATTTGGACACAGATTTCCTACAATGATGCAGGCTGCAACTATTGGACGACTACGGGCGTCATCTGTGCTTTCATTTTGGCGCTATGTTTGAACAGGTTTTGAGCATTGGTGCAGGCTGTCATATTGGCATCTGTCCAACGTCAAAATGTTAGCTTACAAAGGCCTCTTTTGACTCTATCCGACTCTTCATCTTTTACCCTCAACATACAATGTAGTTTTGCCGCTCCTAGACTCCATGAAAAACTTTTAAACAACATATGGTTGGGCCAGATTAGACCAAAGAATGTGGAGGGAACCAGCTTCAGACCAATTTTTCACCCATTTTCCCTCACCAGCACAGGGACAAACTCGCAATAACTAGATAGCAAATATCTTCTAATTTCATCTGAGGCGATGCTATCATATTGATGGAATTATTAACCTTTAAAGTCGCCTGTGACAACATTCTGTACATTTTGTGAATGGCAGCGCCGAAAGGTGGGCGCTAAAGCGTCCTTACTGCCCCTATCTGTGTACATGTCTGCTCACATCCAGTGCATGAGTGCAGATACACGCGATCACAATGTGGTACAATCACATTATTCACCCCAGGCTCCCATAAGCTGACACATATTCACATATCCTCCGCCTCTTTTCTTCCTCCCTCAGCAGAAACGTGGCTGGGGGATGAGATGTGAGTGGCGATGATTTTTCTGGCTTGGATGGTTCCAAGCCTCCCCCACAGTTAACAACCCAGCCACACTGAAACTGGACCCGAGCCAGATTCCCAGCTCAGCCTCCTCAGCTCGACAAGTCCTGAATGTATCTGGGCACTAAGGATCAATGTATCACTTAAGATAAGCCGTGTAGAAAGTCAACCCTTTATAAATAGCACTGCCTGACGTGTGATTAAAGGCACTGGATATGTAACTGCATCCAAATTTAAAAGGTTATTAGGCTCCTCTAAGGTTTGGACATTTTGGTATATATTAGGCAGTGAAAAAACCTAATTTATGAGTAGCTACTGAGCAGCCTTGTGGATAAATCCCCACAATGAGAGAAGCAGCCTCCCCTGAGTCCTTTAGATAAGTGCAGCTAAAAAGGTCACACCCAAATCGGGGTTTAATGTCCCTAACAGTGTTATCCAACATGAGCTGTCCAAATCCAAAATGACATGGAGCTGCATCAAGAGATTGGACAGCAGCTAGATTTCACACAAAAACAAATAATTTAGGCAAAATAAATAAACGGCGACGAAAAAAAAAAAAAGGGGGGGGGGCGATTACATGTGTACCCAGAGGGTGATGGGCCACGATGGCTGGATTAGTAGCATTTCTTCTTTACAAAGTTCACATGCAATTATTATAGCCCGGAGCACGCTCAGATTTGAGAGGCGCACCTCAAGACAACAAGACCAACCCGTCCTTTCAGTGCATTTCTGCATATAGTCCCCTAAAATGCTGTACATGCATGGCTAATGCGAGGTGGAAAGGGGCCCCATGCCATTCCTGTGGCCTTATTAAATATTTAACCACGCAGTTAAAGAGTCTTTTGGACACATGCTGAATTAGTCATGTCCGACATTGGTGCATGCAGATGACAGAGCTCTGCAGTCTCCCCAGGCCCCGCGGTCAAACCTGCTTGTCCACATTACTGATTGGAAAAAGAATGAGTTCAACCTGGTCGTCTCCTTAGAAAACCTTAATTTTACGGTTTCTGTGTTCACACTGCAGGCCTTCCCTGCTCAATTTTGAATTGCTGCTCTGAAGTGATTTTTTTTTTTCTATTCTAGGATGTAACACACATCCACTGTCCAAAATAAACTGGCTTAACTAAATAACAAGTCAAATCGACTATTGACTTCCATGCTAACACTCATCTTAGGTGAATGACATAAGATTTACTTATTGTCATGGCAACACTTACGTCGCATGTTGGTAGCATGACTCTGACTTTGCGCCATATATCCACATGATCCTGGTCAGAATTGAAAAAATGTGACTCAGTGCAGCTTTTTTCTGTTGACACTCAAAAAACCATCAGAATTGGGACCCTTTTTTAGCTTCTGTGTGAACGGAGCCTCTGACCAAATTTTCCCACATAAGAAAAAATGTCATCACTGTAGCACCGCAATGAGGTGATAAAACCGTGTCATAACATGAGACATGAGACGCTGGCAATTAAAATCTACATTACTGCTTCGTCTCCTCTGCAACAATGGGGAAACGAGCAACAGCAATGAATGGCGATATTCATTCATGTCAAACATTAATGAATTCCTGGAACGTGGCAATCTTTATTTCCTTTGTGTCAATGTGAGGCATTACGAGATGGCGGTGTTTTTATATGTTCTTTTATTAGTTCAGCTGCTAGCACAGCTGCTTTCCCTGCATACTCATCCCCTGTGCTCTTTGATGCCTTGGACTCTGGCTGTACGTAATTCCAACACAAAGGGCCTCAGAAAATGCACTCTCAGCCCCTTGTAAATGTAATTCATGACGAGGCTGCAAAAAGACTTTGATTGTGCCTGAAATTTGATTGCTTGGTAAGCAGCAACAAATAGGGGACTGTTGGCAGGCATTTGGGTATGCTTGGCGCATTTTAGCACAAGGAGAAAATTACCCCCAAACACTGTGTGCAAACATGCTCAGCGTACCCTCAGCAGTACCTGTAGAAGTTCGTGATTGATCTGGCGAGGATTGATTAGGCGGGATATTAAATTACTTTACAACACCGAAGCAATATTTCACAGTTCCACGATTCCGTTTGTTTCCATAGCTTTAGCCATCCACATGTATATACAGCAAGTTCAACTACAATATGACAAATTTGTACAGGTAGCAGCTTGCTCATGCCCCTTGATGACATTGTTTGTTTGTGGTATTCGGATATGTGTGTGTGTGTGTGTGTGTAGAGACAGTGAGAGTGAAGGAGGGAGGATGCATTTGTTTGTGCTCTTGCCTCTAGAAGCCTCTCAGATCTCTCTAGGTTTCACATCAGAAGGGTTTCCCAGCTGTGTGGCCACTGGGCATGGTGATGTGTGAGGAGGTGGGGTGGGGGGGGATGCATAAGCATGCCCTGCCTGGACACATGCATCATCTGCAGCTGGAAGAGAGAGAGAACGAAGGCCAGGGGGAGGGAAGAGACAGAGATACAGACAGACTATTATGATTGTTGTTTGTCAGTGGGGGAGCAGCGTATTGGAGCTGGGGTCAGGGCTGGAAACCGGTGGGCACTAACTGACATGAAAGACTACGACGAGCGACTTGATGGAGTCAGGAGTCTGACGTCAAACTGGCTCTGGAAAGAAATTCCTCTGTTCTACCCGCGGTAGACATTTCCTTCCGTGCTCATCGCGGCTCATTGCGGTCATTTTATCTTACCGCCAAGTTCCAGATTTTAGGTTGAATCACAATGTTGTAAGTTATCTTTCGATGATTTCATAACATCGTATTTTATCGGTTGGCAGTGTCTAACGAGCTACAGATTTCGATGCATGTTAGCGCGCCGTCACATAGCTACATTTTAAACTTAGCTAACTTAGCTACGTTTTCCAGCAGCCACATGTTACTTTAAGTGACCCACTTGTACACTTTATTTTTTTTGGGGAAGATCATAGTTTTATTTGAATTATACTTCATATGTTTACTTCATATTTTTGCCAATTTAGACCCATTGACCACTGAATATATTCCTTTGGATAAGGAGACTTCTTTAGGAAGCTTATTCTATAAAGATACTGCTGGATAAGAGAAGGTTATACATGTCTGAATCTTGGGATAATATACTTTGAAGTCATACACGCTCTGGTGCTGAGTCTTTAGTTTGAAACGGTTAATCCTGGTCTACTCTTCTATACTTGAAATAGATTAAGAGAGTCCAACTTTTCTAGGCAATCAAGCTTGTTGACCGTCCACACACCGGTTTCCCCCGTCACTCAGCTTGATAGGAAAATGAATGGACTTCATGGTGACTTGTTGATCACGTTGCTCGCAGTGTGAACACACGCAGCGGCTGCAGACTGCATAGGCAGGTGGTAAACACTGACTAAAGCAGCAGTCGGGACTTATGATTAATTAAGGTTATGTACTTTAAACATGAGAATATGGCACATAATGTACTACCGTGGTTTAGTTCAGGAAAGGACTTAAGAAAATTGCTTCTGCTCTGCATGGATGTGTACTAAGCATAATCAGCCCACAACACTCCACCTTGAAACCGCAACCTTGGTGTACTGGGAGTAGGAATCTGCCTACTGGAGAGCACTGGAGAGTAATAGGATTTTTCCATTTACTCCCCCGGAGTCACCATCTGATGACTCTTTGTTAAATACAGTAATAGCACTTCTGTTCAAGGTGGGATTCAAATCACTGCATATTATGATCAGAGTTATTTAAACTCCCCATATTTCAAAGTTGTGTAACAGCTTAAGGCGTGCCCAAATTAAGCTGATCGGTTATAGTTCTACTGGACACCAACAGGTAATATATACACTTGTGGGCGTCAACTGGTTAAGTGATATAAGTCGGTATAAGCAGGTTTGCTTATACCAGTGTCAGTGTAAATTAAATGTTCACAGAGATGTCCATTCACTAAACTAAATATAATATAATTTACCACCAAAACATCCAAAATCTGCGGAGGAGCAATGACTGATAAAAATATTATTTGGTCAATGTGTTAGATTTCACAGCTTTTTCACATTTAACACACTCAGTGTGTGATGCATTTTAGTTGTTGTTGTTGTTGTTTTTTGTTTTTTTTTACAACAAAACAAAAAATACAGCAAGTAGTTGTGTCCTTTCATGGCATTATTTATGAGTTGTGATTGTAAAATGTCTTGTGATGAAAATTTAAATTTAAATTTGGATGGTTTTATTTGACACAAACATATACATTCACTCCACTTGACTACAGGCATTTCCCTGTTGGTGATGTAAGAATTCAAGAAATCAGCTGACCAATTTAAAGCTAATGTGAATTCAAGTAAGAAGCTTGTATGTATTGTCTTTCCTAATAGATGTGAATGATGCATTAGAGGTAACATTGCTCCTAAATGCTCCTTTGTTGTCATTTCTTTTTTAAAGATATGGCATTCAGATTTTTTTTCTGGCAATTTATTTTGACCTTTGCTCTCCATTCAAATGGTTAAAAGTACATGGTATGGTCATAGTTCCATATACCTTTCCATAATGCCCAACTGAAGCCTTTGCTTGACTCCAGAAGAGGGAGCTGATGGGTGAATTTCTGTTGTGAAGAACCCTGGCTGTGTCAAGCCAGACAGAGTTTAAGACCAGAAGTTAAGCGATTTTGCCTCCAAAATAAAAGTGGAAACTTTATACCAAAAACAGTAGTTTACTATTGGAGTGTGCAGCATTTTTAAAAACAAAATAACCATCAAAGATCAAATATGGAATGAAACTCTAGATGTGAAACAGTTATGTTTTCTTTATGAGTCTGAATGATTTATTGACAGCCATATAACCATATAGCCTACTGTATGTTGTGTCTTGCATAGGTCTTTATGGATATGAATATATACTGTGCAGGGGAAATTTTGAAAAAACAAACAAACAAACAAACAAAACCCATTTATTGCGAAACATATTGTTCATTTTCACTTGCACCCACCTAAACTATACCTACCTTTTCCTATTTGCCGAATCGAGTTTACCGTGTTTTCGGTCTGTTTAAAGTCTTTCTAACCTAAATTCATAGTATACGTCATAGTCGGTGGTATCAAACTGATGTAAGTTACATGAAGTTAGAGTGTTTTAAGAAAATAACAGGTATGAATTAATGCTTTTCTGAAATTTGTTTTTCTGAATTGATTTGTGTCTCTAGTGGTGTCTGTTTGCCTTATGACGATCAGCGACTGAAGGCTATGGTTAACCCACAGTTTTTACCACTACACTGGTACTTTGTATAACTAGAAAAACACAACACGGGCCTCAATAAGGTTTTTTATTTTGAAAGGCCAGACCGGAAAACTTGTTTTTTGAATTCTAAGTGGCTTGACAGTAGCGCGAGCCCCGGGCTTCCAAATGAGGAATCCGGCTGTTGTTGCGCGCGGACACGCAGAAAGACAAGGACGCTCAAGAGCCGCGAGCGGGTGACGGCGCTATCCGAGACGCACGCGCTGGAAACCCACGAGCCCTCTTTGATTTCCCGCTTCGTTAAACCGTCAGATTCACCTGGAAGACGCTCTAACCTGAAGACAAGAGGATTTTGATTTGGAAACTAAGTTTTTGGACAAATCTTGCAACTATTTTTAAAAGGAGTGTTCTTCATAAATATTAGAGGATGACGTTTCATAATGGAACAATGTAACGTTAAGATAACAGACTGTATTCTGGATTTTTCTAACCCATTTTACGCACTGGACCTACAGTAGGAACTAACGTACGTTCAGAACTAACTCCTCTCTGACTTTTTCCTTCTCCAAATATATCTGTTTTGCTGAATATACAATATAGTCTCACCATTTATAATAATGCGTTTTGTGGACTTATCCTAAACAAGCCTGTGGAATAGGTGGATGCCCTCTGAAAGCACTGAGCTTTGACAATGCGTCAAAGGGACTGTTAGCTCATTCAAGGTAAATTCGGATTTTCTTTAATCAATAATATTCACTTTTACTGAACCTTTTATTGACTCCGCTGCTCATCTTTAACAGTTTATTATACAGATACCTGTTATTGACCTATACTGGTTTCCTTCATGTTTTGTTTTGATGAGATGCGGTGTCCGTTTTGGCTCTCTGTGTTAGTTAGTTGGCAGTGTGTAATAGAACTGAGTAGATTAGAATGAAGTTTTGAGCAGAGTAAGAAAATATCAACGGATAAACAGACTGCTATCATTTTCGCAAATCCCGTGGGGTTTAACACAATTTGTTGTGGTCCCTCCTAATTTGGTTAGCCTGTTGGCTTTCAAGTGCTTTCAGTGAGAAAGCCTTAGACGGTTGAGTGGAATAGGTTGGGCATATTTGGATATAATATTTTTCAGCGTCATCCCCCCTGTGGATTTTGCAATTATCAACACCTCGACCGATTTGTGCTCAGGGAGTCACGCCGCTGCTGTAGTCGCTGTCCGGGGTACTTAACACACTATCAACCGGTGAGGGCTGGAGCAGGGCTGGCTCTCCCCTCGGTACGCTCGGTTGTCTCGGATGGTAAAAACTCCATTCAAAAATCTAGCAATTTAATGCTGCCTCGCGTATCGGCACACGACACATACCTTGTAGTATGTACAAGTATGTACAAGTATGTTGTATGTATTAAAAGGTTTGACGAAGTACCAGGTGCCCTTCTTCAATTCGGCATACATCAAACAGCACATATTTTAATAAAACGCCAACTTTTAGAATCGCTTCCTCTGTTATTACCTCAATTTCTTGCGCCAAAATACAGCGCGGAGGGCGGTAGCAAACATGGTGAACCAATTCTAAAAGTTAAAATTGTATTGAAATAAGCGCTACTTCGTGGATCATATCTATGCCGAAAATACCAGCGCAAACTATCGATTAGAAAAAGGTCTTCACTTATATTCTACGGCGTGTGCGCTTTTGCCAATAAGCAAGTTGAATTTAAACGGCAATGTTTTAAAAGTTTGGTGCTCCGTTCTCGCCATATAAAAGTGGCACGTATTGGGGCTAAGCTGGCTCTCATTAATTCTCAGAGTTTCTCCAATTTTAGATATTCCATTTGCTGAGCATTTGTCTCGACTTTTCTCAATGCCAAGTGTTATACTTTTTCATCAATGTTTTTTTTAAGCGTGGAAATAAAAATATTCAGGCAGGACTGGAGCGTAAACATTGCTGATATGTTTTTAACCTTCCCTCATCATCTTAATATTGCTGTCGTCGCCCTTTTTTCCAAGTGACTCCACGAACAATCGAAAGCAGGGATCTATGAGGTATAGTAATTTCTTAGTAAAACTCCTTCATGGGTATTTTACTTGGTCGGACGGGGGAAAAATGTGTTTAAATCTTCACATTCACGTACCCGGTGATTACTCGTGGTGAAAAGCAGAAGAAATCATGTCATGTTTTCTTGGCGGAGTAGGCAGATGAATGCTTTGAGGCTATTGTCATGACACACTTTCAGCCAGTCTAATATCACTGATGGCCAGCAGTCTTATTCACCACCAAAACGGATTGTCATTCACTGCCCCCTTCTAGTGCAATGAGCCTCCCTCCATCTCTCCTTGTAAGCTGCAGGGGGCGGGGGGTGGGTGTGGGTGTGGGGGGGGGACCTGTTTGCAGAAGCAAGGAAAACTTGAAAAAAATCACATTTTGATTGGGTTCAGTGCAGTTTTCTACAGAGCTGAAAGGACGTTTCTGTGTGTGCATACGTTCTTGCATGAATGTCTATGTATGCATGCTCTTGTTTATAGGCTAGGGTGTCCATGTCATTGAAATGTCTTAGAAATGTAATGTCTTTCATTTATTCCCAAGTCATACTAATAGGGGGCGCTGTAAAAACGCAGGAAATCTATCCCACAGTAAAACAGCTTAACATGCTTTCAGTTAATAGTGATCAACTGATCAGTGTTGATTTATCTAGCAGCAACTAATTGGCCTTCTTTCTCCAGGGATGGAGCTAGTTAGCCAGAGCCACTCTGTATTTCCATGGGAAAGCATGAGCTCACAACACGTATAGAAGTGGGCCCATTAAAACCCCACTGAACAGATCGTCTGTTTCAGTCTAATTCAATTATTCTTGACATGGAAAGTGCTACAGTAGCTTATGTCATTATGACAACCTTGATGCATGTAGCTTTCAAAGATGAGATGTGTTACCTACTGTGTAAGGATGATGATGAGGAGGAGGAGGAGGAGGGGAACTCTTCTACAACCTCTGCTGAATGAGGTTCATTATCACAATATTATGGATTAGGATTCAACTGATCTGGGTTTTTGAAGGTCGATACCAACACCAATATTTGATAGACTTTAGACTTATAGCTGACATTTTCTGCTGATATTCAGGATCTTAATTGGTCCCCATTTTCATGCCAATGAACAAATTTAGACACTAACACTCTCCATTGAAACCCAGAATAATGAAATTCTTTTAGGGTTCGCAGCTCTTTAATGCAGGGTGACCCACCCGACCTATTCAATGGTGGAGGAAACTCCACATTACTGCCTTTAAATGAGTTTTACAGACCGGTTTTATGTAGCTGTGGTCATGGATGGACATTCAGTGCCACTGGAAGGTTTATCCATGTCAGGCCCACCACATGGCGATGAGGATGGTTAAGTATACAGGGATTGTCTGCTCGTATGCCAGCACATCCATTTCTGGGGGTGGCAGGTTCAAGGTTTGAACCCCCCACCCCCCCGGCCACAGATATTAGCAGTAAACTGTTTTATCCACAACAAAGAGACCAGATAAGATAAACAGACTCAACAGTAGTACCCTGACAGCCAGGCTGGATTTGAGTCACGGACAGGGATAGGCTGAGACAAGCCAGCTACACAACACAGGCTGTATCAGAGGCATTTGTGCGTGTATTTTTTTAACCTAGATGTCCTCCTTTGTTTCTGTATCTTACATTCTCCCTGCTGCCTGGGTAAATACCCTTGTCGCCAGCGTCCCCTCAATCGTCTCATCCTCATCTTCTGATCACTCCAAACAAGGCCATAATGTCCAAGGCTCTGTGCCATCAGAGATCCTCGTATCTGAATTACTGACAACAGAGAGGCAGAGAAGAGACAGTGAGGGAGAAATTGAGAGAGAGAAAGAGAGAGAGTCAGTGAAAGAGGTGAGAGATGAATAGATGGGCGAGGAGGAGGGATTCTGCGTTATGATAGAAGATGGATTAAAGGCGGGATAGAGAGGGACTATAGACACAGGGCTGTATGACATAGACAGACAGTGCTATTCTCCTGCCTCTGAGCTTCACAGATCTCTTTGTGTGTGACACCCACCATGCTTTGGAGTACATCCACAGCGTTCAGTCAGCGCAGGCAAGCCAGTCAAACACACGCCCGAAAACACTCACAGGCACTTTTAAAAGCATGCCAGCGTCACCATGTACCGAAAGTTCTTAATGGCTTAACAACAGCACTGTGGGGGGAATGCCTTTGCTTCGAGCATCTTGGAGGTTGACCAGATCCTGGAAAACCATTGGCTCCTCTAATTAGGGTCTAAACGAGGGGCTTGGGAAGGCTGCTTAATGAGGCTTGGCCAGTGTGCAGAATGGGGAGACAGGAACTTAGGTTGACGGCAAGGAGACTGCCACAAAGCTTGAGCCTCACCGGCTACATTCACACTGCACTTCAACTCTGAATTGTTGCTCATATCTCATTTTATTGGATGTTCACATCTGTTCCAGGATGTAGCCCATATCCCATACCAATATGAACTGACAGTGATGTCAAAAAAGACTTGCGTGGCAGACTAACAATAACAAAATATATCACATCCATTTTTTTACCTACAGTACTACTGGTGCCACCTTTTGCAAATACCCTATCAACCAACCAAGTCAGCTATAAGCTTTCTTTCCATTGCTGCGTCTAGTTGTCATCCATGCCAACACTGGCTCAGCTAGGCCGCCATCGGCAACCAAACATCCGTCACAGGTTAATGATGTACTGACTCTGGATCCAATTTAGTTCACATAGTCCATCTGGTTGATGGCATCTAAATGCTGTTCCAGACCCTTTTCCTCCAACAATACAGCTCTGGGCAAAACACTGAATTCTTGTCTTTTTCTTTGTCATTTTTGGCATGAACATGAAGTTAAAAGGTATTGAATATCAGCACTCAATATCGGCTATGGACAGCTTCGATTAAAAAATATCAATAATGGCATTGGCATCCAAAAACCCATATTGGTGGAGTGTAGTAGCAGTTTAGTTTGGCTCAGACTTGCACTGCTGTGACTCAAGACATTCAGTTCATCAGGATTTCTCTTGCCTGTCTGCTATTTTTATCACCATGTTAGATTGTGTGTGAGAGGAACAGAGGAAACACCATCATCACACCTCAAGTCTGCTCCTCAGCAACCAATGACACCTTAACGTGGACTAAACTGTGGTGCGCTTGCGCATTAATACTTTTGTGACGCTGAATACGCAGCTTGTTTCAGCGCATTTGTGTGTGTGTGTGTGTGTTTGTGCTCACGAAAGCATGCCATAATGCAAAGTATGAATAATGAGTGCAGTGACAGATTGTCCGTTCAAGTCATCGTACTTTGTGGCTGTAGTGCTGCAGCCACAGAACACTTTTTCCCCCTGTCATGATAGGTCTGATTCTCTATCTATACCTGTATTTTCCACTATTATTGTCTCAGACTTGGCAACCACTCATCGTAATTATAAAACGGGGTTTGAAAGGCCTCCATAACATCCATAATCATGCTCAGAAAGTAAAGGACTATGCTGTCTAAAAAGAGAAAGAAAAAGTTATTATGTTATTATTTACAGTAAGATAGTTGTCTTTTTCTCTGTTTTATATGCTTGAGCATGGATTTGAAACTGTAAAACAACTTTAACAGTATTTTTTTCCCGGTCACACTTGAAAAGAAGATTGTGGAGTATATTGACACCGTTTTCTCACTCTGCTGAGAAAAGTGTTGTGAAATTGTGAAATATTGTCTGATCGAGGTAAACAGACAAATACTGACACCTTCAAATTCTGCTGGCAGCATAGGTGATGGTGAGTTAGGAGCTGCAACTTTTTTTTTTTAATGGTCTGGCAAATTGATTTTGCCAGACCATTAACACCCCGTCTAATGACGGGGTGTCTGCAGGTCCTTAAATAGTCTGAAAAGTATTAAAATGTCTTAAATATAGTTATTAGAGGTGTTTTTCACCATGCAATGACTTTCTTCTTTGCACTGCATGTCCATTCTTGGATTAATACAGAACAGGGTTAGAAGTACAATATGCACCCTATCTGCTTTACTAAACACAGTTGGACTTCATGTCCCCTTAACAGTTTCCTCCTGTCCTTTTTCTTATTCTGCCCATTTATAGTTCCACAACTTTAAATACCGATGTTCAATCAGAAATAGGCTGAAATAGGCTTTGTTTTGGTTTTTAAATTGGTCTTTAATTAAATTCCAGGTAGCATCAAAAGGGCTTAAGAAGTCTTTGGCTTCCTGAAAACCCGCAGATATCCCCGAACGAAGCCAAGCGTGATCATACAAGCAGAAATAGCAAAATATGAAGAGCTGCTGGCGAGGAGCAAACTGTATTATCTTTGAGAGAGGAAGTGCACTATGATCATAAGCTGATTTCATTAGATTGTAATGATATTAGTGTGCAGTTTAAGGCTTACACACGCATTTGAATAAACTCTTGAGGCATTCCTAAGCTCTCTCTCTCTCCACGACGCCAGCTTTCTCACCCCGAGATGCTGGGAGTTTAAAAAGAAATTAGTCACATGTAGGCATGTACATGGCGTTTTTTTTTTCTTCCACCCCACGCACATACTGTACGGTACAGTACACGGACACCTTGCTGGAGAAATCACAGATGGCTCACTCTGCTTCCTCCACAGTTTTCTCAGGAGTGTCGTGACCTGAACTGAAATAAACAGTCTTTATTAACACCTCACTCTGTAATTTCTAGTCCTACTTTATAAACTCTTAACTTCTGGCAATATAATTCATTAAATAAATATTTTCATGCATAGCCTAATGCACAATGAACAGAGCACACCTTTGTATGTTTGTATTTCTTAAATGTAGCCTGCTCTGCTTGCCTTTCCATACGCCAGGAAAATGGATACAGGTAGTGTGATAGTTCATGGTGAAATGATCTTTTCTTTGTCCTCCTTGATGAGACCGAGGGGAATCTTTGATCTTGAGTGGCTAGATAATCATCCCTATCTCAGCCCTGATTTCCATCTCTATTCAACTCTCCCCTGGAAGCTCCATGAGCCGCCATCAACAGTGGAACTAATCAGGGTTATTAGCACTCTCCCCGCTGAACGGCATACTTCTCCAGATGTGGGATCAGGTTTGCCGTTGCCATTGTTGTTTTTTTTGATGCGACTGTTGTGAGGTTAGACCGAAATACGGTCTTTTGTTGATATAGGTCGGATACCAGTCAGTGCCTTCTACTTCCAACAAGCTAGGTTCCTCCCTGACCACGTATTATTATTTTTTATATCAGATGTCAACAGAGAAATCATTCCAGTGTGGTGTGGGGGGATTTTCCTCAACAGCTTCATGGCTGTCAGTATGTAAAAGCTTCACTGAAACATGCCTCACCCTGCCTTAAGGTGATCCACCTCAAAGAATTTCATTCGTATGACTTTCAGTGGAGTTCAGTTTTGGGGTGCACACGAAGCAATGTTTGGAGTGGTTCATTCAAACACTGGAGCATTTAGTTTGGTTTGTTTTGGCGAGGTGAGAACAATGCCAAATAACTGCACCAAGACACCTGAGGAGGCAGGTTTCATTCTGGGTCAGGAGTGAGAATATAATCCACAGAACCAAGGTCAAACCGCACACTGGACTGATGCTTATATTCAGCTGTTTCTTCATGTGTTCTTAACTGGTATGAACACCAGAGAAGGAAATCACAGCAAAGAGCAAAAGTTAAACGTTGACTCCCCTCTCTGCTGCTAAAATCTCTAACCTGGTGGGAAACAAGCTACTGCTACAGCAACAACTTTTGCTTACAAGATTAAGATTAAGATTAAGATTAAGATTACTTTATAAGCCCTGGTTCACTAAGTGGAGTTCAGTTGGAACTGGAATTGCAGCGAGAACCCTAAACCAAATGCAAAAAAGTCAACTTTTCCACTATGGTTCAGACCAAAAGAAAACCAGCAGTAGTTGCGATTCAGTCTCATCCCCAGTCTCGAACAATGGTCTAAATGCTGTTTCAGAGGCCCTGAAAATAATACAATTCTGGGGGGGAAATGCCGATGTTCGACTTTGCAACGTTCGAAGCCCTCGACAAGCACTTACGACCCGATGTAATATTTAACACGTGTCTGCCGCGCCCGTCTCGCAGCCGGCCTATTCTGAGCAGATGTTTGCGAGGGGGGCCTCAGCTGCGCCCATTGTCATATAAAGAGATAGGATTTATCCCCCGCCAAGGTCCCGTACATCCAGAATGCATCTGCTCGCAATTTGTCTTCCGTCGGATAATCTGTTTACACGTACATAATTTGTCTAGCCGAAAAAAGGAAAAAAAAACCCCAAAAACATGTGGTCCTGAAATGCTGACTGTCCAATCTGGCGTTGTCAGCTCCATACAACAGTTCCGGTGGAAGTGGAGCGTTTCTTCGCGACCCCCGTCCCGCGTTCCACCTCATTACGTCCACCATGTTGTTTTTTCCCTCCACTTAGAGGACGTTGCAGCTGGATACTGAGCTCTGCATATTTCTTTGTGTTCTTGAGGACTTGTTCATTTGCTGTTATGCTCTTTCATGTGGAGCTAATCACCAAAAAAAAACAAAAAACACCAAGAACGACGAGAAGCTGCAATTTGAGAGACAGTCACTTTTTCTTCTCTTCTCGCACCTGGATGCCATCCCGTGCCTGACCTCCGCTCGTCTTTCTTTTTTTTTCATCTCCAGTCTCCTCTACTCTCCCTTTTATCCTCTCCCCATCCTCTCATCTTGTCTCACCTCCCCTTTTCTCCTTTCTCCCCTTTACTCTCCTCTCTTCTATTCCTCTACTCCCCCCTCCTTTCTTCTTCTTCTCCTCTCAAATCTCTCCCTTTCATCATCACTTCCCTCATTCTCTCATCTCATCTCTCCTTTTCTCCTCTTTCTTTCCTTGTCCCCTCTTCTCTCCTCTCTTCTATTCCTCTAGTCTCCCCTCTGTTTTCTCCGTTCAAATCTCCTCATCCTCTCATCTTATCTCTCCCCCTCTCCTCTCTTCACTTCTCTCCTTTCCTCTCCTTTCTCCCCTCTTCTCTCCTCTCTTCTATTCCTCTACTCCCCTCCTTTCTTCTTTCTTCTTCTCCTCTCCCTTTTATCATCACTCACCTCATCCTCTCATCTCATCTATCCTCCTCTCCTCTCCTCACTTCTCCTTTCCTCTCCCCTCCTGTCTTTTCTTCCCCTCTCGTCATCTTTTCTCTCTGCCCCTTTGAAATGTTCTCCTCTCCGCTCAAATCCCCTCTACTGTTCTTTCTTCTCGTCTCTTTCCCCCTCCTCTCCTCTTCTGGCCTCACAAATCTTCCTCTCCCTCCCTTTCGCATCTCCCCCACACCCTCTCATTTTCATCCTCTCATCCTCCTTTCCCTCCCTTTCATCTCCTCTCCTCTCTCTCTCTCTCCTCTCCTCTGCAGTGCATGATAGATGGTGTGGGTCAGTGTGTAGCCTCTGACCGTGATAGCCTCTGTCACTGTTCAGACTGCGTGGCTGTTACCCTTACCCCCCCCCCCCCCCCCCCCCAACTTTATCGGCGGTCTTCTCAGGTCAGCGACTCTGCTGCAGAAGTGGGTTTGCTACCGGGAGTCTTTGGTCCAGACATGACGAGAGTAAAGATGTTGAGGGAGGGTACGGCCATAACTTATGGAGTTGGGGCTTCTTAAAGGTGCTAGCATTGTTTTAAACATCAATATGACGTTGTCAGATTAATCTTATAGTATAATTACAGTGAACAGTGTCCCAAATTAACTTTATGTCAAAGGCTGGTAAACTAAAAAATGTCCCTGTCAAGAATAATCTAATATACATTTTTCATCGAAATATGTTTTCAAAGCTATTTTGTCAATAGAATCAGCCACCGCATCTTATTTTGAAACTTCCTCCCTCACTGATATAATGGATCGAGTTTGTAATTCATCACAAAGTGCAACAGGAGCCAAAGCGCATCGCCCATTCCAATGTTTGACATATTGATATGAATCCTCCAGTAATGTTAGGCTGCAGAGAAACAAAAGTTGAGACGCTACCAGCTTTGTGTAGAGGCGATCAGAGCTGTTTGTTTTGCTTTGATTCAGTTGGCTCGGGGTCAGAGTGTGTACGGTGGCCAGCAGGGACAAAAACCATAGACTGTATATAAGCAAGGCATTCAAATGTTATCATCTAAGGTGACCCTTATTGATTTATCCACCAAAGACAAATATTACCGCCATGGTGGTGCTTGGCAGGTGGTAAGTTCACACCCTGACTGTAAACCAATGAGACCATGGTGGAGAGCATTGGTAGCCTCGATCTCATGTCAGTGATATTGTTAGTGCTAGTGTTTCTCATTATTAAGACTACATTTCCCATAAACCCCATTGTTTCCAGTCCCTTCTCCCCCTCCCTGTCATCTTTGTCTTTCCTGAAGAGGATGTGATTTTTTCCATCTTCCTTTCACTCCTTCCATCATCTGCTGTTGCCAGAAACTCTTTGTTACTTTATTACTGTCGACAATGTTTTGAGTTACAACAATTATTTACATGAAAATGCCTCCGATTATTACTTAAATGGGGTTATGAAGTTTGGAAGTGAACGTGACCAAATGAAAAGATCATCCTGTTTGGCAAAAGTGCTTTCCGTTTATTATGGCTGGATGAGGGGAGCAGGTACAGTAGCTGCTGTTGGCTCGCTGTGCAGTGATGCAGGAGGCTTGTCAATGTGTGTAATCAGCTATGTCCACCGTGGCCTGCCGCCAGGATCACACACACACACACACACACACACACACACACACACCCTTCCTTGCTCCCTCAAATTTTTTTTTAAACTATTTCCTATTCTGTGTGTGTCAAGTCAAGTTTATTCATACAGCCCTTTCTCACAAACAAGCCTCCAAGGACCTAATTAGGTCAGGCTGATAGACAATCAGATTAATGACACAATCAGTTATCAATTATCAATGAATTATGACAAGATGTTTAGAGAATATGATCAGAAGAAAAGCACATGAAAGCAGAGTAACAGGTTGAAGAGGACTGAAAGGATGTAACATTGTCTAAGATGGCCTAACCTGGCCGGCACCGCTCTAGCTAAACCCTATAGGAGAAAAAAATGGGCAACATTTGCAATTCAAAGAGGCTCCTCCCACCAGGGCAGCTGGACGTGCAATAGATGACAGGAGAAAATATAATGTGGGCCATATAGTTCAGTAGAATAGTTCAGTACTAGCACCCCAAAATCATTGCCCAACCACCCCCCCCAAACACACACACACACACACACATATTTTTTTGAGAAAACAAATGGATTGCTACCTAAGTTATCTTATAGATTATTATATTATATTATATTATATTATATTATATTATTCTCTCTGTCTCTTTCTGTCTTAGGTTTACATAATGCAGAGAGGTAATACATTGTGTACTATATATGTGCAGATCTGTACAGAAAAAAGGCATATATGCTTCAGGACAAGTCTGCTTGAATAAGTCAGAGTAGACTTATGAGCATATGGCAGCAGTGAAGTGAAATGCTCACTGGGTCTGAGTTGTTTATGTATATGTGGCCGACGGCGCCATATGGAGAGGGGGATATCATAAATCTATTACTCAGGGGCTGGGGAGGGGTGTAGTGTGGGATCCCTGGTCCATGCCCTCAGGGAATGAGTGTAGAGGAACCACAGTAATAGTGGCTGGCATTGGGTAATTGTGCCCTAAAGGCACGTCATGTTTTTTTTTCCACTTCTGCGATGAGGAATCACCCCACAGGCGTTTAAAATGAGCACCAATAGAGATGCAAACAGAGGGAGAGGGAAATAGATAGAGAGAAATGGGGGAAAGAGAGACAGAGAACGCCGAGTTCATGTCATATTAGACTTACCGTAAATACAAACTTCTGACTGGGGGAAAAAAAACCCTGTTCATGTCCGCCTCCTTGCGGTAATTACAAGCAGGATGTGGGAATTTTGTGTAGGCTCTGATATCTTTTGTATTCTATGCACACTAATGCAATCAACTGTACTCAAGAAATATCTGCTGCACGTCATTTATGGTTGATTTTACATTCACGAAAACAATTAGTTTGGATGTGGGTGTTCCAACACCTCCAAATTGTGACAATGAGACATCCTGTTTTTTCCGCGTCCTCTGACCTCTGATTGACTTGAACGCAGCATACAACAGATAGACTGCAGAGAAATACATGGGCGCACATAAACACAGCTGATCCAGTCATTTATTCATTTGCGCGAATGTGAGCTGTTCACAATCTTTTGTCCACCGGTGGCAGCCATAAATATCTCCCCATTGATTTGTAGTATATATGGATTTCCCCCGCACCCTAAAGCCCTCAGACAAAAATAAGCTTTGTTTGGCAGCTCATGCACTTGTAAATCTGTCTGTGACATTTTGATAGCGGGTGACACACTGGGAGGGGGGAGGCGCAAATATCATTAGAGTAGGCTAGGATTAAAATCTGTCACTCAAAGACTATTATCGACAAAACCACTGTAAGACGCTCCGAGCCGGCGCCGATAGGACACTCAGACATCAGTGGAGTGAAGGGGGGAGGGAGGAAAAAAAAGGAGCGATGGAGTTTTTAGGAGAAGAAAAGGAGGCGCCCTGGAGCGGGCCTGTCAGTCAGGACGTCCCCAGTAAACAGAGTGGTAAATATTTCAGCCGTCATGGCCGAGTGTAGGCAGCTGGTCCTCTCTGCATGGCAATGAGTGGAAAAAGGAGGAGAGCTCATCTCAATGGAGCCCTTCAACCCTGGGAAACCTCCTCGCACGCACGCCACACACACACATCTCACACACACACACACACACAAACACACAGATCCATGGGGCCCAGCTGAGTGACTACCACAGGACAGTGCTGGTCTGTGTTGCCTCACTGGGCTCTCTCCTTATTCCCAGGCCTCTTGTTTCTCTTTAACATTTTAATGGTCTGAGACGAGCGCAGCACCACAAAACTCTCAGCTCCTTACCCCACCTCTAAATGGAAAGAAATGTTTTCCAGCTCAATTTCAATTCCTTCATTGGCATGATATCCAATGTACTTGTGTCAAAGCAAAAAAAACAATAAATAACAGATTGTAACGAGATGCAGACAGCAACCGTGGCGATGTGACAGCAACGACAACAAACATATCAATAATGCCATACTACAGTATACAGCGTCTTTTTCCTCCAGTGTTAATGTCCCTCCCGCCTGACGTTGTGACAGGAGTGCAGCACTTTTTTTTTAATCCTAGAATATATTGTAATTTTTCATGTGGGGAGAGGTTTACGAAATGACAACATATAAAAAAATATTTTAAATTTACATGACTTTCTCTGGGCAGCACGGTGTCTTGGCAAATAATGCACTAAAATCACACGCAACATGAACAATACATCCTCAACAATGGATTAAGCCCAATTACCTAAATTAAATTGTTATGTTGTAAAATGACACAAATCGGGAAATTCCTCACTCTTCAGGGAACCAGGGAAGTTGAAATTAATCTTCTACTTGCTAGCCAAACACTTGCACAAACAATTTGAACTGTAGAGAAATGTGAAATTTAAAAAGAAACCTTCCAATGTAACTGCAGGAGCATCAGCCTGCCTACAATGGTTACTACCGCAGGCATTTCAGACACGACAGTTCAACAAGGACCTAATGAGAAAACGACAGGCACGTGGAAATAAACGCCCTTGTATCATGAATGAAAATGCACTACCTGGGTCATTCATGGTCCAAGAGCAAAAGACGTAATATCAGATGCTCTTCAGAATGAGCAATAGATGTGCAGAGAGCCAAACAAACCAGGAGGTCTGTCTTAGTTTGTCAGCGCCTTACTAATGGTAGATTTGTAGAGAAGATAACCTTGTGAAGATGTCTGAGTCACACTGAAGTGGTGAATAAGTAGAAAAGCTTTTATTGTGGCATGGCTAGACCACATAATGGGTAGAAAAACTACCCAGGAATTTCACCAGGTGCCAAATGTATAAACCATGCGTACGCGTATGCGTACGTGTACTTACGCCACTTTCCACGCAAGTTTCCGAATGTATAAAAATCCACGGGTGGCAAGAATGTGCGTACCGGTACGCATCTTTCACACCATGCGTACCATAGGCATTTTTTTTTAGTCAGATTAGTGTGATGTTGCCAGTTGGCAAAAAAGGATAATAAAAGTGTGAATTTGGGTGACATTTTATTTAGAGCTTTTTTCTTTCTACATTGTGTTAGGATGTAATCTATAGTTTAAAAAAAACCTTCACTATGATTACATAGTGATATGTGAGTGGTTAACAAGCTTTTTTTGACAAGCCTTCATTTTGTTCTATCTTGAGTAAATAGTTTGTCACTATGCATTATAATAATTATAATGATAATGATCTTTATATAAATAAACAAATAAATACATGATCTTTATATAAATAAAGATTATTATTCTGTATTATTGGGGAATAAGAATAACCTACACTATATAAAGGCTGTAGCCGTGCGTAATGGCTGTGCCAAACGATACTATGGCTGCTTTGGCGTTGCTGGAAGATATTGCTATTGCGCAATTTAGGCGAGAACAAGTCTTCAGAGACCGTACTGGTTTTCTGGCCCATGATGATGACTGGCTAATGCGCCGCTTTCGATTTCCAAGAGCTGTTCTCTTGGAATTGTGTGTTGAACTGGGCCCTGTGTTGGAACGGCACCTTCCATCCCCGTCCATCTACAGGTATTGACAACAATCGGGTTTTTAGCGACGGGGACGTTTCAGCGCGAGCTTGCGGACAGATCAGGGATATCCTGAGCTGCCCTGAGCCGGGTCATGCCCATGGCGTGGGGTGGCATAATTTCTTTGAGTAATAGATCATCAGGTTCCCTTACACAGCAGCTGAACAGGCCAACAAAATGCAATTTGCAGCGATGTCCGGTTTCCCAAATGTAATATATGTATATAATTTTTTATACCCTCAGGTGACAATGGGTTACTTATGCCATTTACAAACCCCCAGAGCGCACAACAGACGCGCTATAATGTGGCTGTGGTAGAGCGTTGCATTGGGCTTTTAAAAGGGAGATGGTTTCGGTTACTTTCTGCCATTCAACTTGTTTCATTTGGTTGGTAATGCCAGAGCTTAGCCTTCCAAATAATACGCGTTTTCTTCTGTCATTTTGATCAACCATCATTTCAAGTTCACAGTCGGTAAATTTGCGTTTCTTCTTCTTCTATTGCTTCTTAAATGCTTCCGCCGTTTCTCCTCAAAACTAAACTAAATGCTGGCCCTTTATATGCAAACCAGGCAATTGGAGGTGTGTTGGAAGCCATTTATAGTAAATTGTGGGCATGGTCAGAAGGCTCGTGCACGTGCGCACAATTTCAGGATGATTGAGATGTATGAGGAAAAAACACGTGGGAACAGACGTACGTGGGGTTTTATACATCTGACAAAAAGACTGCTTATGCATGTTTCCTGTTTTGTGCGTACACAGATTTCTACACCTAAATATACAGTTTTATACACTTGGCCCCAGGTGTCTTGCCTGTCCATAAAGAAATTGAATTGTCTAAATGTAAGGCCTTGAAAGGTATAAAATGTCTTGAATACAATTATAATATTTTTTCACCATGTAGTGACAGGTTTCTTTGCGCTGCATGTCCACTCTTAGATTAATACAGAATAGGGTTAGTAGTACAATATACATCCTATCTGCTTTACTACAATTGGACCATAAACTATTAATTTCCTGCTGTCCTGTTTCTTATTCTGTCCATTCACAATTTCAGAATTCTCAGTATTTATGCTCAATCAATCAATTTATGCTCAATCAAAAAAAAAGGCTGATTTCGACAGCTTTGTTTCTTTATTTGGGGTTTTTAATGCCAGGTAGCATTAAAAGTCTTTAAAAAAGTCATTAATCTGGCTCTCTGAAATAGTCTCACTAGGAGCCTTTGTCTTAACACCACATCGATGATGATCGATTGAGCTCTTTCCAACGGCTTCAGGATCAGTAAGCTACTTACTACAAAGGCTACTTACTACAAAGAGTCTATTTTTCGTTGTTTGGTTCTCTGCAAAGACAAAATTGTGTTTGGCCTCAATAGCCTGGATCCAGACTGTTGAGTTCTTATCGCTGTGATAGAGCAGAACAGGTTAGTGCTGTTCCCGTCTGAACTCCGAAAGAGATGCTTCGCTGTATTCACTGTTGATCCATGGTGCATGACAGTAAAGTAGATCTGCCTCATGGAGTTTTCACAAAGGGAGCAGCGGAGTGTGTGTGTGTGTGTGTGTGTATGTGTGGTCAGTGTTGCACTTCTATCCTTGTGAGAACCAGTTTGAGTTTTAGACCTTCAGAATGAGGACATTTTGGACAGTCCTCACTTCTACAAGGAGTTAGGTTAGTTTTAGGACTGTGGTTTAGGGTTTAGAATAAAATTGAGGTTAGATTAAGGGTTAAGGTTAAAGTTAATTTAGGATAATCATCCTTTGTCACATGTCTTTCCCGCCTCTCACTATCAACTATCAACTGTCCAATAGAGGCAAAAAGGTTAAAATTATAAAGGCAAAAAAATGCCCGGATTCTTTTTTAAATTTAGGACTCAAATTTAGAATTAGGGTAAAGCGTTAAGATGAAAATTATTTTAGGACTTTAGCCCTCTCAAATCGCAGTTATGGCCTGCGATAACAAATCATGTGTCTTATTTACACCGAGGTCACTTCAAGCATGTAGCACGTAGAAACGAGCAGTCAACGCCAGTTGATTCTAAGCTTTCATTCAGTACATTTATGTCTGTAGACCAAATACAAAGAGTAAAAATCTCATAATTACAATTTTATATAACATTATTGCTTCACACAACCTCTAATGCTGCGCGAAGAAAGAACCACTGTTACATTATATCCTGGTCATTTTTTGGCATAAAAACAAACGGAAAACTGTACCCGTATCTGCCGACTGTGTTCTACCAATGTGTTTACATGTCAATATGGCCAATATGGCCTTAGATACAGAAGGGCTAGGGATTAGATTAGAGTTTAGAGTGTAGAGTCGGTTTAGGTTAGGGTAAGGGTTAAGGTTAGCCATGTGGCGGTAAAGGTTAAGGTTAGGTGTTAGAGAATAAATGCAGTTGACGGATGGTCCTCACAAGTATGGCAAAACAAACGCGTGTGTTTGTGTGTGTCTCCCTAACGAAGGCGTCATGTGCAGCATTTACAGGCAGATTGTGTGTGACAAGCTTTCTCTCGTCATCTGTCACTGAATTAGCATGATCCATCCCCAACCCAAAATAGTCTGCAGTGTCCCCGCAACCCCAGGAACACGACCTGTGAAATCTGATATCAATTCCTGAAATAGTACAGGGGGGAATTTACAGAGTGTCTGCTTCATCAACGCACCCGGTGTTTTTTCTTGCAAACCCTCTCACTGAAATGAGCTATCAGTTTTGACACGTAATGGTGTGAAGGCACATTTTCAATCTCTCATAAAGACACACACATCCTGTTGATTCCACTCTATTTCTTTTTGTTTCTCTTGTTCTCACATTTTCTCACTCTTTTTTCTTTCGCTCTTATATTATTATATATAATGTTAGAGGGTTTTTGAAGGACCTTACTTACAGATATTTTTGGATTGAAGCTGCCAATAGCTGATATTAGAACGTTTTAGAGATATTCTTTACATTTGACCAGTTTTATGTAATCTTTTCATCTTTATTCTTGCTAGTGTGGAAAAGCCTCTGAAACAGCATTTAGACCATGGGACACTAAACTCTCCTTGAAACACAGGACACTACTCCACTACTCCACTACTGCTTCTACTAAATATGTAATCAATCAAACTGCATCATATCCATCATATCAGAGGTGGATGACACTAACTACACTATATCTGATTGTAAATAAAAGGCCAATATTGGCCCCATATATCAGTCTAATGATTCATTCATTTGTTATTCATTCATTTCTGTTGTTCATTCATTTTCTTTACTCATCAGAAGGCATGGTTTTATTTCCATTCACAAATGTATCCTATTTGATACCACTTTCCAGACAGCCATCTCATCTCAGAAGCGTATTTTCAACACTCTATCTGCCTCAAACGTTTTCTCTATTTTTGGGGATATGAGTTTTTTGTGTCATTTTGTGTCTCAACTCTGTTATTGACGATTTAGTTAATTGTTTTAATGACATTTGCACATCAGCTCTGGACGCTGTTGCCCCATTTAAAACTAGTCTCTGATCATGACCAGGGGAATGTTGTTTTGGTCCTGCTCGACCTTAGTATGTCGTTTGGCACTTTAGCTCTTGCTTGGTTTTCATCGTATCTGTCAAACAAGAACTTTATTGTATCCCTTTGTGATATTGCATCTTCATCTGCCCCTCTCACATGTGGTGTGCCTCAGGGGTCAATTTTAGGTCCTATCATGTTTTCCCTTTATATGCTACTCCAGGGCTACATAATCCATCAGTATGGTTTAGTCAACGTTATGCAGACGATACTCAGCTATACGTATGTCTCAGTAAGTCACTCTGCACAAATGTCTTACCGCTATCGAGTGGATGGCCCACAATTTTCTACAACCTAATTCCTATAAAACGGAGGTTCTTGCCGTTGGCCCAGATCATATAACTGACAAAATCAGATATTGCCTTGGTCTGGTGGTACCTAATATCAAACAGGGATCTATAAACCTGGGTGTAATTTTTGACCCACCTTTCAAGTTTGAGCAACATGTGAAGTTGACAACTCCTGTTTTTTTCCATTTGAGAAATATTGCTAAAATTCTGTCTTATCTTCCCTTGATTTGGAGAAAATCATACATGACTTTGTCTCTTCACATCTTGACTATTGTAATGTCCTGTACACTTGTCTATTGTCTGTCTGCAATTAGTGCAGAGTAATTGCAGACAGATTGCAGTAATCTACAAGGCTACTGACAAGGAACACTGGTCTCACAGCTCTCCTGTTTTGGCCTCCTTGTCCTGCCTCCAGTTAAATATCAGATAGACTTTTCATGTCGCCTGCTGACGCCTTACACAATGTTAAGGCCTCTTTTGGTCATGCTTTGATAAAATCCAGAGGTTTTCAGTAATGGGCCACAAATTGTGGAATAGCCTTCCCCTTAATGCTAGGTCTGCAAACACTGCTTTAAATGCCGTCTTAAAACTCATTTGTACACTTTGGCTTTTTATTATGTTCTGTAATTTCTGTTTCTCTCATATGTTTTTGTAAAGCACTAATAATATACTCCCTAATGCAAAGCATGGTCTCACATTACTGCAAATGTGTTAATGTTAAAGGAAATATCCCCCCACAGATACTCATACACTGTTATACAGTCATTATTGAAAGTTTGTGAACCCCTTGAGTAATTGTAGAAGTTTCTACTAAAATTAAAATACTTTATAGGGAATTATATCTAAATATATTATACAATATTATACAAAAATAAGTGAACCTCCACTTACATCAGTTAAATCAAGTAGGTAAGTAAAATCAGGGGGGTAAAAATTTGGGTATGAAGTAAACCAATCAAAGGTGAGAGGATTTTATGTGGCACTCCCATTAAATACAGGTGAGAAACCTTGTCAGCTTGGTGTTACCATCCAAGTGAAAGAAAATCACTATGCTGTGATCTAAGGAGAGATTAGTGAGTGAGCATCAGTCTGGGGAGTTATAAAGTCATATCAAAAAGATTAAAAAAGAAGAGTCTCCATTGCTGCATCTGATGTCACCGTGCACCCGTCAACAATGAGAACACTGAATAGAAATGACTTTCATGCAAGGGTAGCCAGGAAGAAGCAAAGAACTAAAAAGAACAAAGCTGCCCGTCTAATGTTTGCCAGAGGATTTCTATAAGTCTGTTCTCTGGACAGATGAGTCCAAAATTGAAATTGTTGTTGTGGTGGGAGTATCATGGTCTGGTGCTGCTTTTCTTCCTCTAGACCTGTATGACTCGACATGAACCATGAATTCTGAGAGATAGCAGAGAATCTCCCAAAGAATGGTTTAGAAGTTTTGGATTTGCAGAGTCAAAGTCCTGTCTTTAATATAATTGAGACAGCCTGACAGGACCTGAAGCGTCTGTTCATGTGAAACGCCCTCAAACCTCACTGAGTTGGTCGAGTTCTGTAAGGAGAAGTGGGTGGAATATTTTCATTAAAATTGGAGGTTTAGATAAGGATTTTAAAAGGCTATTCCACAATAATATATGAAATAATGACCCCCCCCCCTTGTCCGGTCACAAACTTTCAAGCATGACTGTACTGTATATCATCTGTGATTAAGTGTTTACTTTTTTGATGTACCCACTTTCGCTCAAACTGGCCCATCTACTTCCTAGAATACCCCCTAGAGCAGTGGTTCTCAATCCAGTCCTTAAGGACCCCCTGTCCTGGAGGTTTTAGCTCCAGCTCTACTCAGGCACACCTGAACCAATTAAGGTATCATGAAAACGTGAAGCCTCTAATTGGTTCAGGTGTGCCTGAGTAGAGCTGGAGCTAAAACCTCCAGGACAGGGGGTCCTTGAGGACTGGATTGAGAACCACTGCCCTAGAGAAAGGGCATCCAACTGATGGTTTTACATGTCATATAGAATAGTAAGAGCAATACAATACAAGTACAATACAAGTTTTTCCTGTCAAGAAAAAGTGAGAGTCCCGCCCCTTACTGAAACACTATATGTCTTGTGGTTGCATTGCATTCTGGTCTACTGAGGCTACTGTCGGTGGAGAAATTGGTGGTGCAAAACGGTGGTTCTAGAAGCAGCCCTTACTGATTTTACCCTACTTATTTTGAAAGACTTAAACCATATAGATGGGGAGAGTGAGCACTCATGACATATAATTTTCCTCACTGCATGACACCATATGAGTCAGATAATCCTCTTCTACAGCATGTGTAGGGAGTGGAGTTGGGCAGTTTGAGTCTTTTTGGTGATTTGTTCATTTCGAAGCAGTGCCTGAAAATGAATACAATTTTTGAGTTTTTCTGGGTTCTGGGTTTCTTTCTTCGATTGAACTATTTGGTTTTCATATCTCGGTTATTAACTGCTGTTCACCTTTAAGGCCAATAGAGGATCATTATTGCTAGAACAGTTGAAATGTATTGATTCTACATGTCTATTTTATATGGTGAGAGACGCACCATATGTGTCATTTTCTAATTAATGTGTGTGTGAGGTTAATTTGTTAAAAATTTGCAAAGCAAATGTTCGTTTTATGTAAGATTAATTTTAATACGGCATGAGAAAAATTTAAAGATTGCAGATACTGCAGATACCGCAAGCTCAGTATCTGCAGTATGTCGAGTCGAGTTTGTTTGTTTATTATTTGTGGGTCACGTATAGTGAAACGCGAAAACCGAATGAATGCCTTGTTCAGCAATGCACTGCTTCCTCAAAGAGTGGGTTTTAAAGAAAGATATCTTTGTTTGTGAAGGCATAACGCAATAGATTTATATAGCCTACACAGAATTAAGATCATTGACAGTGGTTCTGTGGCTCACTGTAGCCTGATACCTTGATTTACCGAAGCCATTTGTCTCAGTGTCGAGGCTTGAGAGAGCTTGGCTTGTTTGGTCCTTGCTTGTGAGTGAGTGGGCGGGGGGGAAGGCGAATAGCCAGAAATCGGAAGAGCTGCTGTCGATTTACTTGTACCACTATGTACTCAGTATGTTTCAAGCTCGAGAACAATTCGTTCAACATGATTTGTTTTGATTTTTTCGCTCGGCACTAGTTGGGAGGAGTCATCTCTTTCGTGCATAGCAAGGCTACCAACACCTAAGTTTGGACGCTCTAAGATTGCACTGTAATGTGGCCGGCTTTGAGTGTAAAGTCAAACGAAAGCAAAATAATCAATATTATTAGCGTAGAATTATTGTTAGCACAATGTTCTGTGTGTAGTTTGCATGTCCAAAGACATGCCAGTCAGGTGGATTGGAGACTCTAAATTACCCAAAGGTGTGAATGTTATTTTGCCAGCCTAATGTTTTATTTTTCCGTTCTCTCACTGTACACTCTCAATTGTTGGTGTTATACTGCAGAAACACAAATGCACCACAGCCTATATTGAAAGCTTGTATATCTACTGGTTCCCACACATTTCCACGTCAGGGACCCTCAAATACATCCACAGGCCACAGACCTCCCTTTGATAAGATTCTGTCCCAGGGACTCAAACTGTTGTTAGGTCAAATTTAGTAGAGAAATCCTCAACTGTCTGTGTATACGTACATCATATTTCATGCATCATCTCTGACATGAAGATGACACAACTGATCAAGAAAATACATTCTCTGTGTTTAAAAACTATTTTACCAACATGGCAGAGATCTTTAAAGAATGGCTTGTGAGTGAAAATAAGGCAGCAAAACGTCAACATTTGTGTTGAGCTGCGTGTTGAGCTGTTGTTGAGATATCGAGCTGTGTGTTCAGCTGTTGCTGAGATATTGTTGGGGATTAAAGAGGCATCTGTCTGGAGCCAAAGTCTCTATGAGGCTGTGAGGTCATGTGGCGATGAGATGGATTGTTGGCACATCAGCTTGTTAGGTCATTTTCACAATATAAATGTCTATTATATTGAGTCACTGCTGCTGCTCCTGCTGCTGTGCATGTGTGTGGATGTATGTGTTTAACATGAGTGTATTTGTGTATTTTGCACATACGCGTGTGTAGTGTATTTGTTGGATGCACGTCTGCATTTTTGTTTATGCATAGAAGTGTTTATATACTGTGTGATTGCTAATGTGCATTTGGCACAAACAGGCTAATCATATAATTCTACTACCATACATCCATAATGGAGGTGTAATGGATAGGATCATTTTCAGGATGCTCCTCAACAGCACTTAACCTTCAGCTCAACACGGATCTAATCTTTATTGCCATGAAAGAGATGCGTCACCCATGACGAACTACGGCTGGGTTTCCATCCAAACGTTTTGTTTGTTTGTTTGTTTTTTTGCAAATTGTGATGCATCGGATGAGAAAAGCCGAATGCCAAACGTTGATAAAAATCTCCTCGATAGCACCCAAAAAAAAGGTTTTTCACACTCACTTGAAGTGGAAAATGTGTTTGTCGATAAAGACACTATGCAACAGCAATTGTTTAATAAATAATGACGACGGCGTGGTTTAATATCATTGCGCAGCAGTTGAAAAGTGGCTTTGGATGTTTGAGCTCCAGAAATGTTATACGTGTTATTTGTTACATGAGAATATCACCAAGGTCATTTCTTTGTTTTCATTTTAAGATGAAATATGGCCGACATTAGCTGACACTAAAGAACAACAATTTGACCGATACTAATCAATTCTTGAAACACTATGAACGTCCCGTTTTAGCTTTAATTTCCTTCCCTTTGTACAAATGCAGAGCTTCTATGATTAACTTATTTCATCCAAATGGTATCTAGCTTGATTTGATTTACTAGCCAGTGCAATTGCCTTTCATATTAATGCGATTACGTCGGAGAACAAAGCGTCCATTATACGTAGAATTATAGCGGGTGGAAGAAAGGACTGTCGCATTGCCATCAGTAACATCCCCACCGAGAGATATGGGTATTAGGAGGGAGAGATAACACACACACACACACACACACACACACAAACACACACAGTGATTCTAATCTTGGTTTCCATTTTCTCCACCACCCCTGACTGTTCTGAAGCACCAGACAGTGAAACGCTGCTGCGATTGCAGTCGCGAGTGTTAAGAGTGAGAGTCCAACAAAGCCGAGGATCTGTTTGTCATTAACGGCCCATTAACGTGTTTGTAAAACCACTTGTGCTGTTTGCTTGCGTGGCGAGACTGTAATCCAGGGTTACGCATGTCAAATTCTCATCTCGATGAAAATCCAATTAGGGTTATATTTAACATAGCATCCACTCCAACACGGCCTTTGCATGTAGTGTGTGGTGTAATTGCTCTCTTCGGGCTCTCTCTCTCTCTCTCTCTCTCTCTCTCTCTCACTCTCTGCATTCCCCACTCGGGGGCAGAGTACCACGCAGCTCTAGTTGTTGAGCTCTTACAGTATTACCAATCTATACAGTCATCCTAACAAAGGACATGCTCAATTAGACTCATGGTCCTTCATCAGCTTGAGTGTTACAATGGTGATGTGAAGGGTGAAGTCATTCACCCTCTCCACCCCCACACTGTAGGGTTTAACACTAGGACCGCCAGGATTATAGCACTACCTTCAAGCGCCACAGCGGTCTACCAGACCGCTGGGTGTAACGGCATTGATGGCGTTCACAGTTGCAGTAACAATGCATTTGTTTGATAAAGTTGGGTGTTAATTATCAAAAATAAATAAAAAATAAAAAAATACAATACGAAATAAGCTATAGGGTCTCGTTATATGGTATGGTATATGGTATTATGACAGCCGCTATAGCCGATGCAAGTGTGGAATTCAAGCTATATTTCCTAAACCAATAAACAAGAAATAATAATGCATGACTCTGATGTATTTACATATATGCAACCAAGGAAACAACACATGCAAAGTCAACTAAAGTGTTAACTTAAGTGTTAAAGTGTCAACTAAAGGCTATAGGCGATATCGACGGGCTTTGCTCTAGGCTTCTTTCACAGTGCGCAGTAGCCTTTCACGGCACGGGCCAAAGCTGAACAGTTTGTAGTATTGACAATGCTAAAATAGAATAATTTACACTATTCTATCAGATAGGACAACTATGCATATCAATACAGAAATGACACAATAAACGAAATAAAAACATTTATTGGCTGCAGGAATCAGTGTCCCGACACAAAATAGCAGGCAAAAAACACATAATAAAAATCACACAATATTCAGAAAAAAAAAAAGAATGAATATTAGAAAATAACAAACAATAATAATGATGTAGACTACATAGAGTAAACGAAATACAATATAATTTGTCAAATTTTAACATTAATAATTAATTATTATTATGAACAATATAACAGAACAAATAATCAGAATATTTGAACAGGTCAGGTGAAACGAAACAAGACGATGTGTCGCAAGATGTGCGCGTTGATGGTAGCCAGGTCCAGGATGAGTACAGCCGAGCCATCGGATCCACCACGTCAACTCCGACCTGAGATAGAAATTAGCGCAAACTGTCATAATTGTTGGTGGTAAAAATTGAATGAATTGTCCAATGGAAATATTTTTTACAACATCAGTGTGTTTTTATCTGTCTCTACAATACTACCATTTACACAGGTCACCTTGGAAACGTTGTAGAAGGATTAGGAACAAAATATAACGAACAAATAATCACAATATCTTAACAGGTCAGGGGAAACGAAACAAGACTAGTGATGTGTCGCAAGATGTGCGCGTTGATGGCAGCCAGGTCCAGGATGTTGCAGAGCAGAATACAGCCGAGCCATCGGATCCACCACGTCAACTCCGACCTGAGATAGAAATTAACGCAAGCTGTAATCATTGTCCAACGCAAATATTTGTCACAACATCAGTGTGTTTTTATCTGTCTCTATAATACTACCATTTACACAGCTCACCTTGGAAACGTTGTAGAAGTTGACAGTCTCTGGCTTCTTCTTCAATCACTACCAATATCCAGGCGTTGGTGTGCTGTGATAAGGATAATTGTAATATTAATAATCCGTTAGTAATAATTAGGAACAATTATGAACAATATAACGAACAAAATTCACAGAATATTTTGACAGGTCAGAGGAAACGAAATAGAACATAACAATAGGTGATTTTGAACAAACCTGAGGTCCAATAGGCAGTCCAGCTGCCTAATTTGCTTTATGCACTGCAGCCGGGGCAAAAGCTCTTCACCCTTGCAGTGCACTTCCCGCAAACAGGTCGCTTGCATCCTTCACATGCAATCAGGGTCTTATTCTTTTTGCAGTGGCTGTTGATCTGGCATTGCTTCCGTGTTGCGGGCTGTTGCTGGTGTGGCTCTCTCGGAACATGCGCGCATGTGGTCTTCTCTCAGCTCCTTGGCCAGCTGGAGGATGAAGACTCTTTGGGCGATGCTGTTCCCTGTGCACGTCTTGTACAAGATGTGCGCGTTGATGGCAATAATAAAAATAATAACCTATGCCAACCTGGCACCAATGGAGTGGATGTGGAAGTAGATGGCTCAGCTGGCAGAACTGGGGCAGCGTTGTTGGGCTTGGATTTTTTATGTCGGGGTTCCTCTAGCTGATAGTCGGAATCAGACGAACACTCCTCCACGCTCCAGTCCACATCACTCAAGTCTGAAACTTCTCCACCATCAGATTCCCCTTCACCCAGTTCGTGAAATAATGCCAAAGCCTCCTCTACATTCAGTCTTCTGTTTGCTCTCTTCATCTTCTCTCTCTTCGTCCTCTTGATCATCAAATAGCGGGCAATAGCAGACAATACTGACTCAACTCAAATATGCTACTGCTCTGTGTTTTGGATTTAGATCTTACTATATATAGACAATGGGTATTATTGAAGAAAAACAAGAAAGATTGCTTAGCAACCAAAGACGCGCGAAATGAAACCCGCGAAATTAAAAAAAACAAAAAACATTGTAATGTAGCGATGTATGGACATACAGTATGCCGTCAATCTGACCGCTATGGCGTTCCTAGGTATAAATGCTCAGAAATCTTTTGTCTTTTGATTTAGAACCTTCAAACTTTGTGAAAATAAAGTTAACACATATTTAGGAAAAGTCATGGACTGGGGGCCTCATACTCTTTATTTTAACAGAGATATTTGCAACAGAAAACCCCAAACCGTCTGTGAGACCGCCGTGGCGCTTCTAGTGTTAACCATTGCAGGTTTTGAAGAATTGGATCGAAGCTGCCAATAGCTGATATTTAATATCTATAAATCTGACCATTTTCATGCCAATTATTCAGTGTCCACTACAGTTTTATTTCTGTCTTGGAAGGGGTTATTGAAGAAAAAACAATTCAGTTACCACAGAGTTTTGTTCTTGGCAGGGCAGTATGGGACGCCAAATGTAACCCCCTGAATTTCGTCAACGAAATCCATTTTGTGAAATTAATTTTCGTCAAACGAAATCCCCAAACACCTTGTTTGATTCGTCCACGAAATGCATTTTGCAAATGCAAATGTTACCCTGTGGATTCCGTCCACGAAATCCATTTTGTGCCACGAAAATCCATTCTGTGATAGATGGCATACATTTCGTCCAGCACCAAATCGATTTCGGCAATTTCGGCAAATGTTACCCTGTGGATTCCGTCCACGAAATCCATTTTGTGCCACGAAAATCCATTCTGTGATAGACGGCATACATTTCGTCCAGCACCAAATCGATTTCGGCAATTTCGGCCGGTACCAAATCAATTTTGTTGATTTCGTCCGCATTTCGTCCATTCCGTACGGCACAAAATTCATTTTGTGAAACACCACACGCATTTCGTGGACAGAAATGCATTCTGTGGAATTGAAAGGTTTCCATATGCATATGCTTTCACTGACCTATTTTCACCCAGTAGATGGCGCATATGTGCTGCAGAAAGCTTGGCACACTCTTAAAGTGGCACATTACGACACTCAATTCACTGAATTCTTAACTAAAGTAGAATTTGAAGATAAGGTTTGAAACCATGGAACAAGGCAAACTTTCTCCAGCATGCAACAACAGCAACAGTGCTGTCACATAGAGTTATATAGCCGACCATTCATAAAAGTCATTTAGTAGTCTTTTAGTAAGGGAATCTCTTTTAGACCCACAGTGTTACAGCTGATGTCGGCATCCACAGCAATCTAATAACCTCATGTACAAAGGAAATGAAGCGCCATGCTGTAAAACTTTCCTGGAAGACTGGCAGCTTTGGTGTCCGCGGCAGACGTGACGCTGAAAAGTGGTGGTCAAGACCGGGCCCAATGATGCTACTGTGACTACTGTAAATAAAGTGGGCTGCCAACTTGTCAACTCTCTACTCCTGCCTCTGTCTTTGTCTGTCGTGGCCCCGGGGGTAGAAGGCCGCTTTATTTACATCACAGCAAACTAAAACGACCTGGTCTCAACTGTCGCTTCCCCTCGTCGTCTCGGCCAGCCGGCGCACCTTCCGTCTATCCCGGGCAGGTCAGCCACGGAGCACCAAATCTGCCAGTCTTCCAGGACGCAAACCAGCTCGTCCAGGGCTGCCCCGGCTGCATCCTCCGGGACAGGTCGGCCGTCGCTGTCGGTCCCGCTCTCTCTTGAGTATTTTGCTGTCCTTTCTTTGTCAAAAACATGATATTCAGAGTCCACTTTTCTCTTGTTTGGCTTTTTTGGGTTAGCAAGTTACCAAGGCAATTCCTCTTGTCGAGGAATTGTCAAGGAATTGTTGGGACGTCACTGAAAATGGCAGTGGAAGCACTAGGGTTCTCCTGTTGCGCTGAAGAGTGCACAATGTTCTGTTTTTTACATAATTTTGTTAGCACAAACAGTTTATTTTTGGAGAATTTTGAAATGATGCATGGGGAATCAAGTGATTTTTCAACATTTGAATCTTAGATTTTTCCTGACGCGACCGATAGAGGAAGCATTCAGCGATCTCCGGTTGTACTAAAGTGCCCAGAATTCTTTGCTTCTTACAGGATCTAGCTGTGACGCATGATACATGTAAAAAATCCCGCCAGTAGGTTCGCGGAGTTCAGAGGGTTAAGGCAGGGTGAGGCAGGTTTCATACACCCCTGAAGCTGTTGAGTAAAACCCTCCCACACCACACTGGAATTATTTCCCTGGTCAGACATCTGATATAGTATTAACATTAATTCTACAGTAAATATGCAATCAATCAAACTGCATCATATCCATCATATCAGAGGTGGACGACGCTGACTGGACCAGATCTGACTTTTAATAAAAGGACAATACTGGTTGCATATATCAACAAACCAACGTATTGGTCTAACGCGAGTACATTGCAGTTTAAATCTCTTAATGGAAACAAAGATCAGGTAAACAGCAGCTGATTGAGGGATAAGATTTTAGAGTAAGACAAAAATACCACGGTAACCGTCTTACTACAACTTTGTCAATCATCTCCTCTCCGGTCCTCATCCCCATTTGGAAGAGGATGAGACACGAGGACATATTTCTTACTATGAAATGTAAGATGGAGCACTCATCTGGGAACTGGATGTCTCCAGTTTCTTGAACATTAGATTATTGTTTCATTACTTTATCCCCAGTCACTTCTCATCAATTAAACATTCCCCGCTATCTCTGTGAGACTATCCACTGAGCGCTGTAGGAGCTGTAATGAAACGTGTATTTGAATAATGGCGAACACGTGAGAGAGAGAGAGAGAGAGAGAGAGAGAGAGGAGAGAGAGAGAGAGAGAGAGAGAGGCCTTCTCTCTGCTTATTAGAAAGGTTTGACATTTACCACAGTAAACATATTCATCAGAAGAGACAGATGATTATCTCTTTAATTCTGGAGCCTTGCAAGACATCGCAGGTTTTGTTGCACCAGTCACCAGGGTGCAGCTATATGGAAACAGCAGCAGTTTGTCAAGGAAGACGACAGGGCGTCTGTCCTGTTTCCTCCGGATTATTTGCTTCATTAACCTCGCCAGCTCTGGACAATCCACCGATCTGTGTTATTTGGACAAGGGGGGAAAAAATAGTAGATTAAAGGAACCACCGGTAGATCAGAGAAACGCAAATTGAGTACCTAGGTCTCCTGCGTGGATGAGGGTTAGACCAGGGGTGGCCAACCGTGTGCTATAGAGGGTCGAGAGTCTGCAGGTTTAGACTGATATGGGTTGTTGAAGGCTGATACTGAGTTTTGCTGATAGATGCCAATATTCAATCTTTAAATTTGACTATTTTCATGCCCAAAAAAATCCCCAAATTTAAAGGAATTGCAGACACTCCTGTCTTTTGATCACTTCGTAACAGTATTTTTGTCACAATATTTTGTATCACTGGACAGACAGCAGCTCCCACGCCCTCAAACAAACGATCATGGGCTGTTCTGCTGAGACTAGCGAAGCGACTACAAATAACAGAACAACAGAATTGAGGTTGTGTGACCATGTCCACACAGAGGCTAATATCTAAGCTATAGGTCCATATATGAGCTATATGAGCCCCATATATCAGTCTAACCCAAGTGTGGATCACTCTTTCCTTCATCTATTTTCTTCCTATTTCTCTTCCTTTCCTTTGTTGCTTTTAGCTTATTGCAATCTTGGACACTTGAAGAGGCATCTTATGCTTGCTGTATCCACAAAACGCACTGAACAAGCCCACACGCTCAATATCCGACATCAGAAGGTGCTGTAAATTATGTCCCTGCTAAATTATTTTGTTTGTGAAAGAATGTTATGATGCAGACAATTTGCACTTCATACAAGAGGAAATCTGGCAGGCTGTCGTGGCTTTTTGTCTTCCAGTCGAGTAATGAATTTGAAAGCAGGTCCCTCTGTGGCTCCTCTAATCAGCCTCTAATCCCAGTGCTGTGTATGTGAACAGGGATGTTCCATGCAACTCTATCATTTTCTCATCAGCCGTCTCTCTCTCTCTCTCTCTCTTTATAGGTCTCTCTCTCTCTCTCTCTCTCTCTCTCTCTCTCTCCCTCCCTCTCCATCTCTGTCTGAGGGAGTGTTTCTCTGTGATTGGGCCATTGTTCTGACTGACTTACAGAGCCAGCCTGTTGGGCATGTTTACATGGATTTCTGCCTCTAGTCCACCGGCTAATGCAACACCTTTGTTCTCTTAATTGCTTGCTGTTCCGGCCACAGGCTAAAAGGAATGAATAATTCCCCGACTACAGAATACTAAAACTAAAACTGTGAGGTGGTATGCAACGTTCTCACACTGAATATGAATGTGCATGTCATGCACATCACTTTAATGCTTTAAAGGTACAACTTTTTAAATCATTACCACATTCATTTTGGAGACATCGGTATAATTATTCTAAACAAAGCAATGGGGTTTATGGGAAATGTGATCTTTATGTGATATCTTTGTGTGATATTTTGAGGAAGACTAGCACTAACAATGCCAGTGGCATAAAATAGAGGCTACCAATTGTCTGCATCATGTTCCTATTTGTTTATTGTAATTATACCAAGCAGGGCTGGTGCTCCCTATAGGCTGAATAGGGAAATGCCTGGGGCCTCAGAAATCATTCATTTATTTTTTTCTACTCTCGAAGAAATAAAAGGGGGCCTCCACAGAAAATTTTGGCTAGGGCCCCCAGCAGTGTGGAGCCGGCCCTGATACCAAGGTATCACAATCAGTGTGACAATGATATATTGATGCTTGAAAATGCTACATGTAGCACTTTTAAATTATCCTACGACCCTTGGTGCTTATGAAAAGACTTTCAAACCCCTGCGTAAACTGCATAAACTCAAAAAAATGCATTGAGGTGAAACTTAGTTCCTGAAATGTTGGCATGTTGGACATACAAGGTACATTGGTACAACGTGTATAATGTACTGTGCACATCATTGGCATAATGGTATTACAGTTTTTCTCAGTCGCTTTAGTACATTTCTCGAATCATCCTTAACATTTGCAAAACAGTAAGTGCATTTCTCAAAACAATTCATACAAACAGCACCGCACAATGGATTACCTGCAAAAGCCCGTAACTTGCTCAAAATCCTTAGTTCATCTCTCAAAAGTAAATCTTTATGTCAATTAACATGTCAGTGCCATCAGAATGACAAGTCCTTGTGTCATTGAGTACAAACAAGATAGTCAGAATGCTTAGCCATGTTGTCAATATAACAGTGTACTCTGATGGAAACTATGGCGAAGGGTTTGATGACAATGATTGAAAATGCACAAGGCTGCACTTTTTCTGTCTGGCATATATCAATTTCAAAAGACATTTACAACCAATAATTGTTCAAATTGTCAGTCATAATTGTTAGTCATTTGTCTAAATGTGCTAAAACATTTGCAAATGGTAACAAAGAGAAATGCTCTTTCTGTTGTGCACAGGTAACAAAATGTTGTGAAGAATTTCACATATTGTTTTGACGACTTCAACTGTCATTGGAGAATTGAGCCAAAGCAACTGAGAAACTGTAGTGAAAGTCAAGATTCATCAATTCAGAACACATTTACAAAAAAAATGTATAGAAAATATGCTTGACAGATTATGACAAATGGTTCAACCATTTTGCATGTAATGACTTAAGCAATTAACTAATGCCTAGATGTTCTGGGGGGTGAGACTATTCAACAAAGAACCAATATAATACATTTTGATCAACATGACATAAGCAATTGATAATGTAGGAAACAGCAGACAATTGTACATAACCATTTGCATGAATGTGCCAAAGCATTTGCAATTTGTTCAAAAGAATGAGAAGTTGCTTTTATGATGTGCACAAGTGACTAGATGATGTGGAGGTTGAAAAAGTAGTTTTGAGAATTTCAATTCTGATCTGAGAAATGTACTAAAGCGACTGAGAAAAACTGTAATTGATAGGAACTTTCTGATTGCATTCCTTCTATGTAGCTCTGGCTCAAATCTCTGCTTTCACAGTCGTATGTTTTTCACCTCTGCTGCAGACTGGTAAAAGTGTATCAATAGCTACTCTCTGTCTGTTAGCTTCTCAAACACAGAGATCGATAGTGGTGGGGTGGAGCTGTCTGGGGGATTAGTAATGGGGAGGGGAAGGGGGCTTTTAGTAATGAGGGGAGGCCTGCCATGACCAGGAAGCTCCAACAGAGCACTGCACGCTGCACAATCAGGCTCCCTCGGCAGGTTGGAGGAGGAGAAGAACAGGATGGGGGGGGGTAGCAATGGATGTGGCGAAGTTGTCGATAAAGTACAGCTCTTTATCCATCTGTTAAAGCGCCATTCATTTCATTACTGTCAGGCTCATCTGGTAAAGGAGGTCTAGATACCTTAGGCACAAGGTAAAGAGCTGCCAGGCTGAAGCAGGATAAGGCAGAATGAGACAGGATGAGGCAGGATGAGACAGGATGAGACAGGGTGAGGCAGAATGAGACAGGATAAGTCAGGGTGAGGCAGAATGAGACAGGATGAGGCAGAATGAAACGAGATGAGGCAGAATGAGACAGGGTGAGGCAGAATTAAACGGGTTGGGACAGGGTGAGACAGGATGAGGCAGAATGAGACAGGATGTAACAGGGTGAGACAGGATGAGACAGGCAGAATGAAACGGGATGAGGCAGAATGAGACAGGGTGAGGCAGAATGAAACGGGATGGGACAGGGTGAGACAGAATGGGACAGGGTGAGACAGAATGAGACAGGGTGAGACGCGGTGAGACAGAATGACACAGGATGAGGCAGAATGTGACAGGATGAGGCAGAATGAGACAGGATAAGTCAGGGTGAGGCAGAATGAGACAGGGTGAGGCAGAATGAGACAGGGAGAGGCAGAATGAAACGAGATGAGGCAGAATGAGACAGGGTGAGGCAGAATGAAACGGGATGGGACAGGGTGAGACAGGATGAGGCAGAATGAGACAGGATGAAACAGGGTGAGACAGGATGAGACAGAATGAGACAGAATGAGACAGGGTGAGACGCGGTGAGACAGAATGACACAGGATGAGGCAGAATGTGACAGGATGAGGCAGAATGAGACAGGATAAGTCAGGGTGAGGCAGAATGAGACAGGGTGAGGCAGAATGAGACAGGGAGAGGCAGAATGAAACGAGATGAGGCAGAATGAGACAGGGTGAGGCAGAATGAAACGGGATGGGACAGGGTGAGACAGGATGAGGCAGAATGAGACAGGATGAAACGGTGAGACAGGATGAGACAGAATGAGACAAGGTGAGGCAGAATGAAACGGGATGAGGCAGAATGAGACGGTGAGGCAGAATGAAACGGGATGGGACAGGGTGAGACAGAATGGGACAGGGTGAGACACGGTGAGACAGAATGAGGCAGAATGTGACAGGATGAGGCAGAATGAGACAGGATAAGTCAGGGTGAGGCAGAATGAGACAGGGTGAGGCAGAATGAGACAGGGTGAGGCAGAATGAAACTAGATGAGGCAGAATGAGACAGGGTGAGGCAGAATGAAACGGGATGGGACAGGGTGAGACAGGATGAGGCAGGATGAGGCAGAATGAGACAGGATGAAACAGGGTGAGACAGGATGAGACAGAATGAGACAAGGTGAGGCAGAATGAAACATGATGGGACAGGGTGAGACAGAATGGGACAGGGTGAGACAGAATGAGACAGGGTGAGATGCGGTGAGACAGAATGACACAGGATGAGGCAGAATGTGACAGGATGAGGCAGAATGAGACAGGGTGAGGCAGAATGAAACGGGATGGGACAGGGTGAGACAGGATGAGGCAGAATGAGACAGGATGAAACAGGGTGAGACAGGATGAGACAGGCAGAATGAGACATGGTGAGGCAGAATGAAACGGGATGAGGCAGAATGAGACAGGGTGAGGCAGAATGAAATGGGATGGGACAGGGTGAGACAGAATGGAACAGGGTGAGACAGGGTGAGACGCGGTGAGACAGAATGACACAGGATGAGGCAGAATGTGACAGGATGAGGTAGAATGAGACAGGGTGAGGCAGAATGAGACAGGATGAGACGGGGTGAGGCAGAAAGAAACAGGATGGGACAGGGTGAGTCAGAATGAGACAGGGTGAGGCACAATGAAACGGGATGAGGCAGAATGAGACAGGGTGAGACGGGGTGAGGCAGAATGAGACAGGATGAGGCAAAATGAGACAGGGTGAGGCAGAATGAAACAGAAGGTATATCTAAATCACCAGTGGAGCATTCGGGACCAATGTTCCCTCTAAGCTGAGAGTTTGGTGACCTACATCTAAAAATGTATCACATCCCAAATAATAGTATCTTGTCCGTCATCAGTCATTACTCCACTAGTTCCCAGAAATGTAGTGGGTCTGGAGGTTTTGGTAGTAAATGATATTAGATGCAGGGGCTTTGCCATATCTTAGGGTTTATTGACTCTATACCACTGGTTTAAAGTAGGGGTTATCGTAGGCCACACAATATTTAGTTAGACCCAACTGCATATCAACAATCAATTGCCGTGGTATCTGCCCTTTTCTAGAGCCTACCAGAATTTTACTGCATTCCCTCAGTGATGGCTGCAGACTTCAGAGAGCTTGGCTCGTGGATCAGGCTATTGAGTTGTTTTGGACTGTCTTGCTGAATGATATTATCTTGTTGATAAGGCCAGATGCACAAATACTTCAATTAAATTTGGTTAATTAAGTTTGTTTGGAAAGACTCCATTCTTTTGAGAAGATACACTTTTCCCTGAAAGAGTGCTTTGGAAGGATGTTTGGTTTAGATTTTGTTTATGGTTTTTCATCTGATAACTTATTTTTAAATAAAAACCCCACAAACACAATTATTCTAGACCCTCTCTGTCTCTCTCTCTCTCTCGCTCTCCTTCTCACTCTATCTGTCAGGCTTTTCAGATTATTATGATTGGTCATAATATAATATAATATTATATAATATAACCCTTAGATTAGAACCCTGTTGTGACAGTTATTTTTATGAAAAATAAATAATTAAATGAATAAAAAAAAGGCTGAGACGGTATTTTGGAATGAAAATACCAAGGTTACTTACTTGGTACTGCCTATTTCTATCTTTTCCTCGCTACTTCTGCCCACGTAGATCACTGTACGATGTATAATTCAACGCTGCCTTACCTTCTGGTGCTCATAAAACTGCATTCCATTCCATTTAAAGCCCCATCAAACACCCTGCTGGCAGAGATTCTCGTCAATACGATGCTACAATTCATCAATGCAAACTGCGCTCTGTCCATTTTTTGAGACCAATATCTGGCTTTCTTCTTTCATGCAATAACTTTGACAAAAGACAGAGAGTTCCTTAAAAAGTACAGATTGAATCAATGAACTCAGCAGGAACAATACAATTTGTACTACAAGAGTGAACTAGACATGTTTATTTGAAAGATTTTGTAACCCTCCCAAAAACTATTTTCCAGGTCATGACTTTTCATTAAAGGGACATTACCCTTGATAATAACAACAAAGCTACGCAAGGGGGAGCAGCGTATATATGGTGTAAATAGAGAGGCGCAATAAAGGAAATGAGTCAAAAAGTGTAATATACTGCTATCATCTTTTGAGTGTGTATGCAATGTCAAAACAGCAGGAAATTGGTTTGGTTTTAATAAGTAAAACCAGAGAACACTACGGATCACGGCATTGCCGTCTGTGGCTAACCCTTGATAAAGTGGAGTAACAAATGACTGCAGGTGTTCCCTTTTTTGTAATTAATAGTCTTATAATTGGACAAATTAATGAGCTGGCGGATGAAATATGAGAGCAGACATCTGAGGCAAGCAGTTGTCTCTCAGGAAGGGACCAATCTGAACTTGTGTAATGAACAAAAACTTAACCAAATCATTCGCTCCCTCCCTCCATCTGCCTTCATTCCACTGGCTTTTTTCTCCGGGGCTGAGCAAGCCCAAGTCATCACGCTCACGCTCAGTTTACTGGGCAAACAACAACAGCTGATGGAGATTTCTCATTGTGGAAATAAATAGAGGCAGTGTAATCCTGTTCAGTTGTTTGATCAGATATGAAGTCTAATTCATATCTTGTCTCTTTCATTTCACAGGGTCCTTTGAATCTCTGGGTTGACTGATGCATCCATGGGCAGATTGCTGGATCTCTGAGAGCAACGTTCCTTTCCCTCCTCCTCATCCTTTTCCTCTTTCCCCACCTCCTCCTCCTCCTCCTCCCCTTGCCCTACAGAGTTGGGAGTGGAGCCCCGTAGACCCTGCCTGGCCTGCAGTTGAGTCGCCAGTAATCAACCACCAACCTGTGATACCTGAACTCCTTTTCCTGTCTGTCATCTGAAAACCATGACAAGCGTTGTTTCTCAGATACCTGGTCGGGTGAGTCGGCCACTCCCAGCGCTGCTGCTGTATTGTTCCTCCCTGCTGCTGATGGAGGGTTGGTGCTACGCAGCCCCCTCAGGTCCAGAGTCGGACGCTTGCGCCACACTGGTCCAGAACCGCTTCTTCGGCTTCTTCCTGTCGTCGTCCGTGTTCCCCGCGGTGCCTTGCTCCTGGACCCTGCAGAACCCCGACCCGCGGCGCTACACCATCTTCATCAAGGTGAGCAAGCCCACCGAGGACTGCGTGCCACTGCAGCTCCGCACCTTCCAGTTCGACTCCTTCCTGGAGACGACACGCACCTACCTGGGCATGGAGAGCTTCGACGAGGTGGTGAGGCTGTGCGACGCCTCCGCCCCCGTAGCCTTTCTGGAAGCCGGGAAACAGTTCCTCCAGATGAGGAAAGGGCGTCCGCGGGCGGGCACAGCCATAATGGATGGCGATGGGGACTTCAAAACAGAATATCTGGTGGTGGGCAAGCGCAACCCCAGCATGGCCGCCTGCCAGATGCTGTGCCAGTGGCTGGAGGACTGCCTGGTTTCCAGCACTTCTAATAGGCCCTGTGGGATCATGCAGACACCATGTCTGTGCTGGGAGCCACCACCACAGCTCAACGAGGGGGATAGGTGTTACCGCAATGGGGTGTACCTGGAAAATTGTTTACCCAGCATCAGAGAGAGTGGAAAAGATGCTGAGATGAATGGTGAGTGGCAGAGGTTTTATACTTGTGCAAAAAAAAAGACTTTTAATACTGTTGATGAAATTTACAACATTGTAAATGGCATTTCCAAAAGCCTTCATGTGTTAAGATTATCTTTGTTCCTTTGTAAACCAATGGGAAAAGATCATCTTAGTATTGAGGAGCATTGGAAAATGGTGGATTGATTTTGAGGTTTTCTTGTCATTTTGAACTTGAGAAAGTCAGGCAGACAGAATTTAGCATGCTCTCAGAGAAATGGCATCTTCAGTAGGAAACAAGCCAGGGAGAATGTATATGATTTTGTGAAAAGTGAGGAAAATTGTCTGACATTGGCTCAAAAGCCAGGGAAGTGCTTTCGCTAAGTAACAGTGAGGAGCTTTGGAGGGGAGCATTGAGACAAATGGGAGGTTTAGGATTTCAGCCGATGGAAGTGAGCCCTGTGACCTTGTGAGGTCGGTGCCATATTCTGTCCCTCTGTGGTCGCGGGGAGAGACACCGAATCAGCCTTCGGGAAGCCTGTGGAAAGACATGAGAATCAAGAGCTGATATGAGATCGCTTTGGGGAGGCTCAGAGCAAGGGGGGTGGTGGTGATGTAAAGAGAGGGGAAAAAAAGAGACAGAGAGAAAGGAAGAGAGATAGAAATGGGAAGGGATAAGGGGTTGTGGCTGGGAGTCTAATTCTCTGCTGCCTGATCTGAGCTCCCCTCCCTTCCCTCGGCAGACAGGATGTGGCCTGACATCTCTATCCTGGCTTCGGCGGGGCTATGGCCGGAGGGATGGAACATTTCTTGGCTCCCCTTTCTCCTCCTAACCTTTCCACCATCTATCTCTCCTTCCTCCCCTCTGCCTCTCTCAGCCGCTTCCCCTAATCAGCCTGTGGTCTCATTCTATCTGTGTGCCTTATCCCTCATCCTCCGCCTCCTCCTCATCGTCCTCTGAGCCAACCATCACTACCTCCCCATCTCCCTCCCCAGGCCGATAGTGGGCTGATACCGAGCCAGTCATGGGGAGCCAACCAAGCAGAGAAGATGTTGCAGTGGGTATCTCCTGCCTTTTCCTCCCCCGGTCTCCCGAGCAGCTAATGTCCCCCCGCCGCCGAGCCTCCTCTCCACTAGTTATCGCTCTTATGTAATCCCGCTTATGATTCTCAACAGCGGGGTGTGGGCTGTTGGTGCCTCGAGGTGAGAAAAATAAAAAAGGAATATACCGTCTACTGTTGGCTTGGGTACAGAAAGAGATGGATGCATTATTGCTATTCTTCTGCCTCTCTGTGCTTCTTAGGAAAGCCAGCCCACATGGGCAAAGCCTCTCCTAGATGATCGCTGAGAAATCCCAGTTTCTCAGTGACTGAGTGCCTATGGAGGCCTGATGAGCACGAACGGATGAGGCAAGCAGTCAGCAAATATTTGGGGCGGATGGGTGACTGGGCGGATTGAATTGGTGGATGAAGATAAAGAGGGGCTGGGGAGACATAATGGATTCTGTGTGGAAATAGGCCAGGAGCCAGGCGGTTGTGGCTCGCCGTGCAACTGGCGGGGGGGGAGAATAGAGGGATGATAGTCTCGAGCGATGAATGATGGAAAGACAGGGAGAAATAGAGACAAGTGGGAGAGGAGAATAAAGGGGTACTGGAGGAGGCCGAGGTAAACCCGGCTTGATGAGGATAGATGGGTAGCGCTCGGGTATGACTTCATGCAGCCGGCACCTGTCTGTCTCAGCGCCTTCAATCGCCAAGGAATTAATGGATTCCTGTCTGTCTCGCCGGCTTCCTCGATCCCTCTCTGCAGAGGCCAGAGAATGGAGAGTTTCAGTATCCCGTGGCCTAAATGCTGTTTCTGAGACTTTTGCGCCCTGACGAGAATAAAAATCAATGAATACCTTTTGGTATTTTTTGGCATCAAAATGGTCACATTTATTTTAATGTATCAAATTTAAAGAGATATTTAATATCAGCACAAAATATCAGCTATCGACATCTTCACCAGGAGTACCAGGAGTATTGGTATCGGCCTTCAAAAACCCATATTGGTCAAACCCTACAAATTCAGACAAACTACTACTGCTGACTGTGAGACGTTTTTAATCTTTTTAGATGAGAAGGTTGATGATATCAGAGCTTTTTGGACTTTTGGTCAAATTGAAATTATCAAATTTAATGATATGATTGGCACAAAATCGGCAGCTTCGGTCAGAAAATATTGGTATCAGCCTTCAAAAACCTATAACGAACTAATCCTAGTGGATACTCGTGCTCGTGTGGACGTTTGTCCGTGCACACATATGCGTGTTGGTGTGATTCGTGTCAGGACGAGGCAACGTGGAGCAGAAATTAATTAATTTGTCAGCCAGCAATGAACGGCAGGGGAGGCAGTGACTGATTAAAGCGTGGATCAGAGAGAGACCGGGTGAGAGGAGTGGGCACTGAGCAAGAAATATTGGCAAAGATATGAGAGAGCAACAACAATAAGAAAAAAAGGGCATTTAAGTCTGGTCTGTTTGTGGGCTAAACCTACCGACATGGATTCATCCAGGTTGTGACCTTAGTCGCATGTCATGCACTCTCACTCCCGGCTTTCCTGCCAATCCCCTATAAATAATGTAAAAAAAAAAAGTCAAAGTCTGTTGTGAAACAATGCACATACATTTTTTAGGGCCATTTGCATTGTCCACCAGTCATTTCCTTTTGGCATTTGTGGCTCCATATTGGTTGATGACACTAATGATGCAGTCGCCCCTTGGGCCAATCGGTAATAAATTACAAAGCCATTTTCAAGTAACTTAACACAGGCATCAGTGTTCATTTAATTTCAGTATCAAGTTCATTTAACACTTTTGATAATTTTGCACATCTGGCCCAGAGCCATATCAGCTCCATTAGTGGACAAACAACTCTCCAATCAACACTTTTGGAGGCAAAATTGGAGAGTAAGGATAGATATGTGCATGTCTTGCGGTGAGGAAGGTACGACTGGTTCAATTCTTTTTATTTTGACCTGTAATTGTTGCACCCCCCTCTTAGCCCAATCGTTTTGAATCATTTTGAAAACACTGGAATGGTGAATCATGGTGAGATGCATGATCCCCCCCAAGTTTCCTCCAAATCCGATCAGTGCTGTCTGGGATATCAAGTGTGATGGGCAGATGAACAAATGAATGAGCAGTCAGTCAGTTAGCTCAGTCGTTAGAGCATGAGACACTTCGTCTCAGGGTTGTGGGTTCGAGCCCCACATCAAAAGCGTCTGCTAAATGACTGTAATCTGTTATGTGATAGAAACTGGAAGAAATAAACCCTCGTGGCTTGCACATTTTCTGTCCTGTTGCTGGTTTGGAGTAAGACGAATGCGAGTGGTGTGTCTTTCCCTGCAAGCCTCAATGTGGCTCGACTGCATTGTTGCTAAACTAAGGGATTTCCAACCCGCCTCGATAAGGAAAAAAACCGAGGAGTCCTAAAGCAAGTCTAATGCATTAGCTCCTCTTCACACTCCTATGCGGGGGACACGTGCACGCGCTTGCACATACACACACACACACACACACACACACACAACACGCGGTGAAATGTCGCATCCAGAAAATGGCACATACACCGGTGCAGCCACGCACTGGTCCCTCATGATTGAGTGTGGGTGGCTGACTGAGGCAGAGAATAAAGCTGATTTTGTGTGTGTGTGCGTAGAGGGAGAGAGAGGTGTAGTGTTCACCGCAGGGGGCGCCGTGTGGGCAGGAATAAACTGAAGAGATGACAGTCAGATGCTTTCTGCTAATGTGTTGGGTTTTTTTTTGTTGCTTTTTGTGATTTTTTTTCCTATGGAGCCTGTGAGGGATGCAGGAAAAACAAGCTCAGATTGTGGCGATCATATATAGCACATTTCATACAGCAAGGTATCACAATGTGCTTTACAGAAAGATAAGAACAGCAGAAAATAAATGAAGTATACAGTGGAGAAATAAAAAAATAATAAAAGTGAAAATCAAATCAAATCAAATAGACCCCCAGAGCAGCATTGATTAAAACCTAAGTCAATAGGACCATTAAAAGGAAAAGTTTTGTCGGTCTTGATTTAAAAGCATTAAGTGTCTCACTATTTATTTTTTTTGTTTTCAGTGTTTTACATTACCCCTTTATAGTATTTTTTTTGATATTTAGAGACTTTTCATTTCTTTATGTTTGAAAGCATCTTGGCTTTACAGATTTTTGCCGGTTGATTTGTGTGATTTATTCTGTCATGTGACATCACTGAAACTCAAGTGCACCCATCGGACATTAAAGTAGTTGCTAAGAAGGGAATATTTACAGTTAAACTTACACAATGATGCAACCTTTACTCTATTGTATTTTATTATTAGACTGCTCAATAAAGAACAGAGTTGATCTGTAGGAAATGACATACGCTACAAAACGGCTACAAAAGAGTGCTTCTGTTTAAGGAGACTACTTTGGGATTTCACTCTTAAATCACAATCCTTCACTTCCTGTGTGGAGAACGTATCCCAGCCGTGTCCATACTGACACCAGAATTGAATTTGGACAAACAGGGTGAATCTAAAGCATCTCAATTAGTTCAAATGGTGCAAACGATGATGAAAAAAAAAAATCATGTCTGCGGCTTTAATACGCCGAGCATGCATTAAGTTTGGTCTTTTTTTTTAGGAAATTGGGAGATTTCACCTCGCTCAGTTAAGCATATGGAATTAGCTCACGAGGGGGGGGGGGGGCAGTCACAGTCACTGTGCGAGCGAACTACTTAGCATTTTAACAAGGTTGGACTCGGTGACCTTTGCCGCTTTAAAAAGTTTCTGGCCGCTCCCTGCTCAACCTGTTCTCTGTCAGAGGAGATACTTTAACTAAGGAACTGTGCACCTCCTTTCTCAAGGCTGCCTGCCTGCCTATGGACAGCCTATCTCAGGTCCCCCTTAAGCGGCTTGAGGGTTTATTAAACATTCATGTTTTAATTAAGCAATTTTACCGCTGCTACTTACTGGGTGATGATAAAAGTGTCGCTTCAGGTTGGCGAGGCAAGCGCACAGACGCGTATATGTATGTGTGTGTGTGTGTGTGTGAATGTGTCGGATGCAAGAGGCCATTCATTAATTTCCCGGCTGAGGATTAGAGAAAAGACAAGTTGGAACTTTTTTTTTTATTTTAAGTTTTTTATGAATGTCCACCTCCTCCCTGCGTCATTCATGTGTGACTGCTGGAGAATGGCTGGAAGGATGATACCGGGACGCGATAAGGGATTCCTCTGTTCTCTGACGGACAACTTGTCACAGTTCGCGGCGGCTCCCACTCGCTCACTGTCACTTTCTCTCACTTCTCTCACTCTCCTCTATTTTACACTTCATCACACTCTTTTTTTTTGTTTCTTTTTTTTTTTTTCTTTTCCGGGAGGAATTCGGCGGTCTAGTACTTCCGCGCTATACTAAGGAGTCTTGAAAGTCTTTTTTTTCCCCCCTCGGCAAAGTGCTCTGTTATTGAGGGATTGTGTCATGGCTCTGAAGGGTGAATTTGTGTGTGTGTGTGAAAGAGAGAGAGAGAGAATAAAGAACTGGAGTGTGTGTTTATGTTCTCCATTGCCATTCTCCTTGGCTGTGAGTGGTAGCAGGGCATTTAATGGCAGTCAGACTCTCTCTCTGCCGTTCTTCAGATTTGATGACTTGGAGAATGAAGATGAATTACCTCTGATCAGGCTGCAGTGTACAAGTTTACTGCCGCTGTGTTCCAAAGCTGAGTGGAAAAATTCATTGTGTGTGTGTGTGTGTGTGTGTGTGTGTGTGTGTGTGTGTTGCTCATGTATCTGTGTCCCTCTGTCCTTGTTAAGAGCAGGCGGCGGCTCTGCAGGACGGCTGTAAAGGCCGCTCTCCTTGGTGATATCACCTGGAATGACACCCAGAGGTGACACGCTGTCAGAACACACACCCACACGACGCGTAGGACACACACACGCACACGCACACACACGCACCACACACACACACACACGCACGCACACACACGCAGCACAATGAGCGGTGCGGATCTCGGCCAGAACCTGCCAGGCCCTGGAAAAGAACTCATTAGTGCAGACATGTCCCATGTGCTCCTCTGAACCAGACTAACAATACACAACACACACACACACACACACACACACGCGCGCGCACACACACACACACACACACACACACACAATAGAATATGCAGACAGAGTCCAAATACTCCATCAGCCTTATTTTCTGAGATTCATACAGTGTTAATAGATCTGTATTTAAAGCTACAATATGTAACATTTCCCCTTGACACAGGAAGTGTATTGTTAGTCCCGCCCTCCTCCCCCTCACCTGTCACTCATCTTGATAAAAATGTTTTTGAACTCTTAGCTTTCTTTTCTTACCCCTCCTCCGTTGCCATTGTTGCTATGGCTTCCCTGCTCTGTGGCTGCTAGCCTCACCTTGATAGCCACAACCCAGCTCACCACTGGGCCACGCCCACAGCAGATAATATACACCCTCAAAACATCATTGAAAAGTCGATTTCAGGCAAACTGAAACATCCTATTTATTTATCAGTATTTTTATGTCAAGTTACATATTGCAGCTTTAATCAAGATTTAATGGAGCAGCCACCAACAAAAGCCAACAATTCAATATTATAGAGAGGGAAAGGAGAGGAGAATCTCACTCGCTGCCATTATAGATGAATTCAGAACTGCAGATTCTCTGACAGCCTTGGAGCAATATTAGGGCGGAGCAGTGAAGTTTGCTAATATTATTATTGCTACTATAATAACAATTATTATTATCATTATTACAAGAGCTAAATTGCCAACCAAACTTAAACATGTAAGGATAATTTAATCATCATAAGTAATCATATTTCTATCTATTTCCGAGTTTATAACTAACTACCAGGGGCTCCTCCTCTTTTCTTTTTTTTCTCCCAGCCGTTCTTTTAGATTGATTTATTTGCTCCTTTAGTTCCCATCAAACCATCCCAAACACAATATTTCACAGTCTCTCTTTTATACGCTAGATGTGATTTTTTTTTTATCTACTCATTCTTTTCATGTCTGCAAAACATAATATTGCTCAGCCTAATCTCAGACAAAAAATTACAATTAATTATTTTCGGGCATCTCACAAACACAACCTATTATTGCGACTATATTGGAAGTAAATCTTTCAGCTCAGTTTCCGCTTGACTTGCAGAATGTAAAATCACTTTTCCTTGTTGCCTTTCAGAGTAATAGTAATAGATGTTATTATCTAAGTTGTTTTCTACTCTTGCTTGTTTGTCTTCCTATAGAGTATGGCGGAGGAGAGATCACTGATGAATCATAGTTATCTCTGATTGTTAGAAATGTCGTGTTGTGCTCTGCCGACACCTTCAGGGTGTCAATGGTCGTTGGAGGTTAAATGCCATCCTCGGACATCTGCCAACACTCATCATCTCTGTTTCTCTTCAGTGGTTGGGTTGGGTTGGTAAAAGTTCCTCTACAATATTTTATACTTTTGCTCCTTTTAAATGACTTATCGTCATCTAACTTCATTGACTAAGGCATTATTAATAGGTTTGATAGTCACTATGATGTATACTATATTTAGGTGTTTTTGTCAGCCTAAAAAATGGGAATAAACTCTAATCTACAAATAGAAAGTTTGTAAATGTGATCCAAATGTGACTTAGACGTGCAGCTGGACTGACCTATGTCTCCACTTCTTATTTATTGTATTTATTTTCTGAGTTTGTTTGACAGGGCAATGCACATTAATACACATTTCACATTTCTTTTTTTTTTTTATGCTTTATGATGATCACTGAATGGAGGTTATAGTTGACGCTCATTTTAATTCACCACTACTTGACTGCTAAAGACCCTACTTTGCATTCTGCCTACTTTCACCGGTCCCCATACTATCTCTGAATAGACCTTGACAATGAATTATGCACTCAAACCATTACACAAATCTCATGCTAATCAACAAAACGGTTTAATTTGCCTGCTTGTGAGTCTACATTTGTTTGGGGTTTCTTTTCTGAACTGAAAAAAATAAAAACAGTCCCTTAACTTAACCCTAAGGTGGAGTGTATACATCTTACTGTGCGGTAACATTAAGGTAAAAGCCAATAAAATAAATTACCTTTTGGTGTATTTATTAAGCCAATGTGATTTCAGGACCTCTGACATTATGTATCATGTGTCATTGTAGCCCACAAAAGCAATACTTTTATCACTTACTTTTTCCTATTTTGCCTTATTCTTGCCTTCTTGCCCTGGCTTATTGGCTTATTAGGAATGCCCCAGGCAATAATTTCCAGTGGTGGGCTATCTTCACAACCATAACACTTCAAAATAGACAAAAAGGGATCCTGTGGTCAGTTTTTAATTTTTTTTTTCTTAGCTTTTTATTAAACTATGGCATCAAAACATGAAATCCAATATGACTCCTTAAATAAAAAGAGTAAGGTAGCACATTCAGAATGGCAATGGCAAATGTACATATGCTACTTTAATGTTTTTTAGACTCAGCACTCCTCATACAGGGATTCCATTTTGGTGTGCACTTCAAAACTTGAATTTTGAACTCCATTTGTCAATGTTTTACCTGCCTGAAAAAAAGCCTGAATTGAATTTGCATCCCCAGTGCTTCACTCAGGCCAAAATGTGGCAGGCCTCCATTTTGTGGCACTAGAGCCTGTTCAGGAGCCAACCCGAACAGTTCATTTGCATAAAAATGCTCTTCAATAACAGCAAAGGGCCATATCCAATCTGCTGTGTCCAGAATGGTAGTGCACGACAGGCACGCTGCAACGTATTAAGTATTGGTATACTTGCAGATCATCATCTCCTCAAATCCTGCCCACAGAAAAAGAAGGGGGTTCTTCAAGGGTTCTTTGGTTAGAGTCGTGGTTCTGTATAATGTAGAAACTTGAGGACTCAAAGAACCGTCTGATTTTTTTAAAGGTTAATCAGCGTTGTTCTTCAAAGAATCCCTTAACCCTTGCTGATTTGGAGCATTTTAAAGGGTTCCTTACAGCACCATAAAGGTTCTACTGCTATGTAGAACAATTTGAGCATGATGCTATAGAGAACCTTTCTAAAAGGGTTCTTTACAGCACCATAAAGGTCCTATGAAGAACAGTTTGAACACAATGCTATCGAGAACCTCCCTAAAAGGGTTCTTTACAGCACCATAAAGGTCCTATGAAGAACAGTTTGAACACAATGCTATCGAGAACCTCCCTAAAAGGGTTCTTCACAGCACCATAAAGGTCCTATGAAGAACAATTTGAACACAATGCTATCGAGAACCTTCCTAAAAGGGTGTTTCACCGCACCATAAAGGTCCTATGAAGAACAGTTTGAACATAATGCTATAGAGAACCTTCCTAAAAGGGTTCTTTTGAGCAATTTGAGCATGACTGGTTCTGCTATGGTAGTGCTGCAGGCAGTATACTTGCTGCAGAAACCAAATTAGGCAGGTTTGTACAAACAAAAAGGCACTTTTGCAGAGAAAACAAAGCGCTGCACTCCCGTTTGGACTCCCGTCTGCGATTGGTCTCCAATATCTCGCGATTGACAGTGTTTCCTTTTCCGGTTGATCGTCTCTGTTTAACTCTCCGAAGCCACAATGAGCATCCAAGCATGCGCCAACACGTTCAACTGTGGTTCGATTTTGAGAAAGTTCAACCTCGTCCTAAGTATAGCACTGCCTTAAGAACCATCTTCTGGCATTATATAGAACCCTTTTTTAATAAGAGTGAACTTGCCCACCAGGGTGGAGATGGAGACCGAGAACCTGCATCTCCATAGATCTGTGTACATCTCATCCATAAGTTTGAGGCCCTTGCTCTATAGCCCACCAATGTAGCTGAGGAAGATCAAACCCCTGGTATGCCCTGACCCCCCACCATTTCTCTCTCTCTCTCTCTCTCTCTCCCTCTCTCTCTCCCTCCCTCTCTCCCTCTCTGAGTCACAATGCAGTCGCCATCCCACACTGTGTGGGGAGACAAGGGCTTCTGATGTATGAGAGTGTTATAAAGCGTGGGAAGAATAGGCCAGTGCAACGCGGTATGTGTGTGCTTGCCTGGATCCGAATGTATCCAAGGCTTACAGGTTAGCAATCCACAGATGCCTCAGACTATATTTCCGACTGATATTTCATTTTCATATTTGCGGCTTACCGCATAGGATGTAAATGAAGCGGTTAAATGGCCACCCAAGGTAAAAAAAAAGAACAACATGCTGAGTTGAATGAGCGAGGAAGATGCAGAGAGCTAAGGAGAGACCAGAGGACAGCGGGGGTGGTTTTAAAGTCTTAAAAGCCATGTGGGAGAAGGTTGAGGGGGTGGGGGGATCCACTAAAGTCCACAGAGGAAATACGCACAGAGTGGCAGTGCTTTAGCTTGACGCCCAGCCCATTGGAGGCACTGGTTAGAAAACAACCTATAAGCAAGCACAAGTCAAAACTCTCCTTGCTACCTTTTTGTACTGAGAAATCAACACAGGCACAAAAAAAAAAACAGCCTTGCGGAGATTTTCAAAATAGTTGTCTGACGAGTAAACGATGTTCCCATCGCAAGTCGGGCGGCTGCACGGGCATTAGCGTCTGAGCGCACATGGGCCTTCAGGACCTTATCAGCAGATGCTTCTGCCGAAGATGGATGTGTGTTGAGAAGTAAAAAAAAAAAGCCAACTTATTTCTATGAGCCGTCTGTCAGTCACGCTGGAGAAAAAGTGGGGAAAACCATCTGATCCCCGCAGCGAAGGACCTTTTGAACTTTTTCTTATCGCTCCCTCTGAAACGGGGCATCCATCTTCGGAATTGAAATGTCTGGTTGGCTGACCTGCACCTGAAACCAAAGAGCAGCACCACATGATATGTATTTATAGACAATGAGTTTGGGCGGAGAGTTTTAGAGATGGCGCCTCTCCGTAAGGCGAGGGGGGGGGGGGTCTAATGGTTTGCGGTGACATCTTTAGCTGATAGGTTAAAGAGGGAGTACAGTGTAACGATGATTCAAGCACCTGCCAAAGTGGGCGAGATTAATAGAAAATGGGTTTAGGGAGCGTGTCTTCCCTTCTTGTTATATGTTCTACATGTTTTTTGGTAAAACGTGTTTTTTTCATATGGTAATGGTCAAATTTAAAGATATTGAATATCAGCTATCAGCATCTTCAGTCCCAAACTATCGGTCTTGGTATCTGCCTTTAAAAATATATATACATATTGGTCAAACCCTATTCATTCCACTAATCGGGGGGGCGGGACTGGTTACTGGGTGCTGGCTGTTGGGTGCTGGGTACTGGGTACTGGGTGTACCCATGAGTTAAGCTTCCTGCTCCCGGAGGGTGAGACTGATTGATGGGATGCGATTGTGTGAAAGCACACTGTTTAAATATTTACCCAGAATACAGACTGCAGGCAGTAGATTAGACGAGAAAGAAAGGAAGAAAGAAAGAAAGAAAGAAAGAAAGAAAGATTTTTAGAATAGGTAGACCCCTGGCGATGTTAGTGCCTCAACTCTCTGTGCTGCAGCACTACACCCGATTTTCACTTTGATGAATTCAACAGCTCATTTTCTTGACGAAATTCCACCTAGCGACCATTATCTTCCACCCCCGGTAACAAAAGAAAGACAGAGAAAAAGCGAGACAAGATAATAAGTCTCTCTCTTTTTTGGAGACAACCTCGCTTTCATCGACATGGAATTCTAACATATTCTATTCAATTTTTTCCCTCTTTTCACCCCCTCCTCCTTATCTGTCGTAACATTTTTTTCCTGTCTCCCTTCATCTCACCCCCACCTTCCTCTCTCTCTCCCTTCTCTGCCTGTTATCTCCAGCATGCAGTTGACTGCTTCTGTCCTCTGGGTGTCAGCACTAGCCTTATCCTTCATTCAGCCATTCAGCTCACATGAACCAATCACCCATTTCTCCCTGCTTTAATGTTTTCATCATTTTTCTTTTCTTTTTTTGTCCCTCTCTTGTCTCTCTCTTTCTTACATCCTCCTGCTCTCTGTACATTTCTCCTTCTCTGCCTTTTTTTTTTTTTTACATCATATGTCAACCAATCCTTCAGCCCCTCTACCCATACCACCTTTCACGATGACACACACACAACACACACACACACACACATAAATCCCGTTAAGATAGGGTTACAGCGGATTTATTGACCGCGGAGTGGATTCACGGTGGGGTGGCGGCAAGGGCGTGGGGGGTTGCCTGCTATCGATGATTTCAAAGCTGAGCCGAAACCGGATCTGTAACAGGAGAGGCCCGTCCAGTCGTCGCGCTGCTCCCGAACAGGAGGTGGAAGGTGACTTTCAGGAAGTTCACTACGGGAAAAAAAAAAAGTAGACAAACACATGCAACACCCGTGCTCGATACGCACGCACGCCCCCGGGAAATGACAAAGACACGCAGACGCACAATGCATTTAGTAATTGAGAGGGAGAGCGTGTGTGCTGTGGAGATAGGCGAAGGTCAACATAAATAGGGGGGGGGGGGGAGTTTAAAGATTATTGAAGGGGTGACTTGGACTCTGCAGTGGTCTCTGCTACCAGATGGAGGGGGGGGGGGGCGTACTGACAAAAGAACCCTTCTGAATTATTGAGAACATAATGAAACGTCCTTCGGGAGAGAGAAAGAAAACACTGCATTATTCTCCTCCCCGTATTTCTCTCCCGAGTCTGATTATTAGGCAAAAAAAAAATAAGTCTTGTCATTTTTCTATTTTTTATTTTTTTGCAGAAGAATGGCTCTTATCTCTAAATGGACCCACCCCCTTTTTCTTTTTCTCTCGCCTTGCCAAAGCCCATCATTTGACAGAAGGAGCCTCTGTCCTTTGCTCTAAACTGCAGTTAATCTCCCACTGTATTCATAAAACATATTTGTTCACAATAAATCCCGAATGATTCAGGAGGAGTGGCTGAAGGTTATTCTGCTGCATCAGCCGCACTTTATTTCCTAAAACTGCGCTCGGTTGGCATTGGCATTGGATATGGCATCGGTCTGTATGATGTGTCTGTATGATGTCTAAAGGCTGGTGGATTATTAAGGCTAACAAACAGCTAATGGAAGGGGTAAAAAAATAACTAACCCACCATTTCCTTTTGTGATTTTGAAAAATGTCACCCGTTTTCAATGTTATTTTGTGGATAAAAGCAGGTTTTATATGGTCATTCAAAGCCTGTTCAATCAGAGAGCGTACGGTGGCCTGCAGGGACAAAGTTTGAGGCAACAGGCAAATACCAAAGAGTGCCTATAACAAAGATAATTCACATGTTATTGCCTCAAAACGTTAACCGCCAGGGTGGTGGGCGACCCTTATCGATTTACCAGCATTTTGACAAGTGGTTATTTCTGACTCTGTTATCTGCAGAAAGTGGTTCTGGGAATAGTCATGGAGTGAATATTTCAGTCCAACGAGTCAAGCAGCGTGGCCTCTCCGGCGTTAAGTGGCATTACCATATTATCGATCAATGAGGTTTCGTATTTTTTTTTTTTGCCTTTTGGTTTTCACTTGGATGTTGCCCGCGTAGGTTGTGTGTGTGCTGACCGAGCGTGGTCACACAGAAACATAAGCAAGTCTAATTTCACAGCCACAATTTCGGCCGCGCTCGGTCAGGTTCGCCGATAACAAACAGCAGACATTCACTGCGGTTGCCGGGCGCCTGCTAATTTCATTTCGCGAAAAAGGAAATCGTTTACACATTTGGACTTTTTCGTTGAAATCTGTCTCCTCCGATCCATAAAGTTTGACTCATCGCACTGACATGCCGAGATAGAGAATCTGCATTAGAAATCGTGCGTGTGTGTGTGTGTGTGTCCCTGCCTCTCTGACTTTTTTTTTTTCTTTCTTTCTTTTTTTTTTTTTTTACCGAACCAAGTGCTCTCCACGCTGCCTTCCCCTCACCCCGAAGAAATTGATTTGAGAGTAATTAAAAAACGTGTGTGTCTGGATGTCGGCCAGCTTCATGTTCTATTCATGCAGATTAATACATATTTGTCGTTGCCTGTGGGGGCTGAAAGGCATCTGTCTGTGCCATTAAACATTCATGAGCGCGCAGGACAGAGAGAGAGAGAGAGAAAGAGAGAGAGAGCTATTTCGGCAGCGCTTTACCAGCTCCTCCTCATATCAGCACACATCTTAATGGAGCACATTAAATCGGAATGGCCGGACAGGGATTTTACAGTGACAACAGCATTCATCACGCCTCTGTCTTTAAAGGAAAATTCCCCCTCGGATCCTCTTATACCGTTAGATATCATCAATCTGCGATGTTCAATGAATTCCAGGAGTTTTTTTGGTGTACCCACTTTCCACTCAACCTGATTTCCTACATTTCCCAGAATGCCAACAGCCCCCCAGAAGGGGTGTGACCTTGCCGCTGTCAAGCAAAGGTGGGCGTATGGGGCATATAAATATAGCTAGATATCCAGCTAGTTGGTGAACATTGTGTCTATGATCGCAGCCAGGCCCCTTACTCAAAATACAACTTGTGGCTGCATTGCATTCTGGTCTTTTGAGGCTACTGCATTGCATTCTTGTCTATCTTGGCTACTGTCAGTTGAGAAATTGGTCTCGCTCTTCTTCTCCGATGGATTTCTCCCTGTATGATTGTCTAGAAAGAAGCCCTTGCTCTTTCTGAGGGTCTGACATCAAAACCTGATGTTTTAGATGGCTGAAAAATGTTCTGCTGACAGTCTCCGTTGTAGCTGCTGGAAGTATCTCAACATGACGTCACTTTGTCAACGTGTGGCCAGTTATCCACAAGAATTAGAAAAATACACCACGAAATACACCACCAGAAATGCGAGGTACATCACCACAATTTCCTTTAAAAGGGATTCACAGGAAACAGCGGCAAATACCAACCTATGTGTGTGTGTGTGTGTGTGTGTGTGTGTGTGTGTGTGTGTGTTCTCCAGGTGGCTGGAGCGTGTGGGGCCAGTGGGCGGAGTGCAGCAGCGAGTGCGGCGGTGGCGTTCAAACCCGGACTCGGGCCTGTCAATCGCCCCCGGAGGAGTCGTACCTGTGCGAGGGTGTGGTGGAGGAGGGCCGGCCCTGCAACCCACAACCCTGCGCCGGTGAGCCCTAAACACACACCCAGCTGTGTCCGTAGCCCGTGTGTGTTTGTTTTACGTGTCCATTTGTTTACCAGCGAGTGCATATTTTTATGTGTGTGTGTGTATGGTCCTCACATTTACAGGCATTTTCTCCCTCCGCTGTTTTTTTCCACATCGTGTTGTGTGTGTGTTTGTGCCTCAGCTGGATATTCCTCATCTATAAGTCAGCGTTTTGACTTAAGGAGTGCATGTTGGAAAGGGGACTTTGATCGATGAACCAATAATGAAGCCATGGTCAACAGTTTTCAAGACCATGCACCGTGTGTCTAAATCATTACTCTCAGAAATGGCTAAAGGGACGCCGCTGAGCAACGAAAATCAACATAGGAGCACTATAATGTACAAGCCACCTTTAGTATTGACTAGGAACCTGTTGCGCTTTCACTGAATTATTGTGCTTTCATTGCATAAAGCTTTGTTGCTTTGTACAGAACTGCTTTCCTGTCTGACAAATGGCCCAAATGGCAGATTGTCACTGTTATAGATGTGTTTTTTCCCCCCCCATTCCTCACGCCATTAGAGGCATCTGAAAGTTTCACACTCAGATAAATGCCAACAGGCAACAGCTGAAGACACAAAATGAGAACCGCGCACGCATTTATGAACACAACATTTCTAAACCAAAAAAAAAAAAAAAAAGTCCCAAGTTTGGCTGATGCTGCTCTGGGTGACCAATCGCGTCACGGTTGTGTCCCAAATATAACCTATCAGGGTTATAACCCCGGTTCTAACCCCTCCCCCTCCTGGCCTTGCCTCACCCCCTTTAGGCAAAGGCCGCCATCTCTCTCGCAGCCAGTCCCTTCGCTCGGTGGACAGCCGCAAGCGCGAGGACGTAGACAAGCCTCGCGGTGGACAGCAGAGCCCTCAGACAGGTAAGACAAACGGGACGCAGAGGGATCCCGTGCATCAGTCACTATGGCAGCTTGGGTGACCACCGCACTTAAGAATAAACACCACAATACCACCACCAGAGATCAGACACTTTCACATTCATCAAAATCTCCCAAAATGCCGCCACGTCCTCAACGGACTAATTCCAACATGGACCCTGACTGAACATGGTGAAATTGTATTATATGTGAGGTCATAACATAACAGGAGATTGTGCCCCCGTCTGTAAAACATGGTATCAAATGGAGTCTTCCCTTTCTGTCAGTACCTCTAGTCAGTTAGCCGATCAGTTCCCCCCCCCACATCCTGTTTAGTTCTCCTCTTCCTGCTTCCCCCAATGGACAGCCATGACTGCCCGACTTTTCCCTTATTGGCCAGGCTCAACTGGACCTGTTGACTGGGCAATCATGGCTGTTGGAGAGATGATTGACATATCCCAAGCCAGTGGCATTCACTTCCCCCCTTGGAAGTCAATGCAGAGGATATGGCATCAGAGCCCCGGAGTTGTAGAAAGAATTGCAGAACAGAGTCTCCCCTTTGCCACGCCACGCCCTTTCCTCTTTTTTTGGGGGCGGGAAGAGGCTGCAGCTTGCATGCTAATTAGCTTTGGCCCTCTCCTTTCCTCTCGCTCCTCCCTCTCCTCCCCTTCTTTACCCATCCCTCCCTCCTCAGTGGACTCCGCTTCAGGTGAGGAGTGGTCGGCGTGGAGTGTATGTTCTGCCACGTGTGGGGAGGGCTGGCAGAGTCGCACTCGTTTCTGTGTGTCCTCCTCCTACAGCACCCAGTGTAGCGGGCCGCTGCGAGAGCAGAGACCCTGCAACAACTCGGCTGTTTGTCCAGGTAAGCTCCCATCCTAACCACCCCGCTCTTGCCCAGCCCTCGCCTGGACCCTGCCTCACCTATACGAGACTCCCTTTACTCGGCGTCTTAACAAATCCATGGCTCCTGGGTTGATTTGTTCCCCCCGCCTTGCAGAAAGGGCTTTGCCTACACATCAGAAGGATCCCTGCTATAACGATTGAGATTTCATGGTGTTTTCAGACTACCTCTACACGGGGAGACTCTTCTTCAAATCACATTTAGTAATAGTACCACAGGACTATAGGTCAACATTGATGATCCCAAAGCGTAGTAACTGATAAGTGAGACTCCAATGCAGTCTTTCAGTAGGTTTGTGCTGTGATGGTAATATACCGGATGCCAGCATTGTAGATAATTTGTTCTGTTGGTATTGTGTGTGGTTGTATGTGGTAAAGGGAGTCTGTGTCTTTCCGTCTATAAATCATACCCTAGCCGCTCTGATTGCAGTGCACGGCGCTTGGGATGAGTGGTCACCGTGGAGTTTGTGTTCATCAACCTGTGGCCGAGGTTACAGGGACCGGACGCGAACCTGCAAACCCCCTCAGTTCGGGGGGGACCCCTGTGAGGGCCCAGAGAAACAGACAAAGTTCTGCAATATCGCTGTCTGTCCAGGTAATGAACACACACCTATATGCATGGATCATTGGTGTATTAATGGTCACAAAGTACTTGAAGGGTTTCAATTCAAAATGCCATGCATGTACATGCTCATGGCAAATGAAAATATAACATCAAATCAAATCAAATCATACGCTTAGCAAAGCCTGCTATGCTAACGATGTATCCTCAACAAATTATTCAGCCCACTTACAACAAAGAAGCCCAACAAACAAAATGCGAAAATTAAATAAAACTATTAAGTGTTGCAAAATGACACGCCTTACCTCGTGAGGAAACCAGGGAACACATCTTCTATTAGATTTCTTCTACTGAACTGTAGAGAAATGTGCAATGCAACTGCAGTGAAAACCAGCGTCAGCAGGAGCAGTAACCGACGGCCATCAGCTGGCCTATAAAAGTTACGACTGCAGGCATTTCAGATCTGGCAGTTCATCAAGGATCTAATGAAAACTACAGCCGCTTAGACACATCAACACATGTAGATGGCAAGCATATAAATATATCGTTTTATGTTCATTGCTCGGGATTTCAAATATACAGATGATTACATAATCTATAATATTGCCAAACAGGTTTTGAAATGTCCAAAAGATACTCCATAGTGAGTTTTACTTGCATGCGAGCAAGCATCGTCAGAATAGAAGTTGCATTTTTATATATAGAATTAAGTATATATACTAAGGCATATCCATATACCAAATAACTAACCTATTTTTTTTTATTGCCCCGCCTCAGTGGACGGAGTGTGGAATGAGTGGTCCGGTTGGAGCTCCTGTTCCACCTCATGCTCCAATGGTACCATGCAGCGAACCAGGGAGTGTAACGGCCCCTCGTACGGAGGCTCCGAGTGCCGAGGAGAGTGGCTGGAGACTGTCGACTGTCTCCTCGGGGACTGCCCGGGTATGATGGAAGGCATTAAATAGAGTGTTTGTATTGTGTTTATGTGAGTGTGTCTCTTGTAATCCTGTCCAGTGGCACTGGAGTGACGACGAGACCTGTTACGTGGTCTATTGCGAGCAATTGTGTCATGTGTTGTCCAAATTTTGTAATGTGATATTAACGCAAGTTGCAGTGCATTCCAGGTAGAGGCACAAAATGCAAATACTACTAAATGAACAACTACAAATGAAAAAGTAGCGGTTTCCGATTCATAGTGCCAGGCCAACTGGTAACTAGCTGCCAATGCCTGTTAACTTCTCCCAGTCATTCAGTTCCTCTGTGAGTCAGCAGCCAAAAACATTGGAAAAGCCTGTCTTCACCTAAGTTTAACATTGGCCAATTCCCCAACTTGCATTCACAACCTATTTGGCCACTTTGGGAGCCCCAGATGGCAGTGAGAAGTAACTGGAACTGGAACCTCAACACCCAGAAATCCTGTAAGACCGGGTTGGCATGTTTGCCAAAGACGTTTACCAAAGAACACCAAAGGGAAAGAGAGTTGGTGAATCCAGCTTTCTCTGGACGATGCACTCGCTCACTACTCTTTAGGAGACACTTGGTATTTTACTCTTAAGTTTTAATTTGTCTTTTCCAATGTGGAGAACATTTTCCAACCAGTGACCATAAGACACACCTGAATTCTTGGGGCAAACAAGGAAAATCTATGGCTTAATTTCTCTGTTGCAGACCCAATTTGTGGTTTAGGCTTATAGGATGGGTGTATGTTCAGGCCTCCAAAGTTCCAGCACCTTTGGCCCTGTCTAATGCCTTCATGTCTTACGCACTCTGTCAGTGGATGGCAAGTGGCAGCCCTGGTCATCGTGGGTGGGCTGTACCAAGACCTGTGGAGGGGGGAGCCAGCAGAGACAGAGGGTTTGTTTTGGGCCCTTCTTCGGAGGCCAGCCTTGTCCTGGGGACCGAGAGGAGGTCCGCCGCTGCAATGAAAAGAGATGTCCAGGTCAGTGAATTTGAAAACTGATTGCTTTGTCAACTGACTGAAAACTGTGTTAGCCCACATAAAAACACATTTGAAAGCTATTGTAAAAGTCACATATGACACAATTCTATGCTCTTTTTTCATACTCTTCTCTGGTGCAGAACCCCATGAAATTTGTGGGGAGGACAACTTCTCCAACGTTGTATGGAAGATGACTCCTGCTGGGGATACAGCGGCAGTACGCTGCCCTCCCAATGCCATGGGTAAGCCCCGCCCCACCCATTTCTATCTCCCTGATCGACCCCTCTGCCCCAGGATCATCCATATGACACTAAACTCCCATGGTGTAGAAGAGGTTAGATCAGGAGCAATCCTTCCAGACTTCAGTAATATTGAATCCTTGTCTCTGTCCCCACACAGGGCTTATCCTGCGCCGCTGTACCCTGGATGAGGAGGGCATTGCCTACTGGGAGACTCCCACCTATATGAAATGCATTTCCAATGATTACCGCAGTATCCAAACTTTGGTGAGCAAAGGTTTTCAAGTACTGGGTCAGGACCCAGTACTTGAAATGGATTCCCAAATTATTCTTGAGAATTTTGTATCAAAAGATGCTAGACATGCTATGCTGCCAAAGCCTTCACAAGGCCCCGCCACTTAAACCAAGCTGAAGAAAACATTTAAGGCTATTAGGTCTTCAGAGAAAATGCTTGAAAGGAAGTGACATAGGCCTTATTTTGATTATTAAAACTAATAGAAGTCACTTTCTACGCCAGACTCGGGAGCATTTGTCCAAAGCACAGCGTGGCCTTGTGGGAGATGGAGTTTCAGAGGTGATGACCAAGCTTAGGGTGACGTCCAGTGATGGGACCAGCTACAGCGGCGATCTATTGGCCATAGTGGACGTACTGAAGAACATGACTGAGATTTTCAGAAGGGCCTACTACAGCCCCAGCAGTGCAGACATGAGGGTGAGTTGGGATGGGGAGCTTTGGACACCGATATATGGATTTGCCGATACTGGCCTTTTATTAAAAATCAGCCAGTCAATGCCATCCACCTCTGATATGATGGAGGTTCCTCTCTGACCACAGCTAGTGAATACGTTTTGTTATTTTTCTATCAGATGTCTGAAATCATTCCAGTGTTGTGTGGGAGGATTTTCCTCAAGCCTCGGGGGCGTCAGTCAGTAAATCCTGCAGTGAAACCTGCCTCACTCTGCCTTAGGGAGCTGCTGACCCCCCTAAAAGAATTTCATTAATCTGGCTTTCAATGGAGAGTTTTAGTGTCCCATGGTCTAAATGCAGTTTCAAAGGCTTTTGTAGACTTTGCGGGTGTACAACTTCAGAATACAAAGCTAATAATCTCACACCATCTGATACCTTTTTCTCTTTGTGTTACAGAACTTTGTCCAGTCGGTTAGTAATCTGCTCATGGAGGAGAACAGGGAGAGATGGGAGGAAGCACAGCAGGTTAGTGTCACTCACTCTTGCTAATGCAGGAATCTAGACAGACCACATACAGTAGGAGCCATTTTCATTATTTGATACTGTGCCTTAGTGTCAATAAGGCGGTTGTGTAATCCACAGTCACGGCACCTCAATTTATTTAGAACAGGTGCAACCGCGCTGTTTGCACCTTTCGCACGTACATTTCAGGTGTAATGCCTTAGCTTTTGATTTGTTTGATTCTATTCTTTTGATACTTTGACACTGACTTTTCTTCCCATTTCAATGCATGCAATGCATTTTTGTTTGGCACATCATGCACATCCATTCATCCATCCAGCCCTTCTATGAATCCCTTGGCCCTGGATCAGACATACATCAAACATCAAGACGACGATAGCAATACTGCTGGAAGAAAATGTTAAATGCTCATTGGAAATGTCCAGACGCCGCCCGTTGGCTAATTTGAATGTTTGATCACCAGCACACACACCATCTCCCCATCTATAATGAAGTCTTCTTTTAGAACTTACTATATAATAATAATAATCCTGATGGCTTGAATTTAATGAGACACTCACAATGAGTGTACCGGACAAAATGATTGACAGAGCTAGAGGGAGAGCAAAGACAAGCTCCTGAAGGACAGAAATAGCTTGAGCTAAAGAGTAACGGCGCAAACGAAAACACCCACGCCACAATCTGTTCATATGCATCAATCTATCCAGCCATCCATCCGTCCTTTTCTCAGGGAAATGCGTGGTGTGTGTGTGTAAATGTTTGGTAAATGTATACATTCACTGGTGTGTGTGGCTCTTTTTTGATAGGCAGGTAAGACATTGTCACACCCTATGTTTTCAACGTAGATGTAGTTTGGCCAATAAATTGATGCCTGATTGATTTTCTATTCTAGTGAATGCAATAGCCTACACAACTCATTTCCATTCATGTGTAAAAAATGTGGATGCCAAAACATGCTTACCTCTCAATTCAATTCTTTAAATGTGAGGCCGATAGCCTGTTACAAAGGCGATATCCTAATCTGATTACATTCATCAAAAGACACTCAGGTGCATACCTGTAGCGTTGGACCGTGCACAATGAACCTGTTGCAGAAATGAGGTCAGCGGGACACTCAAACTAGCAGATTCCACTCTCATTAACCGAGAAATGCCAGATTTACCTTGGGAAATGTGCACATTTCCAATTCTGTGGTATATGTGCAGATTTACCATTCGCCATCATCTAACATACATATTTACCTTCAACTGCGGTTCAATTTACAACTCTTTAAAATTACAATGACCAAAACCTTACTCTGACCGTAACCCTACAAAGTTGTTTTACTTGCCTAAACATATTAATTAACTGTCACATTTTCATGTGACGAACGTGTGAAAATGGCATATCCAGTTAATGCTATTGTCATCCTTTCATGGTGGAGGAGCATGATCTTCACATTATTCATGTCCACAGCATGTAATCTGCGTGTCAGAGTACACCTGCAGCATCTCAGAATATTCACCAAAAAAAATCTATTAATCCATTTGCCTTTCTGCTTTCATCTCTCTCTCTGTCTCAGCTGGGGCCGAATATAAAGGAGCTGTTTCGTCTGGTCGAGGACTTTGTGGACGTCATCGGCCTGAGGATGAAGGATTTTCAGGACATGTATGAGGTCACCGATAACCTAGGTCAGCCTTTACTTGCAACCTGCCTATCCTATCCTGCCCATCCCATTCATTGATAATTGATTTTCACGACTACAATGGCAGTGCATAACCAGAAAGTCACAGGTTCAGTCGCAACAGCCAATGTTGCCTCCATCAAGAGCTACTGTAAGTGCCCTTGAGCAAGACTCTAGCCTCTATCTTCTCACTCACTCAATCATCCGGATAAAAGCGGCAACTAAGTCACTAAAATGTAAATTGATAAATGCTGGGTTATTTGGTACCCAGGCACCACAGGATGTCTGTTTTCTATAGCATTCCATTTTTATCTCCCAGAGCATATCTCAAGAAAACAAAGCCAGGGTCAAATATTAGCACTCCCCACATGGGGCAAAAGGTCCTTTTTCTGGACTCATTGGAGCCTAAATGCACATTCACAACCACCTGCTGCTTCCTTCCAGGCCACTGACTCTAAATGGTCTATTTTTCACAAACAGGGAAAAAAATCAAAATAAAACCTGTACTGTGAGCATCATAGAGGCTCTGCTGCTCTTACTGACCCACCGATAAAAACAAGGCAGATTTTGAGCTGAGTCAAGGGAGTGTACGTGGGAATGGAGGCCAGATGAGAGGTCCTGTTTATAGCGGTGCCACCTCGGTGTCTGGAGCCAAATAGCCGCCCACGCCACCACCGTACGTCCCCTGGCTACTGACCTCCACTTCCCTCCCACACCTCAAAACTTAAGCACAGCCAGGCACAGGAAAGCGTTTTTTTTTTCATTTTCCAACATATAGTTAGCAGGGCGTGTTTTTTTTTCCTCCTCTGTGTGGGGACAGAAGATAAACAAAGCAATGAAGATGTATAAGATGTGGGATTTCGCCAAGTATTATCTGATCTGCTGAACTGATCTTTCTGTTTCTCGCTCTTTCTCTCTCGCGGGGTCAATTCAGTCCAACGGAAATACAATGGTACTTATTGCCAAAGCAAAAACAACAAATATAGCCAGATTCAGCAGCCATGACAGTGTGACATTTGCAAACAATGGACAAATGTATTGAGGGAGGTACGCTCTGATTCTGTTTTTCCAACGTTAATGTTCCTCCTGTCTGACATTGTGACAGGTTAATAGATATTAAGTGTGGTACACTCCTTTTTCTCCATGAATATATTCGGTCACCGTCTCTCTCTCTACTCTCTCGCTTATAGTTTTGAGCATCCACAAGCGTCCAGTGGTGGGTAATGCCGACATCAGTTTCCCTATGAAGGGCTGGAGGGGAATGGTGGACTGGGCCCGCAGCTCTGAGGACAGAGTCACCGTCTCCAAGAACATCCTGTCCACCGGCAAGCCAGGTGAGAGCTGCAAAACACCTTACAAAACAAAAGTGGACAAAAATGAGAATGATGCACTCACTCACTCACTCACTCACAAAAAAGTTGCAACGTCTTCTTTGTGACAGGAAGTAACGGGTTTATGGGAAATGTGGTCTTAATTTGGAGAAAATGCTACACGTAGCATCTTAAAGTGAATTGGGAATTGGATTGTTGCAGCAGCAAAACAGTAACGGGATACAGCATAGAAAAATAGAGTGGAATTTTGAAGAGAGAATGTAAGGGGGATTTATCATAACATAACTGACAATTACAACACTATGAAGCTGCTACTGTAAGAATGGAAAGTATGTGGATAACAGCATGGATGCAGGGTGTGCAAAACCACAGCAGAACATACTGAAACAAAGAAATGGATGGAAAATATGTGCAATATCTAAATATACAAAGAGTATGAAATTATATGCAGTGAGGAAATACATTTAAAAAATGAAGACGTGCAATATATAACATATATTGAGATAGAACATATGTGCAGATTTGTATATGTGCATCACTAGTTGTGTACACCATCGGTTGACCGAGACTTCACTGTCTTAGCACCAGTAGGACGAATTGTTTGTCAGCCTTGATGTTTTTGACCGTTACCGCCGGTCCCCGTCACCACTAGCATGCTAATGAGACCGTCACTCCTAATCAGGAGTCAACAGGAGCCAATCAGGAGCAATTAGAGTTAATTTCCTCCCCAGCTGGGAAATGTGTCTCCCTGGCTGCAATGCCCCATCGGCAGCAATTCAAGCCTCCGTACCTGATGCACACAGCCCTGGACCTGCTTACACGAGCTAAAATGGCTCGCTCTGATGCCTTGTTTGGACTGATCGATACGGTCCGCCATGGTCTCATGAAATTTTGTGAATTTCCTAAAATGCCAACACATGCTCCATGCACGACATTCGAGAGGAAGTCATTTCACCACCACGAAAGGGTTAGGTAGAGGGAGACACAACCAGAAGCAGGCAGTAGTTTGACATTGAAATAGCGAGGGCGCGGAGGTCTGGGAGGTGGACAGGGGAATAGACAACACTGACAGAAATCCCAGGAGCTCTAAAAAAATAAGCACTGAAATAGTTTTTATTACATGTAAAACTATTCAAACTGGAATGACAAAGACTTTTTTATAGTATGTAAAATCAAGTAAAGTCAAGTTTGCAAAATTTTCTCACAGCCAAGGAAACCCAAATACGAGTACAAATGAATTCCCACAAAGATTCCAAATTTTGCTTGAAGCTTTCGAGACGCGTATTTCATTCCGTAAAAACATGACCGTTAGCTAACCTTCTCACATAACAAACACATGGAAGCCAATTTGTGCTGTCGTCACATAAGCCTTTCGTTGTGGATGAAGATAATCTTTACATTACTCGTGTCCACAACATGTAATCTGCATTTCACAGTTTGTTCGCGAAATGTGTTGTAGGGTCGCTCACTCTGTTAAACCATCAGAGCAATGAGGTAGAAGCTTATGCATGAGCACACACATGCGCGTATTCACACCCCCACATAGGCAAACAGAAATATTTTGCTGTGTATGCACATACGGCACACATCAAACAAACAAACAAACAAAAATGCGTGCCAAATATGGACAAACACTTGGCTGTGAGCGGTTTCATTTACAGCACATATTTGCAATAATTCTCACCTCAAACATGGAGAAACTCTCGGCCACGCGGTGTCAAACACACTCTCCTCAACACAAACGCATGCACGTACTCAAACACAATACACACACACACACGCACGCACACACCTGATTGTATCAATGGTAAAAAATCCCTCCAGGCTATCTCTCTTTGGCCACAGACAATCTGGCTGAGCATATTGGATGGGCCAGCCAAAGAGGGATGAGCAAGACACTTCATCCTCTTTACACACACGCACACACACACATCTTGCCCCCCCGATACCCATGGGAGCTCAGCTGTTGCCTGGGAGCTACAGCCTATGCCTGCTGCCTGGCACACTGCTGAGTGCTCTCAGGCTGCCATGTAGAGTGGTGGAGCATGAGAAGCTGGATGTCTTCAGATGGCGAGGCAGATGGAGTTGGTTTTTATTCCTTTGACACTGCGGCGGGAAAGAGAAGGCCTTGCCCTGGGCCTGTCGCCGTCTTCATTTAGTCCAGCAGTCAAGCTTTGACAAATGCTGGGTTTCGTTCGCGTGCTACAACTCCTCTGTCCCTTCATTGGAGTTGGGGAAGAGCTGCTTTCAGAAGCAGGGATGCACCAATTAATCGGCCACCGACATTGTAAATAGGTCACTGGTGATCTGTCGATCAGTTTAAACTGCCTCCCCCTGTGATCCCGAATAGCAGGTAAAAAAAAAAGAATGAATGAATGAATAAACACTGACAGATCCATTCATTTCTGACATTGTGTTATGAATCTCATAGTCTATATGATTAAAAACAGCTTAGAGTCTATGCTGGCTGGATGAAAACCTTTTTCATCAAGCTCACACTAGCATGTAATAACTCTGTTTAGATTAAACCTGATTTACTTCCACATGGTTAGGCAGCAATGTCATGCAGCCGTAAGAACAATCTGCTAAATACAGACTGCACTGAAATTGTACCGTTCAAGCTTACGGTGCACTTTTACACGGCGTGCTGTTGTCAGTAGAAAGTCCTGCTATAAATGCATTATTTCAATCATTGATAATAACTTTTAATTTAAGAGCGCCTTTCAAAGTACCCAAGGCAGGGAGAGAGAGAAAGAGAAAAAACTAGGCTAAATGAGAAAAAGAACAACTAGCCTAAAAGATCAGTGATCAGCCAATCACACTCTCTTTTTCAAATGTATTTTTACTCAATGTCAGCAATAAACAAAGTCAGTTTTCTCCCCAACCCACAACCCATGACTAGCAGCAGTGTTTGCGAGAAGGATGCAAACACCCAAAGAAACTACAACGGAAAAAAATAAAAAAATGTAAAGGGAATAAAAGGGCAACAGATACTAATCTGAAATTTCAGTAGAGGGTTTTTCAAACAATGTTAGGAATATTTTATAGAATATGTTTACAGATCCTCAAGAGGTATAACGGATTCATCTAATGGGAATGGGAAGGTGGGGCTGCGTCCTTCCATGTGAGAAAGATAACTCTGCATGCAAATAAAAGCAAAGGCAAGGGCATCGTGTTTTGCTTTAGGCAGATGTAGCTCATCTGGTGCCAGGCCAAGAGGTGCACATAGAGGATTGGGCTCAGTATGACAGCTGACTTCTAAAAACAGAGCTCCGAAACTCTCAGCTAAGCTGGGGCAACACCAGTGCATGTGAACGACTGGGCACATGCGCACAGCCTAGCTAGTTTGGCTTTGGGGATATGGATATGGATATGGATATGACGGATGACTTTGAACTGCACAAGTGCATTGTGGGTGCACACGGATGATGCAAACTGTATCTGTCTGAGGATTTTATCCCAGGTTGGGTCTAGGTCTCCATGCTGCAGTCATACATGGCCAGTCCATTTTGGATATTAAGTAATAAAAATCAGATGTTGCCCATTTCAGTTCATGGGTTAGTAGAGATGAACATGTCTATGGGGTTACTAGGAGGTAATTGGGGTGTGTGGCATTGCACATAAATGTCTGACTTGGAGGAATCTGGGAAGAAATTAGACCTAGGGATGCTTCTAGTTCAGAGAAGGAATCAAAGTAATAATAATCATAATAATTTAAATCATTTCAGGCCCTTTCTACGCCAGATCTGGAATGTGTTATCATGGGTCGATGGAGAAAAAAAGGTGATTGGCTACAATTGGGCTGATGAGAGAAATGGCTTGGAGTCCGAATTGCTTCCTGAATCGAACCCACACCTTCAAGGGAATGAGGAACTACAGGATTGCTACGTGGCGTGTTTGACAAGAGTGGGCGCGCTGCCCTTGGGCAGGAAGGGATATTGGGTGGAAATGTTTCCAGTACATTAAACAATGGATATTCACTGGCCAGTAGTAATAACGAAGGTTTGGTAGTGCCACGCCTCCCATAAATGTGGGCTTCTGGAGAAAAACCTTACATAGGTGTGGGTATTTGCTATTCCAAATAAATGATGAAATTAAGAGTGAAGGAATTAAAAAAAAACAATTTGGGGATAAAGATAGGGATACATTGAAAGAGAAATCTTGGGAGACAGTTTTTGACAGTGGGAGTTCAAATCAGGCAGCAAAGAAGAATCTCTGGAAAAAACTGAACATCATCACTGTTCGGGCAGGGGTGTAAAAAGTAGAAGTAGAAAGTAGAAGTACTGACCATGTTTTTCCTCCACCCATCCCATATACCAGGTGATTCTAATTAGCACAACTCTTCATCTTGTAAGAGCCAGGTTGGAGCAAATACATGGTTAGGATTTCTACTTTCTAAAGCTTTACTTTCTACTTTTTACCACCCCTGCGTTCGGGCATATTAGCTAGAATTATGGATGTGTTGTGGCCATTTTAATCTGATATTAAAATGGGTCAAATTGGTCCAATTGAGTATTCCGGTGAATGAGAATAGCTACTCTCATTGCCTTTGCCTTAAAATTAGAGTCGAAAAACTGTCCCGACCAGCCTCAATTTACATAAGTGGTCAGAGTCTTGTAAATGAGTTTCCTGGATAATTTAACCCCTCGGCAATTCCAATTGCCAAAATTAAAATTGCTTGCCATATGGATGGCTTTGCTCTGTAAAGGTAGGGATGTAACATTTATCCAGAAAAAGAGAACAAAAAAAAAGAAGAAAAACAAGGTCAGCTAAATTGCACTCCTTCACAACTTGGTACATTGCAACATTCAATTTTCTGATAAACTCAAATCCCCCCTGAATCAGAATTTATATTCCTGCTTTAACTGACAGAGTAAATGTATCAATTGACAGTCTGATCAACGTACTTGGCTCAAAAAAAGGTAGGCGGAAATAGTTTTCATGTAAAAACTAATTAGTTTCAATTCACTGCGTTTTGAGCAAGTGGAAAAATATAACAGTTTTGCAGTGAAGCAGCACTCGGTAGACCTGATGATACCAAACTTGTCATCCTTGGCTACGATTGTGCAGAGTATTCAATTGGACAGGAGGAGGCAATGTAGGCCACAACAAGTAACGTTAGCGTTAGCATAAAAACAGCACCATCAGAATGATTGCCTGGCTTAGTGAAAGCAGTCCAGTACATGAAGCTGGCACCTTGTTATGTCCAGTGGTGTGGGGATACCCTCGCAGGCAAAGACAGACACACACGTAGTAGTGTTTGGTGTACAAAGCCCTTTTCAGGGTGGTTTATTACGATCTGAGGTTAAGGGAACCTGGGCGGCTGTGCTGGGGGTGTCCAGCTGATTGGCTTCCTGGGCGTTCTCCTTGGTAACGCCAACTGGGCCCATGGGACCCAAGATCCTCTGGGGCTCCTTTCCCCATCCTATGGGATCTGGATAGTGGCATAGAGGTCCTGGAAACCCAAGCAGTCTTGCCCGACAATTAGGGTGACCGGTAGGCTTTTCACTACTCGCTCTTCCTCGGCTTGCTGATGTTGCAGCAGGTCGTCCGTGATCTGGGCTACACTGGTTTCCACAGCGGGTGGCGCATCAGATCATCCATATCTACGCAGAAGAGGCAGAGGCAGAGGAGAGGAGACTGGTGGACAGTAGAACTCCAGCACACTGAGGACTTGGGTCCCTACCACAGTGATGCAATACACTGCCCTTGGCCCAAAAACTGTACTTTGAATCCTTTCCAGTTTAGAGCCTAAAATCTCAAAGGATGATTTCAAGTGGGCTGCTAGTGCTGCCCTATGTTGTTCAAGCAGCATGGTGATGTCTGCCACTGTCATGCAAACAGAAGGTGTTTGTGCAGCTCCTTCATTTTTTGGCTTGTTTTCCTGACTTGGATGACATTTTCACAAAAGCTGATGAATCAACGAGACCCTTACTGTCCAGATTGTGCACTTTGCTGGTAAAAGTAGTTTTTTTGTGCTGAGTCGTAAGCAAATTAGTGGGAGTGAGAAAATGTCCATGTTTACTCCGTCCTCACGACAAATGGAAGCCCTCCAGCAGATCACACTCTTATAAAATTTGTAATTGGAATCGGCCCCATAAAAACTGAGCGTTGCATCTCAGAAGCACTCAGAAAAAGGGTTGTTTGGTTCGGGTAGTCGAATTTTTTCATGTCTGGGACCCCCAAATAGCCACACATTAGACCACGGATCCCCATAAGATGTAGCTCCAGGGACCCATATGGGATGATTTTAGTTGTTTTTTGGTTTAGTATTGAACTGTAGAACTGTCTAAACTGTGCATGGGGAGATAACAGTTGTGAGAGTGAAACCTATTATTACAATACTCATTATTGTACATTCTCTGATTGGAAACTTTCTGGTGAATTAAATTATAGTGAAATGATAATATAATAATCATAGAAATAATAAAGTAAATTGCTTCTCATTTTGGTGGGGACCCCCATGGAAGCCATTCAAGGACTCCTGGGGGGTCCCTGGACCCCACTTTGAGAACCATACCTACGTAGATGATTTAGTCAGTGGTTCCGTCTGGTCTCAATGCATGCCTGCACTGAGGGTTCAGTTGTGAACGTGAGGTTGTGCATGCATGCGTGTATGTGTATGTGTGTGTGAGAGTGTGTGCAATGGTAATGCAGTGTATGAGGCAGCGTTCATAGCTGACTAGTCATGTAGGCCAGCTCCAGTGCAGGGGGCTTGAGGAGAGGAGGGAGCATGGCTGACCTTGTATTCTTCCTCCACACCAGGCCACTGTACTAACCGGGTCTAACTCGGTCAGTTTCATAGCTCAAACTGCCCGATCTGTCTGGACACGCCTCAAAACATTTCATTTGACTTTGGTCTTGTGTGTGTGTGTGTGTGTGTGTGTGTGTGTGTGTGTGGGTGGGTGGGTGTGTGTGTACCTCTGTTTCTTCTCCATCACAGATTTGGACGACTCCTCGACATTCGTGACTGGCATCGTTCTCTATAGAAACCTTGGCAGCATTCTGACTCTACAGAGGTAAGACCATTGGCTCTTTTGGAGGGGGGGGGGGGGGGGGGGGGGGTGCTCCACGTATGTCTTTGATCTCCACGTGTAAAGGGATTCCTTACGGGGAGCTGAGCAGCTTTCACATTGATTAACACACATTTTCATACAGCAGTGCTAATTTGGGTAGCATGTGTGGCTTTGTGCCATTATGTGTGCATACAGGCGTGCATGTGGGCATCTTTGAGTAACAGTCTGTTGCTTCGGTTCCAGCGGTAAGGAGCTCTCCATTATGGTACATAATGAACTGGTAACATATGTAAGGCAGCAGGAAAATGAAGCAGACTCCCACTCCGGTCCTCCCATGTGTTTTTGTGTCCCCCCCCCCACCCCCCAGCCTTCTGGTGCATTCCGCAGGAGTGGATTATGGGTGTTCTCCATAGCTCGGATCCTCTTCATTTCTTTCCGTTTCCACCCTGCTCTCCACTCCTTTTCTACATTGATTTCTGCCTCAAGGAAGCGGGATGAGTTTGAGACGAGGGATTAGGTGACACGAATGTTTAAGTTGACTGATTATGCTTTTGAATTCGCGAGAGAGAGGGAGAGACTGTGCATACAGGATACAATGTGGATGCGAGGAACCAGAAACCAGAGTATGGGCCGTGGAACATGTTTGGCCGACTGGAAGCTTTTGGTGGTACTTCCTGCTGCAATTCATTTTTTGCCTGATCGGCTCATTCCCTATGATTGATAGTACCTATCAAAAGCAGAAATTGTAATGCATACTAAGCAGGTGGGTAGAACGTTAACCTAGAAAACACCAAAAAATGTTTGTACCAAACTTATTGAAAAAGAATGTGGCCTCAGATGCTGGAACATCTTTTGAGGCTTTAGGAGTGTATGTTTGGTCCTAACCAGACCTTCTTTTTTTTTTACCAAAGACACTGGGAAGCTACAACTCAGTAATCAAGAGGTTGGTTTTGTTCTGTTTGGAACTGCGCATTTCTTTTTAATTGCGCAATAACGATGCGCCCACCAATGAGCAGAGACGACGAGACACAAACTGCCACTGTAAAGAAGCTCCGATGAATCAATCTAGCTTATTTCTGGGACACGCTGCCTCTTACTCCTATTTGGGGTGGATCTCCTACGGATGTTTGCCTTCAAAAGATGTAAAAGCCAAACAGACCTAAACCTTAGCTATAGCAATAGCTTTGAAAGGAATCCAATTGGACAATCAAACCGTTGCATCGCAAGGTTTACGCATTCCTGAACCTTCCAGAGAAACGGTTACCGAACCTTTTGTCTCTTACTCTGCAGAAACAGCACAGTGCTCAACTCCAAGGTTGTGTCGGTGACCATCAAGCCCACACCGGCTTCCCTCTCTGCTCCCGTCGAAGTGGAGTTCTCTCACCTGTACAACGTGAGTGGCTCTTCACCTCTTCGATTAACTTAAATTGCAGAACTTTACGAAAGTCATCTTTTGTCGTCTTTTCTTTAATAGTTCCTACTGATCATACGGTTTTCTCTATACCCCCCCCCCCCCCCATCAGGGCACCACCAATCAGACCTGTATATCGTGGGACGAGAGTGACAGGTAAGGACCCGCTGTATTCTTGATTCAGTCATCTAACCATCCATCCACCAGCTCTAGAATTGGGTTTGACTGATATGGGTTTTTAAAGGCCGAGATTATGTTTGGCTTGAAGCTGCCAATAGCTGTTATTTAATATCATTAAATGAGCATTTTCGTGCCAAATAATTCCAAGTGTTTGGTGTTTTCCTTAGAGTTTTGTTATGGAAATGGAATGCCTCTGAAAGAAGCATTTATACCATGGGACACTAAAACTCTCTACTGAAACCCAGAGTAGCAAGAATGAATAATACAATGAAACATTCAAGCATACTTCTGTGGAATCAGTTCAGGTTAAGGGCTTCCTATAGGCAGCAAGTATTGATCATGTCCGATTTTAATGAAAGGCTAATAACGACCACATATATATTGGCAAACCCATATATCAGTCCAACCCTACTGTAGAACACCTAACAGCGCAGGTTCTGCACACGGACTATTGAAGACTGCATGTTCCCGCCACTGTTTTCTTGAATCTCGACAAAGTGAGCATGACGCTCCCCAAGCGAAAGGTGCTGAGTGTGTCGGACAGCTCAGCAGCTCCTGTCTGGGACGCCGCTAACCTCCACGCTAACACCGCTACGACACTGATGCAGCATGTGGAAAATTAAAAGTGTCGCTCACAGCTTTCCTCCTCCTTTCCGGCCCACGCAGACACACCGATGTGCACGGTAGAGAGCAGTTTAGAGTCCGCTGAGAGAGAGAGAGAGAGAGAGAGAGAGAGAGGGCGAGAGAGGCGAGCTTGGCAGGGTGGAAAAAGAGTAAGAGAGACATATTGAACAGTTTCAATTTTACTGCTCGCGTGGACCCAATTCAAAGTGCTACTCATTTGCTCCTTGCTCTTAAGTGGCCTATTTATTTTAAAACAAGAAAATAGAGTGTGTGCATGTTTGAGTGTGAGTGTGTGGCACAAGAGAGAGAGAGAGAGAGAGAATGAGAGAGAGAGAGAGAGAGAGAGAGAGAGAGAGAGAGAGCGAGCGAGCATCTTGCGCCCACAGCCTTATTGCAATGCAGGTTTGGACATTTGCATTTAGATGGGTACGTACACTTGTGTTACAGAATGTTCCTCGCTTCAGTCTAGGGATTAAAAGAAGTTTGGCTCGGCAAATACAGACCTAGTGGAAGAGCGAGTGGGAGAGAGAGAGAGAGGTCGATTGGGGGGGAAAAAAGGAAAACAGCAAAAATTTTGCCATTGAATAGATGTGGATACGATGGACCAACATAGCGCCAAAATAAAAATAAAAGTAGAGACAATGTCACCTGCATTGTTTTGTTTTGTGAAATCTTTCTGGCATTAGTTCAAAACAGTTTAATAAGTTGTTTGTGACGGATCCCACAGGAAAAATCTTTCTTTTTTTCATCTGAGAAATTTTGTCTCATTTTGTGATCACCTGCCTCTGAAATGTTTCTCGTAAAACCCCCTTAGGAGCAACGAGGAGACAACAGAGAGAGAAAGTATTGAGACTTGGCTTCAACAGTATTGAGTTTTCTTTGAGATCTTTCTCTATCTCATGGTCTCATATTCAGGAGATTTGGAGATCTGTTGTTGTGATCAGAGTGAGATCAACATGAGCTGTTATGTGGTTGTTTCTCCTGAGTTGAATTTGAGAAATAAGAGAAAATGCCTTTAGCCTCATCTTAGTCTTAAAAAGAGCTCATTTGTGTCTAGGTATAAAAATTTGATCTCTTCTTAGATTTTGCTTTCCTGTGGGATGACACCAGGGACCACGGCACAATTGGACACATGAACCAACATAACTTAGCTACTAGGCCACCAAAATAAGCAAGTCAATCAGCTGGTATTCAGTCTTTTTCTACTTCATCAAACACAGAAACGTCTCCGCCGTGCATGAGTGCGTCACCTGCTGTGGTCTCCGTCTCACTGCAAGAGAGAGCGCACCTGAGAAGCAGCCCTCAAATAGGCCAGGCTGCCAATCAGCCTGATGACTTAGATCTGCGCCTGCTGGCTTGGCAGAGCCACCGCTGGCTCTCTGCCTGCAGCCGGTGCTTCAACCACAACCCTGCTGCCACACTGTTTTAATATGAATTTTTATCATGACATGGTATAATACTCTCAAAATCACTTTAAGTATGAGGAATTTGTCTTTGTAGCGCAGAGCCGTATCATGAAGAAACAAGGCAACAATCTAACAGGACATATAGGACTTCACATGTAGTACAAGGGTCAGTAGAGGTACATTAGACAGTGGAAAATACAAACCAATAGACATAAATGACAATACACATGTAGATTAAGCTGTATAGTAGGTGATAGTGTGCAATAGTCAGAATGATAGAGCAGCAGGTTATATTAGGCAGGCGGTGCATAGGAAACTGCGAGACTGTATTAAGTGAATATTGCACTCTTGGTGAAGGGTAAGAGACTGTTAGACTATAATAGAGTGAATAATGCACTATTATACAATAAATAAACATGGGGTAAGAGACCATTAAGTGACTATTCCACAGAGTAATGATGTATTAGTGCCAGTCATAAGCAGTCAGGCCAGACTCTTGGTTGAGGTGGTAGTAGGTTCTTAGTGGTGCATTGGCGGGGTAGTTGTCCAAGTCAGGGGCTAGGGGCATTTTTGGATGGATTCAATTGAAGGATTACATGGTTCTCTATGGGTTGGGGAATTCTCTGACCTCTTGGAATTAAAAAAATGACCCTTTCAAAACCTGTTAGATGAACTAAAAATGCATTGCCATCAAGCTAAAAACAAGGTTTGTTTTGCTTAGTCTGTGAAAAGTCGACATTTTGGAGATGCAAGGGTTTTCACCCGACAGCGACAATGGGAGAGAGACGATGACAGAAATACAGAAAAAAAAAAAAAAAAGTAATCTTCTTGTGGTGTGGGTGGGGGCTACAGGGTGGGGGAGACATGTACCAAGCAAAATTAAAATCCATCTTGGACAGCAAGATTAATGATTAATGATTAATGAGTTAATATTTGGGGGAGAAATTGGAATCTGAGGAGGCGTCCTTGTCACGTTGATAAGAGCTGCGAAGCAGCCTGGGCCTTCACTGGCACCACGCTTCAATCTGGGGAGATCAATAACAAGCAACAACACCAGCTTCTTTCTCTCTTTCTCCTCACTTAGTCTGACATTATCATTTTGATTTGTTCATCTCTTACCTGTGATGTAACATAAATACTTCAGCTTTGTGATTTTTTCATCAACCTGCTGTTGCCCTGAAGAGTGACAATCCAATCTTAAAGAGCAACCGGCAATTCCAGCACTCTTAAAGGAAAACACCAAGCTTTTGGTAGATTGTCCGGTTGATCAGCTTAGCCGTTCAATTAAGTGAACATAGACACCAAATCATTCATTGTTCCCCAGTAGATTGTTGGTGCCAGTGCTCCATGCTAACACTTTAGCATACACTATGTTGAGTGATAGTAGGCTCCACGCTAACACTTTAGCATACACTATGTTGGGTGATAGTAGGCTCCACGCTAACCCTTTAGAATACACTAAGTTGGGTGATAGTAGGCTCCACGCTAACACTTTAGCATACACTATGTTGGGTGATAGTAGGCTCCACGCTAACCCTTTAGAATACACTATGTTGGGTGATAGTAGGTTCCACGCTAACCCTTTAGAATACACTATGTTGGGTGATAGTAGGTTCCACGCTAACCCTTTAGAATACACTATGTTGGGTGATAGTAGGCTCCACGCTAACACTTTAGCATACACTATGTTGGGTGATAGTAGGCTCCACGCTAACCCTTTAGAATACACTATGTTGGGTGATAGTAGGCTCCATGCTAACACTTTAGCATACACTATGTTGAATGACAATAGGCCACTAGCATTATCTCAAATATGTAGCAGCTCTAAAGCTAAACCATAAGTAATTTTGAATTTTAAATAATATGCAGCTAAGCAGGGACGACTTTGTGGTGTTGTGTACTTTCCTGTTTCTGTAGAAAGTGAAGGTCTTGGGTAATAAATTGTGTACAACTAAAAAGCACTGCACAATAAACTCGGCTACATTAGCTATATTGAGTTTCATTTTTAAAATTGAATAATCGACAGTTTGTATCTATAATAAAAAACAACATTTTTTCATTACTAAAAGGTCAGGCTTATTACTTTTGAGATAATGCTAATGGACTACTATAATTCAACATAGTGTGTGCTAAAGTGCTAGCATCGAGCGCCAGAGCCAAAGATCTACTGGGGACACATGGATGATTTTGGTCCAATTTCCAATTTTCCAATCCCTTCATCTAATCTAACCTAAAACAAAATTCACGGTGTGTGGCAACAACTGTCCAATTGTGACATTTATCTACTGTAACTGACAGCGGACATTGTCTCCCATCTATGGAACATCTTTTTTTGCTCCTGGAGCCAAGCCAACCAATTAAAAATGTGACACAGAAATGGCTGGGCATTCAAGGGAAAATAAACCCATTTTCGTAGGACACTGTTGATGTTGTTATTCCATTGATCGTGGACAGGTTGGACTGGTTTTATACACATCAGCAAGGTTTCAAGAGTCTTTTCTACAACAGAGGACATCAACTTTGCAGACTTTGCAGATGTCTTTGGGGTGATATTGGTATGTTTTTTGTGGCGCAGCACTCTTAACACTACTATGAATTCAGGCTTATCTTCATGTAAAACAGTTTTAGTTGAACATATTAAGTCTCTTACCAGGAGTTTTATCCATAAGAGCCCAGATTTCCATTGCTTCTATGCTGGCAGACTGGTTTTCATCCATGTGGTCTATTCCTGGCATCAGGATATTCTGCCATGCAGGGCTGCTGGACCGCCACCTAAATTATCCACTTAGACGATGGGGTAAGACTGTCCGCAGGCCTCTATGGTTGGGAGAGAGGCCTAATCACGTCATCCATCGAGAGAGTTGTAATATATTGGATTTCTGTTAGAGGTGATGAGCCTCATCCCGGGGCTAAAACACTGGTCTATGGTCTGGTCTGGTCTGGTCTGGTATGGACTGGTCTGGTCTACCAACAGTGTCCTACTGTGGGGAGTTTGCGTTTTGCCTGAGGTCATGGTAGGGTTAGGCCAATTGGAGGTGGGAAGATCAAGTTAAACCCCTTTAACTCTCACTGAGCTGGTGGTGAACTTTGTCGAGGTGGAAGCTGTCGATGACTCCGTCTACATTTCCGTTCTGGGCCGTTGGAAGTGAACCAGTTCCAGCAGTATGCCCAGTTGGTTCCACAAGGAATTGTCTTCTGAACACATTCTATAAACTAAATTATATGCATAACTTCATTAACAAAGGTGATGGTGTACTTGGTTTGCTCAGGCTTTTTTTCACCAATGCCCCCCATGCCATTAATATTTAATATATTTGCTGTTGCATGCTGTACTTATGAGATTAAACTGAAAAGCCCATAGGCCTGCTGCTGATCGGCAAATATATTTAAGACATACCAATCATTATAAAACTATGATAAATTCGGAGGAGAGGATATCTTGAATTATGTGATGGACACACATAATCATAACTTGCTAGCAGCTGACTCTGGGTCAGCGTGGCTAAACTGAACCCATGAGGGAAGGTGATGATGTTGTTGTCTCAGGCTGGGTCCCTCTTTTACTAGCAACATGATGAGTTTAAGAAGCCTCTACGTAAAAAAAAAAGGCGCTATCTAAATGATGTGATGACACAATCAGTGCAGCTCGGTACCATAAATCCTTGCACCATAGGCAGCAACACACCCCTCTGAATCCAGTTGGATACTTTGTTTATCCAGAGTGATGCTTTATCCTTTATTTGGTTGGTCTGTGTAAGGATTAAATTCAACCTATGGATTCCTCTGAGCTTCTTTCAAATATTGCAGGATGACTGACATTCCAAGTACTTGATATTGTCAGCGCCTGACGAATTAATCTGGATTCCATGGCTCGGGTACAAGTGTGATTCACAAACAGAGCGCTGCTCAATCAAGTCATGTCCACGCACTTGGGAGAATTTAAGTCCTCGGCCTACCTACCGCTGTCTGCGGTTAATTCGTAGCGCTTGCTTGTCTTTTCATCCTTTTGGATTATTTGCTCGAGCAGAGTCATAAAAGGCCAACTGCATCCCAGGAACCCGGTTTTTGCAGTCTTAATTTCCAGGGGTGTCAATTTACTAAATCCTAAACTGTGGCAGTCCCTTGCATTCAGTGGGAGTTGTCACCAAAACTTCAAAAGCAGCTTATGTGGACAAGTGGAGCAACGAATAACCACTGATATATTATTATTTGGTCAATGTGATAAATTATTAGACATAGGTCACCAAACTATCAACTTAGACGGATTTTTTGTTTTTTTTTAAATTATTATTTGACCAAATATATTTCTAGCAATATGGGCTCAGAGTGCCACACCTTGCCAATCCCAATTTCCACCAATCCTAGTTGCCAAATGGTCCAGCAGTGTAAACTACTTTCACTTTAAGAAATCCATTCATTCATAGAGAAATGCGCAAATATTATTATTATTATAGATATTATAAGTAATAGTATTCTTATTATTATTGTTACTCACATTATTATTATCATCGTTAATATTATTATTATCATTATTATTCTTGTTGTCGTTATTATTACTATTGCTATTATTATTATTATTATTGTTGCTAGTTTGGTGTGTTTTAGGGCTGGTGTTTCTATTTCCACTCTATTGCAATAATAATGTGTCCAGACAGAGACCCGCAGCACGCCGCCACAGAGCCAGTTCATCATCATGTTCACTGCGTCTTCTGCGCTTACGCCTGCCATCGGCGGAGATGTAAAGTGGATTAGGGTTAAATAGCCGCTGTAACGTGGATTTGATTTGAATCGCTTTTTCTTTCTTCGTCTTTTTTTTAAATTTTTTTACCGGAGTGTTTTTATTCAACGCATCGCTTGTGTGTGTGTGTGTGTGTGTGTGTGTGTGCGCGCGCGTGTGTTTTTTTTTCTTCTCCCGTGCAGCTCCTCTCTGCTGGGATCCTGGTCTGCCAGAGGCTGCAGAGCCGTGCTAGTCGACTCATTCAGAACCAAATGCGTGTGTGACAGACTGTCCACCTTCGCCATTTTAGCACGGCTAAACCCCGACATGGTAAGTCCCGACCACCTCCCTTTGACTTAGTTGACGTTTTAAGGTGTCCGAGACGGTGTGTTTTGCGGGGATTGTGTGAATGCATCTGGCGGCGGGTTTCTTTCTTTCTTTTTTTTTTTTTTCCTGTGTGTGCAAAGGGCGTCATTGTCATTACATATCAACAGATCCTCCTCCTCCCCCCCCCTTTCTGTCTCTCCCCCTCTCTCTCTCTCCCTCTCCCTCGTACCTCGACATGCCATGCAGCAAGGGTTATTAAAGGCTTGCCAAATAAAGGATGTTGGGGGCATCTTTTTAAGAAAATAGATTGATGTTGTATCTGTGCACATAGGAAAGGCTATTTAAACCTGTTCAGCTCCAAATGCACAGACTGTCAGATGCATTCATGTGCATATATTGCATGGCAAATGGGACGCTGTAGTTGGAAGATTTGCGATGATGTTACAGCTGCTGATCATACCTGCATGCATGTTCTTTCGTTGTGAATGCGAAGAAACTGATGTGCACGTTTGCATATTTTACCATATTTGACGATCAAACGGTGTCTCCATGGTTACCGGGAGGCCCTGTGGAGAAGGTGCTGCACGGCAATCAAAATGATCTGGGAAGACACATTTTAATAACAGTTGGAGCCGCATGACACAATCCCCTTATAACGCGAGGCACCGGCTGCGGCTGGACACGGGCGAGGAGGGCGGACCGTGATAATGGAAATGTCGTTTTAAAAAAAATCACCGCAGAAGCCCGGTGACTCAGTTGTGTCCCAGTTTCTTTGGGGAAAGGGCAGTGTCTTTGTGGGGAATTTTCATTCAGTGCGATTAGTTATTATTAGACTGGAAATTGCCTTGGAAGCAGTTTGTTCACTAGTTGCCCTGGTAACAGCATGGGTACCAGAGGCTCTCTTAAAGATATAGGAGACTCGATGCTGTTTATCCCGCCTGCATGGCCTAAATGGGAGGCAGGACTATGGATTACATGGTCGAAGCGCCTTGAATCGAGCATGTGGCCTGTTTCTAGATGTTCATATCGCCCCAAAAAAATGGAAAACCAAGGAATCCAAAGGTGCTGAAGGTGGTTTGGCGGCTTCGGAAATAAATAAACATGGCAGCCGACATGCTGCGAATCTGCAGCTGTGCGTTCTATATGTGCTTTTTGCTCTCTCCAGTGCTACGTTATCCAATTAACAGGGCCTTAGCTGAGGGTGAGTGGGAGGTATAGGGATGCACCTTTGCAAGCTGCAAGATGTGGACACATTGAGCAGCTTTGCTGTTGCACAGTCGAACTGCATTCGACAAAATGATGCAGTTTAATGTGGCCTTGAGGCAAATGTACACGCCTTGTAGTGCAGCACTTAAGCCCGTTGTGAATGTTTACAGTCTTCTTGTAAATTTGGGATGTAGGTGATCCGACAAACAGCACCTTGTTTCAGCAAAATCTCAACTACTACTACCAGACACTGCAATGCATTTTGGTGGAAGAAGATTGCGGGGGAATAACAGGGAACCGATTCTAAAAGCTTTATCGAAATAAGTGCTGCCTGGTGCACTGATTACATGGCGAGCAGAAGAGTGGCTCCCAACGGTTTGCCATGTTAAAGTCATGTTCTATGCGGTGTGTACATTTGCCAATAACCAAGGAAGCATGAAACTGCCCAGATTTCTTAATGGACTTTGCCCAGACATTCTCTCCACGCAAGAGAGAACGGCACATATCATGGCTAGCATGGATTCGAAGCAAATGTGTGTGTATGCGGGCTGAGTGCAGCAGCAGCAGCAGCAGCATCATGTGCTAGTAGCAGCTAGCCACTCTCTGCACCATGTGACTGGCTGCTGCCTCTCCCTGGACCTCAGCCTGCTGTATCCCCCCCCCCCCTCCCCCCCTAGCCTGCCTCTACCTGGGCAGATGAAAGGCTGTGCCGTCCCCGTCTGGAGGCTTTGCGCGCCCCAAGGGAAGCGAAATGGTGGCATTTTGACTCCTTCTGCCAAAGAAAAGGGAAAAGGCGACTCCTCTCCCTTCTCATCCCACTCTCCCTTCCCCCACTTTATACCGATGGTGGGTTTTTTTAGACATCCATGGTTACCATGCTAATTTTTCCTACTGCATCACATAGTACCTCCTAAATGGCCCAGCCCCTCCGTCTGTCTGCAACTAACCTCCTACAGCCCCAGCATGATAAACACCCCCAACCTCTTTTTTTTCCTCTCTCTCTCTCTCTGTCTTCCTCTCGCTCCTCTTCATCCCTCTATCATCCACCCCTCAGTCATCTCGTCGCATCATTTGTCACGCTCGGGCGCCGCGTTACATTTTAGGTCTCCTCGCTCCCTCCGCTCTCTCCATCAGTTCCTCTCTCGCTGCCACCTCTCCTGTCCGTTTGGCTGTGCCACACTCGGTCCCAACTTTGCTGCAGGCTTTTTTAGAAGGAAAAAATGCACTGCAGTGAAGAGCAAAAAAAAAAAGGCCCCAAAAACCTGAACCCAGTGCGCTGCCATCTCTGGGCTTGTTTTGTGGGGAAGGGGGGAGGGGGAAGATGAATGAGCGTGGTTGTGCTTGTATTTATTATTATTATTTTGGATGGTGTTAGCCCGTGTAAACCCTATTCTTCTATTTGAATGTGTGCTGTCAGCGGCCACTGTATGCAGTAACGACAAATCTCTCACAAATTAGCCCACATTCTGAGGGTGAGAAATAAATCAGCGAGACTTGAGGCCTGTATGGCTTCAGGCCACGGCCCTGTGTGCTGCCGTACACAGTGAGAGTGTCGGGTGGGGGGCTTGCTCACGAAGCGAGTTCAACATAGTCAGGGTATCTCGACCCTGATAACGGTGATCCCGACTATCCCGGCTCACGAAGACGGTTTACGAACTTGTTCCGTCAACCCACAATTTTCCAATCCGGCTACGTTCAAATAAATGTTTCTTTTTTGAACAAATAGCCAATCACACGCAACACGGACAGATCCAGAGCAGCATAATATTTAAGAAACGATGGAACTCGGGGAAACGCAAGGTAATCCTAGGTAGTATCGATGCAAATTGAGTAGCACTTGGAGTGGAACATATGAAGTAGTCTGTGCTCATATCAGTTTGGAAAAAAATTGGTATCAGTGCAGTTTGTTTAAGCAGCCCTGTTTGTGCACTGTTAATATTTGCACGTAGTGTAGATTTCCAGTTCAAACATAGAAGAAGAAATTACACACCCTGCTGTCTCGATGGTCGCCGGGGCGTCTCCGTCTCTGCTGTTGTCGAGTAATGTGACTTTATTTTGGAATCTCGCTCGTCCGCCATTGGCCGAGAGACAAGTTTGTCAGTCTCAGCAGATGCCTTTCCGTTCCACTGCATTCGTAATCTTTTTCTCTTTTTTTTTTCTCCCCCCCCCCCCTTTTTCTTTGCTTTTAGGGGAGGAAACTCGCTGCAGTGCAGATTAATCAGGGGAATTTAATTAACTTAGCCCCGGCACACGCATCAAACCTGGAGACAAGACAGGCTATAAACTCGGGCCAATTATCTCCTGCTTGAGGGCGGGGTAAAAGGAAGTCCCTCACATCCCGGTCCCCCCCTCATGTCCACCCCACCCCGCCCCCGAAACCCGGCATGTTTCGTCGTACCGTCCCCTCGCCTCGCCTCGCCTCGCCTCGCCTCGCCTCACCAGGCCACAACACCAGGATTAGACCGATATATGGGGCCAATACTGGGCTTCAATTAAATAAATCAGATCTGGTCCAGTCAGTGTCGTCCACCTCTGAAATGATGGATATGATTGCAGTTTGATCAATTACATATTTATTGTAGTATTCATCAATACTACACTGGTTGACTACGGGAAACCCTTAACCTGCATTGATTGTGATGTGATATTAATTTATCCTGGGTTTCAATGGAGAGTGTCCCATGATCTAAATGCTGTTTCAGAGGCTTTTCTACAAGAATACACAAGGGAAACACCAAATACTGAAACACATTAAAATTGTCAAATATATATTGATAAGATATGGAAATATCAATCCAGAAATATCAGTATCAACCTTTAGAAATCCATATTGGTCAAACTTTAAATAGCACTTAAGATAAAAGAAAGAAACTTGGAATTTGGAATCTGATCAATCTGATCAGGTTAATGCCTAAACAGCATTTAGATGGCACATTAAAACTCCATTGAGAGACATCTTTAATTCTTTTAGGTCGGTTAGAGGATCCTTTGGTGACACTGACTCGCCAATATCAGATTTTTAGAGTCACGAGGAAACAGCGTTTCAGTCGCGTGTTGTTACGTGATTTGGCGCGTGTCTAGTCGAAACAGGATGTTGGGGGGAGGGACATAACGCAGGGAGGGACTGTTGGGGCCCGTTGGACCATAACAGCCGTGGGAAGTGACTCAGTGCTTTGTACATAATCCTGTTGTCCCAGTTTCTGTCTTAGGAAAAGGAAAACAGGGTTTTCCGGGGGTGAACAACCACGAATGCACCGCCGTATAATGTTGCCACTCGTGTCACTGTGAAAGTTTTGAAGCTGCAGTTTTTTTATGTGATAGTGAGAAGGGGGAGGGGGGGTGGGGTTGTTCAAAATCTATGAAGAAGAAACCACTAAAAATACAGTTTTTCAAGAAGTAAAAGTAATGGAATATTTATATAAATATAGATAGATAGCAAAATGTTTGTAAATGTTTTGGCATCTATTGTCACATAGGTGTTTGTTATGATGTGGAGAATCTCTTCTCATTTCATTGTGGCTTTAATAAAAGATGAATATTGCTAAACAGAAATATCACAGGGACACACGCACACATACACACACCCAATACCCATGCACCCTGCTGCAGCTGCTGCTGCCATGTTACAGCATCGCCATGGCAACCAACACAATGTCTGCGGTAGTGTGGAGACTGTTTAGTTGCCAGTTGTCAGGGTAGAAAAGGATTGTGTACGTAAAGCATATATCATGTGAATGTACGTGAAGTTTACTTAGTGCTCATTGTAAGTATGTGTGTGTGTTTTATTCTCTCTATATTGAATCACCTTGAAGTCACCTTGCTCTCCAGCCGAGGCCCAAACAGCAGCCAGGCTGCCAGCCTCTCTCCAGCCATAGATACCAGATACCTGTGTGTGTGCGCATGTGTGTGTGTGTGTGTGTCTGAGAGAGAGAATCCGCCCTCCATTCCATGCAATAGACTCTGCAGCACGAGGGCTCCGTTGAAAAAAACCCCAGCCTTGTTATTGCAGCGCACTTTTTCACCAACAGACTCTTTTTTTCACATTCATCTTTTCTGTTTCCTTCCCAGAATATGGATAAAACACAGCTCCCATCTGTGACACTGATCGTAGGCTGTGGAGTTTCCTCCCTCACGTTGCTGCTGCTCATTATTATCTACGTATCCGTCTGGAGGTAAGACAACGCGCCTCGCATGAGAAATGTGGCCATTAGGAGGCCGATTTTGCCGCATTTGGCCGTAGTGTATGTTCAGTAAAAGGACCACCAATCATTGCTTTTCATCTTATTGATCCACAGGTACATTCGCTCGGAGCGCTCAGTCATCCTCATTAACTTCTGCCTCTCCATCATCTCCTCCAATGCCCTTATTCTCATTGGACAGACACAGACACGGAATAAGGTAAGAACCAATCAGAAGCTCTGCCTCGTGGCCAACATCATAGCACAAACCTGAAGGCTATAACTTGAGTTAGACCGATGTATTGTTTTACTGATATTGTTCTTTATTTATTAAAAATCAGATCTTAATGATGGATATGATCCAGTTTGATTGATTACATATTTATTTTAGAATTGATCAATACTATACTAGTTGTCTATGGGAAAACCTGAATTGATTTTGATCAGACCCACGCAGCTATTCATGAATATGTTTTATTATTAATATTATCAATATTATTAAAATTATTAATATTATTATTACCAATGGAGAGTTTTAGTGTGGGACCAGAGGCTTTCCCACCCTGACAATAATGAAATTGTTTGGGAAACTCTGAATGCTGGCATCAACATGTGTCAAAATGAAAGGTGCCATGTGTATCATTTTAAACATCAATATATCATCCATATATCATGAGGTATCATGAATTGTGATACCTTGGTATAATTACCTTAAACAAATGAGACCATGGTGGTAGCCTCTATCTCACACAAGTGGTATTGTTAGTGTTTCTCAAAATTAAGACTACATTTCCCATAAACCCCTGTTGCTTCCTGCTCCCTGGTGTCTTCAGCTTGTTGGAAGTGATTTTTTTTCCCATCGGCCTTTCACTCCTTCCACCATCTAACATCACCATCAGGATCCCTGTAAATTTTAGCTATATAATATTGATGCTAAAATGCTGCATGTAGCACCTTTAAAGATATTGAATGTCAGCACAAAATCTACTGTTGGCAGTGACAGATATTTGGTACATTCAACAACCCACATTGGTCGAACCCAACTGACGTTTTTCTTCTGGTCTTTTTTATGAACTCATCTCTACTGTTTCACTCTCTTCTTCTGCCCTTCCCTGGGTGTTTCAGGTCTTATGCACCCTGGTCGCCGCATTCCTTCATTTCTTCTTCCTGTCGTCGTTCTGCTGGGTGCTGACCGAGGCGTGGCAGTCCTACATGGCCGTGACCGGCCGTCTCAGGAACCGCATCATACGCAAGCGTTTCCTGTGTCTCGGCTGGGGTGGGGGTTGTGTTTGTGTTTGTCCCGTCGCATTGCTCAACTTTTTCTTTGCTCTCTAGTACTCTCTATCCAATGCTAATATACTTTTTTTCTCACCCAGGTCTTCCTGCCCTGGTGGTGGCAGTATCAGTGGGATTCACCAAGGCAAAAGGATATGGAACACCAAGCTAGTAAGCATTCTCTGCACTACTTCCTGCGTTTTCCTTTAGATCTTTTATTGTATATGCATCTTCTCAAATTGCTATGTATTATTCAGGGAACTTATACATCTTTGGGCTTTTATGTTTGCAGCATAATTAACCTCTTTCTTCTCCCTCCCGGTTCTGTTATTCATTCCAATGCTTTTCTTCTCATCTATCTTTTACCATTCTCCTTCTCGTCATGCATACCCTCCTTTTCACCCCATTCTGTACCTCCTTTTTTTTTTTTTACAACCTTCCATCTTTTCCCCCCATTCCCTGCCTCTTTCCTCTATCCCCCCCGATTCTCCTAATCATATCTCTGTGCATCTATACATCCCTCCCTCCGTCCTCCTCTCTCTTAGCTGCTGGCTGTCTCTGGAAGGAGGTCTTCTCTATGCATTTGTTGGACCTGCTGCAGCTGTAGTCTTGGTACTTCCTCTTTCTGATCAGCCAGTTTTGCTTCTAAAGCCTCTGCGCTAAGCCAAAACTAAGACCAATCCAGTGTAGCTGTAGTGATCACGTTTCAACAAGAAGAGCATACATTTTGGCATGCATGCCTCCATGAATTCATAAACAGTCAGTTTTTTACTTTTGGAGGGATCTATAATAATAATAATAATAAACTTTATTTTTGTAGCACGTATCTAAAAGCAGAGTTTTCAAAGAAGAGTAAAATATACAAGGAGATAAAAAGTAGGAAAAACATTCAAAAGGTTACAAGAAAATGGACATAAAATAAGATAAAAAGTAAAACAGAAGAAAAAATCTAAAACAGTTACATAAATATAAGTCCATAGACAGTACCTACTGTTATAAGTGTGAACAGTTAAAATCACCATGTTGTGGATGTGAGATACATGAATATATCAATGTCAAATTAATAGTGCTACCTTGGTATAAATACCATAAACAAATGAGACCATGGTGGAGATGATTGGTAGCCTCTATCTCATGTCAGTGGTATTGTTAGCGCTAGTGGTTCTCCAAATTAATTCCCATAAACCCTGTTGCTTCCAGTCCCGCCTCTCCCTCCCTGGTGTCTTTAGCTTTCCTGAAAAGAATCAACATGTTGGAAGTGATTTTTCTATCTTCCTTTCACTCCTTCCACCATCTGCCGTTGGCAAAAACTTTTGACTTATCTCCGTTAGCGCTGAAAGAACGATCCAGCAGATTTCCCGCCAAATCTGACCCGGTGGCCACAATGTAAAATGCAGTGTAGAGGCCGGTAGAGGCTGCCAATCTTCTTAGCAACGATTTTGTTTTTTGACGGTAATGATGATAATGCCTCAAAACTATCGATTCATTGATTGTAAAAGGAAATGATTGACTGTTCTTGAATCTGTGTGGGGTATACAGTATGTGGCCAAAAGTATTCATCCAAAGTAAAATAACAATAAGATTTCTCAGCCCACTGTCCATATTAAATGATTAATCTATATGTTAGTAATCCAGCAATCCGCCCTCTTCGGTATTTTTCCTCTCTCTCACTTCATTGGATGCCTGATGTTTCTTTCATTGACTTCTGAAATAGTAGAGTCTAAACTTAGTGCAGTTTGTGTGTATGATCTGAGTGATTCATTTATGTGCATGCTACTGTCATAATTTTGTCATGATAGATATCTTCATCAGAGTGGTGCTGCATGTTCTGAATTTCTGAGTAAAAAAAAAATGTCTCTGCCCTGTTTAATCATGTGTCTCTTCTCTTTGGCAGGTTAACATGGTTATTGGGATTCTCGTTTTTAACAAACTGGTGTCCAAAGACGGCATTACTGATATGAAACTGAAGGAGAGGGCGGGGTATGCCTCATACCACACATCCATTTTACTTAGCGACCTATAACCAGCCTGATGGCTTAAGCTAGGGGGAGGGACTAGCGTGATGATTGGCGCTTTATCTGAAATTATCCTCGGCCACGGTACCATAGTTTGGGGAATTGGTTTAAGATGACATTTCATTTTTAATAAAAAAAAAAAAAGGAAGATAAGGAAGACAGAAAAAGAGTGGGACTGGCCAGGACTGAGAAATGTGACAGACTAAATAAAAAAAATATAAAACTAAGAGAAGATAAGAGAAACACGGGGAAAGAAAATGTATTTTCTCATATAGCCAAGACTATGATCAATGCCTTTGAGATGGTCGGGCGGTGGGACTAAACAGAGCAGGGTAGAGAGAACAATAGAGAGAAAAACATAAGGTGTGAAGAAGACTGTCTGGTTATTGGTCCTGTTCAGACTCAGCAAGATGATGACTCATCTCATTGCTTTCCTTAAGTTTCATATGTGTCGCACTTTCCTCCAGCTGCTCTTTGTTTGCAGGTGTAGCTATTGATGTAAACCTTTGTAAATCCATCATTGTCTTTCTCTCCTGTTTGGTTGTTTTTATTAAAGGGAAGCAGGGCTCGATTTCAGAAAACACTCATTTATTTATGCTGCACATTCAGTGCTATTACCTAAAGCGTCATTCTCAATTGACTGAATTACAATGCAGACATTGTGCAGAGTTGAGATAGGGTTAGACCGATATACTGGTGTGCCAATACATCGGGCTGCTATTGGCCTTTTATATGGGATAATATCAGATATCAGTCGGTCATCGTCCACCTCTGATATGATGGACATAAAAACCTGCAATGAAATGTAATTTCCTATTGCACATTTAATTATTTTTTATTTTTGTAAATTAATTCTTCATTTAAAGGCCTAGTTTATCCTACCATTGAATAGGTGGGATGGGTCACCCTGCCTTAAGTAGGGGAGACCGGGGCACTGTGGGACAGCTGCACTTTGGGACAGACTAAAAATACGTTTCCTTGAAATCTAAGCTAGGACCAAATCTTATCAGGTCTGTGAATGATTCACAGCATGTTTAACCAATGGAAACCTTCTATTTTTAGTCTGTCCCAAAGTACCCCAGTCTCCCCTACCTGCTTACCCTAACATAATTGTATTAGTTTTAGTGTCCCATGATGGTTTTTTCCCAGGTTCCCCTGACCAGAAGAAAAGAAAATTTGTAATATTTTGGCATGGAAAATCAGCACAGAATACAGTATCGGTACAGAATATTGTCTATCGGTGGCTTCAGACTAAAAATATCAGTATTGGTAATGGCCTTCAAAAGCCCATATCAGTCAAACCTTAATTTGAGATGTTACGTAACACATAGTGAATTGACAGCCACTTTCACACTTAGAAAACAACACGTGCGCCCTGCTCCCCTTTGCCCTCAGGCTGTTCTGTCTCCATTGGCATTGTTGGTGCATCCAAATGTTGTTATTATTTTCTCTCTCTCTGAACAATATGTTTGCTTTCTTCAATGATCTCTCTGTTCAAACTGTACCTGTTTTTGCTGTCTGAAACGTCATGTTTGAGTTTGCACAGAATCCCCCCCCCTCTCTCTCACTCAGGGCTCTTCAATCAGGAACACATCAGTCTCAGAAGCCCCCTCCCATGCCATCAGTGATTGGGTAAAAAAAAATATCTGCCCATCCTGACCTCTTATTAACGTATGGCTATCAGCCCTGCACATCACCAAAGCTGCTCAATCTACTCCTCTAGCACCTCTGATTGGCTTACTATTACTTCCTCGCTATTTACCTTGCTATTTACCTTGCAATTTAACTCATGTTAGCACGATACAAACAGCTTCCCTCAGGTGTCGTCAATTTCTGGCATGCTTTTAGAGAAGATCTAATTGTTCAATGACTGTTTCCATAACAACACACAGTAGTAGCAGTGCAGTACTATTTAATTGTGCGTGAGTGTGTGTGAATGCGAGGTTGTTTGTATGGTTGTGTGCATGTTTGCATCTGTATAAGTGTGCATTCTTGCTGTTGGAGTAAATAGTTGAGAGTAAGGGATGGTGAAGCACGAACGGCGTCAAAATGTCGCAACCGTACCAGGCAGCAAGAAGCAGCTGGTCGAAGATGGGGTCCGACGCGATGGCTTCCTCCTCGAGTTGTGATGTGAAAAATAGACATTCAAACTTTGATTTCAGTAAATCAGCTTTAAATGTATCTTAGATGCAATCACAACTTCACTTTTCTTTGGTCTGATGACTTTTCTAGGCTTCCCAAGCACGTGGAACTGAGATGTCAACATCCATCTCCTTATACCCATAAAACCTTGTACTTTGGGGTTGTTTCCTGTTGTTGGTTAGAATAACATTCTCACTCCTAACCATCAGAACCACAGTTCTCTAGGACCTCCATTTTCAGGCATCTCGGTGTGGTTATTCAGTGCCACCCGGGTTCAAATGGCATTCATGTCCAAATCCACCAATCGGCCAACTGCGCAAGCGATCATGCGACACACGAAAGTTGGTCTTAGGGGTGCTAATGGTGAACTGGAGTTTTCCGTTCCTGAGTGGCATTTTAACAACAAAATCCAAACTTTTGAGCGTCTTTTTTTTTCCTCCCACTTCTGTTTCGGATATGCTCGAGGAAGCCGTCGCATCAGATCCTGTCTTCGACCAGCTGCTTCTCGTCGCTGGGTACGCAGTCAAGATTTCCTCCGAGGTTTGTGAACGGGTCACGTTTGCAGATGCAAGAAAATGCAAACGACACGTTGAGGCTACCGGAGTGGACAAGTTAGGTTGTGTGTTTCTGAACGTGATCGGACTTTGGATCTTCACTGAATCCGATGGTTGTTTGTTGCGAAGGGCGCGCGGCGACGAGGGCCGTTTGCTGTCCTCTCTGGTGGTGGCCAGAGAAAAAGGGGAAGGAGTAATGATGCTTGTCTCCTCTTGGTGTCTGAACCGCAACCCCCCCCTCACCCCCCGCCCTTCTCCTGCATGCATTTCTCAAGGTTCAAATGCATAACATGTTTAATGAAGCTAATAAGGAGCATCTAATTAAGCAGGCATCAGCATCTGTACCAGCCGGGGACGGCTCGCACCTCCGAGACCCCTTTTTCCTCCCAAAATTAGAGCGTAATTGGCTGGGAAAATGAAAACAGATAGGAGAGGCCTAATTCCAACCAGCGCTGGTATTTTCTTAACGGTGTAATTGAACGCTCCTCAGCAAACGCTATCAACATTATAGTAGCGAGTTGATCAGACACTGAGATGTTATGTGATCCACGTTGGACCTAGTCAGTTTGATGTCCGTCAAAGTTGGATCTCTTCTTTTTTTTTTTTTTGTTTAGTTTGTCCCTCGTCCAACCCCACCCCATCCTCCCCCTTTACCGGAGGAAATGGTGTTATATTTCAAAGAATGCTGATTGCGTTTTAATATCACGGCCTACGGCGCACACTTAGTGGTTGTATTGCCCTTTAACTTGAAATTGAATTTCTTCTATTATGTGATTTTTAATCCAGGCGTCCAGGGGCTACGGAATCGATTCCTCTAGCTCCTTCGACTATAATTGTTGTTGAGCGGGAGGCCATGTGGTAACGGATTGGTTTGGTATTACTTGTCAATGTCTCCAGCATTGTGTTCAGTCCTTGACTGGCATTGACAGTGGAGAAGTATGCAGACCTATAGACAGAAACTGGGATGTTGTTTCTGTGTTTTGGGAGTGTTGAGTGTTGGAAGGAACATACAGTAAGAACAGCGTCTTGGTATCCACACCCAGAAGTCAGCTTTTCTCACCTGTGTTGTAGTATTGTGCTGGAAAACACATACAGAAGTCATGCCATGTCCCTCGGTGATCACATATACAGTAATTATTAACTGCTTAAAGGCAAAATCCACCATGAAACACTTCTCTGTCTATTTTGTTTGGTCGGTGGTGTCGTTTTCTTACTGCCGCGATTAACTGGCAGAACGTAGATGAACAGACGTCATGTTTTGGTGTCAGCCCCTCAGAATCAAAGAGCGAGGGCTTCTTTCTAGGCTGACGTCCAACAATCATACATCCATACATCCGTCAGAGAAGAGGACAGAGACCAATTCCTCCACCGACAAGATAGACCAAGATAGGCCAGAGTGCAACACAGCCACAAGACATTGAGTAAGGAGCCAAAGGCATTCTGGGAAATGTAGGAAATCACTGAAGTAGAAGTAGACACCGCAGATTGACGATATCCGAGGGTGGATTTTTTTTCCTTTAACTATAATGTAGTGAATGGTAACTGTAATGTTTTAGCCCACTGCGTGCCCGTGTGTGTGTGTGTGTCTGTGGATGCATGTGAGTTTTAAGTTTGAAATGTGATCTGTGTGCCTTAGCTCACGATGCTCACATTAAGCAATCAGCCTGGCTGGCGGTGCATAGGGGCGAAAAGCGGTCACTGGAATTTGTTATTACAAACAGATCATTGAATAGACATGAAATGCCTCAAATTAGGCATTTTGATTAGGACTCTTTTGCGTTTTGAAAGAGAGGGTCAGAAACGTCGAGAGCCGATTCCCAGTTTCCTCAGACTCCCAGTGCCCACTTAAGAAAAAAATTTGTTAAGAAAATCAGACATAAGGTAAAATATCCTCTTATGTGGCCATATCTCTATCTAACCCCCCTCCCCACCCCGCCCCCTCGGACACACACAGGTAAATCTGAGCAAAAAAAACACACACGTGCTCACCCATAGCCCTGAGAGAGAGATAGTCTGAGAATACTGTGACTCAATGTTTGTGTGTGCGTGCGTGCGTGTGCGTGCGTACGTCTTTGTGAGTGTGTGTATGTGTGTGTGTGTGTGTGTGTGTGTGTGCAGGTGCATTTGTATCTGTTTGTGTATGTTACAGCGTGTTAATTTGACTTTGCAGTCAGATGACAGTGCCACTGTACAATATGACGCTCAAATGTGCCAAGTGCGGAGTTATCTCTTCGGCTGACGTTTCCACCACAGCTACCAGTAACGCCATGTTAGTCCCGCTAATTATTTTTCCTTAACTCTTCCTACTTCTGTTCTCTCCTTGTACGCTTCCCTACTTCCTCACTTGATTTGTTCTATTTCCTTTATCCCTCCTTCATTTCTTCCTCTCCCCGGTGCCCCGGCTGAGAGGATTTCACAATGATGAGAGACTGCTGAACCTTTTTATTGATGAGCGCAAATTGTGTGTGTGTGTGGGTGTGGAGTGTGAGCATGTGCTGGTTTGTATTTTTATTAAAATGTATTTTCATAAATATTTAGAGTTAGAAAATATTGTGATTGTGTATGTGAGTATAACTGTGTGTGTGTGTGTGTGTGTGTGTGTGTGTGTGTGTGTGTGTGTGTGCCTGAAGTGAGACCATCAGAGTCACAGAGCTGATTAAAACACAGATTCAGCAGGGCATGGTGATATAGGAGGGCAATACACCTAGTGTGTGTGTGTGTGTGTGTGTGTGTGTGTGTGTGTGTGTGTGTGTGTGTGCCATGAGTGTATAGATGGCTGACCATCTAATAGTGTGTTAAAACTAGGGTTTGATCAATATGGGCTTTTGAAGGCTGATGCCAATAGTTTTAGATTGAAGCTGCCGATAGACATTTTAGGATGACATTCGATATATTTAATTCTGACCATTTTCATACCAAAAAAAGTCCCAAAAATGAAGTTTTTTCCTCAGAATTCTATTCTTGTCAGGGTGGGAAAAGCCTCTGAAACAGCATTTAGACCATAAAACCCAGGAGAGACACTAAAACTCTCCATTGAAACCCAGGATATTAATCAAAATCAAATCAAAATGTCTCATTAGAACCAATTCCGGTTAAGGGCTTCCCATAGACAACCAGTGTAGTATTGATCAATTCTACTATATATATATATATATATATATAATCAATATCAAACACCATCATACTCATCATATCAGAGGTGGACGACACTGACTGGACCAGATCCCATTTTTAATCAAAGGCCGATATATCGGTCTAACCCTGGTCAAGACTCTCTAATATAACTGACAGCTGTTCAATAGTTCAGTCAGGATGATCTGAACATGACATGACACCCAAACTGAAAACATAGACATAGCTTATTGTTGTAGTGCATCCAGATTATACACAGTAAAAACCAAAAAAAAAAACATTGAGACTGAGCCAGAATGAGTCAGGAGACAAAAGAAACGAAAAAACAGCATTTGCAAAGTGGGAGTCAAAATATGTGGACGGGGGAGTGACGATTCTCCAGATTATCTCTCTGTCCTACCTCTATCCTCTGCCTCTTCTGTTTGTCTTTGCATTCTGTTTTTTTGCTTCATTTCATTTGTCCCCCCCCCCCCCCTCACACACACACACACACACACACACTGCTCACCCTCACTCCTCCTCTTTCCTGTGGCACTAGATCCTAAACATACATGCATGTCATATATGTGAATTATGAGCATATATATCTACAGATTATGGATGTATGTTTTTGTTTGTGATAGCAGCTTAAGTATTTGTTGTGACGTTATGCATTATGCATGGTTAGAGCTGCTGCCTCTGCGCTATCAACGAGGGCAGTTTAGATTGTTCAGAGTTTTAGGATTATTTAGGGTGCATTTTCAGCAGTGTTATTCTTTTAGATGGAGGAAAATAAATAAAAAAACAGTTAATCTCTTGATATTGTTTTACTATCCTTGTATAGGAGCTTGCTACTAGTGCAGTAGGGGAGACCGGGGCGATGTGGGACAGACTAAAAATAGAACGTTTCCATTGGTGAAACATGCTAGGACCTAGGACCACCTCTTATCAGGTCTGTGAATGATTCACAGCGTGTTTCACCAGTTGAAACGTTCTATTTTTAGTCTGTCCAACAGTACCCCGGTCTCCCCTACATATGGGATCTGAAAGAAACAAATATTCTTAGCTATGCCGATTATAGATAAATTTGATCAACATTTTAAACATGCTAGTTAACGTTGTAGCCTTGCCCTCTTTGTCATCTTTATGAATGACTTGTCCTCCCGCTGACCATCGTTCCCCTCCCATCCTGCAGGGCGTCGCTGTGGAGCTCCTGTGTGGTTTTGCCCCTGCTGGCCCTCACGTGGATGTCGGCCGTGCTGGCCATCACCGACCGGCGCTCTGCCCTCTTCCAAATCCTCTTCGCCGTCTTCGATTCGCTAGAAGGCTTCGTCATTGTCATGGTGCACTGCATTCTGCGCAGAGAGGTACCGCATATTACCGCCAACTTTGATGTCAGAGTTTGACCGATATGGGTTTTTGAAAGCCGATACCCCAAATATTACTAGTGTAGTATTTCCTCCAGAATTTTATACCTGTCCGGGTGGAAAAGCCTCTGAACCAGCATTAAAACTCAACATTGAAACCTAATATTATATTAAAACATACTGACACATATTTGTGTGGAATCTGATGAAAATGTCAGAGGTAGACAAAGCTGACTGGACCAGATATGATTTCTCGACATACTGTATATCGGCAAACTGATATATCAGTCTAATCCTACTTGTGCTAGGGTCGTGACCTGTCTGTTTCATGGTCTGCTGCAGGTTCAAGAGGCAGTCAAGTGCCGTGTGGTCGACCGGCAGGAGGACACTAACGGAGATTCAGGAGGATCTTTCCAGAATGGCCACGCTCAGCTCATGGTGTGAATATTGCATTTATTTTTTTTGCATTTATTGCATTTATTACGGCATTTTTATTATTGGATAGTGATTTTTTTTTTTCTTCTGTTGCACTTCTTAATACGCGTTTCTTTCCTGCGTCCTCAGACCGACTTTGAGAAAGACGTCGATATGGCTTGCAGATCAGGTAAGCTCCATCTCGAGTGTGTGTGTTTGATTGAGTTTTGAGTGTGTGTGTGTGCGGTGTGTGGGGATTTTACTTTGAAGACTGACATTTAAAAGGTGCAGCTGTCTCTTTGTGCTTTCCTGCCCCTGTATCTACTTCAAATTCCTCAGCGTTGTCAGAACAGATGTGGAGGCATGTTCCCCCTCAATTCTGCACTCGTGTCTTACAATCAACATCACAGCAGACTCCCTTTTCGCAAAAGCGCCAAGAAGCTGTTTTGACAAGAGATACAGCACATTACTGCCGCATAACACAATTTAGCCTAGGCTGTTGGGAGTGGGATGAACGTGTGCTGAGCAGTAATATGCAGATAAATAGGGCTGTCTGAGTCTCTCCTACACTGCTGCTGTATAATTAAGTCCCTCCCGACAGTGCGGCATCAGATACCGGCTCCCCCTCTGATATCCGTTGGGAGCAAAAATCTGATTATCTCTTGAGACAGGATATCAGGGAAAGCATCTGGAGCAGAAAAGCTACCGAGACACAGACAGTCAAGACGGAAAAGAGGCGTTTTTTTTTTCCTTCGTATATATATAGAGTGGGAGGGAGTGCGGTGAGCGTTGTCTGATGTTGTTTACCAGCCCGGGGGATTTGGTACGGCATATGCAATCCCAGACAATAGCGGTTTATGGGGGGGGGATGGGGTCAGGTCACAAGTTCTATTCGAGGATATATGTCAATGATATGGAGTGCCTGTTGAGTTTCTTTATCAGCAAAGAACAACCTGCTACTGCTGTTTTGTTTTCTCAAACACTACCCTGACCCTTCCTCTTAGCGCTTGCTTATTTGCTTCACTTACTTAAAAAGTAGGTAGCTAACTTATTGCACTTTTACCTTAGCACTGGTTCTGCTCTTAGATGCTTGTTTAGGAAGGAAATGCACTTACGATTTCTGGTGACTAGTCGTTGTCTTGCCTACCTATGTTGAATGCACTTATTGTAAGTCGCTTTGGATAAAAGTGTCTGCTAAATGCCTGTAATGTAATGTAATGTAATGTAATGTGGGAGATCTGCTGTTTAGAGTATCTGCATTGGCCTGTATGACTGTTGACTACTGCAGAATTCCACTGATCAAAATGTTGCATCAGAATCCAATCAGGTTAGGGGTTCCGAAGACATACCATGCCATAGACAACTAGTATAGTATCAATCAAACAAACTGCATCACATCCATCATATCAGAAGTGGTCTCCTGTCTTTCTGTCTCCTCCAGGTACCCTAAAGCGTTCCTCTCTCCAGGGCGAGGAGAAAGCCTCCTCTGGGACTCTCACCCTTCAGAAGGGCTCCAACTTCAACACTATGCCGGCCAGCATGGCCAAGGTCCACCTCCAGAACGTGGCCGACTACACCAGTCACACTCTGACGCTGCGCAGGGAGAAGGGCGCCGCCAAAGGCATCAGCACCGAGCTGCCGGGCGCCAAATCCATCTACATCTGCGACGGTGAGCTCTTTAAGCAGCTGGACGGAGAGCTGCCTCGGGGGAATGGGGAGGGCAGTGGCTCTGAGGGCCCCAGTGCAGGATATGTCATCCTGCCGACCAACAACACGGGCACCCTTAAGCCCTCCAAGGGCAAAGAAGACCAGACGGCCAAGTATAACATCAGCATCGAGCAGCTGCCCCAGACCAGGCTCATCCACCTGTCCAACCCTGCCAGCAGCGAGCCAGTGCCTGGCTTCGGGCTGAAGAGCCTGCCCGCTGAGCAGGTCAGCGTGTCCTGCTCAGAGAGAGACTCACCTATCCACAACCTGCAGAACATGGCCAGAGAGACCCAGATGGCCAACAGCATGTGCGACGGAGGAGACTCTGGGAACTCCGGGATGATGTCCAAGAGCGAGACAGTCTCCACGCTGTCCATGAGCTCCCTGGAGGTAAGACCATAAACCATTCTGTAACGTGTCCAGGATTAGAGATGCATATGAAGCTATGATAGTGACTTTTCTGCTATCTTTTGATGATGTTAAGACAACACACACTCTGTCATTTTAGAATACATCACATTGTTGTACCAGCAGTTGCTCCATATAATAGATGAAGACAGCTGATCAACAAGGGATCCAGAGAGCTGAGATCACATTAGTTAAGTCTCTATAGTGCTTGTTGACTTCGCATCTTGTGTGCTCAGGTTATGCCCTTGATGCAGTCCCTCACTAGGCCAATCAGGAACAATCAGCACCTTGTTTTGACCTGTAATTGTTGCACCCCTTCTGGGATCAATCAGTATCATTTTGAGTGCAATGGTGAGAAGCATCATTGCCCCAATTTTTATTAAAACCCCAAAAATCTGATCAGTGGTGTTTGAGATGCATGTGACACATAGATGACATACACATACAATGTAGCAAGCCCCGCCCCCCCTCCAGGGCCTGAATCCGGCCTGCTACCTCGGCCCCCAAAATAAGGACGTAATCTCTTAAAAAGGTTAGTTTTCACTCAACTCCTAGCGCAGACACCAGCGGCAGGATCAGACGACACCGTGATCAGCACACAGCAGGGCAGGTGTCCGGTGGTGTCCTTTTACTTCGGGGTGAAGCACACTCCCACAATGCAGCGCGGCGGTGGCAGCTGCCACTGCAACCGAGTAGCCTGAAGGTCAGGTTTTCCTTCACCGCTCAAACGACGGAAGGGCTGAAAGGTCATTTGGTCACAAGCTGTTTACTTGCAAACTCGCGCCAACGGGGTCAGCGCAACCGGCGCCAAAGCCTCGCTTCCCTCCCCCCGCGCCTCGCCGTTCGACTCCCGAGCCCTTTTTCTTGTTTTTACTGATGCGGAGATACGGAACGAAATGCTTAAAATAAAAACACTTCAGCATTTGTCTGCTTATAAGACGTGATATCAAAACACATCTTTAATCTCTCTGTCTCATCTCCCAACCCCCCCACCCCCCCAGAGACGAAAATCACGCTACGCCGAGCTCGACTTTGAGGTAATTTTAGTCTCTTTTATTTCTCCGTAGCTTTTTTAGACTCGCCAAAACGTGTGTTATGTCTCTTAACTCCCCGCAGACCTCTAGAGGTTTGCATAATCACATATTTTTCAAGGTTTCTGAGTGTGACTGCAGTGTCGGGAGTGAGTCATGCTGTATTAAATGTGAGCTGGGTAATGACGGAGGACGGATGGCGGCTTAAATGTCTTGTGCCTTGTTGCCTTGCATGTGAAGAAGATCATGCACACCCGGAAACGCCACCAGGACATGTTCCAGGACCTGAACAGGAAGATTCACAGCGCAGACAAGGACAGAGAGTCTCCTCCCGTTGACGCCAAGGCCGCCAAGAGATGGAGCGTGTCCTCCGCCAGCAGCGACAAGACCAACATGAGCGTAAGGAGTTTTACTTTTTTTTTTGCTCAGTTTGTTCTGATCCCCACCCCTCCCCCCGTCCAATCTTGTTCTCATTCTTTCTGTCTTTCCCCTCATCATGAGCACAATTAACCGCACAAGGGAGTTGCTCGTTCTATTTTAATTGCAGCAATTTAGAAGACTGCATGTTTTCGTATCTGCTTACAGGGTTGGCGCAGGAATGCATCGCGTGGATTGTTGTTGTTTTTTGCATGTTCTCCACATTTTCGGGTTTCATCCCAAAGTGGATCGGAGACTCTAATTACCCATAGGTATGAGTGGTAGAGTCCCTGCCTCGCACCCAGTGCATGCTGGGAATAAGCGAGTAGAGAAAATGAATGAATCGGTCAAATGATAAATGCTACACACGGCAACTCTACCCAACAACTTCTAATCAAAGAACAGATGAGAGGAAACTGAACCACTTTCAGACTAAATGGTAACAGTACTAGTAGAATCCGCCAAAATAAAAGTACCTACCTGTATATGGCCCCCCCGCAACTGTCAGTTATGCATTGTCCTTTTGAATCAAAATCTTCTTCACAACCCATGCTGGAAAAGATGGAAACATCAAAGATCTTTTGCTCTCAGGGATCTCAGGGACTCAAAATAGTGAGTTTAGAAAATTTCACCAACTTATTCCTATTCAGAGTCACATAGGGCTGGAGCCTATCCCAGCATGCATTGAATGGACACCCTGGACACAGACAGTCTCATTTATATCTATGGACAATAGTCTCCAATCTGCAGGGAGAACATCCAACACAGAAATGGCTGGGACTTCTGGCTGTGAGGCCACAGTCCTAAAAACTGAGAGACCATGATGCCCAGATTGGATAATTGAATGAATATAAAGATTCATTTTACACACAAGTTACGTTTTGAGTAAGGGGTGTGGCCACGATCATAGACACGCCCCACAAACTAGTTGGCTAGCTCGCTATAGTTATATGCCCATACGCCCACTTTTGTCGGGGGTGTTGAAAAGCATTCTGGGAAACATACGAAATTACTAACTGAAGTAGGAGAAGACGAAGCAGATGTGTGGGAACACCAAAAAAAGTATTTCATCACAAAATAACTTCTGGAATGCATTGAACGTCACATATTGATATGTAATTATCCCCTCTCCCATCAGGACAAGCAGCAGACTCCCAGTAAGAGGGCCTGGGAGGGCATCAGGAAGACCCACTCCCCCCCATCTTGGGTGAAGAAGGACCTGGAGACGGTGGCGGCTTCGCCTCTGGAGATGCAGTCCGTGGAGTGGGAGAAGACCAGCGCCACCATTCCCCTGGTGGGCCAGGAGATCATGGACCTGCAGACGGAGGTGTGACGGAGGCCGGCAGCCCAACGCGAAAAAACACCCTCCTTCCCCCGCGCTCTCCGAACAAAACACGCACAGACACACCACACACACACACCGCCCTGCTCTGTATTTCTAAGGCCGGACGAAGCGGACTTCGAAAAGGGTGAGCGATGGGGGGGAAGGAGAACCCGGAGGAGAGAGAAAGAGCGTCACGATATCGGAGACGGACCGAAAGAATTGACAGAGGGGGGACGGGCGAGCAGTGACTCTTTGTATGTCGTTTTATTTGATGTTGGAACAGGTTTGGGTTTTGTTTTTTTTGTCGGTCCCAAAAACACTGGTCATCCTCATATACGCCGTCTTGGATATCAGGTTTGCTCACGTGGGAGATAGGTTGTCATTGCAGCAGATTCAGCTACTGTATGTGCATCATACAGTCATGTAATAAACAGCATAACAAAGGTACTCATGCGGTGTTTACCCCTTGTATTAAATGGTGATAATGTGATAATCATGATTATGTCTCTTATTTTTTTTTTGCCACTGCTAAAAGTATTGTTGCACCGCTGTTCCCGCTCTCTTCCTCTGCTGCCGGGACGCCAGGTTGGTGCGACGGTGTACTTCGGGGCGGAGGAACGGGTAGATAAATACCTCTGGATTTATTTCTTCTTCGTCACAAACGGGAAAAAGGAAAACGCCCGGGAGGGGTTTGAGCGCCAAAAATACCAAGGCAACGGAGGAGGCAGACTGCCAAACTGTACCCACGTGCCCCTCCACGCCCCTTCCCCTCCATAACCCTCCCGTCACCTACCCTGCCCAAGCAAAGGGGCAAAATCAAAGACGTCACCTCATCGGCGGACACCGCAGGGACATCAGAGCAGGCAAAACGCCCCTCGACCTCGACGCCGTCACGCCAGGAGACAACGCGGCGGTCCAGAAGCGATGACTACGGGCTGTTCAGATCGGTCGCTTGATGTACAAGCGGGCTTGGTACATTTATTGAAGATGCAAGGGGAGGGGGCAGGGGGGGGGTGAGAAAAAAAAAGGTACTAATGTCTCAGTGTGTGTGTGCGCGCGTGTGTGCAAAGAATCATGTTGCAATGTGTAATGGAAGATGAGCAAATGAATAGATCTATGAATGCATACGGTATGATGATGATGATGATGATGATGATGATACGCGGTGGGACGCAGCAGAGCGGTGGCGCACAGAAAGCACAAGGCTCTTTTGGAGTCCTGATGTACAGCATTGTAATTATTTCAACAGAGTTCTACAGAATGGATTTTAGCCTATAAATATCTTTCTTACCGTGCTTGGGGATCATTGTTATCATTATTATAAATATGAACATGATTACTCAGATACTGATCCCCCTCCCATTCCCTCCCCCCTCCCCCCCTGCCCTCCGTCCTTTCAGGGTACTGGACTATACAAGTGTTCTGTATCGCAATGTAACAGTGTGTGTTTTGATATCACCACCGGTCACTTCCCCCCCCTCAGATGTCCTCCGCCGACCCCTGACTCCTCTCCCTGCCCCGACACACACACACCTCCACACACTCCCCCCTTTTTATTTCACTGGGGTCACCTCTTTGTTAATGTACAGTTTTCAGAGCACAAAATGAATGTGTCATATTTCTAATAAAAGTATATCTATATAATAAAGGAGCACTGGTCCTGATATATTTCCTCGCCGTGTTTACAAAATAAGAGTTGGATTGTAAAATTTAAAAAAAATGGGATCTGGTCCAGTCAGTGTTGGATATGATGCAATTTAATTGATTACATATTTAGTGCGGAAATGATGAATACTACACTGGTTGTCTGTGAAAAAGCCCTTAACCTGTTTTAGCTTTATTGTGACATTTTCAGATTCCATACCAGCACGCAAAGTATGCGATCGTCCTGGGGGAGTTTTAGGCCCCGATTCACTAAAGGTTTGTGCAAGGAAGAGCCACACTATTCCCTAACTGTGCTCAATGAGTGGAAAGCTGCTTAATAGCACTTTATTTGCACCTGTCATGGTCATGCACATGTCAATTATATGTAAATCAAATTTTTCCCACATTTATTTGTAGGTGAGGCCGTGCAAATCGAGATTGCACCCAATTCACTAAAACTTCGCAACACCGACTCCCCCAATTTATTGTAGCACGTTGAAAGATGCTGTAAAGACTTGCTGCAAGACTGATCTCCTTGTGTTTTACATACATGGGTCAGAATATCCAATTATAAAAGGGGCTTTAGGGCGCAGGGGTGCTAGCCTTGGAGGATTAGCGGTGATGAAGGGGCTAGCTGCTTGACCGGTGAGGCAAAAAGGCTTGTTTTAGCGCCACAACTTGATTTACGTAAATTTATTTCTGAATAAAATAAAAACAAATGCAAAAAAAAATCAGACTATGGGCGAGTTGCTTAGTGCAACTTTGAGTGTGTGCCTTAACTGTGTTATCCGCATCAAACGTGCATGCGTGCTGCTGTATGTGTTTGCAGGTGTGTGCATGATTAGAAAATGGGGAAGGAGCGTGTGTCTATAATGGGCCCCAAGGATTATTTACACCCTTTCACTGAAAAGCAATCTGGACAAGGAAGATGGTGGGAGTCCGCTAATAAAGATTTAACCAGCCATAAATAGTCAGGCAAATAAATGTCACGGCTGTTATGACCAGATTTAAAGAATACATCAGCGTCGCAGACAGAGCTTCGGCTGGCAGAGGCAATGCTATTCCAGCATCAATTGAGCATATTACGCCATATGAGTGCAAATCCTCCACATACAATCGACCTTGTTATTTTGCTACAATTTATTCATTAGTATAGTCACAGTGGAACCTGCTCAGAATTCTAAAAAGTGAATGAATGAAACTGCATTTCATTCATTGCATTTATTCCACCTCAGTTTGAGACTCCATTATTCCTTTCATGAGTTTGATGAATTAGCGACTGTAATCAGTAGTGATTATTGGTTGGGTTGTTGACAGAGATCAATAAATTGAGGCTCTTTTAGTCAAGTGGAATTGTGTTGATCAAAGTGCTGCACAGTCATTACATTTCTAAAATCACACTACAAAAGCACTAACGTAGTGCTTGAAGAAACAATTTGTTTTCGTTTGAAACAAAAAGTAAAGGGACAATAAGGCTTTTAAACACAAAATGACCATCATATATCTGCAGGGGGGTGATAGGGTTGCTGATCAATACCAATGACTCAACAATTACTTGGCCAACTGATGACATTTCTGGCTTTTAACACTCATTTTCTGGCTTTTGGAACAAAAACTTCCCACCCACTGGAGTTTCAAGACACTCCCACTCCCACTCCCATTCCTCCCGATCCCCAGGGTTAGATTCTGAATTAAACCAACGAACTACACCAGTGTCAAGCCAGCCAGAATAACAGAAATAGGAGTTATTTTATACTTTTGAGTAATACAAAGTACCAAAGTAAAAAAATAAAGAATATATTTGGTGAGGAATCTTCAGTAAACATGCTACTGATGTTATTTTCCAAAATAGTCTTTTATAGGCTTTTATTGTTGTCGACTGGGTTCTTGGTTATGGAAACTAGTTGTCAACAGTTACAAATGTTACTCCAAGTTACACAGCAATGCATCATTTTACAACATTTGAGTAACTGAATCATAACTTTAGAAGCATTTCACTTTTCTCGTCACATTGTGAGGACGAATCTTTAGTCATGTCTTCACGCTGCTGCAAGGTCGCGGAGACCCAGTTTGGTTATCTAGGTGTTCTGTACACAGCAGCTGTGCAAGAGACTCGCTTTCTAATACTTTTGGATTTCGCAAACACTATTCTCAGAGCAGCCGTTTCAGTGCTGACACACACAACACCCACGCACACACTCTTTCCACTGAAGAACTCCTGACTCATGGTATAATAACCTGAGCTGTTTGAACCACTGCGGCTTGACTGTCTTTAGCTTGAGAGTCTCATTTTTGAGTGTCAGTGATGCAGCGTGAGCCAAAAGCAGGCCTGTAACATCATTAGCATCCTTCCATATGCATTAACCTCACATCGTTGATTAGACCATCAACAGGCATTACGCTCCAATTATGCCTCATTGTGCAAAGGACTGACATTGGCCATTAATGAACTGGGATTCTAATGGCTTTTTCCTGACACTTGTCGCTGATAACCTTGGTCGGTCCTCTTGTTGCTGGTGTTTGAGTGCCACATCGTCCACCAAACTGAACCTCTCTGCAGCTCTTCCTACAATCTCTGGTTATTTTTCCGTCCAAGTTTTTTTGATTCGGGCCGCGTAACCATCACATCCTGGGTTCAAATCCAGCCTGGGAACCTAATCCCCTGTCGACCCCCCCATTCGCTAGTCTCCCATGTTTCCTGTTGCTTTCTACAAGTGCAAACGTTTTAAACTTGTGAACTTTCCATCAGAAGTGAATACATCTGCTTCCCGGATGTAAAAAAAAAAAATAAAAATAAAAAAAATGTATGGCGCTTTAGTGTCAGCTAATGTTTTATTTTGAAGATGAAAACTAAAAAATGACCTTGATGATATTCTGATGTACCAATTAATGGTCGTACAAACCACCATGGGGACGTATACGAGGGAAAGACAGTGCTTTTGAAGGATACACGTTTCAGAAAGTCAAATTTAAGACTTTTGAAGACCTGGAATTTAATTTAAGACCCATTTGAAACCCCACATAAAGAAACGTTGTCAGAACCAGCCTATTTCTGATTTACACATGGAATCCAACTGTGTTTAGTAAAGCAGATAGGATGCATATTGTACTACTAACCCGGTTCTGGACTCATCTAAGAGTGGACATGCAGTGCAAAGAAACCTAACCTTAAATTTAGATAATTTATTGCATGACTTTTCCAGACTTTTCAAGGACCTGGAGATACACTGCTGTGCACTGTCAACACACCGTCAGAAGCCATTTTCCAACTGTATCGCAATGAGATTGAACCATTTGTGCTGCCAATTATGGCGAACCCACGTCGTTTTTTATTCGACAAAAGCGCTCTCATTGCTATTCATCTGGCGAGGCTGTAAAAAAAATAAAAAACCCCGCTGCAGCTGGACAGGGAGAGACAGGGAAACAATGACGCGTACTACATGTTGGAGAAAGAATTAAATGAGCATAACACCCCGCGGCTTCGTACCCTGGATCATCAGTTAATTTTTCATAGGCACCTTACTAATTCATGAGGACATCTGTTTTTGCAGTTTCCCCTTTACTAGGCCGTGTACGGCAATTATGGCCGACTCCAGCTGCAAACCAATTAGAGGGGACTTTTAATGGAAACTCCAGCAGAGGCAAACTTTGCACATGCATAAACATAAACACACACACTAGGGTTGGATGCGGATATGTAGAGCTGATATTGGCCTTTTATAAAGCCAGTGTCGTCCACCTTTAATACAATGGATATGGTTCAGTTTGATTGATTTCATATTTATTGTAGAATTGATCAGTACACTGGTTTTCTATGGGAAGCCCTTAACCTGACTTGATTCTAATGATCAGATTCCACACATATTACTAGTATTAGTATTAGTATTACTGGGTTTTAGTGTCCCGCGATGGTCTAAATGCTGTTTCAGAGCCTTTTCCACCCTGACAAGAATACAATTCTGGGGGAAAAAACGGAATACTTGATTGAAGATAACACCAGCTACTGGCAGCTTCAATCTAAACTCATCAGTACTGATGCTGCAGTTCGTTAGGAGTGAGAACGTAATCCCAAACAAGCGCAGGAAATGACCCGCGTGTTGACATCTGCTAGCCAGCAATTACTCATGTTTAGAAAGTCAAGCAGAACTGAATGAACCAAGGGCAAACCGCAGTCTGCGCTGATGCTCGTATTCAACTCTTTATTGATGTTCTGAACACCAGAGATGGTAAATTACAGCAAAGAGCGCAGAGAAAAACCAGGTGCTACATGTTGCATTTAAACAGCAATAAACCATTAACACATTCATTTCATTCACATTCATTAGCTCTAACAACACCACTGGTGTGAGAAAGAGGCTACCAGTCGTCTCCACCGTGGTCTCATTGCAATTTGTTTGTTAATTGCAATTCATTTGACAATGATATATTGATGTGATTCACATAGCACCTCATGGCAAAATATTGTCTATCGGCAGCTTCAATCTAGAAATACCAGTATTGCTATCAGCCTTGAAAAACCCATATTGGTTGAACCCTGGAACCCTCAGACAAACAGACACACACACACATTGACAGAGTAGTACATTGACACCCTTATCCATGTCCAGGCTGACGGTGAGGCTGGGTTATTAAAGCTGGAGGAGATAAGGTAGGTGGACAGGCTGGATCCGGTCCCGTGCTAGTAATAGCCAAAAGCTTATCGCTGCAGCAACGCTTCCCATGACAGCTCAGGACCAGGACCAGGACCGGGCTCCCATTGTTTCTTCAACAGCAAAATCCCCAAACAAACACCATAAGCCTCTGTGTAATCACCTGGTGTAAGTAGAAACCATTTCTCTTTATTTATTTTCGTTTTAAACGTAGACGGCTGCAGAAATGTAAATTCTCCCTAATAAGGTGCAGCGGGTTGGTTCGCCTTATTGTTTGCCGGTGTTAATAGGAGGGAGGCAGAGTTCACTGTTTGCGACGTAGAGACGCTGGCTGCGCGTACGCCACATGCAAAGACTAATTACAGTAAATCCAATCTGCAGGAGTGGCCTATATCCAATTACATGGATGCAACCCCTGTGTGTGTTTCTACTGTGCAATTACTCGGAGTGTGCATGAATGGACATGCAGTCTGTGTTGTTTTTCATCTCTTGCTCGGTTTCTCTCTCTCTCTATGTGTGTGTGTGTGTGTGTGTGTGTGCAGTTCTCCTCGGGCAAAATCCTGCATAGGCCTACATGTGTGTTCATCAAGCACAATCAATGAGATACAGCTGAAAATAGCTGCTTCTGCCTTTCCGATTAGGATCCTGCTGACAATCCTCTATCAACATCTAGATTCAAATAAAGGAAGTAATGAAGAAGGGGGGGGAGAAATAAATGTTTCTTGTAGGGATAGAAGAGAGACACAGAAACTATAGCCAAACTACTGTACAGACAGCAGTAATGAGTGTTCTGCAACGGGATGATCCTTCACTCCAGCGTAGAGATCAGAACAGCGTCTGCGTCTTGTAGTCTGATGTAGCAATGGAAACGTTCATGGGTGACACATGGCATCCCACTGAAGTTCTCAAGAAAGGGGTGGGGTTGCGGGTGGAGGGGGGGGTTCAACAAGGCACTCCATTTTCTTTCTACGGTTTCATTAATGGTCAAGGTCAGAATTCAACCGATAGAACTAATTGTCACTGCCGCACAAGATTGAGGTAATCCTGAGGTAAACAGCTGCCCAGTGCAACCACACCGTTCTAGTGGTGGCCACTGAGAACAGTTGGGGGTTCAGTGGCACATCAATGGTACACTACATGGCCAAACGTCTGCAGACACCCCTTCTAATGTATATAATGGAATAATGGTCTTTTTCATGGTTCGGGCGCCTTAGTTCCTGTGAAGGGAAATCTTAACGCTAAAGCATACAATGACATTCTAGACGATTGCACGGTATGCACGGTTTGAGGCTAGCAACAACAGCGCTAGCTCGCCGGCTAACAACATCACCGTTAGCGCAACCGGAGTGAGTTCTACCGCTGGGGATGAACACACACTCTCTGTGACCGAGCACAGTGTGAGGAGGGCTCTGATGAGGGTGAACACCAGGAAAGCTGCTGGTCCAGATGGCATATCTGGGCGAGTACTGAAGACCTGTGCTAATCAGCTAGCTCCAGTGTTCACCACTATATTCAACATCTCCCTGGCTGAGTCTGTGGTCCCCGCCTGCTTCAAGAGATCCACTATTGTCCCTGTGCCCAAGAATGCTTCTCCAGCATGCTTGAATGACTACCGACCGGTGGCCCTCACCTCGGTGGTCATGAAATGCTTCGAGAGGCTGATAAAGGACTACATCTGCGCCTTCCTCCCTTGCTCCATGGACCCGCTGCAGTTCGCTTATCGTCCCAACAGATCCACGGATGATGCTGTCTCCCAGGTACTGCACACCACACTCTCTCATCTGGACAGCCGGAAGGGGGGCTATGTGAGACTGCTGTTCATTGACTATAGTTCAGCTTTCAATACCATAGTCCCCACCAGGCCCCAGGTGGTCAGGGTGGGTAGACACACCTCCAACCCCCTCACCCTGAACACAGGATCCCCCCAGGGTTGCGTCCTCAGCCCCCTACTGTACTCCCTGTACACACATGACTGTGTGGCCAGGTTCAGCTCCAACTCCATCATTAAGTTTGCGGATGACACAGTGGTGGTGGGCCTGATCTCCAACAACGACGAGAAGGCCTACCTGGAGGAAGTTGCTGATCTGTCACTCTGGTGCCAGGACAACAGCCTCCTCCTGAATGTCACCAAAACTAAGGAGCTGATTGTGGACTTTAGGAGGACACAACAACAGAGGACGTACTCACCACTGGGGATTAATGGGAATACTGTGGAGAGGGTGAGCAGGTATAAATACCTGGGAGTCCACATCACCGAAGATCTCACATGGTCCACACACACAGACACTCTGGTGAGAAAGGCGAGGCAGCGCCTTTACCACCTCAGGCAACTGAGGAAATTTAAAGTCTCCCGGAGGATCCTTCAGTCCTTCTACTCTGGTGCTGTGGAGAGCATCCTGACAGGAAGCATCACTGCCTGGTTTGGCAGCAGCTCCGCTCAGGACAGGAAGGCTCTGCAGAGAGTAGTGCGTTCGGCTGAACGCACTATTGGAACTACACTCCCCACCCTGCAGGACTTATACACCAGGAGGTGCAGAACCAGAGCCTGCAGGATCATGAAGGATCCTCACCACCCCAACAACGGACTGTTTCAGCTGCTGCGGTCAGGCAAGCGCCTCCGTAGTCACGCTGCCAAAACAGAGAGACTGAGACGGAGTTTCTTTCCTCAGGCCATCAGGACTGTGAACTCTGACCTCACCAGGGCCCCCACCAAGACACACACACTGCCCCTCTTATGCACACACACACACACACACTTAGGTAAAGACTACACATAATTTATATTATATTATACATACAATTTTTCCCTTTTTTTACTATATTTTTTTATAAAGTTATTGTAAATATTGTGTTGTTTTTTATATAGAGCTCTTAAAAAACTGTGACATTGTAAATATTATGTTGGTTATTGTAAATAGTGTGAACCTGTTATTTTGCACATTTCTGCTAAGCATTGCCACTTTGCATTTCACTACACACCTCGTGTGTGTATGTGACAATTAAACTTCTTGAATCTTGAATCTTGAATCTTGATTCTGTGCTTCCAACTTTGTGGCAACATTTTGGGGAAGGCCCTTTCCTGTTTCAGCATGTTTCAGCGAGGTCCATACAGAAATGGTTTGTGGAGGAACTTGACTGGCCTGCTCAGATCCCTGACCTCAACCCCATCCAACACCTTTGGGATGAATTGGAACGCTGACTGCGAGCCAGGCCTCATCGCCCAACATCAGTGCCCGACCTCACTAATGCTCTTGTGGCTGAATGGAAGCAAATCAGCAGTAATGTTCCATCATCTAGTGGAAAGCCTTCCCAGAAGAGTGAAGGCTGTTATAGCAGCAAAGCAGGGACCAACTCCATATTAATGCCCAATGTAGTGCAGTTCTTGAGGGGACAGCGTTACTCATTCACTTTTTTTGCCCACTCACTACTGATGGCACAAGTCCATTTTCTCGTGGTTGACTATTCAGTGAACAGTTGCAGATCTTTAGCAATCAGGTTGCCTCTGTCACACTTCCAAGGAGCTTGTACAAATATTGTTGTGCCTGACTTTGGCCCGTCTTCCAGGCTCGTGGAAATAGCTGGATGCTTTTTGTTGTGGTGGGGCCATGGCACCTCAAGACCTGACTGATTCTGGTGGGCTTTTTTTCTTGTTGGTGGTGTGGAGAGCTGAGTTTTCATCCATTATGAAAAGCGCAAGAAGCAGGAATGCCAAGGTACACGGGCAGTGCATCTATGTTCATATGGAGCTCCCTTCCTAATTTTGACCACCACATACTGCACACTAGACAAAAACAACAACAAAAAGCCTTCAACCAGCAACCTACTGGCAACCACACCCCTGCGCACAGGGGATTTCTCTCTAGTGTTTGAGTGGTTGTGGTCATATTCGTGACCTCCGGGCTCCACCGCCCGCCACTAAAGCCTGCCGCTGATCCCGCCAACAAACTCTGATTTTCAGCCTGACACTCCACCGCTCTTACCCAGAATGCTCCTGGCAGGGGCTGGACGCAAACCTTTCCACATTGATCTGTGTCTGCCCACAGAGACGACTGGTAGCCTCTTTCTCACACCAGTGGTGTTGTGATTAATGTTCTCTTCAGGAATCGACGCGCACACACACAGATTCACACACAACTCTCCTTTTGGTTATGTGCTGGGCAAATTGAAGTAAAACCACAAAACAATAAAATGTTAATGCTTTTAAATACACAGGAATCCTGTTTGAATTAAGGATTCCTCTCCTCAAACCGAGGCCCTAAGAGTCTTGCTGTGCTGCAGCTGAAATCAGAGAACCCGACGCTGCACCACGCAGGCCTACGCCACAGCGGGTTCTCTCGGATAACTTCTAATGGATATTATTGCTTGCATAATTGCAAAACTCATTAAAAATAAATCAACAATAGTGCTTAGCTCTATGCAGTCATAATAGCCCAGTCATCAGTTGCCTGCTCATGTGAGATGCGATGGCTGCACAGCAATGGAAAAGTTTGCCTGGGAAAAGAAAAAAAAATGCAATGTGTCACAGTCATGAAAAATGAACATGCCTCGTTGGCGGGGCATGTTCAATCCAATGCTACGCTATCAGAACTGAGAAGCCCTCGGAGCAGCCGTTGTTTTTTCTTCACCTCCATGAATGGGTTTGCCGTTAATTCGATCATAGATTAATTAAAATTCAGACAAACTCGCATTTCGATCATCACTTTTATAGAGGCCAAAAGATTTCCACTTAAGTGCGCCATGTTAAAAACAAGAGGTAAACCCTTCTCGGTAATGACCTGCCCACTGGTCCGCATCCATAACTGCCTCTGCTAATGATCCACTGGGTGTTTTAGGGATGGTTCAGCCTTGACAATGAGCTCTGCCAGAAAAGCTTTCATAGTAATGATGAGGAATCATGGAGGTTGCGCGAGTCGCTGGGTTTCTGTACTGGCCAAAGGGAAGATGACTCTTGTTCCCTGTAATGAGGTCCAGTCGACCCCCGGCTATTCCCAATGCATTCTGGTCTTCTCAGACTTAGGAACATTAAAGGTCCCGTATCATTCAGTTTTCATGATTCTGTTTTCAAATGCACTACGGCTCATGATCAGATTAATGTTCTTCACGATGTTTTGCAAATGAATGTAGATTATTTAAAAGGGTATTATTGAATTTGAAGACTAAGTCCTCACAATACTGGAGCCTGATTGGCCAACAACAGCTCCAATAATTAAAATTAGTTAAACCTGCTGAGTGGAGGCTTTCCAGTTCAAATGCTGCAAACTGGCCTGGTTGGATGGATTGCAGGAATTCTTTAGCAAGGGGAGCCAATCAGGACCAAGTCCAGTTGTGATGCGTTTACTGGAGTAGGTCTGAGGATGGATTTAACAAAATGCAAACAAAATCTTCATTTAACATCTTTGATCATACATGTATATAAATTGTAATTACCGTCTCTCTCTCTGTTCACATCACTGTAATGCCACTCCCTTATGAAACAGTCTGGATACATATCTGTGCATATGGGACACTCCCCTGCACTAGAGTCTTTATTGCTTCTAAGATGTTTGGTGTAATATGGAGCGCTGCTGCTCACTTTTTATCTGCTTTTCACTCGTCTGTCACTTATTATTAACTATAATTTCCTGTCCATGTGCCAGCCTGTTGTCTGAGATAGAGAACGACTGGACTGGCAATACTGGCAAAATCAGATGGACCAACTCACTTTTGCAGGAGTGGGTGTTTTAAAAAATCTATTCTATTCTAATCTTCTTTTAGATTAGCTGAAACTTTAATGATCCCCGTGGGCAAATTGGGCTGTAGCAGCAGCAAATAGTAATAGGATACATCATAAAAAAATATATATAAATAAGAATAGAGCAAATGGGGGGTAGTAAACAAACTCAACTGACAATTCCAACACATTCAGTATAAATGTATGTGTGAAAATGTGCAAAAAAGTCTGGATTCAAGCATTAGCACGATGTGCTATTGCATAATTTGTCTGCATCATATTTTCATATGTCACAATTTGGCATGACGGATCATTTTAGGCTCATTACGCGAAGTAGGACTTGTAATTGTGTATAATTGTGCCATTTGTTTCGATGCCGACTGTATGGATCATTTATTTATTGATCATAGGCTATTTTTTATTATTATTTGGAAATGTTAACGAGCACAAAATACAGTGATCATGTAATTAGACTAATATTTCCATTTTAAAAAAAATACAACAAACAACATATCCACCCACCTGTCCCTCCTATCTGAACATGGAGTACACCCACTTAGAGGAGCAGGAAAAAAAATATATATATATATATATACATATTTATATCTGTTTATGCATACATGACTGCATCAACATACAAAGTAAATATATTTTTAACATTTGGAGTGGCATGTGAAGAGAAACAAAGCACCCACGCTATTCCGAGCCCTGTTGTAAAAACAAATTGACAAAAACTAATAGTGATGAATATAGAAATAATGAAAGTAATTCATATAGAACACACATAGATACAAATATGAGCAAGAAAAAAAAAAAAATCTAAGCAGTTCTATTAGTTAAACTATATATACTGGTGGTCTAAATAATTAAATATCCTAAAATGGGAAACACTGCTAAGGGGGTTGATCCTGTCATTTCCCCCCTCTGACACACAAGTGCCTGGCAGACATCTCGGAGTGGATGTTGATGCACCACCTGAAGCTCAACCTGGACCAGACTGAGCTGGTGTTCCTCCCGGGGAAGGGTTGTCCGCACCGAGACCTGGCCATCACCATTGATAATGCTGTGGTGACATCAACTCGGACTGCATTACATTACATTACATTACAGTCATTTAGCAGACGCTTTTATCCAAAGCGACTTACAATAAGTGCATTCAACATAGGTAGGCAAGAAAACTACTAGTCACCAGAAATCGTAAGTGCATTTCCTTCCTAAACAAGCAACTAAGAGCATAACTAGTGTTAAGGTAAGAGTGCAATAAGTTAGCAACCTACTTTATCTTAAACAAATGAGACAAATAAGAGAATCAAATAAACAAGAGCTAAGACAAATAAGAACCAAATAAACAAGAGCTAAGACAAATAAGTGTATCAAATAAACAAGAGCCAATAAACAAGAGCTCAGACACATAATTGACGACAAATAGGCAAGGCTAAGAGGAAGGGTCAGGGTAGTGTTTCCTGAAGAGGTGGGTTTTCAGCCTGCGGCGAAAGATGGGCAGCAACTCTGCTGTCCTGACATCAGTGGGGAGTTCATTCCACCACTGCGGGGCCAGGACAGAGAAGAGCCGTGACCGTGTAGATCGACCGCAGGGGCCTCTGAGCGACGGGGCAACCAGTCACCTCGAGGCAGCAGAGCGAAGTGGTCGGGCGGGGGTGTAAGGCTTGACCATAGCCTGGAGGTAAGAAGGAGCTGTTCCTTTCACTGCCCTATCGGCTAGCACCAGGGTCTTGAACTGGATGCGAGCTGCTACAGGGAGCCAGTGTAGAGAACGGAGAAGGGTAGTTGTATGGGAGAACTTGGGGCGGTTGAACACCAGACGAGCTGCAGCTTTCTGACTGCTGACTGACTTTCTGACTGCGAGGAATCTGAGTGTGACCCTGGACGAGATCTACACGGTCACGGCTCTTCTCTGTCCTGGCCCCACAGTGGTGGAATGAACTCCCCACTGATGTCAGGACAGCTGAATCGCTGCCCATCTTATGTCGCAGGCTGAAACCCCACCTCTTCAAGAAACACTACCCTGACCCTCCCTCTTAGCACTTTCGTATCTGTCTGAGCTCTTGTTATTAGCTCTTGTTTATTTGCTTCACTGCACTGCTTCTCTTAGATGCTTGTTTAGGAAGGAAATGCACTTACGATTTCTGGTGACTAGTAGTTCTCTTGCCTACCTATGTTGAATGCACTTATTGTAAGTCGCTTTGGATAAAAGTGTCTGCCAAATGCCTGTAATGTAATGTAATGGGTATCCGGCAAAGTTTTAAGTTTATCTAAATATGTCAAAACCGGATCCCAGGTCGAGAGAAATTTGTCCCTGGACCCCCTAAGCGAGTATTTTATTTTCTCTAACTGTATGAATTGCATCAGGTCACATAGACGCTTTAGGTGAATTTATTGATTTCCAATGTAACAATATTCTTCTGCGCGCAAGCAGTGTCGTAAAAGCAATGATGTTTTTATGTCTTTTCCTTATTAGAGAATGTTTTCCATCTGTGATACCAAATATGGCTGCTGCTGCATTGGGTTGGAAATCAATATTAAGTGCCTTCGATAGTGGTTTTTTCATAGGCTATTTTTTCATGAAAGCCCGTAAGTCCACCTTTTCATGGGGTACTGACTCCTCCTGTGTAGCTCATTTATTAACTGACCATATTTTGTTTATTTTACTTTATTACTTTCTTATTACTACTTTTTTGTTCTAGGGCTTGCATGAACAGAGCACAAAACCGACGAAGCGATACAAGGTTTCATTTTAGATTCACGTTTGAAGGCTAATTGTAACAAACAAATAAATGGTCCAAGTCAAAGAAAAAAGCACTAGAGCCGAATTTTGTTCCCAGTGTCTGGCCCTGATAGAGTCCATCCTTCGCTCCTCCTGGATGTTTGTGAACATTTTCCTGTAGGTTGATTGTGGGTTACTGATGGTGCACACATGTTAAGAGATGTCTTGAGAAAGGCAGAAATAACACATGCCGTGTTTTCTCTGATGACTCATTACCGACAAACCGGTGACTCCTCATAAAACGCAGTTCAGGCATGGTCAAAGTAAGAAGAAAATGAATGTGCGTTGGCTTTCTCTTGTGTTTTCCTCTCCTGTTATGTTTGTTTTTGCACGCGTAGCTGTCTCAAGTGGGTTAACAGAAGATTGCTTTTACCTACAAAACATAATTCTTTCAGGGCTGATATGGATTAATCACCACGAGACACCCGGTTATAATAATCGTTAATATTTACCCAAGATGGGAAGAAAGACAGACACCACATCCTGAGGAATGTAGAGGTCTTACTGGGCAATGGCCTAAACATTACAGTCGCACACACATTAGATATTTAATGCCTATTAACTCCCGCAGCGTGTCATAAATCTTAATTGCAGGCACCCGGCTATAGAGGTTACAGATGATAGCGGCTTGGACCATCATTAGTCTTAATGGAGACACTAAAGGCATTTGTGTGTATTTGTGTGTGTGGGTCTGTTTTATGTGTGCCGGGCACAATCGCAGCGTTCCAAAAGGTTTATTGTTTTTCCTCCATGTTATTGTAAATTGCTTGTCAGGTTTTGCATTTATTTTACACGTCAATGTGTTTACAAACCGGCTATGAATATTGGCTCTGAGACTTCTGTCTTTTCCGTTGTGTAACAAGTGAAAATTAGCTTAGCACTTAGTGGCACCCTTGCCAGCTGTGAGCATCTTGGCGTAGGCAGCGCTAGGGTCTGGTGTTTGGGGAAGCTAATACGGCCGAGAGCTTTAATTCTAACAACAGTGAGAATGGCCTCGTTGTCCAACCTCTAAATAAATAAGTTATTTAGCTCACGACTAGTTTTCATTTTGAATGATTTGACTTCAGGCCATTGTCTCCCACAAATTGCTGCCAACAATTCCCCTGCGTCGAGTACTGAGGCTAAACTCTGCACAAAGGATGGGATCCACTTGAAGTTTGCACAACAGGCAACGCAATTAATTCTAGACAACCCTAGCGCCACAATATGAAACCGATATGGCATAATGCATGAACAAACCACGTAACACATGCTATCTAAATATAGCCTAGTACTGCACAGAGTCAAAAATTAGAGAGAGAAAAAGAGAGAGAGAGAAAAAGAGAGGCTCCCTGGACATTTGAGTAACTCAGACAGGAGAGCAATAGCATCATCATGTTGCACACATGGGGGGGGGGCTGCGCCCTAATTCTTGAATTGAGCCACTGCCCCTAAAAAATTTCTGTGCACGGCCCTTCACGTATGTTGTAATCTAAAATATATATAAAATATATTTAAAGGTGCAACAGATCCTGTCTCTGTACATTAAGTTGGGAGCGTAGACCAGGTAGATTAGATAAGCAGAGCCAAGCAGGTGGAGGTAGCTTTACAAACACCAGCTAACAGAGCTGCAGCAGCAGCAGCAGCAGTGTAGCTGCACTAATAGGTGGAGTAGGGGGTTTAAATGGACCGCCAAATGAGTGTGTTGAGCTGTGATTGGTGTGAGCTGATGGTGCTGTGACTGCACGTCTACCGTGTCCAGCCTGAACTTGCACTATGCTCCATTTAAAGTCAAAAATAAAGAAATGAAAAATGACTTTTTCATGTGGGATATAAAACAAGCCGTGAAGGAGTAAACAAGCGGACTGGCCTACAAATAGATAGGTAAGTGCAGTCATCCCTGCAGTCATTGCATAGGGATTGTGGGTTAGTAGTGATAAACACGCTCACTCTCACACACACACACACACACACACACACACACACACACACACACACACACACACACACACTCTCTCTCTCTTTCTGTATTCTGGCAATGTAGTTGTATTGTTATTATTATTATTGTTGTATTGTCCTAGAGGCATGATGTATTGCTATAATGATGTTAGGTCAAGTTAAAGTTAATGCTAGGTTGATGGCAGGGAGGTATTAGTAAGATGTCAAGGGGTAAAGTTGGGTTGAGTCTGATGCTGGCCCATCTGGCATGAAAAGGAGGATTGATTGACAATAGGGGATGGACTTCTCTGTCATTGTTCTGGCCTTTTGAAAACAGACTAACCAGGTTATGTAACATCATTTTCAAGTGTCAGATGGATATCGGTGGAAATCATATCTATTTTGTTTGTTTTCAGCATTTTAAATAATAGATAATGGGATCATTTGATGATTTCCAATGCATGATTACCTCTTATATCAGTGCGCTGCAGATGGCTGTAATGTATTGATCACGAATCGTCTCACCCCGGACCTGCAATCAAACCCATGGTGTGTGTTGGGAGATCAATGACAACCGTGGCAGCACCCCCCCCCCCGGGACTCTGTGGAGGTCAGTACTGATATGGGTGGTTGACAGAGGAGATCATTTATCTCTGTATTCCCCAATGGCTATGTGTGTGTGTGTGTGTGTGTGTGTGTGTGTGTGTGTGTGTGTGTACTGTGAGATTGTTGGTTTGTGTGTATGTAGCTGTACAGTATATGCAAGTTAGCTCTGTTGTTGTGTGTGTGTGTGGATGTGTGCATGGGCATGTGCAGTGTGTGTGTGTTTGTGTATGTGTAGCTGTATAGTTCTGTGCATTTGTGTGTATGTTTGCGCGTGTGTTCGAGTGTGTGCGCAAAAAATTAATAGACTCCCTTTCTTGTCCTCATGATGACACTTAGCAGTAGCTGGCTGATGGGGTAAAGGCAGTTGTTAGTTCCAGTAGTAGCACCAGTATAGAGAAACCTTGAGTCCCACACGTCTCTGTTGTTATTCCCTCATGGCTTTCACTCTGCAGTGTGTTGTTGGGTGATGGAGAGGAGATGATCAGCATTGATCCAGTGGCAGGTGTGTATCTGCGTTGTTTCTCTGTTCACCTATAGAACAAAAAAAAAATCTGTCGAATGCTGTTGCGGGTTTTGGGCGTCACCACCCACCCCCACCCCCCACCGTGTAATCTATTTTGTTTTTGTTTCATTTCGTTTTGTCATGCAGTGTTATCTTTTGAATCTCCTTGTTTAATATGTGTTTTGTATTATGGTGAAAATGATCAATAAAAATTAAATAATAAAAATAAAGCACCTTTAAAGCTGCACTATGCAAGATTTTCATGTAACAAGACTATGTGTGCTGAGTAAATATACTGTACACCCAAATTGTCCTTCAACATTGGGCCAAAATACACAATGTTCAAATGAAAGGATACACAGCTGGGCAGAAGGGATGTGACCTGCTCACCCCAGTGGTTCGACTATTCATAATGTCAGCAGAGTCCGATTAGTGCGATATTGCGAGTTGGCAAAAAAAAGGATAATGTCAAAGTGTAAATTTGGGTGACATTTTATTTAGAGCTTTTTTTTATTTAGAGCTTCTTTAGTTTAAAAAAAAAGCACATAATTCACATAATGATTTGTGAGTGGTTAACAACCTTATTTTCAGCCTTTACAGCCTTAATTTCATTCTATCTTGAGTAGGTTTGTCACCATACATTATAATAATAATAACAATAATAATAATAATAAATAAATAAAAATAATAATCATCTTTATTTATATAAAGATTATTATAATAAATAATATTTATTTTTATTTATTATTTATTTGTGTGTAAGAATAGCCTACACCTTCACTTGTGACCAAGTAATAGGTTGTTAAAAGGCTTTGTATAAAGGCTGTAGCTGTGCATAATGGCTCGCACAGGCACTGGATTCACTCCCCTGAACCTCAACCTGTTCGTCAGACTCTGTTTATAAAAATATTCTACATTGTAACAAAGCACAAACAAGTCTGTTTACGATAAGATCCAAACTGGGCGACGTACCAAGTTTCATCTGGGCAGGTGCATCTGTGTCTCTCAAGTCATCAGGCACAAAGCCACTGATGGCAGTTTGGCCCCGGATACAAGCCATGCGCTCATCAAGCAGAGAGAGTGCTGGGGTCCCCTCTCCTCCTCCATTGGGGTCCGGTCTCCTCCTCCACTGGATCCCAAATACCAAGTTCCATCTGGGCAGGTGGATCTCCAAAGTCCTCAGTCCTCATAAAGCGCAAAGCCATGGTCATAAGGCTTGTGCATGTGCGCACAATTTCAGGATGATTAGGATTTATCAAGAAAAAACAGGCATATGTGGAGTTTCATAAATCTGACGACTGTTTTGTGTGTACACTAATTTCCACACTTAAATATACTCAAAGTTTTCTGCATTTGGCCCCTGGTTTATTTATTATTACTGTGTACCATCATGGGGCTTGGCTGGCGCATGCGCACTTTGATATGCATTTTGTTAACCTTGTTGAACTTGTCCAACTCCGACTTCAACAGAGAAGAGCCTCCCATTCGTCACCATTGATTCACCCTATTCACCTTAAGTTTCTTTATATAGCCATTAATCACAAAACATGTCTCAAAGGACTTTACAGAGATAAGCCTAGATGAACACATTTTTCACACAAGGAAACAAAGGCAGAACATAAAACACAATATAGCTTGTATAATAATAATAATAATAACAATAATAATAATAATAATAATAAGATAGATAAGATCATAAGAGATAGACAGAGATAGGGAGCTCGGTAGGAGAACACTCCTCCTGTTTCTTCTTGATTCTGCGAGCCCATGTATCGAGGTCAAAATGGGAGTCCAGAAAAGGACATTACGATAATCGAGTCTTGGCGAAACAAAAGCACGTATAAGGGTTTCACCGTCCGCCATATTTAAGAAAGGATAAAAAAAATTGCGAAGGTGGAAAAATGCTTTTAATGTCTTGTGGTGAACGAAAGCATTGGATCGAACCTAATGCGAGGATTTTTAACTGTGGGACAACTAACATCTCTGTTTTGTTGGCCTTTAGAAGCAGGGAATCTGATAACATAAATCTTTTGGCCTTTGGTTCTTGTGAATTTCGTCTTCTGCTTTCAAGTAGTCCCATAAGTAATCCTCTAATTTTTCTCAAGTATAATGTAAAGTATAAAGAAGTATTTAAGTTATATAATATAATCTCAATACATTGTTTTTAGGTAACAGAATACAGCTACATTTTGATATTTATTCTGTTACTACCCAACCCTGTTTACAGCATCATTGCTAACCCAGTGCCAGCATTTCACTTTTTCTGGGTCACTTTGTCTGATATTTGCATCTTAGTATGCAATCTTACTGAGGGATACAACACAGCTGAGGCGTGTGTGTGTGTGTGTGTGTGTGTGTGTGTGTGTGTGTGTATGAAAGGACGCGTGAAGGTGGGGTTGAGAACGTGCAGATCACAATAACAGAGTGGAGCTGAAATCACAGCGGGATCAAATATGGAGGCCCGAGCCGACGGTCAATACGGCTGATCTGCTCGAACAAAAGGTGGCCGACATTTTCCCGCCAGCTAAACTTATCGAGCACAAATCCAATGTGCAAAATCCTGCCACTTAAAGGAAATCTCATAAACAACCAAAGCTAATCGATTGCCGCTCTCTTGCAAGCGCTTTCGTCATTCTTTTGTCTCGTGTAGTCCCCAGAGACAGATGGAGTGAAGCTTTAATTAAATGTTATGAATTTGGGGGGGGGATTTTGGCACTAAATGACTGTAACTGGTGGTCAATGTGGTCAATTCAGCTACTGTACTGACAGATTGATGGTACCGATCCCTGGATTGATTGGGGAAATGTGGGCCGGGGGGAAAGTGACTCAGAAAAGCTCTATTATTCCTCAATGAGGGACTGTGACCAGAAGGTTGCCAGTTTGAATCCCCAGACTGGCTAGAAAAAATGTGGGTGGCCAAAGTGAATGAGTAACACTCTCCCCTCCCCCAGCAACTTCCATCAAGGTGTTGGAGGCAGGGTGGCATATATCTTTTAGTTTAGTTACTTTCTATAACAGATACTCTGATTCTGGTCCTATAGAGGAGTTCTCTGGATCAGTACCCTTTTAAAAATACCTTCTGTCAGACAGTAGACTGGCGTTTTATACATCAGAAGTAGCAGGGAGTAGCAGGGAGTAGTAAGGCTCTTCCTATTTTTATTTTACATTTTATCCTATCTAATATCTCTGGATATTTCACTCTGAAATTGAGCTAATCTAATCTCTTCATACACGAACTGCGGCTATATGACAGCTACACGTGGATTGTTAAATGAATTTGCAATCTGCAAGTAATTTGTTGTCACTGGTGTTGAAATAGATAGCAAAGAGATTTATTTCCCACCCTCCCAAAAAAAACAAAAAAACGTCTCAGCCATCAGTAGTTTCTTAGAATATTCCCGTAATTGGTGAATATCAATGCTTGAATAATTTAAGATAACACAACTGTTATTTCAGTGTTATTTATCTATTATTTATATATATATAATTATTATATATTTAATTATATTGTGGTGTTTTGTTGGGTTGTGAAGAAAACGGTTCCTCTATAAATAATATACTGTCAACAAAGGTGAAATATAAGAAATTAAAAAATTGATGAACACACCTGAGTGTGGCTGAGGTCTCTCTCTCTCGCTCTCTCTCTCTCTCTCTCTCTCTCTCTCGCTCACACACACACACACACACACACACACACACACACAAAAGCACACGGGGCCCTGGGGATGCTAATGGTGCTCCATGAGCCATTGACCTCTCAGTGCCATCCGGAGCGCATCCACTCAATGTGAACTGCTGAATAATACATAGGCAGCACTCGGAGTACAAAACGGAGCGTCGGTGCTCAGGAAAGCGACGAGCGCAAATCACACATGCTTAGCTACCGGCGGGTTCGTTGCGGTTCTTTTAAAAGTCAAAATCCTCCACCTGTCTGCCGCTTGCCTCGCTCACATCTCCTCGACCAAAAAAAAGAAAAACACTTGAATGAAAGTGCGAGCATTAGCACATTTTGTAAAAAAAATGCCTGCGTGTTTACTTGTCTGTGCGAAAATGGAAACGGGGGTTGGGATCAGGGGCCGCAGCGTGGCCCTGTTGTTGAGGCTTTGACACGGAACAGCGTTGATCACAGAGCTACAGATGGCCGATATGGAAATGTGATGATGCGAAGGGGAGGAAACAGGCAATCTCTAGTCTAAATGGCAAATGGCTGCCTTTATAAAGCGCTTTTATCCAAAGCTCTTTACAATATATGCTTCTCATTCACCGACACACTCACACAAACACCGATGGCAGTGAGCTACCAAGCAAGGTGCTGGCCTGACCATTGGGAGCAATTTGGGGTTCAGTGTCTTGCCCAAGGACACTTGTCATGTCACTTGACATGTGGACAGGAGGAGCTGGGGATCGAACCGACAACCTGCTCTACCACTAAGCTACAGCCACCCGTGCTCTGAGGCAGGAGAACATAGGAATGGATGGATGTGGCGAGATAGTCATAATCCCTACCACCACCTTGATTGCTCAACAACGGTTTCCGTTTTAGGACGATTATACCCCTGATCCAGCACCTCGACTAATTTTCTAAATCGAGTCATGGTTTGGGACCATCACACTAATATATCCATTATTTCATTCATTCAGAAATAATCATAATCCCCTGCCACCACAAACAGAGTCTACAATTTGCAAATTATGATCCTAATTAATGTTTCACAAACAGTTCTATAGGGGAGAAAAGGGGCACTGTGGGAAAGACTAAAAGTAGAACGTTTCCATTGGTGAAACATGCTGTGAATCATTCGCAGAGGTTGTCCTAGCATGTTTCACCAATGGAAATGTTGTATTTTTAGTGCCCCAGTCCCACAGTGCCCCTGTTTTCCCATAATTAACATTAGATGCCAATGATATACCAGAAAGAGACTCTTGCGATTCTCATTTCAGGCAGTAATCCCTGAATCGATGAAAAGCTATTTGCAAACTCAAGATCTGAGAAATCAAGGTGTCATGTTTTGTACATGAAGGTCCAGTATGAGCATTCAGTCTGGCATTTGAGGCTCATCAAATTTTTTTATAAGAACAAATTCCAAAGTGCATGCATGTTTCACTGCCTCGTCACTTTTTCAAGATTTTTATGACTTAAATCTGTCCGAGACTGGCAACAGCCAATGAGAGCTGAGAATGAGAGAAGAACTAAAAAATACAACAGCAAGTTGCTCCACCTCATGACTTGGTTTTGTTGAGTTCAAGTTCCGTGGGATTTTTGGGGGCACGTGTGGTGTTAAAACTCAGGTAGTGTGTGTACCCCGAAATCCAACTTGTTGTCAAGTGTGTGTGTGTGTTTGGTGTGTTTGTGTGTGCTATCCATTCTTTTCAGTGTGTTTAGCCATGTACCGCGTTCGCAACCTTACCCGTCGCTCTGCACTCTGGGTAATTATGCTTCAAGTGGGACAACTCTCGAGTGTGTAGCCTGCTCAGGACCAAGTATATTTCGTCATGGAAAACCAGGGGGAATATTAATTACAAATTATCTTAATGACATTAGATTGTGCTAATGCATTATTCATCATACCATTTAACGGCCTAAATGCTGTTTAAGAGGCTTTACTGCCATCTCACCAATTAAATTCAAGAGGAAACATTGACTCCTTGCACCTTTTTGGATTGAATTGGGCATGAAAATGTATGAAAATGAAAATTTTAAGATATTGAATATCGGCGGAATCGGAATATCCTCATAAAAAAGGTGTCCTTTCAAATACAGAGGATAATAATAATAATAATAATAATAATAATAATAACTTTCATTTTTAGAGCACCTTTCAAGGTACCCAAGGCACTTAACAATAGAAGAAAGATAACTAGATAAGAACTATATAAGGTGAAAAACAAAGAGAAAAAAAAACAACAACCAGGCTAACAAGTAGGAAGACAATATGACAAACAAAGGACAAAAAGGCAAAAAAGCAGAGGGCCACAACAAGCAGAGGATGGGGGATCAAATAAAACAGTGATATACTGAAGCGTGAGGTCATGCAATACTTAAATTACAGGTAGGACTTTGGAATTACTACATGCATTTACAGGGAGTTAAAGCTTGTAAAATTATTGACATATTGACATGTAATCTACTGTGCGCCATCTGGTTGAGAATAGCAGCTTTGAAGTACCACTTTTAGCCAATAATGCTTTGGGGGGCATAGGCTTCTGAGGCAGATACTGGTTCATGAGCATTGTTTCACTGAGCAGCGTGAGCCTGGGTGTCCTCCGGAGACATGAAGTCCAGCCCTCCTCTATCTCCCCCCTTCCGAATACCTGCCGGCATTAGCACAGCAAAGGGAGATAGCGGTACGTCTCATTTTCTCTCCCGGGCTCTCCTGCCGGACAACGCTTCCAGCGATGCGTCACCGTCAGGTTAATCGGTTCCATCGGTGCTCCTCGCTTTCCCCTCTCCGTCTCCTCCTCCGTCCTTTCGCGCGCAATCGCCTCACCGCAGACTCCGTTCAATCCTCCAACCTGTCACCCGTGTCCTCCTCCTCCTTCCTCCTCCTCCTCCTCCTCGTCACTCAACCTCAACAAAGCTTCTCTCGCGACTCGCCATCGTCAGCGCTCGCTCTCTTCTGCACTCACCAGAGGGTTTTGTCCCCTCCTGGCTGGTTTCATTTATGGTTGTTACTGGTGGACGGACTCCACTAGAAAACCATTAACACGATAGAGATCACCTATTATCCACATCGGACAGATCTTAACTCAAAATAATATGGGTGGGGGTTTCCTTGAACCGTAGTTTCCCCCCTTGGGATATCTGCAGGTTTCAGAAAGCCAAATCTAAGACTTTTAAAGACCTTTTTTATGCTACCTGGAATTCAATTAAGACCAATTTCAAGAACCAAAAATATGTCAAAAGCAGCCTATTTCTGATTGAACATAGCTAATGTAGATGCTAAACCTATAAATGGCCGGTATTCGAAAAAGGACACTTGGAAATGAAAGGTCAGAGACATGATACCCATGTTTATTCAAGCATATGCAACAAAACAATAATGTGGAATGTATTAAAGGCAAAATCCACCCTCAGATATTCTTACACTCTTATTTATATATTATCAATCTGTAATGTTCAATGTATTCCATGAGTTATTTTCTGATGAAATTTTGTAATTTACCTTTTTGTTGTAGCCACTTTCCCTCAACCTGCCTTGTCTACTTTTACTTTGGTTAGTGATTTCCTAAATTTCCCAGAATGCCTTTCAACACCCACCAGAGCACGTGCCTGAACTTGTTGTATTCAGCCATTGGTTGGGCTTGAAGGAGAAGAGAGCAATGACGATAGCGATAGCAAAAGCAAGAGAACGAGACTTTGCGATCAAGAAAAAGTCGTGCCTCTTACTCAAAACACAACATGTCTTGTGTGCATTCTGGTCTATCTTGGCTACTGTCGGTGGAGAATGTCTTCTACGATGGATTTCTCCTTGTATGATTGTGAAAAATGGCGGGTCTAGAAAGAAACCCTTGCTCTTTGATTCTGACACCACAACCTGACCTTACCATTGTTTTAGATAGCGGAACGTTTTTCTGCTATCAAACTCTGTTGTGGCTACTGCTGTTATCCATGGGAATCACCAATAGCTGTTAAAGTGATTGGACTTTTTCCTTTAAGAATAGATATGCAATGTTCAAGTTCAAGTTCAAGTTCAAGAGGTTTATTCGTCACATACATACACGGGGTGTGCAGTGAAATGAAAAAGTGGCAGTGCTCAACAGAAATGTGCAAAGGGCAACAAGTTCACACTATTTACAATAAAGAAAACCAACACAATATTTACAGTATTAGAGTAAGAGCTCTATATAAAAGAAATACAATATCTACAGTAAGAGCACTTAACAATATAGAAATAAGAGAAATTGTATGTATGTATAATATAAATTATGTGTAGTCTTTACCTTAGTGTGTGTGTGTGTGTGTGTGTGTGTGTGTGTGTGTGAGTGAGTGTGTGCATAAGAGGGGCAGTGTGTGTGTCTTGGTGGGGGCCCTGGTGAGGTCGGAGTTCACAGTCCTGATGGGTCCTGATGAGTCCTGATGTGGGTCAAAGTTACTCTGAACAACAATAATTAATTCAAGACTACCCAAGTCTCATTCACATCTTTTGGTGACACTCCGACTCTGCTCTCCATCAACTAAACATCAATGTAATCAATCTGTCATCATATTTGCATCAAAATGAAACAGTTTAATACTATTTTAAGTGTAGATAATTTAAAACTTTTTCAGGCTTTTTAACGGGCCTTTCAGCTTTGAAAACCATTTACGTTTGAGCCTGCACACTGTCCTTGTGCTGAAATGGAGTATGTATTGAACATATATGGAACATATCCCATAATCATGGGTGCAAATTCAAACACTCAATTACTTTTTTGATCAGTGCAATTCAGCCCAGGCAAAGTAAATACAAAAAAAACATCTCAGGGAAAACTTGACGCCGCTGTATTTTGGGGCTGGTTCAATTGGCAGCTCAATGATTTATTGGACCGCTTTGTTGAATGCTACATGGCAATTTAGGAGCATAATTTGACTTAAAGTGGCATGACAGTTTGTCAGACACTGTTTAATGAGAACACCATTTCTTTCTTAACTAGACAGTGGGAGGGACACTTGCAGGAACAATATGAGCCATTCAGTGTAATTTCATAAACTTTAATTTTGCTTGCTGCTGTGCCGTTGACGCCTGTTAGTTTACTTTATGTTTATTGACTCCGAATATATGTTTTCCTGATATTAATACTGCTCAAAAGAGATGACCAGGAGCCGTTGGTGGTGATGGTACTCCCGAGTTCTGAATGATTCACTCGGAGTGTGTAAAACTTTTAATGCAACTTTGTAATACTGTCCTGTATGTGTCATGTTGCTAATGGCACACTTGTTTTTCCCCCAGCGGCCCGTGAGGGTGTCATGGGTTGGAAAGCCCCCTGGATTTGGAAGATGAATCATGTCCCTGCAATTAAATCTGGTGCCTGCTGCTGGATGGCTAAGAGGAGCCACTTATACCATTTAGTGCACTTTTACCCTGAAAAACACCCATGGAGTAATGGGCCACCACACTGTCATTTCACACAAAGGGAGGCAACACTAGGGCCATTAGAGATCTCAGCGCTCAAGACTGGGCTTCTGTGAGATGAATGAATAATTAAGATGTATTTTGCCATTTGTATGTATGTCTGTGTGTGTGTGTGTGTGTGTGTGTGTGTGTGTGTGTGTGTGTGTGTGTGTGTGTGTGTGTGTGTGTGGGTGTGTGTGTGTGTGTGTGTAATATGTGTGCAACTATGCATGTGCAGACATGCAAACACCTGTGACTCTGTCAACCTCCACGTAGATACAACCATGCCATTTTGTGCTAAGGTGCTATGTGTAGCCTTTTAAAACATCATTAAATCATTGTAAAATGAATTGTGCTTGATATAATTACCGTAAAAAATTAGACCATGGAGGAGATTTTGTTGTTTTATTGTTAGCGCTAGTGTTTCTCCAAATTAAGACTACATTTCCCAAAAACCCTGTTGCTTCCTGCCACCCCGCACCCCTCCATGATGTCTTTGTCTTTCCTGAAGAGGGTCAACATGTTCGAAGTGATTTTTCCATCTTCCTTTCTCTCCTTCTCTTTAGCTTTAGCTTTAGCTCAGTTAGCGCTGAGAGAACAAGCGCTGAGAGATCTGTCACTCTGGTGCCAGGACAACAGCCTCCTCCTGAATGTCACCAAAACTAAGGAGCTGATTGTGGACTTTAGGAGGACACAACAACAGAGGACGTACTCACCACTGGGGATTAATGGGAATACTGTGGAGAGGGTGAGCAGGTATAAATACCTGGGAGTCAACATCACCGAAGATCTGACATGGTCCACACACACTGACACTCTGGTGAGAAAGGCGAGGCAGCGCCTTTACCACCTCAGGCAGCTGAGGAAATTCAAAGTCTCCCGGAGGATCCTTCAGTCCTTCTACTCTGGAGCTGTGGAGAGCATCCTGACAGGAAGCATCACTGCCTGGTTTGGCAACAGCTCCGCTCAGGACAGGAAGGCTCTGCAGAGAGTAGTGCGTTCGGCTGAGCGCACTATTGGAACTACACTCCCCACCCTGCAGGACTTGTACACCAGGAGGTGCAGAACCAGAGCCTGCAGGATCATGAAGGATCCTCACCACCCCAACAACGGTCTGTTTCAGCTGCTGCGGTCAGGCAAGCGCCTCCGTAGTCACGCTGCCAAAACAGAGAGACTGAGACGGAGTTTCTTTCCTCAGGCCATCAGGACTGTGAACTCCGACCTCACCAGGGCCCCCACCAAGACACACACACTGCCCCTCTTATGCACACACACACACTTAGGTAAAGACTAAACACATAATTTAAAATTTATAATTTATATTATACATACAATTTTCCCTTTTTTTACTATATTTTTTTATAAAGTGCTCTTATTGTAAATATTGTGTTGTTTTTTTATATAGAGCTCTTAAAAACTGTGACATTGTAAATATTGTGTTGGTTTATTGTAAATAGTGTGAACCTGTTATTTTGCACATTTCTGCTGAGCATTGCCACTTTGCATTTCACTACACACCTCGTGTGTGTATGTGACAATTAAACTTCTTGAATCTTGAATCTTGAATCTTGAATCTTGAGAACAGCGCTCTCTTCCTGTTTGGTGCCGTAAAGCAATCCAGCATAATTCCCGCCAAATCCGACCCGGTGCATGGCACGCAATGTAAAATGCAATGTAGAGGCTGGTAGAGGCTTCTCAGTGATGGTCTTGTTTATCTACAGTAATTATATTAATGTATCAAAATTAATGTGGTAATGAGTTGATGTTAAAATGATACAAGTAGCACCTTTAAGAGAACCTTGAACACTTGTTGTGGCCTATACAACACCATCAGAGCTACAAGCCATGTGAAACAGAGATAACTGGATAGAAATAAAGAGCTTCAGGCAGATGGAAGGGTAAATCTGCACCTCTCTGCATGTGCCACTTGTTTTTTTTGTGGGGTTCAGATCAAATTTACAAAGGATTATGTGCTGGAGGCTGCAGTAAAAATTTCTGATACCATCTGACTTTTCGCCCAAAGTCAATTTGTCTCGGGCATCAGAGAAAAGCTCTGAGGGAAGCAATTAAAAGATTCATAAAGGCTGTCACAGCATCTAATGGTACAAGCTGAAATGAGATCCGTTGGTCTGACTCCACCAATTGAGGACAGTTTCTGTGATGGGTTTTAGTTAGTTCATTACACCATAAAATACAGCGCAACACATCATCGCTGTTTACTGCAACCTCTAATGTGACTTTACCAGTGCCTCTAAACAGTGATGCAATGGTACACTATATGGCCAAAAGTCAGTGGACACCTGACCATCACACCTATATGAGCTTGCTGGACATCCCATTCTAAAACCATGGGCATTAATATAGAGTTGGACCCCCCTTTGTGGCTATAACAGCTGCCACTCTTCTGGCAAGGCTTTCCACAAGCTTTTGGAGTGTGTCTGTGGGAATTTGTGCCCATTCAGCCAAAAGAGCATTTGTGAGGTCAGGCAGTGATGTTGGACGAGAAGGCCTGGCTCGCCATCGGCGTTCTAATTCCTCCCAAAGGTGTTCAATGGGGTTGAGGTCAGGGCTCTGTGCAGGCCAATCGAGTTCCTCCACACCAAACTCACAGTCATAGTCATGCTGGAACAGCAAAGGGCCTTCCCCAAACTGTTGCCACAAAGTTGGAAGCGCCCAATTGGCTTTGTATCCTGTAGCATTAAGATTACCCTTCACTGGAACTAAGGGGCCAAGCCCAAACCCTGAAAAACACCTGAACTCAATAATTAGTAGGGGTGTCCACTGACTTTTGGCCATATAGTGTAAATAAAAAGGTGGGCATACAACCATCAATGCAAACCAAAATCAATTATATTTTCAGAAAAGCACTGATTTATGCCTTTATGCCTTAAAAGACCCAAAGTTATATCAGTTTGATATACCCTAGTAGCAATCCAGGGTACTTTTATGGGACTCACTTATCACCCAGTTGTTTTCACATGAAGAAAACTACAAGAAACTGTATGCTTTTGAATTGTTCTGGGTGTGGGGAGTAGGCCTCGTAGCGTCAGTCATGCTCATCGACCTTCGCTTCGGAAAGGTCCAGATCATACACCAGTCCATCTGCTCAGATCACTGAAAGGTCGTGACCTTCAAATTGGCATTTCACCACCGACTTTCATGCCTCTCTCTGCCTCAAAATAAACCCTCTAGGTTTCACCCAATCAGGGCAGAAAGGTATCCGACTTGATGACGTGACTCCTAACGTGATTTTTGCTGGACAGAGTTATTTACGGAATGGCTTCCGCGGAGAATCTGTAATTACGTTCTGGTAGAGTGTGGATGTAATTGGTCTCCTCCGCTTAAGACGGTTTGGACCACCACGCATAACGAAACCTGATAGCTATAATCTGACTTCAATGAAACTACTTACCTGGTTCGCTTTCGGTAGTTTTGTTGTAAGTCATGCCCACTCCCCCGAGGCTGTCAGTACTGCGACAGCTTGTAAAGGGAAGTAATGAGTCTGCCTGCCTGGTCAGTCTATGTGTCCATATCTCCGTGGGCCTCGGAAGGAAAAGAGAAAGCCACACTCACAGAGAGATTGGCGAGTCACACAGTATCAATACCAGAGCCCCTAATTTCCCTCGACGACAGGTTCCCCATACTCGCCGCAGCACATTAGTAAGAACGAGCTCCGGATCTCACCGGGACGCCGTGGCACAAGTCACAACGTTAAGCAGATCTTTTGCCATGCGTTCGGCAGCGGGGAGATGATCAAATGTTCCTGACAGTAAAGTGAAACAGGATGACAGGCGGGCGTGGGTGTAGATGAGGATGGGAGTTAAGATTGGGGTTTAGACCGATATGGGGTTTTTCAAGGCCGATACCGAAACCAATCATTTTTGGATTGAGGCCACCGATAGCCAATCGTTTGTGCATATTCAATGTGTATGATCAGTATCTTCAAATGGAACTATTTACCTACCAAAACAATTCTAAAATGAGTGTTTCCTCGTTTCAATCGAAGAGACTGTTTCAATTTAAGAGTAGCTCAATCAATCAATCACACTTTATTTATATAGCACACTAAGATACAATGCGCTTTACATCAAGTAAAAAGCGCACCCATTCCAAGTAGATAAAGATTAAAACAAACAAACACACAACAACAGACGAGATAAAAGGCGATTGAAATGTTAAATAAATACATAAAAAATAGCAATAACTGTCCCTAGGTACAAGCACAGCTAAAGAGGTGTGTATTTGAGTAAGCATTTAAAAGTTGAGCAGGGTCTGTGGATCTGAGGGCTCTGGCAGGGACATATTTTGGCAGCATATCATTGATATAATCAGAGGAATGTCCGTAGAAAGATTTATAAATCAGTAAATCATTTATAAATCTTAAAATCAACTCTCAAACTAATTGGCAGCCAATGCGGGGACTTTAAAACCCCAGTGATGTGAGCTTGTTTCTTTGCTCGAGCAGCAGCATTTTATACACATTGTAAAAGTCTTCTTGGGCAGACCTGAGAGCAGTGTATTACTATAGTCCAGCCTGTTTGCAACAAATGCATGCACAAGTTTCTCCGTATCAGGGAGAGAAAGAAAAAGTATATATTTCTTATATGTGATGCGAAGTTAGATCAGAGTTAATGATAACGGCCAACTGTGTTGCTTGACGTGTTGTGTTAGTGCAGTTATGAGCATTCATTGTGGCATGATCCAACACATTTTTTAAATTATTATTGAGACAGTACTTACAAAAGCGTTGCAGACAGACATGAAATGACTCATTTCAAATAAGAGCACACCACACAAGAGGTGTAGAGCAGGATGTCGAAGCATCACAAGTGAAGAGTGTGGTGTGTGCTGGCTGCAGCTCTGGAGCACCACCACTGGTGAAAATGTATATGACCACAAAGTATAAATCTTTCAATAATCCAAGATTCAATCTGTTGCCCAATTTTGTGTTAGTAATTTAGTACAACTACCATTATCTTGGAGGCATACCATGTTGCTCTTATGTTTCCTGTATCATCACTATCAATGTTCACAACACATTGATGCATCATAAAAACACAAAGTGACATGTAACCTGTAGTACAAATGATCTGGTGAAACATTTGAAGTGGTAATCTGTGAATAATCTCAGCCTTTATCTCTCAGCCTCATCTCTGTGGTGTTTCTGTACTGCATTTCCCAGAGATCACCTGTCAATCAAACAGTGTGTCCACTACTGTGACGTCTTTTCCCATGGATTTTCCGGAGTTTCTGTAGGCGGTGCTCTTTTCTTTGTCAGCCACGGTGGCTATCGTTGCTCATGCTAACTACCCAGTTCTTCTTCTATTTATTCCAAAAAAAAAACTGAAAACATAAAACGCATCACTTCCTGTGTGCAAAAGGAAAGACCTACCTACCTGACACCAACAGCAAATGTCAAAGCTTTCACAAACTGGCTAGAAACTTGAACTGACTCACTCGAACTGACTCACTCATGTTTTATATTAAGAACAGAAATTTTGTAGTAGAACGGAAATCTATTTATAGGAAAATTACATTACAATTATTACTTTAATGCAATTAACCTCATACCTTAAGTAAATCCTTATGTGTGACCCCTCAGAACAAATGGAGAATAGGATCTCCTATTCAGTCTGGAATTTCTACTTTTTAAAAGGTCAGTATCTCCCACGTTGACTCTGCGGTAGTTGTTCCACCCCGGTCCTCTCTCCCTTGCTCTTCAGCAGAACACATTTCCGGTCTTAATTGCGGCACTAAAATTCCTATTGAATTGTCTTGTGTGAAATACAGCTGCAAGTAGGCCTGTGATTTTCCTTGAGGGAGTGATACGATGCGCCGTTTCCATGGTGCTGATGTCATTTTAATCACCGGTCCCCGCTCACACTGCTGCCAGTTATGACCACCGAGCCGCGCTGGAAGGCCCTTCCTTTGGAACGGCCCAGACGTCAGCAGGACCAGAGCAGGTTTTTGTGCATGTATGTGTCTATTGTTATTGTACTTCTATCCTCATGAGAACCAGTTTGCAGGTATGAATCCTCAGAGTGAAGAACTTTTTTTGCAAAGTGAGGTCATCTACAAGGGGTTATTAGGATTGGGACTTGGGTTTAGGGTTAAGATTGAACTATGCCAGAAGCCTCTTCACTGATTTAAGCTCAGTTTCCTCACAGAAAGACCTCAAGCCTTAAAGGTAGGAATTATGATCCATAAGGCTGTATCCTGAGCCCTTTTCTGGATACCCTATACACCAATGCCAGTCCCTCCTCTGTCACCTCATACTTCAAATATTCCGATGACGCGGCCATACTCGCACTCCTGAAGGACAATAACTCCACCTATCAGCAGTCCACAGTCAGTCAGCAGTCCAGCTCTCATTTCACACAGTGTGTCTAGGCAACTATCTGCACCTGAACGTCTCTAAAACCAAAGAATCCCCTCCCCACACACATACACACTCACCACCATGAATGGTGAGGCAGTTAAGATGGTGGAGAACTTCAAATATCTTGGAATCATCTTGGACAATAAACTCGGCTTCGATGAACACACCACCGACATCCATGAACACTGGCAGCGGAAGCTCCTCGCCATCTGGAAAGTCAAGGCCTCTCTCATCTCAGTCTGTCCTCCACGACTGCTCCTGCCAATCTCCCGGAACTCAATACCGATGTTTTCACAATGTAAAGCACGCGACCCCGAACACCCCCTCAACCCATGTTTCACCCTCGCCACATCCGGCCACAGATACAGGATCTGTCAAAAAGCTTGTTTCGGCAGAAGCTCTGTGCCCTCTGCTAGCACAGCCCTCAACAAACTGTCTCAATAATATCACAGACTACTTTTTGATGAATCGCCTTTGCATATCCCTAGTGCCAATACGTCTATATATCAGTGAGTTACCGTAATGATGGTAATAGGTGCAAATCTTCAAATTTAACATTATCCTTTTAAAAAAGCCGGCCAGGCCTCCAAAGCGGGAGTTTTGTCGCCAGTGGGGTTAAGGAATGAATGTAGTCAAGGGAATGTCCTCACAAGTATAGTCAGTGTGTATGTGTGTGTGTGTGTTGTGATTCTGTGGTTAGGTCTGATGTGTCGGCATACAAAGCTCTGGAGAATGGTGAGATGGTCATGGTCAATGACCCTCTATCTGATTACAGGCCTTACCGTATTGGAATGCCTGCTGTTGATGGGATTTTTTTTTATCTCCCTTCGTCCTGGAGTGGGCTATCCTTCTCCAAAGTCAGTTCATAAATACTCATCTGCAATGGTGAGAGGGACAGATGTTCTGCCAGACTGCATCATAACCCTGTCTTTTCTGCCATTAAAAGCTGTTTTGGGGAATATGATTTCCTACATTTGCATTTTATGTCCGTGTCAGAGTACAGCGAAGTGGAGACATCCGGCGATTTGTAATGATTGCAGAGAATGTCTTGTGATTTTAATCCTGTGTGAATCTGCCACGTCTGCAAAAAATGACCTACCGTACTTTGGTGAAGACCGAGGTGCGGGATTTCTTTTTCTTCTTCTACAAATGCACGATTTCTGTCTTCCTCCTGTCCAAAAATGGAGGTAGTGGTTTCGGTTTGCTAAATCAGGAAACACCAAATAGCGTTTTTCTGTTACAGTAATGATGGCTGTGGCTAATGTGTTTATAATGACAGCTTTCTGCAGATAATGACAGTATGTTGGAGATTTGACAAACCACTGCTCTCTAAATGGCAGAATAAATTGTGTGTGTGTGTTGTTGACTGATGTTGAAGCATCATACCGCATCCCATACACGCAGCAGATTCACCTTACCCTGAAGGAGCTGTGAGGTCATATTATAAGTAATTGAGGACAACCTACAGTATGGAGAGTGTGGAAAAGAAAGAGTGACTGAGTGAAAGAGGATGAGAGTGACTGTGTTTGTGTGTGTGTGTGTGCGCAAGTGAGTCAGTGAGTGTTCAAGCATCTGACTGACTGACTAAAGTAGATGGCTGCTCGGTGGGTTAGAGGCTGTAACTCAACACTCGTCCCTCTGTGCCCTTTTGGCTCCTGCAGAGGATCAGGGAGGGTGGGAGATTGCCCTTTGGAGGCTCCATCTGAGGCAAATTGTCAGAGGGATCGCCCGCCTTTTCTATCAATTTACGGACCTTTTGTGTGCAGGCAGCTGTGCTCTCATTACCACAGCCCCGGGTTCACACGCAATCTTTTAGATTCAATTAGCTCAGATGCGCAGGAAAATATCGAAGGGCATTTTGCCTGAGCGAAGCCTCAAGGAAACTGGAAAAGGTCACGCCTCTGACTTCCTCTCCGAGAGGTACGGGGAGGTGGATGGAGGAGGAAAAAAAAAATGTCACGTTCGGCGGGCTAAAATGGCATTTCACCTCCCGCACTATTCCACCAGTTACCAAACGTAATTTTCCCACTGAAAATATGCTGCCTGGAGCAACCAACTCATGCAATTTAATGCTTAGGACCATGGGCTTTTACTATCTCAACTATGTAGTTCAAAGTTTAGCACTTCATTAATATTCTCAGTCTAGCTCATAGCCCTTCCTCGCTGCTCTGAAACATTCCTTCATCGCTCTTGCCACAGCAAAACGCTTAAACTGGAGGTGCCACTATGAAAAAACTCACTTTACACAAACTTATTGCTGTATAGAACTTACCCAGCTGTGCTCTGTTCCCTGTTGAAATTGAACCCATTATATTTCCCAGAATAAAACGTTCCCTTTTGACAAGGCGTTCAACTGAGGAATGCCATATTATGCATGCATATCAGGCAACCCTCTTGTTTGGTGTACTGGGCCCGATTGAGGATGACCTTGGTGGACGACAGGTGTCGGAGGGGGAATTATACGCCTCCCATCACCTGCAGGTGACATAAAATTCCCAATTAAACCTCAAGATGTCTGGATTCGTGTCAGCTAAACAAAACGTGCATTGCATCGGCGATACGGTCGACTTTTCATGTTTTAATGGAAGTCACTAAGGGTAATCGCATTACGTTTTTGACATTAAATATCAAATGACTGAAGTAAGGAATTTGAGAAGACATTTTGATACATGCAAGTATTTAGTAATGTCGTGCTTTTTGACGTGCCATTTCTCTTGTACAGTCTGTTTTATTTAATACTTCATATTTAAAAAGGAAAAAAAGCATTGATCTTTCCATTTGTTCAACATCTAAATCGCTAGACACCCTCTAACGATGTTGTCTGCCTTCGCCATGGACTTATCTCCTGAATATGAACAGAGGAAAAAAAAAATAGAATCACGGCTTCCCTGCAGCCACTTCACTGAGCCTAACTCCACTTCTTGACTAATTAAAGCAGATTAAAAGGTTGGGAGGAACATCTGCACGAGTCAGGGAGAATTAAATGAAGCCAAAAGAATTACCCGGGAACATCGTTTGAAGGGCTTTTGGAAAATCTTTTCCCTCCCTTTTTAAGCGTGGCCCGGCTATGCCTTTGGACATTCCTGTTCTGCCCAAGCTCAAGAGAATATTTATTCTTCCTGATTAGAGATGTGAATGTCACTACATGGAAGAACATTTCCCTTGATAGCACAAAAACAAGATATTCATTTCATTCAGCAATTTGCCATGGCTTAACAGTTTAATTTGTCTTGACCTCAGTGTTTTTTACACCCTACAGATGTGGGTTAATAGTTTTGAAAGCAAGGTACAGCTAAAAGGCTTCTTCATAGCTATGACTGATTTTTATTTACTTAATCTCTTTAGAATAAGATGAACAAAATAAGATGAGCATCATGATGCTTTCCAGGAATAATTTGTGGAAACATCGTCAGAAAGAAATAATTCCCAGTGTTTATTTAATTGTTATGTATTTGCTTGATTCATGCTAATAGAATCCATCAGCCTCTGCTGTAACAAATAATGCCCTTCAAAGCAGTCAGTTAATTGACTGTCCATGAGCTCTGTCTTATCCAATTACTCTCATGTGAAATAGGAATAATGAACGTCTCTTCATTGCTTCACTTGCCAGAGTTAGAACACTCGTAACTCATTTGGCATCAAATGTATTTTGTGCCAACTCAATTCTCAGTGAGGGCCTGTGTGTCCACGCTTGATTAGTTTCTCTGAAGCGAGTCAAAGCGCCACTCTAATCCACCTATCTGGAAAGGCTGTTTTTGTCTCATTTATAAATATATATATATATGAATTATTCTTCTCTCCCATTGGCTGCTTTGTCACCTAGTGACTATCAGAGCAACTAATCTAAAATGAATCCCGAGAAAGAGCGGTACATTAAAGTGCTGTAATGGGATTTCTACAATAAGATGCTCACAATCCTAAATGTGGGTGAACTAATTAAACTAATTGTATTCATGTGCATAAAAGAATTGCCAATGCATTAAAGGGCAGTGCAAAATATAATCCTGTCACATTACATGAGCAGCAATATAATGAGCACATTGTTGTACAGTAGCTGGTATGGCTGCAGCTCTGGCTGTTGTGAGGCGACGACTGCTGTTCTGACCACTGTTGGCCAACCGTGGTGGATTAGCTTGAATACTGTAAATCATATTCAAACCAGTGCACCATATTTCTACTACTATTAGACAGATAGGTCAAAGTGTTTAACAAGAGGGTGTTGGGTAGTTGAGTGGTAAAAGTTATGTTGTCTGAGAGTCTAAGGGTAGTGAGTTCAAAATCCATATTGAATGAGGTCCTAGCGCAACTAAAGCCCTATAGAGGCGTTCAGGTGACATTGCATACACTTTGGTGGCGATATTGTAGGTTCAGCTCTTGGGGATGGGACTGAGAACACCTGATTGCTTTCCTAAATGTACAACTTGGTCGTCTCAACAGAGTTAAACACACACGGTCAATTTTTATGGTGTTTTTGACTGGGAACTGATCATTTCATCACTGATACTAATAGATTTTGCGTTCAGATAATGTCAGCTTTTTAACTAGCTGACCGTAGTATCTGGTCAGCTAGCCATGAATTACTTGTTGTAAAAACATCTGATTTACACAGTAGCTAGTAGAAGCTAGCGATAGTAGTGGCTAGTAGTCACGTGTTAGCATTGGTTGCTTTGCTAAATTAGCTTGTTGGCTAGTTCGCTAGATAACAAAGCCCAAACCAGGTTAAGAGCTGACTCTTCTCAGGCTACAACTGTTTGGTGTTTTGTAATAGAGATTAGGGCTAAAGACAAGACAGTCTACTGTGTCCAAGTATCAGGTATCTCTTTTTCTAGCCTGGTTATATATTTAGCCATTATTTGTAAACAGCAAATTCTCCAATAGATCCCCATTGGAGCAGTGGTCTCAAACCATGTGTCGTGGAGGGCAAAACGTCTGCAGGTTTTCATTCCAACCAATCATTACACCAGCTGTTTTCACTGATTAGCATACATTCAACCAGAGAGGGGATCAGTGAAATTACCTGGTGTAGTGTTTGGTTGGAATGAAAAACTGCAAACTCTCCTACTCATCATTGATCATGGTTTGAGACCACTGCTCTATACCAGTGATAGGTAACCATGTGCATGTTTGTGATTTTAGTCCTGTATGAATCTGCCATGTCAGTAACCTTTACAGAACCTCTTTTACCTATGGTTATTTGCCATATAAAACTAGTCCAGTCTGAATGGATACTGCTCAATGTTTTTGCGATTCTGGCAATTTGTGGTGGGAGAGGTCAGGTTCTTCATCTATCCTCATCTTAACTTGAACCCCTTGGCCTGTTAAATAAAATTTATGAACGATGGTGACAAGTTTATGGTGGCAAGGCTACCTAACCATTCCCATATGTGTAATTGTGAGACACATTGGGGTTGTCTTTAATTCATCATTACAGATGTGCGGTGACAACAATTAAAAGATAAAGATACTAAGTCCTGAAAACGAATCCCGTCCTAATAGGGTTTAAGTGTAACCATGGGCAGTAGTTTTTTTACTACCAAAGTTGTTTTACTGTTCAGAACCAAATTCATATTTTGTGTTGCTTTACTAGCCAATTTCCCTTTCCCTAACCATACAAATTGCAAAATTACAAGCTGCACCTTGCTGTCGGCACCTGCTTGGAGTTCGCCTTCATAGCTTTTATCGGCCCTGTACTAAAGCAGTCATGAGAACATGTCTATGATCGTCCATCATCTAGAAACTGAATAAGACTTTTTGATCTCTAATGTGTCAGAGGTCATGTGGTTTTTCTCATTTGAACACTGCAGTGAAATTAGCTGCATGTAAAAATGTAGACCCACTAATCTGCTCTGTGCTTAACTTTAGTCCAGTTCTGCAGTTCCCACACACAATTCCTTAAAATTACCCTCCAGTATATCACACATGAAAGGCAGTCAGGAGAAATAATGAGATCTGGCAATAGAAAGTAGCTCACATGGTCACAGGGGCCCTACAACATTGCACCAATGTCTGTGTAACCGGCATGTAAGAGCAGGTTTTAGTAAGTTTATAATTTGGATCGACAACGCCACCTTGAAGATGTTAACTCAAGGAATTATTATAGATATATGTAACCCGATGGGTTCCCCTCATTAGAAAATGCACAGGTAAGTCAATGAGGAGCTGAGACGTGAATTTTCAATAGAGTAATTTGCACATTTATTATAAGACAGAGGGAATAATAATAATTCTTGCTAAAAAAAACAACACATTTATTGGTTTCCTAAAAACAGACTAATAAAAATGGCTACTGACTGCCACAAACAGAACCAGTATTCAGTTAGACTAGACCAGTGGGAAGGCCAACCACCACCACCAGTACCCTCCTAAGCAGGCTGGTGCGCACAGCTAGGCCTCCAAACAAACACACTTCAAAACATACATTTCACTGGTGTGGGAGTACAGTACCCAACCTATAACCACCCTCAACACAAAAAGAAAGAGAAAACAATAACCTAAACAAAGCAGCAGTAGGGTCTGTTAGGGAAGGTTTGCAGGGGGTAGATTGTCACGCAGAAGGACCTAAAGCAAAAGAGCAACATTATGACAGTCTACCCTATGCTGCGTGTTAAACATTTGTATGTACAGAATGACCTTACCTCATCTATGCCCTACAATGGAGCTAAGACCATGCCCAGAGAAACACCACGCGAACCTGGATACCAGCTACCTCGCCACAGGGAGGAGTCATGCACAGCCAGAGAGCATAGCCCTATCCACCGCTTATATACCCTAAATCCTAATTGGGAAAACCTGTGGATGGGAGTGGCTGTGGAGAGGCCCACCCCCTGCTGTGCCATTCCAGCTGGCTACATCTGCAATCGCAACTCATTTGAAAATGATAGGTTTAAAGAAATGTGAATTACCAATGCAAAAAGTTTGAGTCAACAAAGTAAGATGAGAAATGTGATTAGTTGCTGGTGTGGGTTTTAAAATACTGTAGATAGAGCAGAGCATTTTGTTGTTGTGCTATTTACTGCAAATGTCATACTGAATGTAGAGGAAACTTGCAATGCGAGAGGGGCAATGTTAGAATACCTCTTAAAGGTTAGGTTATATTCAGCTTAAAGCAGGGCTACCTTTTTACAAAGGTTAAACACATGCATTATGAACTAACATGATTCCCACAGCTGCACGAGGAGGGTGTATTGATGTATAAAACAGTGACATCACACACAAAGACAAACAGAGGACGTTTGATGTTGGGAGGTCATGCATAGTAACATGGTAACAAATGCAACAAAAGAATCTGTGAATATGTACATCCTGGCCAAAGTCAATAAAGCTTGGATTATTTGACATCTGAATTATATCAGTCTTTTTTCTTTGTATATCTGGTTTATTTGGACTGATCAGCTTGAATTCTGCTAATTATTTCAGCTGTTTTCAGAGCTGTCAGGATAATTGCAACTAATTATCTGGCTAAATGTATTGGCGCCTAGATACTCTGTATTCTATTCAAATGAATGAAGCTCTCAAAAGTAATTCAAGAAATGGAAAAGTTTTCAATAAAACCAGGTCTAAGAAATTGTGGTAAATTGCTCTGCCAATATGCCTGCAGAGAGGTACTGTCATTGTTTCATTCCTGTCTCTTTCTATGAGGCACAGACCAACCAACCCAAACCAATGCTTAGTTGTAGGAAGGCTCATATCAGTCATCAGTGATCCAAATCCCCAATTTTCCAAGGCGTGACCTCTCTTTGTGAAAAAAAAAAAAAAGATAGGTTTGACCGGCCATAGCTTTTTGTCCTGTTGTCGCTCTTTCATCTTTGATGGCGGAGGGGGAAAAAAAAAGAGCTGCTTTTAAGCGATCAACAGGGGACTGTAAAAAAAAATCCATGGTGGGTCAGCTTGTCAGAGGTAACCTATTGGGATTTCAGATGCACTGCAGCGAGCAAAGGCTCCCCTATGGAAGAGGAAGATGACCATTCACATGCTCGGGGGGCTTTCATGGCCAAGATCAGCACAGTGTCTAGACACACATTGTTAAAAATGGTCAGGATGTCTGTGGCCGCACCTCAGGTGGCCCACATGAAGAGGTAAGGGAGTGTGGTTGGAGACGAAGGGCAAATGTAACCCAGATTTTCAAAGTCAGGAGAAGGAAGAAAGGAAATATACAGCATGTTATGTAACGGGATATGTTTCACCTTATAAATAAGATGAAAAGGATAGCAAGTCCCAGTTGAAATGAGTTTTTTGGATGTCTGTCTGCAATAAAATGTATAGAATGCTGTTATATGCTGTGTGCCGATTTAATTTCTTGAGGGAGACATGTCAGGTGTTGCATACTTTGTCAGAGTACTCAGAGTACTTGCAGCATTTTACAGAAACTTGACTTTTGCACCATAATTATCTAATTTGCATTCATTTAAGTGTTATAAAAAAGGCAGATTTAATGCGCTTCAATTTGCTTCACTCTGCTTGTCTGGCGCCGGATGGGCAGCAAACCATTGCTCAATCAGAATTCAAATTAGCTTCCTGACATTGAAAAAATGCCATAAAAATTTTCGAAGCACACAAAGACCATTATTTGCTGTAGGGATTTAACTAGGACGTACAAAAAGTAATTTGCCATTATTTGCTGACCATGTACATGTTTTTTTATTTGCTTGAATAGAAAAAAAAATGCTCATATCTGTAATTTTAATACATAATGGATATGAACTGGCATTATCCCCCATCTTTGTGGAATTACCTCATTTTGCTCAATGAAGCTTAACCATAAATCCACATCTATTTTAATCCAAGTTACTGCTCTATAGTACATTCTTGAATACCTTTATTTGCTAAATAGCCGTTGCAATTATAATGGCGGGAAATGGTCGAGGTTAGCCTGCTCTCTCTCCCAGGGTGACAGCTCAAAGTCACCAGTGGCTTCTAATAAGGCCACAAAAATAGACAATGCTAAATTCATAGCATTTTATTTGTGGCATTTTGATCCCGTCTAGAAGCACGGTGCTCTAGACCAGTACTCTAGTTACTGATTGCTGTTAGAATGAAAAACGTCCTGCCTGTCAACTACTGTTGTATTGAAATACCACATGAAGCATGATTTCCATAATGTAACATGCTATCTAAGGAGACATACAGTATTCATAGCACACTAGGGGTTTGCCTCAGTTGGTATGCTGTACGGTAGTCATAAAGCAAGTTGACATCTATTGTAGCCCATATATCTACAGCAAATACATTGATGGGACAATTTATGTCACTCCTTTGTGTCCAGCATGACCTTTTTGTTGCAAGGATTGGTAGTGGCCAGGAGGACAGAGAGAGATATGAAATTATTAAAAGCATTTAGCCTATTACCCTGTGATTGGCTACTCTGATTTGGTTACCCTGTGATTAGTTACCATGTCATTGGGTTTAAACAGCAATAATATCCAAAAATCTATGGAAAAGAAGGCCAGCCAGCCAGCCAGCCAGCCAGCCAGCCAGCCAGCCACACACACACAAATTACTCCGTCTTCTCCCAATGGGTATAAATGATGCTGTGCTTAGTGGTTGATGCTTTTTTTCATGCTTTTACCATTAAAGTTGACATCAATGAGTCCTTATTGTATTGTGATGTAGTAGCATATCAAGTTAATTACTGGTTGAACTTTTTACCATTCACAAAAGCAGCATGCACATGGCCGCGCGTGCATGAAGTGGCAGGTGAGTAAGGAACGTTCAATAACAACAATGATTCTAGAATTACCTCCCGAGTGAAATGCCTTAATAGTCAAACCACTGAAATCATTGACAGCAGGGCAAGAACAAAGGTCAACATGGGGTGAAGAGTTACAGTGAAGGGGAACTTGACGAAAACCAAAAAGTAATTCACACATTTATTATAAAAGACAAACAGGGAATAATAATTATTGCTAAAAGACAGCACAATTATTGTTTTCCTAAAAACAAACTAAAAAGGGCTACTGACTGCCACAAACAGAACCAGTATTTGGTTAGACTAGGCCAGTGGGCAGCGACCGAATGCAGAGAGGTAGGCTGAATACCTAGGCCACTCACCTTCCACACACATGGTGCCCAAGATCACACACAAGATTAAGGGAGGCGTTCACCCCGTGAGGGAAGCGTATTACCACTACAAATAACAGTCGTGAGGGTTTGCAGGGGGTTGTCACGCAGAAGGACCTAAAGCAAAAGAGCAACATTATGACAGTCTACCCTATGCTCAGTATTAAACATTTGAATGTAAAGAATAAACTTACCTCTTCTATGCCCTACAATGGAGTTAAGACGATGCCAAGAGAAATGCCACGCAAACCTGGATAACAGCTACCTTGCCAAAGGGAGGAGTCATGCACAGCCAGAGAGCATAGCCCTATCCACCGCTTATATACACCCTAAATACTAATTGGGAAAACCTGTGGATGGGAGTGGCTGTGGAGAGGCCCACCCCCTGCTGTGCCATTTCAGCTGGCTACATTCTACCCCGGGATTTTTTAATTGGCGGCCCGACAATTACGTATCTACTAACACCAAGGTCTAAAAATGGCTGAAGTTGAATTAGTAGAGCCAGGCACCCAGGAGTTCGTAGCCCCACTCGCCCCATCCCTTACTGCCACTGGTAGGCGATGCAGATTTGAATGCCTGCCAGCTGTCTCACGGGTAGATCTTCTCACCACCTCAGTGTGGGGAGGCACTGTTGGCGGGACAACGAGGACAGTCTGAGGGTGTGTCCCATTGAGCCCAATGGGATGACTTGCAGGAGCTGGCCCTGCTACAGAAGCAGGGGGTTCTGAGGAAGGGGCAGGAGGGGGCCTCGTACTGACAGCAGGGCCCACAACAACCCAGCGGTCACAATAATCTTCCTCCTCCTCTGGAGGGGTCACTTGACCTGCAGCCTGTTGGTTGTCCCTGGATGGTGAAACAGAGTGACCACAAGGTATAAGCTTAAGCATGGACCAATGTACATAGCGCACCTGTGTCGAGTCCTGCTGTGGTGCAACTGCATATACTGAGCCTCCTGGCTCAGGGGGTCTCACAACCTAGTAGACTGTTGAGGCCCAGGCGTCCTGGATTTTATTCCTTCCACGGATGGAGTGGTCTCGAAGGTAGACCAACTCACCAGCCCGCAAAGGCTCCTCCTGGGCTTTCTGATCTGCCCTGTCTTTCCGCTGGGCGGCCGCAGCTTTCATCCTCCTGAGCACCTTCAACTGCCACCTGGAGCCTCCTCTGGTGCTCTTGGACCCACTGACAGACCGTGCCAGCAGCAGGTTCTTCTGCCTGACCTAGCAGAAAGTCAACTGGAAGCTGAGGTTCATGGCCAAGCATTAGAAGGAAAGGGGACTCACCGGTAGATTGATGTGGGGTGGTGTTGTAGCTGAACAGCAACTGGGGGAAGATATTCAGGCCAGCGACTCTTCTGTTCAGCAGGCAGTGTTTGTAAAAGATCATGCAGGGTATGATTAAAGCACTCGCATTGGCCATTGCCCTGAGGATGATGGGGAGTAGTGCGAGACTTCTGGATACCGTACAGTGTGCACAGCTGATGAATTATTGCACTCTCGAAACTCCGACCCTGGTCAGAGTGTAGACGGGCTGGAACTCCATACTTATAAAACCACTCCTTAACAAGTACCTCCGCCACAGTGGAGGCTCGCTGGTCACGTGTAGGAATGGCCTGGGTAAACTTGAAGATGTCAGTCAAAACAAGCACGTTCTCTACCATCTCTAGCAGGCTCCAAGAGAGAAAAATCAATGGCCAATATCTGGTTAGGACTGGAGGCTAGCAAATGGCCCATAGGGGCTCGAACCTGGGGGTGAGTATGTTTAGCAAGGCTGCACCTCTCACATAGTTGGCACCACTGTTTAATCATCCGCCCCATACCTGGCCAGTAACACCTCTGCCGGATCAACTCTGTGGTACGCTCAATACCTTGATGGCCATGATGGTGATGCAACTGCAGGAAAACCTCCTCTCGCAAACACTCTGGGAGTAGCAGCTGGTGAACACTCTCTCCGCCATCAGGCCTTTGGTAAACCTGGTACAGGAGCCCTTCCTTCAGGACTAGACGGTCCCACTGCCGTAGCAAACCCAGAGCTGCAGGAGGGAGACCATGCTTCTCCATCCGCCCAGGCCTCCTCTGTTGCTGCCAGAAGGGAAGGAAGGTGCTTATAGTTGGGTCTGTGCTTTGCAAGGCCACCAGATCAGCAGTTGAGCGTTCAGGGAGGGCGGAGATGACTGCTTGTGTCACCAGAGGGGCACAGTTCTCAAAGGCCACTTGCTGCAAGGACTCTGGTATCGGGGTACCTCGCTGCGCTCGCCCTAGGACAGCAGTTTCTCCTGGGGGGTGTTGTCTGGACAAAGAGTCCGCATTCTGATTGGCATATCCTGGGCGGTACCGAACAGTGTAATCAAAGGCTGCCAATTCAGACACCCAGCGTTGTTCAGTGGCGCCCAGCTTGGCAGTATTAAGGTGACTTAAAGGGTTATTGTCGGTCCAGACCACACACACTTTTGGCCAAGCAGGTACTCCCGAAAATGTTCTGTCATTGCCGACTTCATCGCCAAGAACTCCAGCTTCATAGAGCTGTAGTTCTTTTCGGCAGGGTGGAGACTACGGCTAGCGTAGGCTATGGGTCGGACCTTGCCATCCTGTTCTTGGGACAGGACCGCCCCCAACCCACAGTGGCTGGCGTCAACTTCTAAAATGAATGAGATAGAAAAGTTTGCATAGGCTAGCACAGGTGATGATACAAGCCTTGCCTTCAAGTCCAGAAAACTCTGCTTGCACTGTTCCGTCCATGCCTCCCTCAGGGCAATTCCCTGACCCCGCCGGTTCTTTGTCCCTGTCAGCTCAGCAACTATACGGTGGAGTGGTGCAGCCAGCTTGGCAAACCCCTCCACAAAACATCTGTAGTAGCTGGCAAAGCCGATGAAAGACCTCAACTCAGCGACTGTATGCAGGGGGGGCCAATCAGCAACAGCAGCTATCTTCTTTGGGTCAGTGGACACACCTGCCGACGAAATTACATGCCCCAGGTACTGTACCTCCTGTTTGAGAAACTGGCACTTCTCCAACTTGGCCTTTAGCCCCTCTTGTTGCAGGCGCCCCAACATTAGGTCCAAGCGACTGATGTGCTCATCTACGGTGGAAGAAAAAATGACATCTAGATACAACAACAAAGATTGGCAATGTTGATCACCAAACATTCTCTCCATCAGTCGCTGGAATGTGCTGGGGGCGTTGCATAACCCAAATGGCATCCTCTGGAACTCAAACAGCCCGGAAGGTGTACAAAAGGCAGTCTTTGTTCTCTCCCGCTCTGTCACTGGGACTTGGTGGTATCCACTTGCCAGATCCATGGTGGAAAACCATCTAGCCCCTGACAAGGCATCCAGAGACTCCTCAATGTGGGGGAGAGGGAAGGCATCTTTCTGGGTTTTGCCATTTAGAAGCCTGTAATCCACACAAAGGCAGAGACTGCCATCCTTTTTCCTGACCAGGACGATAGGTGAGGCATAGGGACTACTACTTTCCTGGATTGCCTGGCTGTCCAACAACTGATGTATGTGGGCCCTAACGTCATCATAGTCAGAGGGGGAAATTTGCCTATACCTCTGTCTGATAGGGACATTGTCTAGCAGGGGAATGTCATGGTAAATAAGGTTAGTGCAGCCAAGGTCAGTCTCAGAAGCAGCAAACACAGACTGGTGCTCAAGCAACAATGACTTCACCTTAACCTGGGGCCTGTTCCAAGAAGCAGGTTCAGCAAACTCTGAGTCTAACCCTGCACTCTGAGTTGATTAATTCCGAGATGGCCAAGTCTGAGTTTTCGGTTCCAGAACGGCTGATTTGACTTAGTTCAATCAACTTTGAGTATGTTCACCTTGAGTTAAGCGCGTGCGCGACTACAATAAAAAGCCATCATCAATGGAGGTCCGATACTACGATTCACCATGGCAACCAGCAAGCAGAAGGGTCGTAAAGGAGAGGGAATTGGCGTGGGAAAGAATCGCTGCCCGAGTCAATGCGTACGTTTGAATGCAGTAGTGTATTCATTTAACATTTAACCACACTTTCTTAAAATATTACCTACATGTGAGAAAGTGGTGGAATAGTATTGGAAAAAAAATATTTTCATTTAGGTGCAATCCCACGGGCGCAAAGCGCACTTTACAGCAGCTGACAATGAAATATAAAAACATTACAATAGAGTCATTTAGCAGACGCTTTTATCCAAAGCGACTTACAAAGGTGATAGTTAACACTATGTGGGGATCGAACCCACAACCCTGAGAGTCTCATGCTCTACCAACTAAGCTGTCTGGGCCAGACATAGGCTACTTCAATTGGTGTACTTGGGGTGGAAAATTAGAAAGGCAGATCTAGAAATTTAATTACTCAAACATAAGTTAGAGGTGGGTGCATGGTCACAGGTGAAATGCGTTGTTGGAACAATATAAAAATACTAACTGTTGCTTTTGTAGGAAATGAAGACCAAATGAAAGGTATCTTTATTTGACTGCTCGGGGTGGTGGTAGCGTAATCCGTGAACTGTAAACAGCATATTATATCTTGGACAGCTCTTCCATCCTGGACATAGAACATCTAATCGGGGTCTCAAAATCCTCTCCCGACATAAGGCTATGCAAATTACTTCCGCTTGAATACCGATCGGGTTACCGAGGAAAGGACACGCCATGTCCGACAGCTGCTTCAGGTTCAGCAGAGGGAGGAGACAGGGAGAAAGTCAGGGTTTGTTCAAGAAAACCTGCCAGCGAGCAGGTTAGGTTCACAGAATCAGTTACCATGGTAATTGACTCAGAGTTTGAGTTACCTCTCTTTCTGGAACGGAAAACCCAGAGTTTCCCTCATTTCAGGGTTACCAAACTCAGTTTTCACTAAACCCGCTTCTTGGAACAGGCCCCTGGTCTACCTCAGGGAGCCCTGACAGGTTCATAGCCTCAATATGCTCTGTCACTGAGCTAACCTGACCCACCTGAGAGGAGAGTAGCTGAGACAGCACCTGGCTCCAGTACCACCGTAGAGATTCCTGCTGGCAAACTTACAATCTGGGCCTGACTTAGGAGCCCTATTGGGAGGCGAGGGTGCAAGGTAACACTAGTTACAACATTCATAATTGGTACATAAACAGTAGCTCTGTTGACTGTAACCATAGCTGGAGAGACTAGCACACCTTCAGGGAGGGAGTGGCCATCTTCAAGGGGCTCCAGTAAGGCTGCGCCTGAGGGATCACTGAAACGAGAACAACATGTGGCAGCCACCATTTTAACAGTCCCCCCAGGTATCGTAATGGGTCGCCTACCTCGCACCCTGGCCATACCTACCCCAGGCTGAAGTTGAACTTTGTGGCAACATTGTAATGCCTGGAACCATGGCTGGGGGGCATGCTTCACTGAAGGGAAATCAAACAGTGCTGAACCGTGTTGACTAAACAATTGGTGATAACACTCTCCAATTATGTTCATGCCCAAAACGCCAGGGACATCAGGGGGGGATTCCTGACCTGGGGGATCCTTCACAATCAACACCCCTCGCTGTGGGAGGACCTTGCCCAAAACTTCAACGTCCATCTCTACATAAGGTATTTGTAAGCCATTAGCAGCACGAAGCGCCAACCAGCGGCAAGGGCATGGTGCAGTTTTAAAATGCTGACGGAAGAAACTCTACCATAGTTGTAACCATTGACCCTGTGTCCAGTAAACAGCTACACCTCCCAGACTAATGGCTACTTTTGGGCATGACACTAACAAATTTGAGGCTACAGCATGGCCTACAGGAGCTGATTCACTTAAGCCTACTTTGCCCCCTCCTGATGCATGGCTCTTTACATCAGAGGGGAATAGTTTCCCCGACACCTGGGAAGCAGAAGCCGCCTCAGCTGGGGACTGGTGACTCCCAGGCCGCCGGGCCTGTAAAGCAACACGCTCGTTATTGCACTCCCTGGCATAGTGACCTGGTTGTTGCATCGCCTGCATACGACTGTACCTGGACGGGTGGGATGGAAAGGTCTAGGGACTGCCTGCATGGCCATGGCACTCTGGGCCAGCTGGTTGAGCTGCTCCTGCTGTTTCTGCAGCATATGTTTTAGCTCTGCCATTTCTACACTGGCTGAGCTACTAAGTGCCCCACGTCCTGCGCATTGCATGGTGCATAAGGAGGGGACTGAGTAGCTCCGACCTCTAGGCTCGTCTGGCTGGCCCTCCTGTTCCCAGTGAATAGCATCGGCTCTAATGTCTAGCAGAGTATAACCAGGATGCTGGCGTACTATGCGCTTTAACTCCCTACGAAGAGATGGCTCAAAGACATGCTCTACAAACTGGTCCCTAAGGAGGTTTGCTGCATTAGGCATCCCGTCAGGGGCACAATGCTCAATCTTTTCCATTAGACAACACAAGGCGTGGGAAAACTCCTGCAATGACTCACCCTCCAACTGCTTCCTAGAAAATAAACTTTGTTGTAGTGAGACATAAGGTTTAGAGCAACCATATAAGTCTTGCAGAATGGTTAATATTTGTGCCGGGTCTTCCCTGGGCCTATATCTAATTTCATTTTTTGGCCTCCCCATCCAGATGGTTGTAGATATAATAGGCTTGGTCTAAGGGCCTCAGATTCCTAGCTCGTATACTAGCCCTTACCTCCTCCACCCAATCCTCTACTGGAATCCCTGAGGTATCCCTAAAGACTGGACATTTCCTCTCCCTAGGGATGTAAAACAATCGGTCTGGGGCAAGGGGATCGTTAGTCACAGTGCACTGAGGAACCACAGGGCTGCCGGGACAAGAATATGACCGGGAAGGTTGAGCAGCTGCCCGATCCTGCAGTAGACGTTCCTTGTCGGCCTGAAGCTGTTGAACCAGATCCCTCAGTTCTTGAAGTTCCGGCTCCATAGCTAAAGAGAGAAAAGTCAATGCAGGGAAAGTATGGCCCTCTTCAGACGCCGAGCACTGGAGGCCTCAGGAGGGATCAGCCACACCTATCTGCAGGCCCCACAGGGCACCCACTGCTGCTTTGTTAAAAAAAAAAGAAAATATCTAAAAAAAAAACACCAATTCACGTCTCGTCTCTCACTGAATCCTGCTGACAACGCCAGAATGTGACCGGCGTGTAGGAGCAGGTAGTAGTAGCTTGGTAATTTAGAGCGACAATGCCACCTTGAAGATGTTTAACTCAAGGAATTATTATAGCTATAACCCGATGGGTTCCCCTCATTAAGTAATGCACAGGTAAGTCAGTGAGGCGCTGAGACGTGAATTTTCAACAAAGTAATTCTCACAATTATAAAAGACAAACAGGGAATAATAATTATTGCTAAACGACAGCACATTTATTGTTTTCCTAAAAACAGACTAAAATGGCTACTGACTGCCACAAACAGAACCAGTATTCGGTTAGACTAGGCCAGTGGGCAGCGACCGACTGCAGAGAGGTACGCGCACGCGCAAGATTAAGGGAGGCATTCACCCCGTGAGGGAAGCGTATTACCACTACAAATAACAGTCGTAACATGAAGGTGAGGGAAGGCCAACCACCACCACTGGTACCCTCCTAAGCAGGCTGGCGCGCACCACTAGGCCTCTAAACAAACACACACTTCAAAACATACATTTCATTGGTGTGGGGAGCACAGTACCCAGCCTATAACCACCCTCAACACAAAAGAAAAAGAAAATAACCTAAACAAAGCAGCAGTAGGGTCTGTTAGGGCAGGTTTGCAGGGGGTAGTTTGTCACGCAGAAAGACCTAAAGCAAAAGAGCAAAATTATGACATTCTACCCTATGCTCAGTATTAAACATTTGAATGTAAAAAATAACCTTACCTCATCTATGCCCTACAATGGAGTTAAGCGTTACCTTGCCAAAGGGAGGAGTCATGCACAGCCAGAGAGCATAGCCCTATCCACCGCTTATATACCCTAAATACTAATTGGGAAAACCTGTGGATGGGAGTGGCTGTGGAGAGGCCCACCCCCTGCTGTGCCATTTCAGCTGGCTACATTAAGATGAGTCATTGTGACCTGTATTGGAGTCAACGTGTCCGCTCATTGCGAGGGTGCTCTGTCTTCACAATTGTGTTGAACCTATAGTGAATTAAATTATGCCTTTGACCACACTTTTTTTTTAATGATTAAAGTATGTTTAGATTAAGAAGTTAATTTCTCAACACTTAAAAATGGCAAAAAGAACTAATGAAATAGTCGTCCAATATGAAGTTGACATTGACTAGGGTCAATGAGGAATTTTGAGGAATACATGGGCTACGTGGGGGAGAAAATGTGTTATTGACAATATTTTTGCAACAGAAACCATCTAACTGGGTCTTTTTGACACATCTCATGCATCCTAGGTCTTAATCGAGGTAACCTAGGTAACCAAGATGACCATGAGATGTTTAGCACAAAGATGTAAACCAAGGCAGAAGAAAAAGGAAAAGGAAACAGAGATGTTTGCTCGCAAGGCGACGTGACCAATTGTGATATGTTAGACCTATTGCAGACAATCGTGCAATGGAGGGTAGTTTGGCCAGTAAGCCTGCACACGCTGCCGAGGCCAAGGCCAATGCGGCGTTTCGGTCTCTTCGGTCTCTTCGCAAAGTTATGCTTTTGATCATATGAACCAGCCGCATTTCGTTTTCAGTAGTATTTCATTCACAACAAGGTGTAGCAGACAGCCATGGAAAAATGACGCACCAAACTGAAAAGACAACTATACGTTAAGCTGGTACTGCGAGGCTGATCTGATTCCCGTCCCTGTAACTTTTGCTAAGTGTGATCAACTTGTCTAATTTGCCTTCATGGAAATAGTTGAACATGCTGAGCATCAGTCCGGCCTGCAGTTTGGCCTCAGGTCATTTTTTCTTTGCTAGGCTTTCCAAGCATGAGGAACTGCTGGCTATCAGATGTCAACATACGTCTCCTCATACCCACAAAACCTTGTGTTTTGGTAATTTCCTGTCGTTGGTTTGGGATTATGTTCTCACTTGGTGCGATTATTTGGTGCGACACGAGTTCTCCGATTGGTTTTGAACCATTCTTGCCCCTTCCTCTCAACCATCTCACTCTCCAATCGCTCAAGCCTTTCCCAGACCCTGGGCTGAAGAACAACCTGTCCTCTAATTGCATTATGCTTTCAATTCCCCTTAATGAAAATGACTATTCTGGACAATGGGAGGAAATTACATTTGAGCAATGGATGACCAGCTCTTTATCCCCTGCCCCCTGAATCCCCACTCCTCCTACCGCCACCCGTCCTCCACAAAGCCTCTGCCAGAACATCGGTAAAGATGGATTTTGCTTCATAGATAATTTTCCTAATTAAACCACACAATATTTAATTAAGAGGCAGTGTGGTTTAATTACAGAGATTTTTCTTTCTCTCCTCCTCCTCTTTTTTTCTCTATCTTCCTCCATCCCTCTCTCTCTTTCTCTTTCTCCTCTCCTCCCAATCTCGGAAAGGTAGGTGTTAAACCTGAAGTATTGCAGCATGGAAAGAGTCTTATGTTGAGATGAGGCAATATCTCTTAATAACTGATGTCCCCACAGCTCTGTCCTGATTCAGACTTCCGACACTTGAGATGTGACGTCCCCACTTTCATTCAAAATTTTTATATTGCCACTATTTGGTGAAAAGCTAAGAAAAACAGCCTTGTTTTTAGCTTGATGGCCATGTACATCCAATGGCAATTGAAAGGGTTTCAAAAGCACCAAGCGGGGGTCATAGAATTTACCCAACCCATCCTTCAATTGAAGTTAAAACATGAAAATTACAAGCATAGACTTACATGTTTTACACATGACAACAGCCATATCTTTCCTTTTATTGCTATTGCAGATCTTAATAGACCGATACGCTGCATGTTACCACAAAGCAAATAACCACCTCAGTGACTGCACACCGGTTTAGCTGGGCCATTTGACTATTTGTCGATGTGACTGCATGAGGCTGTTAATGGTAATTGCGTGATGTAGCAAAGAGATATTCTCGTGTCTCGAGTGTTAAAGAGCTTGAGAGACCACTGTCATCACACTGTCAATGTGATAGGTTTAAAGGGGAAATAAGTAAGGTTTTTACTGCCCCATTACACAAAATGACTATAATATATATGCAGAGGGTTTATAGGGTTGTTGGTCAATACCAATGACTCTGATTACTTGGCCAGGAGATTTCTGGCTTTCAAAACTCATAGAGCCCGTACTCGAACTGTGCTAGACCCTTGTGTCGGAGGAGATCAGCTATCGATGTTGTTACAATTTCTACTGATTGCTGATAGAGGTCAATAGAGGTCATAGATTAATTAATGCCCCTTTAAGTCTAGGGAGGTTCAATAGCTTCAGACCCCGATAGCTACCTGGAGGTCTTGATCTTTGGGATGCTGTTGGTATACTAATCAGTACACTACTGTACCTCATCTTGGGGATCTCCACACGGCAGGTCCCGAAGACCACTCTCGCACAACCTCTTGTGCAGAGAGAAGTAGCTGCTCTCCAGCAGCACACGGAGATATGAAGTTAATTAAACTGCCAATCCCACTGAGGACCCTGACAGCCAGAAAAAAAGACCTGTGCCTGGATTAGAACAGAGCAGAGCAGAGGAGTGGTGGGGGAAGTGAAGCAATCTGCGGTATCTCGTTAATTCCTTTCGGGGGAAAAAAAAAGTAAGTTGTTGTACATCGCGTGTTGTTTAGGTTTCTGCTGGGATAGTTGATTCACCGGGCTCTGTATTTATGTAACGGCATTGAAGGGGTCAGTCAAATTCACTCCACTGGTGAGAAGAAACCCTTTCATTGTATATCTGAATCAGCTGGAAGGGTGGCGTGGCCATCTATCACCCTGGATACTCGCCCCAAGAGGAAGCTACAGTTCTTGATGGCCTGAGTGAAGCCTGTTAAATTTGCACTTTTTTTAAGACTTTCATTACCCTTTTATTTGCACTCAATAGTGCTCCCTTTTATCAGCTGTGAACAACAGCATCACTCAGACTGATGAGCAATAGTGTTTTCCTCTTTGACCCATGGCCCACTGGGATCCGTGGGAGGAGGGCAAGAAAGAAAAATCAATGCTGATAAAAGAAAATGATGAGTGAAACACAGCAAGCAAATAACATCAGTCTATCAATATGTCATTCTAGAAACAATGAAACTGTGACTGCTTTCGCGGCCCATATTGACAAATGCGGTCAGTCATGTGTGGACAACAACGCGATAGAGCAGCCCTGGTGTTAAATGCCGGGGAAATGTTCACTCTTAGCTCCTTCAGTCGTGGTGTTTTACAAAGGCTCCCTCGGCGGTGCAGACTGACGAGACAGAAGGCCAAAAAAAAAAACGCAAAGGCGCCAGGCTAGAGGGAATATCCGTTTTCTCAGCCGAACGTGATCTGCCTTTTTGTCAAAATGAAATCACTTTGATATCACATTTGTCCACATAAACACTTGATTTCTTACTATGTTGAATTGCAGATGATTTTGTACGGCTTCAGCCTGTCACCGCTCAGTGTTTCCTACCTCTAACATGATAACTCTGCTGAGGGTTCGCCCCCCCTTTATCGAGAAAAGTGACGTGACAGATATTTCCCCATGGCTCGTGAAAATACAGACCGAAGATAGGACACTACACCACATTATTCAGCCTTTGAAGAACATATCATGAATTTTTCATCGCGGTCCCAGCATGTTACATCACACGCTTCTCCAGATTTGCTCCCTGGATAGCAAATCTAGATAGTTTACCCATGGATAGCAACCCAACCCTAAACATTTCTGTTAATTCCTAGTACTGCGCTTGCAATTTGGAATGGACAAGAAATACAATATTGATTTTCATCTGTGAGTTTAGTAAACTGTTTTCAAACGAAACCTTGGGACATTCTTTAAAAGCCTCTCTCGTGGAACATAACCTGCAGCGCGTTTCCACCGCCCGCAGATTTTCACTGCTAGTACTGTGTTGTCAACTCTACATTAACAATACGCACACATCCTGTTTGGCAAAATGTAACCACAGCAGAGGACAAAAGAAGAAACAGGCAACGCAGTGTACACTCCATCCCTGTAGCAATATGCTAATCTTCTCCCATTGCTATAACCTTATCCCCTCCATCCCCCCACCACACACTCTCTCTCTCTCGCTCTCTTACTCGCCCTGTCTTTCTTTATCTTTCTCTCTCCCCCTGTCTCTCTCCGAAGCTTCGGGCAGCTGCTCCTGCCTCAACTTCCTGCATATTCAAATGTCTCTTCCCACTTGCGTTCCTAAAACATAATGGGATTTAAGGCCGGAGGCAGGCCGGGGTGTTGGTACAAAGGTGAAGCAGTTTGTTTGAGGATGATGTACATGCAGCCTCCAGGGTGTAAAGGAAGCTAGCATACCAGTTGCCGCGGTGGTAACCCCCGCCTCGGCTGCTGCATGGCGACGTTGTCCGATCCTCCGAGGCAAGGGAACGTGGATACAGGATAATTGAATAGCTTTGACTACCTTACGTAGTGTTGTGTATAGTGTTGTGTGGATTATGAGCATAAAGTTCTCATAAGTGCTTCCCATTCTGCAGTAATGCTACATGCAGCCGAACGTAAAACAAGGTTTTATTTCATTTCGCTTTCATAACAAGCATTAATGGCTTCTGAACTTTGCAAGGATGTTTCATGGGGATCTTTGCATCTTTAATTGATGTAACTGCTTTAGCAACGCTTTCCTTGATGCTCAGCCAGTTCTCAGTAGCCTGTTCACATGCTTTGCAACGCTCACTTGTTGGCCATCATGTCCAAAGCTCAAGCATCTAACATTCATGGGCAATGGAGAAATGTTGAATGGGCAGCACACGCAAAGGTTGTAGGACGGAGTGAGCATAATCCTTCCCTCTAATGCTGCCATTCGCCACATATCAATATTTTTTTTATGTTTGGGGAAAAAATATTCAGCGCCGGATCTTCAGCGCCCATTGGTGATCCATAGAATGGAGCCACGGTGATAGATTTGGCTAGTTCAGCAAACAGCTTGCAGGCTGCTGTCTGATAGACTGCAGGGCACCTCATTAACTATGCATACTGTCGACCAATCAGAGCATCCCATAGGACAGCAAAATCCAAGAGGAGATCTCATATTTCTCTTTTATGTCCCCTAGACACATTTGAGCTCTCAAGCTCTTTTTAACACTAAATGAGACTAAAGGCATTGTCTCCTATTTCTCAAATTCAACTCAGGAGAAACAACCGCATAAAAGCTCATGTTGATCTCACTCTGATCACAACTCTGATCTCCAAATGATACGAAATAGTGTCATTTAACTCCTGAATACGAGACCATGAGATTAGAGAAAGATCTCAAAGAAAACTCAAATTGATGTTTTATGACTCGTTCTCAAACATGCACAGTTTTCACATCCTGCTGCATTTTCTTGTTAGCATCTTCAAATGTATCTCATCAGAATTTATTTTCTCTGTTCCTCCTAAGGGGGTTTTAGAGGAAACATTTCAGATGTAGGTGATCAGAAAATAATACAAAAGTGAGATCTTCCCTATTTCCCTTCCCTATTACTGACATCTGGGCATATGTGATGTCACTTATACCGGGAAGTAGACTGGATTTCTAAAATGGGTTGATTCTGTTAACAACCAGAGGGAGAATCTCTCAAAGCGCCTCAACACTGACAGTTCTAATATTTTAGATAAATTAACATGCCCTTTGTTAAATACTACCATGAGTTTGGAAAATGCCTGTCTTATTGCACTGGACCTTTAAACAAAAAAAGAACATTTTGAACAGAAAAAAAAGCCCATTCCCTTATCTATCGTGAGCACTTTTGAGTTCTGCCCGCTACACTGGACTGGAATGGCAAAGCTGACCTTTGTGGTGATGTTGTTTAAACGTCGTCCCAGGTCTGTAATTATATTTGATGAGGTCAGTGATGTCGGAGGGGGGTGGGGAGGGGCTCTCCATGTAACAGCCAATCATGTCAGAGCAGAAGAAATCAGAGGCAGGTAATAGTGTAATAACCTTCCCTGGGAAGTGAATGGCAGGACCAGTGTAACTAGCTGAAAGCACAAGAGCAAAGATTAAGCAAAGAAATGTTTTTAGGTTGTTTTTTTTATTACAACCTTTTCCACACTTTCACACTGGGAGCTGCCCAGTACAACCACCTACCAACCGGTCCAGGGATTTGAACCGGTGACCTTCTGCGTACAAGCCTTCTTTTTTAACCTCTAGAAGTGAGGGACCCCAAGTATTTGAAGGTCATATCTAAAGCACTTTGACCAAATAATAATATCTTGTCAGTCACTGGTCCACTTTTTCCCCCCAGAAACCAGGAGTGGCTATCAGCCGGTTTGGAGATTTTTGGTTGTAAATGATATCATACGCAGGGTTCAGTGAGTTGGTGTCTCTCTGCCGGGAACCAACAGTGCCACAGTCCCTCCCTCTACTGCCATGATAAGAAGTGTGGATGCTTCCTCCTGGCTGGTTGGATGATTCTCACAGAACGGTAGTTTTTGAGAGCGCACTCACAGAGTATGCGGTTAATGATGATTAGTGATGAGAGCGTGTGTGTGTGTATTTGCACATGTGCACGCAATCCTGTCCCAGAGCATTTCCAAAGCATTTAAAAGATAACATGTTCTTCCCTCATCACCAGGGATGTAGTGGTAAATAAAAAAGGAGGTCGTCGTCATAGAAAAGCATGAATGAATGCTTTTCTTTCCCTTTAAGGAACCTGTCCTCATATAACTCATGTCAGTTTGAGACTCCTTACTATACACACTATGACTTTATGTCAAATAGAATTACCTCAGCCTAGAAAGATGGTAAACTCAATCCCGCAATCCCCTCCACTACATCCCTGCTCATCACGCTTTCCTTTCTTGTACACATTGACATTTTAATTTTGTTTTTGGCTGCGTGATGCAAGAGCTTTGTCTATGGGAGCAGAGTGGATAGAAACAGTTGTTATTGCTGTTGGGGGGGCTTTAACATTGCTGGGGGATTCATCCTGCAAACAGCCCCTTCCTGTTTGCAGAGCGAAGATGGAACACAAGAGGTTAAAAAGGACACCCCCTCACCACCACCCCCACTCCCCCCCCACCCTGGATGGAACCAATCTTCCTCCTTCAATGAGCCTTGTGTCCGTCTCTTTGCCCACAATCCTCTAAATCTCTACGCTGTCATGGCTACTTGGATACAGGCAGCTAGCGAGGCCAAGTCTTTGGCGAGGATCAAACCAGGGAGGGTTGGGTTAAAGAGAAGACCAGCCAGAGCGATGCTATGTCGGTGTGTCTGAATCCCAGTTGGTGTGTTTGTTTGTGTTAGTGTGTGCCTTTGTGCGGGCGGTTGTGTGTGCATGTGTATGTATATGCATGCATATGTGCATGTGTGTGTGTTTCTGGGTATGTATATGCATGTATATGTGCATGTGTATGTGCCTATGTCTATATTTTTGTGTATGTATGAGCATGTGTTTGTGTTTCTGTGTGTGTGTGTGTCTGGGTGTCTCTAACCAGAGGGGTATGTTAGGGTAGCTCATTGTTGTATATTTATATGACTGGATGCAAAGTGTTGGATGTGTTTGTTGTATCCAACTCCAGAAGCACATGGCTGCCACCAGTTGTCAATGAGGTGGTACTACAGTTGGGGAGACTCCCGTCTGTCCATGCTACTGATATCCACACATGACACTGAACAGCAAATCACAGCAAGTGTGTCTTTTTACACTAGTTATATTGGAGCAAATCAGATCTGAGCACCAACATAACACAATAACAACACAATATCAAGTTTTTTGATTGAGGCCATTGATAGTCAAAATTTTTAATATCTTTAAACTTCACTTTAATATTAGTCTAAAAAGTGACAAGTATTCAAGTGTGTCGGACAGAATTGTATTCTTGTCAGGGTGTAAAAGCCTCTTAAACAGTGTTTAGACCATCATGGGACACTAAAACTCTCCAATGAAACCCATAATGGTCATAATAATCAAACATATTCATGTATCTTTGAGTAGAATCCAATCAAAATGTCTCTAGAATCATTTCAAGTTAAGGGCTTCCCACAGACAACCAGTGTAATATTGATCAATTATACAATAAATATCTAATCAATCAAACTGCGTCATTTTCCATTATATCTGAAGGTGGACAATAATGACTAGACAATATAAAAGGGTAATATCGGCCCCATATATCTAACCCTAGTTAGAAACTGGGCTCGGGGCCCAGTTTCATAAAATAATTTTAACACAAAAAAGTCATCTTTTCCCATTGGAGCAAATCTGATCTGAGCACCAACATGCCTTTTTGAAACTCAAGCCTATTTGATTCAGTTTAGTTCATTTCACACCCAGGTCTCTTCCTTTCATGCCTACTGAAGGACGTTGCCCTCTACCACGGGGTCTTTCTGTCTTCTTTCCTCTGATATCAGGGCAGCTTGTTCGCCAAAATAGACTCTGTCCTTCCTTTCACCAGTGACTGTAGGAGTTTAACTCATAACCCATGTAAAAATAGCTGCAGAAATAGCTCAATCTCAAGCTATTTCTTTTGCTTTTACACAATTGCTCTATGTTTACAGGAACATTCTAAAAAAGCCCTGACTCCTTACTTTTGTTTGCTTGTCATTTTTGGTGAGCTAGGAACTGTAGCTTATTGTTCCACTCATTATAAGTCGCCCTAGGCTAGCGCGATCAAAACAATTTCTAAACACTCTGAAAATATGAGTAATTTATCATTCTAAATGAATGTCAAAGATGGCTGTAAATTGCGATAAAGCTTTAGTGGATGTGGATCCACCAATAATAATTCAAGGATATTGTTGGCTGTAGGATGTTGGCTAGCTAGAAAACTGTCACTGAAGTGTCAACAATATCTTTGTCTAATACAGTAATTATATTTAAGCTTGAAAATAGTTAAATGAAAATTACTGACAGAAGACTTTTATTGTTATCAACGGAACAAAATAGCTTTTTTTTGTTTGTTTTAGGTTATCCTACTTGTCTATATTTAGAACTCAAATAGAGGCTGAATCCTATTTCAGCCTTTACATAGTCCCACACTGATGCTCCAATTGACAAGAAATAATAAAACGTGTAACTTCCACCATCCGACGTTGCCAGAAACTCAGACATCTTTAGTTCCGTTAGTGCTGGAAGAATAGCTCCCTCTTCCTGTTGTACCGTAAAGCAATCCAGCAAAAATCCCACCAAATCCAGTGGCACACAATGTAAAATGCAGTGTAGCGGTAGAGGCTGCCGGTCTTCTGAGTGATAGTGTAATATGTTTACGGTAATTAAACCAATGTCTCAAATGTAATGTACTAATGATATATTGATGCTAAAATGATACACATAGCACTTTTAATATGTTCTTGACATGCTGGGATTGTTGTGTTATGTTCAATGCACCCCATTTGCTACAGTCTTATTGTATTTCTTCTTTGCTGTATCCTTTTACTAATTTCCTGCTGCAATTTAATTTTCATCTCATGTTATATTACAGATTTGGTGGTGGCACTTTCTGGCTGGCAGCTCACCATAGAGCAAACTGCCCTGTACTAGAGCGTATGGGAAAATAACCATAATTCAGTATTCCCCTTTAACAGAGTCAGCCTGCCTTCTGCAGCAGATGTAACCTTGTCATTGTCCTTGTCTGGTAGCTAAGAAACATAGGGTCACTCCGTCACTCAGACCAGAAGGGGCAGCTGCTCCAAAGGAAGCTGGGAAACACAGTTTATGGATCTGTGTTTCATATGTCAAGAAATCCATATCCTTCTGAAACAGAAACCATCCTGCGCTTGATATGTAAAAGCACTTGACATAAACACGTTCTGCTAGATGTACTGTACTTACTATATTTTTTTCCTCCCCATTTTTGGAGCATTTTTGCCCAAAGGAGTTGACAGTGGAGATAGTCAGGCAAGATATGGTAGAGAGAGAGAGGGATGACATGCAAAAAAACTCCCAGGACCAGGATTTGAACCCAGGACATTGCAGTTACATGTTACCCAAGTGAGCCAATAGCCATGTTAAGAAAGTTTTAAAGTGCTGTTAACCAACCCGAGAACAGATTATGAGCTTTCCTTCAATTGTAACAGGAGCTACCACTGAAAAAAACCTTGAAAACGATACTATTCCCCACCGGCAGACCTTTTTCTTCATAAAGAACACAAAAGAAACCCTGTCCTTTTCACTATGTACTTACAGTTTCCACCTAATTAACTCTGTCTACCAAAATGCAGCTCTTTGTCCATCAGTCCTTATCTTATCACTAACCCGGTCTCTAACAGTCGCCTCCGGCTACGGTTGAAAGTGTCCTCGACTTCAATTCAGACAGAGAAGGCTCAATATATTTCAGTGTTTTGATGGCTCTCCAGGGTCAGGGCACTTGTCTGCTCCTTTGTCTCATCTTCCACCGGCGGTGGGTGATGGCATGACTCACGCCAAAACACATTCATTGTCATCAGCCGCTACTTTTTTCCGGTCCCTCTCAAAATAACACATCCCCGTTTGGTGCACCAGGCCTTTCGCCGTCCTTTGATTCCTAAGCAAACACAAGACTCCCTTGAAGAATGTCTTGATTAGAGTATCACATTCATGCAGACTCATTAACAGAGATGCTTAATAAGCCATGTGCTAAGCCTCCCGGAGGAAGGGAGGTTGCTTTGCATAACAGAGTTCTGCTTGTCACTTACAGTATTGTAGATTTCATATGATGGAGGTTGTAGAGAGGGTATGTTGTCTCTAGTGGCTTAAGTTATTAAGCCATGAGGGTATTTTCCCTGGAAATGTATTTGCTTAATGTTGTTGTGACATTACTGTACCTTAGGTAGCTATTGCAAGAGCAGCAGTCCTTGGAGGGGCAGCGAGGGGGTCTTAAAATCTATTTTGAACATTGCAAGGGAGCACAACTGTGTGTGTGTAGAAAATATTAAAATTGTGGAGCATTCCTTCAAGTGGTTTTTAAAACAGCCCAAAGCAGCTAACCGTTTATTTTTTGGCATGCATTCTTACGTACAATATCGGCTGCAGGTACAGAAGTGAAGATGAAGCGATCTAATGACTTCGACTGAGAGGTCACACAGCAACACGTTATGACCTTGAACTCTTCGGGTAAAAGGAGATTTTTTTTCGACGGCCAAATAGAAAAAGCATGTTACACTGAGCGGCTTGTGTGATAAAGAGTAATAACGAAAAGGTCTCCAGTGCAAGATGCTTTCATTCACAGCGATGGAAGGCGGTAATCGGCGGCAACGAGCGGAAGGGGAGGGGAGGGGGAGCGGCAGAGGACGGGTGCAACTGTAGGTACATTTAAGTCAATAGGGAATGGCAGACTGGAGAGGAGAAAATAGGCAAGGGAGATGAAAAGAGAGGGCGAGAGGAGAGGGGGGGGAAAGGAAAATCAATAAAGTCATCAAACATGAATTGCGCGCTGAAATGACTTCTTAAGTCCCATCAGGAAGGCGAGTGGGAGGTGAGATGCAGTGGTGGGAACCTGGACGCCGACTTCTGAACGCCCTCAGTGGCGCTGACACTCAGCCGCACTGATCTAACCTCTATTCCACCCGAACAGCAAACCACCAAACACTGGAAGGACGTCTCTCTGGTCGCTCTCAGAAGGCTATTCATCCTGATGCTTTCTCTGCCCGTCCCTCTCACTCTGTTTCTTTTCTCTTTGCTCTAGCTATTAAAATTCCTTTCCCTTCTTTCTAGTCTTTAACCTTGATCACACAGTGTCTCCTATCCACATAGAGTTACTGTTACCTTGCTGAAATTTGAGTAAAACTTGAAAACCTGACATTGTATAGGATCTTTCCCATGTAATGCAAAAAGGGTGAAAGGACAAAGTTAAATATGTGATATTGTACATCAATAGATCAAATTGTCATTTGATCTGTGAAGTACTAAAAGGCTCATTCCCATTATCCAATAATGTTGCTACTAGCTCACCAACTAGCTAGCACAGCTAGCTAACTACCGGGCTAACACAAACCAATAATATTGTAGCTAGTGGGATGCTAACTAAGCTATATCATGGATAAATGTGATAATTTAATGTTAGTTAATTGATTAATTGTTTCCTACACATGCTAGCACTTGTTTGATTCAGATACATTTTTACCATTGTCCAGTTTTTGATGCGATGGATAAACTACAAAATTTGTACTCTTGTAATGGATGTTATTTAAAATGTAAATGTATAATTTGTCAAAACATTTCAAAACATACATAGTAAAAGTGACATTGCAAAAAAGGCTACTCAATTACAGTCATGGGAGTAATTCGTCATTTTTTTGTCGGCCATTTGTCGGCCATTTTCTCTCCTTCCCCTCCGTCACGTCTCAGCCTCCCCACAGCCTCATCTCTTGGTTTTTACTGTATTGCTTTGAGTGTCCAGAGGGCTGTGTGTTTGCTAAAGGGCCAAAGTCATCATTGCTGTTGGAACTGGGTCTATGCCTTTGGGGTTGAGGGGGTGGGGGGTGACGGCGGTGATGGGCTGGTAGACGCCGCTTCACACATGTCCTGAATACTGACAGGAACGGGCCGTCGAAAGGGTTCACACTCCAAATGAGGTTGCAGCGCCTCGTCGCTCAGTTGGCACTCCGACAGCCCTCCTCTCATTCTTATTCAGCCCTCAGCTTTCAGCACCGGCTGCCATTGTTGACCGGCCTAATAGTGTTCTCACAGAGTCTGGGAGACGTCTTTGATGAGTCAATAAAAACACTTTGCATAGCCAAACAAGCCGAGGAGCAATCTCATCAGGGAAACATTGTATCGCATTGTATCGTTTTTTTACCGTGTGGTGCAAATATTCGTCTCTTTCTCTTGGCGTCGTCGTTACATACCAAGGTCTGAAAGCCACATCTTGGACAGCATAGAAGGGCTACACACCAATAACAACTGTGAGAATGGAGCCGACTTGCAAATATATAAAAAATATATATTAAAAAAGTTCCCTTGAGTGGTATTTCATAACCTTGGCTCACGATATCATTGGCGCTTCGCTTCATAGAGCTGGCAGAACTAGTGGCAACATAGCAGAGAAGAGAGCGGTCGGTCTCATTAGTGGACCAGAGGTAAATAAAGGTCATGCAGGACAGAGGAGCCTCTAGTCGTGGCTATGAAAAGCCAGTGTGGGAGAGATGTCTTGTGTTATTCACTACTGGCGGCTTTTGTAGGAAGAGCTTTGCCTTCCCACGATTTCAATTCTGCTTCTCAAATGCGGGAGCGTTCAATGAGCCGGTGTGGCAGGGGGGGATGAAACGGGAAGAAATGACTTCACTCTTCTAGTCTGGACATACACACAAAACCCATTTCCCATTGATCCCTTATTCTACGTAACTTTGTATCTTTTGTTGTTGCACCTGCTTATTTGGAGCCCCCCAAAAAAATCCTTGTTTTCAAGTACAATCAGAGAAAAGAAAGCCAGAAAGGGTATGTGACTAGATGCGGAAAAGTGGGGGAAGTTGGGGGAACCCTGGGTAAAAGAGGGCCCATATGAATAGGTTCATTCTGACAGGGCCCAGTGTTAGAAGAGGGGTGGGTCTGTTGGAAGTAGTCGTAGTAGTTACAGGGAGGCCATGGAGCAAATGGGCACATTGAGAATGGTGACAGGGTTCAAGAGGTAGAAAGACTTGATTAACTTGTAGGTTGGACTGGGATTTATTTTAGGATGGAAGAGAAACAACGCCCTCATTTAATAAGAGGAAGAGACAGAGGGAATAAGAGAGAGCAAATCAGGAATAGGGTCAAAAACAAGCGTAAACCTAGCATAAAAGCAAGGTAGCAAAGTTGAATTTGAGACAAAGAATAATATCTCCTCTAGTTAACAACATCAAATGAGTTTGCCACGATGCAAACAAGAAAGCAACAGGGTCAAAAACGTATCGTAGGCAAAGTATCCAGTTTATATAGAGCTAGATCATCAACCGCTCCGTAATATAACGGCCGACACAGGAAGCTCAGAGGAGCTAACTAGATTTAGCCGAACCCAGCAGTGCAAGCAGATTTTCTACTGCTCTCACCAGAAGCAAGTCAGGCTTTTTACAGCTGTCTTTATCAGGGATTTTACGCTTGCAAAAATGACCAGCTCAGCAAAAGGACAGAGATGGGAGACGGGGACAAAAGAAAGTTAAACAAAAAAAAAAACTGGAAAGGCTGACTGAGGAATATACAGTGTGTTTGACTAGTTGTATCCTATAGATGGATTTGAAGATAAATGGAGACAAAGACAGAAAGTCTAGTTGTACAATTTGCTGTTTGGATAGTTCAACAGGACAAACATATATCTCATATAATATATACAGTATATGTGCACAAAGCCACTGTTTTTTTCTATATGGGGCTTTAAGTGATGATGGCAAAAACACGTGCTGGACAAAATAATGGAAGCGCCTCATTAAAAAGGACTTTAACTTTGAAGTAACTAAATCACAATTACAAGGGCAGCTACACAGTCATATTAAGTGTAATGCCACTTTTATGTTTTCAAAGCAGCATGAGGCGACTAACAGTTACAAGGGGGCCAAAAAGTCAGTGGCTGAATTGCATGAAAATTATGACAACATGGAGGGATGAGGCACTTTTGCACTCTGGTATTAAAAAAAATACACCGATTGCCCTGATGGGGGCACTATAATTAAAGTGACTCTCGATTGACGCAAAAACTCGCTACACACATCCAGCTATCCTTATTGTGAAGGAAAGGAAACATCATTGCACCTATATCCAGTAAAACTAAATGATATTTACTTTCTATATGTACTTGTTGTTTAAATATTATACATATATATTAAATCAAGTCTCAAATCCTCAAAGTTTCAAATCCTGTGTGACAAGACAAGAAGAAAGCAGCAGGCTCAGGGGTTGACTTTGGAGGTAGCGTTGACCCAAAAGTATTTGAAGCGCTCCCTCGTGCACTTGGATGAGACGGTGGCTGAAGGAGCTTCTCAGCCCGTTCATCTCATCGTACAGGGGGTGGGATGGGTTCTCCAAGATGGATCTGATTTTAGACCTCATCCTCTCCTCAGCCACCTCCTCCAAATTTGGTCAAAATCAAACTAGCAGTGTCTGCAGTATCACAAATGACATGACAGATGAGAAAACAGGCGATGTAGCGCCAAAAGTCAAAATTCAATCAGTGGTGTCTGAGATATGACCGGCGACAGCACACATATGAATGACTCTATTGTACAAGGTGACATCATTTTAAACTATTAGGCTCAACAGTGACTGCAGAGGGAGGGGGGGGGGGGGGCTGTGACATGTTCCCTGGCGCCTTGTAGAAATAGGTGAGCTTTTCTAACTGCAGCTGCTCTGACTAGATACTGTGAACGAATAGCACCGTCCACGCTGGTCCGCTGCCTTTGATTCATTAGACCGTGGCGAGGAGGGCAAGGAGACAGAGAGGAATGTGTGTCGCCAGGTACGGCATGCTAAAACCAAAAAAAAGCCTCCTCCGATGGGAAACACTGTGGTGGAAACCCAGGAAATAGAGAGACGGGCTGAAAGAAAGGGCAGGGAAGAGAATCCCCCAAAAAAGCCAGAGCCCTGCTGCCTTATTGGCGGTTTAATGGTAGTAAACCCCACCTCTACTCCCCCCCCCCCGACACCTTCATCTCGCCCCCCCCCCCCGCACACCTCTGTGTCCACCCAATTCCCTCCTCCATCGTTGCCTGTCTCTTTATTGAAGCCTGCCACGGCAGATCCTACCTCCTTCTGCTCACCACCTGCAAGTATTATCCAAGATTTACACTTTTTATTTGGGAGGGGGGAAAAAAGCCTTTCCAGCCTCTCTCTCTCTCCACCGGTACATCGGTCGAGTCACACATGAAAGAAAATAATAATATAATAATAACGCATTGATTTATATAGCACTTTTCTAAAAGCAGAGTTGACTAAGTGCTTTACAAGAAGGCATACAAGTCAGGAAGAGTAAAAATAGGAAGGAGGTCAAAAGAAAAAATAAATACATAAATCAAATGAAATTAAAAAAACAAAAACAAGACCCAACACCCTAGAGACCCCTTCTCCTAACTAATCTAAACTTTATCCTCCATTCACATCAGTCCCGCTGGCCATGATGGACATGAGCTGCAAAGTGTGTGAGTCACACCGGGGCGAGCGCTTCCTCCTGTGGGTGGGAGCATGAATCACCCGTCAACCTGCCACCCACACCATGGGAGTCAACCGCCAATGCGATCTGACTGGAGGATATTTGGTTTGCAGCCAGATGAGAAAAAGAAAGAAAGAGAGAGAGAGAGAGAGAATACTCAGGGGTGTAATAGGGGGTAAACCCCACCTCAACTCAGTTTACCACCGTTTTAGGCTTTGGGACATGTTTATATCAAAGTAAGTAGTGTCAAACTCATGTAACTGTTAGGGTTTTAAGGAACAAATGAAGCATATTAACATGTTTCAAAACAGAATTGATTTTTGTTAATATTGATTATGATGATCTCCAACTGGAGGCCATAGTTTACCCACCTGTTTACTAATTCGCAATATTTTTGGATTGAAGCTGTTGATAGCTGATATTTTGTGCTGAAATTCAGTATCTTTAAGTTCAACCATTTTTCCTGCCAAATAAATGAACAAGCATTCAGTATTTCTCCCAGAATTCATTACATTACATTACAGTCATTTAGCAGACGCTTTTATCCAAAGCGACTTACAATAAGTGCATTCAACAAGGGTAGGCAAGAGAACTACTAGTCACCAGAAATCGTAAGTGCATTTCCTTCCTAAACAAGCATCTAAGAGCAGAACCAGTGTTAAGGTAAAAGTGCAATAAGCTGTATATATATATATGTAAACAAATAAAACAAATGAACAAGAGTTAAGAGGAAGGGTCAGGGTAGTATTTTTATAGTATTCTATCAGATTGGAAAAGCCTCCGAAGCAGCATTTAGACCATTATGTGACTAAAACTCTGTATTGAATCCCAGGATAGTAGCATACTGATGCATGTGTGGAATACAATTAAAATGTCTTCCCAAAGGAAACCAGCACAGTATTGATCAATTCTGAAATAAATATGTAATCAATCAAACTGCATCATATCTCTATATTTGGCAAAACGGTATATTTATGTGTGTGTGCGTGAGAGAGAGAGTGAGAGAGTGAGAGAGTGAGAGAGAGAGAGAGAGCGAGAAACAGAATGAAGTAGAAAGAGAAAAGTGTTTTTGGAATAATCAGTGGATTGGTGACAGACACACTGTAGGGACGAAGGAGGCAACGGTCCCACAGGTGACAGGAAGTGCTCTCATTCCTGAACCAATCGGTCAGTTTATTTCCCGTTCTCGTCCAGCAACAGTGCCAGACAGCTCACGTGAGGGTGCGACACCTTCGCCTACACTGTTAGACATCACCGATCAATCAGTCGTCTTCACTTATTTGTCTGAGCTCTTGTTTATTTGATGTACTTATTTGTCTCATTTGTTTAATTAAAAAGTAGGTAGCTAACATAGTGCACTTTTACCTTAGCACTGGTTATGCTCTTAGATGCTTGTTTAGGAAAAAAATGACCTCACGATTTCTGGTGACTAGTGGTTCTCTTGCCTACCTATGTTGAATGCACTTATTGTAAGTCGCTTTGGATAAAAGCGTCTGCTAAATGCCTGTAATGTAATGTAAAGTTATCAATGCATTCCACCTCATCCTCTTCCACGATGGATTTCTCCCTGTATGATTGTTGAATGTAACTACTAAAAAAATGCGAGGCAAGTCGTCACTAGCTGTTTGTTTTTTTTACAGTGTTTTAGGGTGGATTTCTACTTTCGTGTTCGAGTCGCTTGACTTGTTCACAATGAAAAACATGAAATAGATGGAAAAAAGCTCATCATTAGAGGTATGCTTTCATCCTACCTTTAAATCAATAATGCAGAAATAAGGCTTGGCCCTTCGGCACTCTTGACACATCTGGTACGATTCAATCTGCATGGCGCTACATAAACCAGCCCCCCCCCCGGAATCACCTTAATCAGCTGTTTCATTTTTTCCGCAGATGGAAATTGTCTTGTTCATGCGCCCCAGGCATGGCCATAGATAGAGTGAAAGTAATGACAAATGGGTGAGAGAGGAGCGAAAAACTCAACACTGCATAAAAAAAATATATAGATTGCTATTGATTAATCAATCCAGATATGCTCTCCGGAGAGATTTTCAGAGGCTTGTCTTTCAAAAAAAAAAAAAAAACGTTAGAGATTTTCCACCAGGTTGACTTTCGCTTCGGTTGATGAGGCCGCAACAATGCCGCCGCTCAGTCATTTTCGACCACGGTTCGCGGGACGTCCTCGCAGCGTTACGCAACAGGCAACCGAGACCGCAGTCGATACTTCCAATCAAACGCGACTGTACATGCGTTGGGCGGTATGGATTTTGTTTTTATGGAGAGGACCTCGAGGTCATTCCGAGAACACGGGCACGTAAGCGAAGGACAATGGCCTCACGTAAAGATCCCATTCGTGGCCAATGGATTTGCAGACTCGGGTGATGGCGGACAATAATGAGCCGCTCTGCAATTTCATAGGTGTTAATAATGGATTGAGCGGTAAATTAGATGAAGATAATTTGGATGGATGTGGTAGCATTGGCAAATCCTCTCATACAAATGTTTGTAATTGTAATCATTTGTGCACAGAATGATTACTCTTTAAGCACTGAGGTTTAGTAATGGTGTATTGATCGGACAAGTAATGCCATATGTATTTTCAATAGGAAAGCCGCATGGCCGCCATTTAACAATGGGCTGTAAAAAGGGGGGGAAAGTCACACAGGGTGGCCGTATGTTCTGTCCCACACACAGTCTGTTATCACACACACACACACACACAAGAGAAACAAACAGCTTTTGTATGAATCCTGATGTCACCAACACGTCCATCTATCAAGGATTTACGCAACCATAAAATGTCCTATCAGATTTTATTAGCAGGGGGAGAGTCACCGGAGATGCTACGTGCACGTGTGTGTGTGTGTGTGTGTGTGTGTGTGTGTGTGTGTGTGTGTGTGTGTGTGTGCACGTAAGAGCACACAATAATCCCTGTGTCTGTTGTCGCTCACTGAGCATGTTTTACAACCAGCGCCTCAATTACTTTTTAATAGACTTGATCTCACCGAGTATGACAAATGCGGAGCCCTCCGGTAACTATTTAGCCTCTTTTATTAGGTCACGGGGCGCGCCGGGAGAAAATATGGTTGACTAATCAAAAAGAGTGCGAGCGCCGACGTTATCGCCGTGAAAACACATTGATGATATATCAACGGTAATATTGATGATATTGATTTTGGACTAAATGATTAATATGTGTGTGCGGCGGTAATGGACCTATGGATCCTCTTGAGAGAGACGTGCGTAGTTGAGATAACGGTTGCCTTTTGAGGGTAATGACAGGATATAGGAATAATCGTCACTCCCTTTTAGAGACGACGGCGGTGGCATCAGCACGAGTGACCTTGCCATTTCGGTCAGTTCGGTTATCAATGGGGGGGAAGGGGGCGGGTGTTGTGCCTGGGTTGTGCAGAAAATAGGTCTGGTAAAGTCATGGAGGGACATATTTTGAATGCTGGGATTTTTCGGTTTTAAAGATTTTCGATGAGTTGTGTAGTTTCACCAAAGGAGGTTAATTTGACCCCCATTAATACACAACAGGGTTAATACAATATTCCACACGTTTTGTTTTCAATGCATCTGTTTTACCTTAAGCTATTCATTTCAAATTTTCAAAGCTATTTTCAATCAGAAATAGTCTGAGTTTGCTTTATGTTTCTTTGTTTTGGTTGTTAAGGTCTGGTCTGCTCAATCATTTGGTAGAGCACATTTTGACTCACAATATCTTGTTGTACAAAGAATTTGTTGAACTTAACTCAACCTGATTGAGCCATTTCTACCACTCCATTGAAGTACGTAATGCACAAAAAAAATCTAGAAGGGTTTTTTATGGGCTGGGTTTTTTATGGTCAACCTTTTTCAGGTCGCATCCTTTCAGAAAGTTAGCGGCAAAAAAATCACTCCTAATAAGTGGAATATTTTTAGAGTGATTTTCAAAAGGTAAGCATATGTTTTCAAGATAATAGTGTTTATGAGGGCATACTGAACAGAATGACACAAATGTATACCCCCAAAAAAGTGTAATGACACTGTAAGAAATTTGTAAAAACCTGCTCAACCAATCGTTTGAAATGTCTATTGATGGTTAAAGGTAGTTTTGCTATGAAATATATATATTTGCTCAAATCATTATAGAGTTTTTCACCATTGCAACCTCTGTCCTAAGAGCATGTCCAGGTGCAAGTGTGGGAAATGCTTGGTTTTCCTGTGTTTGAATGGAAACCAGCAATGCTTTGTTGCATATCACCACAAATGAAGTGGCTCTAATGCCCCAAAAACTGTTGTGCTGATGCACCACCACACAGATGAGGAAGTTTGACTTGAGTTTTCGTAAATTTGTTGGTACTTTTTATTTATTTTGATTGACTTTGTATTATAATTCAATCATTTTTTGGAAATATGTTTATGTTTTTGGTTTTATACATTGCTCATGTTCATCAAATGAGATATATATATATAAGTCTTTTTATATCAGTTGAATCGATAAAAAAATCAATGCAGATTGTTAAAAATGCACTTTTACCATTAATAGATATCTCAACCGTTTGGTAGAGGCTCATAAAATTAAAACTGTGTGGGTTGTTAAAAAAAACAAAACATTGTTATTATTATTGCCCCAAGGAACTAAAAAATGCAAAGAAATAATTTTTCCATTGCTTTTTTCTTGGTGCGACCATTAAAGGGTTAAATTAAAAAAAAAAAACATTAAAAATGTCTTAAAAAGTCTTTAATCTGGCTTTTTCGAACCCTGCAGATACACATGAAGTGATTGCAATGATTAGTTTGACCTCTGCACAGGTAACTGTGAAATAACCATACCAGAACATTAAAGTGAAGCCTAATCATCCTACACCCACTCGTCCTTCCAGTATATGCTGGCTGTTGATTAGCAGATAAATGGAGATGTGGTCATAAGTATTCTTTGTTAGAGCTGCCTGTGAACAGCACTTATTCTGCCACTTATAAAGGAGGGAATTAAAAGAAAAGTCCACCCTAAAACACTTTAACACTGTTGTGGCCATGTGTCTTTGATGTCTGGGCTCATTTTGTTTTTGGTAGTGTTTTTTTCTTATTCCTGTGGATAATTGGCCAAATGAAGTGACGTCAAGATATTTCCAGCAGCTACAATGAAGGTTGATATCAGAAAATGTTGCATTGATCTAAAACATCAACGGTAAACGTCAGGTTTTGGTGTCAGCCCCTGAGAATCAAAGAGCAATTTCTCCACCGACAGTAAACCAGAATGCAACGCAGCCACACGACATGTTGGGTTACGAGTAAGGGGTGTGGCCGTGATCATAGACAGATCTGCCTGTACGCCTGCCTTTGATGCTCAGAGAAAGGCATTCTGGGAAACGTAGGAAATCTGAAGTAGAAGTAGATGAGGCAGGTTGAGGGAAAAGTGGGTACACCAGACACTCCATGTGAGCAACTAACCACAGTATCACTGGAGCTCTGCCTTCACTCCCTCTCAGCTTGCTTTCGAATAGGCACCCATGGGTGTCTCCACTGCATGTTGCTGGAGTCAGAGTGGTGTGTTTAACCCCCCCCCACACTCCTCTACTCAGCCCCCCCCCCCCCTTCCAGCCTCTTCCCTGTCCCTGATGTGCCAACCCAGTGCGTGACCCACTGAAACACATCTACCGAGGGTCACACAGCCTGTTTCTCCCCCCCCGAGGCAATAAGACGTGACTTCATAGCAAATCAAACGGAAGCTCCTGACGCTTAAGAACACCAACTGTCTCTTTTGGTTTTCTTTAATTTCCTCTGCAACTACTTTTCACAGAAATACACTTTCTCTTCTTGGACTCTTCTTGAGCGGGTTTGTATCTTGTTTGCACTGTAGATGAGCTGATCGCTGACTAATAGTATCCCCCTTTGTGCCTGACCTCTAAATTTATTGCTCCAATGAAGCCCAATCATATGAAACCTCGAGTCTGAAATGAATTTTTTTTTACAGAGCCTCGAAAAAACATCTCTGGCGATGGCTCATTATGAATGCCGTGGCGTTGCCGTCTCCCGCCGTCCGAGCTCGCTGCATTTTCCTCTCATTTCAGATATAGGAAAATAATTATCCTGATTGAATCAGCCCAGCACCCAGTATGAAACACATTCCTCATCCATTAGCTTGTAAATTTCACCCTTCACCCTCCACACGCAGTACCATAATCACAAGAGACTCTACACGAGCTGAACAATAATCACACATGCCTCTGCGGACATGTTTATTTCCCTTTTGACCTGTGTTTTATGTGCTTAGCATTGTTTGAGACATGCCTGGCTTCAAGAGGAGCTGTAACTCCAAGCAATGTAAGTGCAATGTCATTTTAAAGTCATTATCCATGAAATTTTCCTAAGAAAAAATGTAAATGATTTTAGGTTTTAGGTTTCTGGTTTGTTTGGAATAAATAGAATAAGAACTGGGTAGTTAGCATGAGCAGCGACAGCCACCGTGGCTGAACAGACAAAGAAAAGAGGAACAGGAACCTCATCAACAGAAAATCCAAGGCAAAAGACATCACAGTACTGGTCACACACGGTTTGATTGACAGGTGATCTCTGGGAAGTGCAGTGCAGAAACACCACAGCGATGAACACTAAGCACCAAAGATGACTACATTTTTTTTTAAAAGTACTGAATTAAACTTTACATATTGTATTTTTTTAGTACCGTGCTCCATTTTAACACTAAGACAATGCACAGCACAATTATAAATGGGAAAAATAAGGTTTGAGCAAAGCAGTCCTTCTTGTTCAAAAGCATTGCTTCATTACAGTACTGTGAAAAAGTCTCATCAAAGGCACATCAAAAACAACAAAAAAATCCGTAAAGCGAAGATGCTTTCAAAAATAATGACAAAAGTTTGCTTTCAAAAATCACTATAAAAAGCAATAATGTAAAACACTAATGCAGAAAACAAAAAAAAGACCAAATTTATATAAAGAAATGTAGGGTGCCTAAGACTTTTGCACAGTAAAAGTATAAGTGATAATAAAGGAATATGTTTTCATATCTACCACTGTAAATATGCTATGTGCTGTGTGTTGCCAATAGTCGTTTTCATTGCATAAAGCAGCAGAAATGCACTGTGCTTTCTACCACAGTTCACTTTACCTCCACTACCTCCACCACCCGCCCCCCCCCCCCCCAAAACACACACACACACACACACACACACACACACTCAAGAACATGTCAGCAGTCTATTGTCTGTTTGAGCTCCACTAAGGTGATAGCTCTGGCGTCTCATTTAAAAGCCAATAACTCCCCGTAGGGAGGGCCGACGCTCCCAGGTGAGAGATAGTCTGGGAGAGGTGTGGGGTGAGGGAGGAGGGAGGGTGTGTGTTTGGGGGGTACTAAGAATAGTGTTTAAGTAGGAGAGGCAAATCTGTCAGGGAAAGCTGCTCGCGCTCGGCACCGCGGGGACCGGAGATTTCCAGCAAGCGCGTCGCTCCAGCTTTACCCACTTCTCTCCCTGTCGGTTCTTCCTCTGATACATCTTTAAATCCTGCCGTTTATTTCCCTCATTCCAGCATATTAACATATTAACACTTCTATCGCCACCTCTCATGTCATGCCTTACCGTATATATTAAGTATGTATGAAGTATAGTTGAGTCTGCACATATGTGACCTTCACCTTCATGTGAATATGATGTACACCCTCGTCGTTATCTTCTGCATTAATGGTATTTTCATATATTGTAACTGAATCATATTTCCCCCATATTTCCAAACAACAGAGTCTATATGTCTTTAATTTGTTCTTATTGGAGAACCCCACAATGGTTTGCATTCTATTTTATTGCTTTGTTTTTATTATCTTTTTTGTTTATTGCTTAATTGTGTATTCTATTTTCTATGTCTTTGCTGAATCCAACTTAAAGTTTCATCTTGTTTGCTATCGCAGAAATCCACAGCGTCCTCAAATGTGAGTAGTGCAAAACTGTTGCTGCCCACGGTTTGTTTTTGTTGACAGGGTCATTGGGAAGCCTACTCATGCAGTGGAACTCGTTAGGTCGGACAAAGACGGCGGTGAGGACATTGATGATAGAGAGCCGTTCAGGTGGTCAAAGAGATCAGCTGTTTGAGTGATGTTGTGTTCCGGCTTCTCCTACAGCTCCCAGATCTCCTAATGACATATCGAGTGTTTTGACAGTATGAGCACGAGACCGTGTAGCATGTCAATCTCACATCAAATCTGCCGACACAGTCAGATGACCTTTGAATGTCAGTATTTGACATTCTACAGGCCCACTAACAAACTAGAGATCCTTTCAACAACAACTTGTGAACACTTTCACTCTGCTTCCCTCGAATGGCCTATTTCCCTACCAGTATGTGTTCAAACTTTTGCTTCTTTTGTGGATTTAGAAACCTTTTCTTCATTTATTGGTCTGAGAGAAGAATATGCCTGGGTCCGTATGGTTGGTACTTCGGGCCCTGGGATTCCTGACGGCCGGGCTCCTACCCAGCATCCACTCACTACGAACAAGGCACAACTTCCTGGTCTGGAATGTTCCAAATACGTAGCGGGAGAACTTCCCATGCAATGCTAGCATTTGAACTGGTGTAGACGTGATGGCAGCCTGGAAGAAAACAATTTAGCTTACTAGCTAATTTTGCACCCATCAGAAAAAAGGTAAAGGTAAAGCGAGGCCATTTCATGGGAAATGTAGTTCTGTAACTGCACTTAAAAGCACACAGTCTTGCACCCAGGCTTTTTCCCTCAAAAGTAACAATGATAAGTTATATAATTGCTTATGTAACTGTGAGTGCTGCAACACAATTTATTGCTTTGTTTAGTTGATATAAGACATGACTATGGAAAATCCCATTGCCACCTAACCGCTAGCAAACCAGTGGGCAGTCTTGGTTAACTTTCACTCATTGGTTGAAGTTGCATATGTTTGTTTCTTTTTCCTATTGTATTGATTTTGCATCGTTTACATTATTTGCTGATATCTCTGGCTCTCAAAACTCACTTTCCAGCCGGTACTCTGCTTTGGCACAAAGTCATAGACTGCCCCTTTAAAGATGATATAGACAGGGAAAATGATCAATTTCAGGCATTGAGCTCTACTAAACTGCAATTGGAACAGCTGAATCTTCCCCAAAGCCAGCCTATCATAAAACTCTAGTTTATGCATCTTCATCCCTACCATGAAAATAGCCATGTCACATGGAAAGAGAATATGATTGCAGTTAATCCTTATAATTTGACATCAATAAAAGTTTTTTTTTTCATGCTTTGGCCATGGGATGGGTATTAAGCAAGTCTAATTAGGGGACGGATGGTGACTGAAGTAAATTAGCTTCCAGTTTTGGCACCTCGCTGCACAATAGAGCATACAGAATGCTCTATTGTGCAGAACTGATGTTGGCAACAGGGAAGAAGCCTCTATCAGAAGAGCCTTTTATTTGCAGGTGGCACACACTACATTTAGATACCTGCAGCTGATATTAGTCCTCATAATCGTGAGTTAGATTGATGTTGTTTTGGAAGCCGGTGGCTAATAAGGAGTCGATAACAGAGTCAGACAGGTAGCATCAGAGTCTAATGGGGATTTATACCGGGACGCAGCGCAGCACCCAGGGCTTGTCAATTTGCAGCAGATAGATCGGCTCTGCTCGACCATGAAGCCAGCCCCTATAGGCCAGGCCTGACACCCGCTTGGCTGGGGACCAATGGTGCGGCACTACGATGACCAATGAGGCAGTTACGGCACCGGCCCCCGCGACGCCGACTTTTTAGCGTTAGCCGCATACCGCTAATACGAGGAAGTGTTTGTTTTCTACTTTTTGCCTTGTCTGGATGTGACACGTCGTAACAAGAAGGGAGAACACGTCATTAATCACAAGCAGGGCATTTACTTTTCTAGCTCAACAAAAAAAAAAAAAAAAACGGGAGGATAGTTGGCCTCCCCTACAGCAATAAATGTAATGAGTAAAGAAATATATAGACGTACCTTGGCAAATGCACAGATATTCTAAAAAACGGTCCCCTGAATAGAAGTATTTCTGAAAGGGGGTTAGTTATTCTACTACTTCATTCTAATACTTCAGTATCACTTCAATTTGACGCACTCCGATGAACTGCTCGACCTATTTTGGTAACCCCGGGCTTCGAAACAGCGGAGAAGAGAGGCAGAAAGGAATGGGGATGGAGAGGTCAACAATTGAGCCGCTGCAGTCAAACTAGGCCGAGCTGACGAATCGGCGAGGAATCGAAAGGAAATAGCAAAACGATGCATATTAAGTAAATTATTTCCAAGCTCAGAGCAACAGTGCCTGTGATACAATCTGACCATGCACCGTACAACTTTATTCTGAGCCCCATCTCCGGTGGATCCGATATAAATCTATACAGAAGTCCGAGCCTTGTCTGTTCCCATTCAGACGAGCTGATGATGGGGGCGTAGTTGGGAGTTGATTTATGGCAGCGCTGGGCAGATTGCTGCGACAGTACGCCAGGGGTTATGCCCCGTAATAGAGAGCGCTGTAATGAGAGCCCCCCCCTCCCCATTTGCAGTACCCAGTCCTGGTCCCCGGCTCATAGGTACTGAGTTTTTTTTATGCAGAATGTGTACTCTCCATGCCCCGGGGGCACAAGGACACAATGTGTGGTCAGACGAAAATGAATTTAACAGGATCTAATGTGACTTGCAGGCCTCCCTTGCGCCGTTTTCTCTCATCTCTCTCGTCTCTGATGTAGTCTCTCTCCTCTCGCTTGGTTTCGTTTTTCTTTTCCCATACTCTGAGAGGAAGAGTAACAAGTTGTGGTCGCATCACATGTAGGTTAGGTTAAAATGTAAAGGAAAAACTCCACCCTCAGACACTCTTAGTTAGATATCAAGTGGTGATGTTCAGTGCTATTTTGTCTTTTGCTCGACTTGCCTCGTCTACTTCTAGGTCAGTTAGTGATAGTGACTTTCCCAGAATGACTTTCAAGAACACCAAGCCGTGGGTTATATTTTATAGTTTACATCACGTTGTCTGCGTTTGCTGGTTAGCCACACGAAAAATACACCATAAAATCATAAGCAGCAAAACGGGCTCAGAAATGCGACGGTACATCACCAATAAGGGTTTAAGGGGTTGTTTGCTCCTAACAGGACGAATAAGTATACATACAGCTACCCTCTACTGCATCAGGTGTTAGTGTAGATGCATGGCCATTGGTATTCTGATGATAATGCTGTAGCTTCATGAGGCCGAGGTGTGCTGTTAAGCAGCATGTGGGATACCTAATTTTACCTCTTACATATGGACAATCAAGATCACACTCACCTTGAGCTGCTGTTTTTAATGCTGAACGGAGGACTGACCTCAGCAGGTATTCTATGTGTTGTGGGCTTGGCAGAGGATTAGGACCTATTAAAGTATATGGAGATGGAGGGCCATGGAAAAATCCTGAAATTTACTTTAGTCGAGAAGAACTCATTGACCTTCAAGAGATGCCCTCTGGATGTGGTGATGTTGTTGGATAGGACCTGTTGTTGGATAGGACCAATTACGCATGTGGCACCCTGGGGGAAAAGCCAGGTGCCACAAGCCCAATCTGAGGGCACACTCATGGCACAGATCACTCAAGTTTCAAAAGGAAATTATATTTTACTGGCTAAATCACACCAAAGACAAATCATAAATTAACTTAACACTTTAGCTCGTGTGGGGCTCTCCAGCAGCCTCCCTGGCTGCTCGCTCTGTTCAGTCTCTTCTCTCTTCCCTCCTCATGGACTGATTCCCCTTTTTATGCTTCACCTAATCAGCTCCCACCTGGCTGATTGGGATGCGGTTCAGCTGGGGCAAGATGGCCGTCTGGCTGAGGCATGCTGGGGGATGTAGTGCCTTCCCCACTGGCAGATGCCTTGGTCTGCCACGCAGAAACTGCATTAGGCCGCTCACATAGGAGGCTTTTTTGTATGCGCCTGCACCTTTTTTTTTGTTGTTTTCAATGACTTGTTCACAGCAGGTGCGCATCGCCTTCAATCTGTGCATCTGCCGTTTTGGATACGACGCGCCCTGGGCTCCGAGTTTAGCTGCGCTACACATTACATCAATGTCAGGAAGAAAAAAAGAAAAAAAAGCTGCGCCTGGAGGGAAGTAAGCAGCCTCTTACGGTTTCGTGGTGAGTACCGCTGACTTTACCTGCATCCTCCATTTCAGAATGGGCTCTTCATCCTCTACTTCAAGAACAAACAGAGCAACTTTCTCTTGTCCATTTTCATTTTCAACAATGTTACCCACTTCAGCTTAGCTAGCTGAGGCTAATCAGATAGCTTGCAAGTTGTTGTCAAACTTTGCGTTGAATGAATGATGTAAAGAATGATGTTGCGAGTGTTGAGCTGTTTCTCTCTTTGCTACTACCAACGCTCACAGCTGCACTTGCATTTGATCAACAGCCTCTGTTGATTCACATGAGGATTTTAAGACAGAAGAAATGTATTCTAGTTTTATATCATCAAAAGGTCCACACTTGCCAGAGGAATGATAGGGCTGAAGGACCAAGGTGCCGGTTCACCATTGTAATTACTGGCAGCATAAAACTACCCTCTTAATCACCCCCCCCCCCCCCCCCCCCACACACACACACACACACACACACACACACCCATCAAACCCCCACTCCTTCCCTCTCACACCGGCCATCTGTCTGTGGAGTGAGTACTGCATTTATAATATCTAACCAAATGGAGCTGTCAGCCTTACCCTCATCACACACACACACACACACACACATACACACAAACCTGCATGTGCACATACACACACACACCAGTAAAAACATTAGCCAGAGGGCTAGTGTAGGTGTTTTTGTGTGTGTATGTGTGCGCGTGAGTGAGCAGGGCTGTATGCCAGGCGTCTCGGCAGTGTGTTGACGGAGGTGTGGAGGTTGATGCTGCTGTTCTTTGTTGCCAGTGAATGGTGGCAGGTGTGTGAGAGGTAAAAAGCCTTTCTAATGAGCGGAGCAGCCCTGAGTTGGCAGGGTTTGAGTGAAGAGATGAGGCGGGGGGGGGGGGGGGGGCAGAAAAGGTCACCTTGTCTGAATCTTATTGGCCCTGAAACCAGAAGAGGAAAAGAAAGAAAAGAAGAAAATAGCTGAGGCTGGTGAGCACAACTTCAAATGATACAGAGTTTTTGGAAGCTGATACCCAACAAATCCAATTGAAGGTGCTAGTAGTTGATATTCAGTTCCAATCTTAGGCGCCCAGGGACAAATCGTATTGTGGTTATAGTTTGATGCGGGTGATTACAGCGGTCAAGTGAGCAGCGCTTAAAATTTTGTTGCGCATCTACTACTGTTCGGTATGGCATTTTTCATGCCGCCGTCTTTGGGCCCACACTGCGTCTTTACCGTAATTACACAAGTAGATGCGCAACCAAAGTTAAAGCGCGGTTCACTTGACCGCAGTGGGTGATTTAACTTGATTGGATGATACACATGAACTAAACTTGAAAAAGCCTTTTTTTTTTATTGTTTAGTAGCTCTATTAGTCAATGCTTGGATCAATTAAAAAAAAATTTTTTTGGCGCACCTCACGGTAAAAAATAAACCTGGCGTCTATGGTTCCAATATTATATTTAAATTCCACCATTTGCACACCCAAAACATTCCAAAAAACTACAAGGATTTGCAATTTTGAAGGAACTTCATTCATATCGGAGGTTCATTCATATGCAGTGTTTTTTAAAAGCTCGATATATCAGTCATACCCTAGTACTGAGACACTGTACTGTATTGTGCTGTACTATAGTGTATAATGATGCAGAAACACTGTGGTGAGATTCAGCAGGTGCACTGAGAGAATGAATCGCCTCTCTTTGCTGACGCCACAATTGAAACCTGTCAGCGGCACCGCGGTGTGATTCTTACATAAGAGCCTACGAACGGGTACAGATCTGTGTTGACAGAGCCAGTTGATGTGTCATCAGCAGGTTGTACCTCGATGCTCAGTAAGAGAAAAATCACAGGGTGGATAATGCCCAGGCTCCCATCAGAAATCTGAGTCACCAGTCAGCACCTGCATTCACAGAGGCGTCAGTGAATAGAAACTGACTTTCGACCCGACTTTTGAGTTTTATCTTCTTGGGGTAGTGGTGAACTAGAGGTTAGAAAAGCGGCTTGTGACCAAAAACCCGCCAGTTTGAATCCCCGGACCGTCTGGGAAAATGTGGCTGAGGCAAGTGAATGAGTAACACTGATTGATGTTGATCTAGCTGAAGAGCATGGAGCTCTGTCAACCTTTCCTGGACAAATAAAGGTTTAAAAAGAAATTCCCAGTGCAGCCCCAGTCACAAAATAGGAAAACACAAGAAAAACAACAAATCTTGTCTTTTGGTGTCCAAATTCAACTGATTCCTCGCTCATTATTCCACATTTCTACACAGCTTTCATATCCATATGCTTAAACAGGCCACTCAAATGGAATCTAAGGCACGACAAGATCATAGTGTAGATTGTTCTATTTACAATCCATGCCTCGTATGCATTAGCGGTGTGCCTTAGGGCATTAATGAACTGCGAGACTCCGCCACTCCGTCTGTGGCCGAGCGCGCTCAGACGTCTGGCCGACTTCTTTGAAAGTTAGAATTAAAGCAGAGAATCAGCGAACCTGATTGGCTGTGCTGTGAAGCCGAGTAGAGTGGATTAGAATTTCAACACAGACAGACAAATGCATGTGCATGCATAAACACTCAGGCGAGCGCGCACGCACTTACTAACACACACACACCCACCCACACACTTGCAAATGAGTTCACCAAAGTAAACACACACAGACATGCAAATGAGCTAAACCAACATAGACACCCCGCACACGCACACACAAAAAACACACGCTAATTAATAGAAAACAAACAGTTACTCTGGCGGTCTGTAGGGACTGCATTAGGCTGTGTCTCTCCTTGCTCAACAAATTGCTCTCTAAATTCAATCAAACACGCCGAGCTCTTGTGAGAGTCTACAGGAGGCTTTAATCAGCGTGGCGGAGACTGAGAAGAAGGGGGGGGGATGTTTGAGCCATGCCTTCAAACTATCCGGCGAACTGTTTCTTTGGCACGAGTTAGACGTCTTAAGGAGCAATGTCTTGATAAAGAGCAACTGATATCTGCCTGTAGAGAGCCACAGAAAGCTTCCAAAAAGAACACGGGTGGGGGGGGGAACTTCAAATTCTACAATTTGCTCCAACACTGCCTCGGTATGAACATGATATTAGAATTGTTTTTTTGGAAACGAGACGCACCGAAGTTGAAGCAGAGATTGAACAAGCTGGTATTTTAAAATGGCGGTTGCAGAGCTTGTATTGACCAATTAGCGTTGTTCAGTACTACAACGCCACACAAATGGTTCCTGGTTCCCCCAAAATGTACTACCTCGCTAGCAGTAACTTTCTTGGGGGCCAGGAACTATCCAAGAGGAACCTTTTTCGGGGCTAGTTCCCAATTTGGGAAAGGTCGAAGTTCCTGGAACTAAGTACCAATTGTACTAATGTCCCTGGATAGCTCCTGTGGGCGGAAAATGACATTTGAGTCAATCTAATGGCGTGCATGTCATCAATTTACAGTGTGGTTTCCCTTAAGTGCTGTCTCCAAGGGTTTGCACCACATAAACGGTTATATCGTCAAGAGTGCACCAGCACTGTGTCCCTTTTTGCACTGCCTTTCGTTTTTCTTCTCGTATAGTGAACTCAAACGCACGTCCCTTTTTTTTTTAACCCACCAGAATGTTTTCAGCTCCTTTCAGTTTTTGGCTAACAGACTGCTAGGAGAAAAAAAAAAAAAAAAGGATAAAAGAAAATAAATTAATTATGTGGGAACAATTTAGCAGGAGATCCCACAGCTTTTTTCTGTCCCTTTTGATATTCAATCATGGAGTAAAATTGTTTCTGCCACTCACATATTGATTTAATTCTCTCATCCGCTGTGTTAATTAACAAGGCTTGGCAGCTGAAGTTAGACTTTCCCACAGGTTGCCCCCCTAACGTATAATTACAACAGTGCACTGCGTTACACTGGGATATTTAAATCACCAGCAGCCCGCCAACACTCACTTTAAAACAATGGCAACAGATTATTTTAGATGCCAGGAATGGAAATGGGGTGGAGGAAGGAGATCTCTGGAATATATTGCATTATGATAAACCAGACCATCCTGTAATCGGAAGGTCACAGGTGCGGTTCCCTCAACAACCAGCACGAGTCCATGAACAGCCATGAGCAAGACACTGAACCAGTAATTACAAGTCACTTTGGATTATATACACTGAAAAAAATGATTCTTCGCCTCAGGAAATACAGCTCACGTAAACTAAGCAATATTTATTTACATTAAGCAAGTTATAAGTTTTACATGATATTTACTTCTATATACAACACAGAAGTTCAATTAATTGTTTTAAACAGAATAGAGCTTAACAGATACGTATAATGGTAAGTAATACCAGCATGTTGTTAAACCTGAGTAAATTTTATGCAAAGTTTTAATTCAGCAGGTAATAGCACGTCATTTCCGTCATTATTCTAATTTAATATCAACGACAAACCCATATTCTAAGTAAAGATATGCTGAACATATCATGGGAGGTTGAAAAATAAGTAATATCCCGTTTTAAGTGGAGAGTTTGCCGTTAACTACGTTAGACGTAACGTTTGCTAGCAAAGCCCTCGGAAAGCATGCTAACATCTGGGCGCCGTTTCACGTACGTAGCTAAGTGAGTTAACCGGATTAGTTTGTTGACAATTTGGGATAAATCCGTGATTTTCCGTTTCACGGAGTTTGCTGGATAATTTGAATACAAGTCATCCGGTGAAATCACACACACCCAACAGCAACCCAACAGCAGAAATGAGGGCACCGTTCATTTGTGAGAGGTTCTTGTTGATGAAGGAGCTATCATTATAAGGAATTATCTTTATGAGCACTAACGTTACCGATTTAGTCGTGAGGGAATTATTTACCTCCAGCAATTAATAGGACACATTGAACGACACGTTTTCTGAAATCTTGTGTGTAACATCAGTTTGTGAATTAACGTTAGAGCTAACTTGGCTAAGTAAAATATTGATTGTCATCCTGCTAGCTAGCTATCCGATAAATGGTGTGCATAAAGCGAATGCAAATACGAATGTAATGTTCTCTCATTTTTCTCAGTATACATTTTATGCCTCTGAAGGTTATATCAACCATATTAATGCTATTTTTTTCTCTTGTGTTTATAGCATTAGACTGCCAATTAGCCAGCAGCTTTGTGGCCTAAGAAGCTTGCATCACAAACCTCTGTAAGTGTAGCCTTAAATTATATTAATAATCATTGTCTAACCCAGGGGGTCACCGATCTTATCCAGAATGGGTCTGAGTGTGTGCAGGCTTTTGTTCCAACCAAGCAGTAGCACACCTGATTCTACTAACCAACCACTAGAGTCTTTGCTAAGGACCTTGACTAGTAGAATCAGGTGTGCTACTGCTTGGTTGGAACAAAAGCCTGCACCCACTCAGGCCCATTGTGGATAAGATCGGTGACCTCTGGCTAGCCAAAGTAAATCATATTTGCCCACAAGATATTTGATCAATCTCATTGTAATTACATATATAATCAGACCTGCATAGAAAATGTATACTTCTGAATATTGTTCTTATTTTTATATTTCTTTTCATTCAAGAAACGACTCAAGGTGGGCCGTCAAAGAAGTCAAGTGTACAGTTTCGTCTGCATGCACATAATGTTAACAAGTAAGTAGAAAGGCTAAGGCCGCTATTCAATCTATAGGTAGGCGTATTCCACCTTAACTTTCTGTTGAATCAGTGACATGATATCAGTGTTTACATGTTCTGTGGCATTGTTTACATTAGTGGTTCCCAACCCAGTCCTTGAGTACCCTCAGCCATTCCATGTATTTGATCTTCCCCAGTGCTAGCTCACCTGATACTCGCTGAGTAGGTGACTAATGAATCAGGTGTGCTAGCACTGGGGAAGATTAAATATCTGGAATGACTAAGTAACTGTAATGTGAAATATAAAGTATACACAATGGGTTCATTTGATGGAACTAAGTTGGCTTTAAGTAATTTTTTGAGTTAGGTACTCATAAATGTGTGTATTATCAACTTAATATTTTCTCATCCCCTTTACTTAGAAATCTCTTAGTTGAAAGTACTTAGGAAGGTGTGTGTAAAACATTGCGATGGGTTTGCTAAGTAAACCAACACATTTTTTTTGCAGTGTACTATGGAATTTCTTAAGATTTTTATTAGATTTTTTAAGATAATTTTACCTCTTTTACTTAGTCTTTTACTCTTTTACACAGTATTTCAAAGATATTAATAGCATCAGTGTAGCAACTAATGTGTACAAATGTCATGAATAATAATAATAATACATTTCATTTGTATATCGCTTTTCTCAATACTCAAAGACGGTTTACATTAAAAGCACACAGGATAAAAACACAACCAAGAATTACAATAAAATAGAAAAAACAAATGAATTATTAGGTCATGCTATCTTTTTAATGTTTTAGACAAAGTGAAAGCTAGCTTAGCACTAGTTCTGTGCTTGCCGGCTTGTTAAATAATTGTCAAGCAATAAAATCAAATTGTCAATAAAAAGCTCAGTGCCACAATTTAACAACGAACATTACTGCTTACGCACACTTAGCAAGGCGTAATGCCTTTCTCTAGCTCATAAAAAGTGAGGTAACATTTTGCATTGGCCTTTTTCAGTTGAAACAACTTCAGGGCTTTTAAACTCATCAAAATCAAGTACACATTACTAGTAGTAGCCAAATTATTTAGTTGGATAAACTCACTCATAAACTCACACTCACTTACACATGAGATTGAACTCAATTAAATTGAATAAGGTTACTAGTAGTACCCACATAAATGAGTTGGATAAACTTGATTTTCTTAGTAAAGTAAAACCAATCACACAATTCACCAATTCACATCCTGTGAATGTCAGGATTACATGTTCAAGTGAAATTAAGATTAAAGAGATGGAAAGTCTCAAAACAGAATCAAGTTAAAATATTTATTAACATTTAAAACCACATAAAACCAAATTTCTGAACAAACTCAGAAGCTTTTTAGCAATTTACTTGCCATTTCACATTAAGACTGGCTAACATATATACACATCATATACAGTACCCAATACAGGACCATACATAACTACTGTAAATATCACAATGTAACAACTAACCTTTGCATATAGTCCATATTCTCTGTAAGAGTGCAGGTCACAACAAGCAGGGAGTCTTGAGAACACATTGGCCTTGAGTCAGAGAGAAATAAACCCCTGTAGTAAACAGAGCATATTTAGAACACTATTTAGGGCGCAAGGGGTCCAGTCCAACAAACAGCCTCTGAAATACCTCAAAGTCACTGGCGTAATTATCGACGGTGCGAGCGGTACAGCTGCCCGGGCATAAGGGGCCCATTCTGAAATCGTGATTTAAAATTTTCCAATCACGACTTATCGCGGATGGCCCCCCCTTCACTCACAAGGCCCCCACAAAACACCCACTTTGCAAAAGTTGGTGAATCTGCGGTATGGGCCCCCCACCACAGTAAACAGGGTCCTTTAACGCACCCTCTGTGAAGAGTCATTATGCAGCAGAATTTACGTTCTGAATCTAGCTACAGCAATAAACATAGGCTAGATTAGATTAGATTAGATTCAACTTTATTGTCATTGAACAGAGTACAAGTACTGAGACAAGGAAATGCAGTTTGGCATCTAACCAGAAGTGCAAATAGCAGTAAAGTGCAGAGTATGTGCATATATATCGTGGTAGATAAATATTAAATATTAAATAAACAGTAAGGGATAGATATGAATATAAATATGATGATATGTACAGAATATGAATATTATGATATATGCAGAATGAACAGTAATGACATTGTAAACAAAATATCTATAAATATATGGTACAAAGGTGTAGTAGTGCAAAAATATATCTAAAGCATATAGTGCAGGTACTGAAGTGTGGCAGTAGTAGGGAGGTGATTGTTCATTGTTCAGTCATTGAAAGGATCTGGGGGGGGACTGCTATCACCATGGTGCCTCCTCTCTACATACCCCCAGGACACGTTTGGTGGTTTCAAACCCCGACCCACACAGCCTGCACGCCCTAGGGTCCTCCTTCCTGCCCCTAGCCAGGTGCACTCTGGTGGAGTAGGTATTCAACCTCAACTTCAGGGCGGTCATAAATTGGGATTCACTGAACCCCACCGTGACCGGATCCCTTAGCCAGGTGTTGCTCAGCTTATCATCTTTGCCAAGTTTGCCACTCCAGCGCCCTGAACCAGGAGCCCATCCAAGTTTCCATCTCATAGTATCTCCAATCGGGTAGTCTCACGCTTTTGAGGGGGCCGGGGTTATCCTCCCTCCCATGTCCCAAATTGGGCATGTTATCCTCTGCGCCACCTGCTTTGATCCACACCTTCTTAAGTCGCCCCAGCGTAAGGGTAGCTCTCGTCACCACCTTGGTAAGATCATCTTTGGAGTTATACAGAGATATAACTCTCTTTGCCCGGAGCGAGGGGACATGTCTCGCCAGTCTCTGTATGCCCAAGCCTCCATCCCGCCATCTAGAGGCCATTTGTCACTGATTGGCTCAAGTGTAGCCACTCCTTGACTGTGGCTCTCACCAGCTTATCACAGGTCTCCAACAAGGGTAGTCTCACCATCCCCAGGTCCACTGAGTATACCAATTTGGGGATGATGTGGGTTCTGAGAATTTCAATTCTCTGGGAGGGTTTCAGTGATATTCCACTGATATTTGATATTTTCACTGATATTTGATATTTTCACTGATATTTTAACTGATATTTTGTCTAACATCTCACCCAACGTCCCCCTCAGGTCAGGCTCAAGGATACCCTTCCACGGACTGATCCTAACTCCGAGGTATGTTTCAGCTTCGTCCGGACCAATCATGTGGATTGGTGGCTCCCTGCCCAAAGACCATGTCGGACAATCGTTTACCGTAGAGCCACTTCCTTTCCTACCGTGGAAACCGTGACATTTCTTACAGTTTACACGTAGGCCTGTGAGGTCATAGAAGGCCTCCAAGATTGCCTTGTTGCATTTCATACCCTCGAATGATCTGCTCAATATGACCAGGTCATCCGCAAAAGCAATCGTTGTTAAAGACCTCTGCTCTATTTCCACACCGATGCCAACTTACTCTCCAAGTACAGAGCAGAGGGTCTATGGCGAGATTAAAGAGTATGGGAGACATTGGGTCACCCTGCTTGACCCCTACATTCATCCCAATAGGCTCTGTGTAGCCTTCTGAGTCTCTCACTTTCGTAGTACATTCTTTGTGAGAGTCTTCAAGTTGGTCCAGTAATAGCCTGTCCACCTTGCCTTAACACTTCCATCAGGTGTAGGTGGGAGACCAAGTCAAACGCCTTGGCAAAATCAATAAAAACCACTGCCAGGGGGCTTTTATTCCTTTTACTCGCTGTGATGGCGACAGCCACACATTACCTTGGTTGTTGGGGGAGGTCCCTTCCTGGTGGAGCAAAAGGTGTGGCTGAGGGCTGAGGACTCCTAAATCCTGGAGCCAGCTCATTGGGCCAAACCATGTGCTGCCATGTCATGGGGGGATTTGGGTTTAGTTAGTTTTGCTTTGTATTTAGTTGTAGTTGGTGTCTTGTTGACTCCTTGTGTGTTATTTGGTTTGACCCAGTCACTATATATGTTCCCTTATGGGTCATTGTGTTAGGTCAGTTTGTTCTGTTAACACCTTGTTTAGTTGTTATATTGAGTATAGTTATAGGTTGTTGACTTCTTTTATAGGCCTAGTTATTGAATTCTTGGTTTATAATATTTTTGTACTTTTGGGGCTAAATAAAAACCCAGCTTTTCATTTATAATTTTCCTCACTGCTTGGTCCCTGACACTCGCCCACATCAAACTGTCCAGTAACATGAGGTTTTCAGCACACCCGGGGGCTGCAATGAAACCTTGTTGCATCTCACATGCTTCCATCAGTCTTCTATTCATAATTCCGGAGAATAATCTCAGTATAATGGGACCTATTGTGATAGGTCTCCACTGAGATATATCACCCAGCTTTTTACGGTCTGTTGTTTTAGGAATCAGCGTCGTCCTATTTGCCTTGAGGATTTTGGGAACCCTACCATTACTCTGTACTCGACTTGACGCTTTTTCGTATTGTGCCTCCTGCAGGATCGGGAACTGAAACAACGAGTTGTCAGCCAATTGATCAGAAAAATACTGTAGCCAAAATGCTACCACGGGTAGACAGAGGCGGAGACTTGAGGTGGTCAGGCGTGCCAGCAGCGCCGTTTATTGCGGGCAGACCACACACAGACACAGTCACAATAATCAACATGGAACGGGCTCTCTCGCCCTCCTCCGCTCACTGCGGGCACCGTTCTCTCTCTCTCTCTCTCTCTCTCTCTCTCTCTCTCTCTCTCTCTCTCTCTCTCTCTCTCTCTCTCTCTCTCTCTCTCTCTCTCTCTCTCTCTCTCTCTCTCTCTCTCTCTCTCTCTCTCTCTCTCTCTCTCTCTCTCTCTCACAGCGCGACGCGCCTCCTCCGTGTTCCTGCTCACTGTTATGGGAAACACACACACGCACAACAGATATTAGTTCCCACTCAGTCCCGATGGGCTGCAGCCGGTGTCGGGGCAGGGCGAACCCGCCTGCCGGCCCGACTCCGCCCCCCACCCCCAGCCAACTGCCCAACCACACCCCCCAGTCTGCCACAAATACATATACTGCACTTCATTTTTAGTTGGAGGTCTGTAAAAAAATGTATGTCCTGTAACCTGGTGAACTTTTTTATTTTGAGATGTGTAAAAAAGGTAAGGTAATGGAAAACATTTGATGTAAATAAATGACATTAGGTGTGTTGTTATATAGATCTGTTGCACCTGTTTTCTTTTGGGAAAGTAAAACATTTTAGATAAAGTGGGATATACTGCAATTCATTTTCAGTTGGCTTTTATTTGTACAAAAAAGCTCTGTCCAGTAACCTGGAGCACTTTTTTATTTTCAGATTTGTTTGAGTGAGATTGAGAGAAGGTCCTGTAACCTGGTGCAGTTTTGGAGAAAATAGTTATTTAATAGTCAGTGTTTTATTATGAACATACAATTGAATTTTCCATTAAGAAAAGTTACAAAAATGTTTGTTTATGCTCTCAATTATAGTTCTTAGAAAGAAAGAAAATCGGCCAACATCGGAATCGGCAGGTCAGAAAATTGCAATCGGTGCATCTCTAATGAAAATACTACAAGAATAAGAAGAAAAAACAGGAATCAGCCTTTGACTTTGAGCAGATTTCAGATGAGTAACCTAGATGGAAACATTAGCGTAATTCAAGTCTTATTATGAGGATGGACCTGTCTAGGACGTTTATGTCTGTCTGAGCCCAGTAAAGAGGAAAACAGACAGGATGGTACAGTCTGGTCTTGCTCAAAAGGGCTTTTCTCTGTGTTTTTAATGAGTGACATGATTATCCGTTGCCACCTGTCGACTCTTGGAAAGTACAGTAACAGTTGACTTGTTGCTTATAGCACACTCTTAGCACGTGTTGGTCTGGACCAGTCAATGTCAGGAGGACCGTAGTGGAGTACGGTCCGGAGGCCATTGTCCGTCGGAATCGTTGTGCCAACAGTTCACCTCAGTGGAGATAGAGGGATAGGTCGATGTTTTGACTCACGTCGTTCAGGGAGCAGAGTAGAGTCACGGCTGGCTTCTTGGTTTCTGTTTCAGCTGGAGTGAACTCAATCGGCCGTCTCGGCGAGATTCACTCTGGAGCTGGTCTGGTACTTGAGCTGAGAGAAGAGCTTGGAGCCAGGTTCAAACTTAGTTACGGGACGGGCTGCGGGACGGTTGAGTTGAGTTTCTTGATGTTTCTTGATGTTTTTCTGCCTGAGTTTCTTGGACTTGCCCGTCCGCCCGTTGCAGGAGTTGTCCTCCTGTTCGTTCAAGTTCGTGAGAGAGAGCGTTCGAGGGCTGAGAGGGTTTTATGGTATGTCAGGAGTGGTAGGTGTTTCCCTCATTTGCGTGCATCAGATTTACAACCTGATGACCGGTGATTACCATTCCCTAAAACTGCATTTCCAGCTCAGGTTTGGAAAACATCATTTTTCTTGATCCTTTGGGGATGCAAGTGACATATTTAATCACCTTACAACAAATGGGTTTGTATGATACCAAACATCACTGTCTTGATGAGTAAACCAAAAGTCCTTATAATACATTCTGTGTGCCTTGAATAACCGAGAGAATACATGAGGGAGTAAGGTACATCATCTGCCACAGGATGTGAAGTTCATATCTAATCGAACACATACAAATAGCACTTTTACTCAGTACATTGCAGAGTTCCTTTGTTCTCTTATTCTGTGTCTCCCTTGGAATGCAAAGTAGGTACATTTCCCCGGCCCTTATCATCGGTTCCATCTCCTAATGGTACCAGAGCGGGCTGGTCGAACCTGCAAAGTGTTACTTTTTGCCGTCTTTTTATTGGGGAAAATCACCTTTTGCTGCAAAGGGGGGTTTCCTGGCTTCCTGGGAGCACAGCAGGGGTTTTGACCTCATAGAAAGGCCCTGGGAGAGGAATGTGTTAGTCTTTGGGTGTTGCTGTGTAGTTTGTATGGTCCGAAGAGGGGGGCCGGAGGTTGATGTCTCCTGCATACACTACACTATGATAAATGTAATAACAGCAATAATAACAACAATAATAATAATGATTCAATATAATTAAGTTTAAAAAGCGCCTACATAAGTCCGAAAGACCTTTTCCCTCATATCTCATACTGTTCTGTTTCCTGACCCCTCTTCATCTCTGCATCTCTTTGACTACTCTCATTCCCTTCTAAACCCCAGCCCCTCCGCCACCCCATTTCTTCTGATCTATCTAGTGGTGTTCAGGTACCAAGGGACAGACTCCAGATGGCACTGACAGGACTCAGCACTTTCTATTGGCTTAAATTAATTGGGGACACTTTAGCGAGGACCAACCCTTCCCCTGAAAGGCGTATTGCTGGCTCTTTCCACCACTGCTGGCATATGCCACCCCGCAGCACACTGCATGATGGGAAAACTAATGGCCCTGTCATCTTATATGGGGCAGCTGGCAGCAATAATAAGAGGGGATGTGGGGGACAGGAGTACCAAATTGGCATAGGTACAGTCTTACTGTACCTGTGTGCTTACGATTGGATTGATCGGGCGGTTACCATGGTCATGGAATTAGTAAAAGTTGTATTATTGTGAATATTAATCTCTTATTGACTACATTGCAACTCTTTCTTCAACTCTTAGCTATCTTGTTTTAAGACAGAACTGAAAACTCATTTTTTAAAAACCTTTAACTGGTACTGTTGTGGACACTACATGGGACCAAGGGGTGTGACTGCCCCAAGGCAGAGACTGACTAGGGGCCCATGAGGGGCCTCCCTGATTCTTGTTCTGGTCCCTATTCCTTCAGATTTTTGATCAGTAATTTCACATTACTATCCGTTCCCCCCTACCAGCTTCCAGGAAATATTGGCCAACAATGACACTGAGGCCTACCTCGAGCTGGCGGCGTCCGTGTGCGGGTGGTCCTCTTCGAGGACAGCTCTTCTTTCTTTTCATCCTCTCTTGCTAAGGTTCTCCCTGCATCCGGGAACATTTTAAATTTGTGTGTGTTGGTGCACCTCCCTGAAGGAGTCCATTGGAAAGCTGACTTGTATATTGGGAGCTATTTGTGTAATAAGTCTGTGATAAGCTGGAAAGCTGCAGGGACCTGAGTCTTTGTCAGTGTAGAGTTTATGGTGGTGGTTTGTCCTGTCTCTGTTGTCGCTCATAATATTTTATTCCACTGTTACGCAGATGATACCCAACTGTATGTACCCCTAAAAAGCTGTGATTTTAGCTACTTAACTTAAGGTGTTTCTCACCGATATTAAATGCTGGATAACCCAGAACTTTCTGCAGCTGAATAAAAATAAATCCGACATAGTTCTTTTCAGCCCTCCTGATTCCATTAACCAACTCAGTAGCCTGTCAAGCCCACAGTTAGAAATTTTGGGGCTCTATTTTTGGGCTAGCGCAACAGCAGCGCAGTCATTAACAATTTTGTGAGACGCAATGACAACTTCAAAACTGAGACTAGTCAAATCAGTTCCTTCCTTTAAATCCCCCCTCAAAACTTACTTTTATGAAAAGGCTTTTTTTAAATATTTGTGTTTATTTATGTAACTTTTACATGTTTTATTTTGCGTTGTTCCATTTTGATTATGATTGTTATTCTATTTTTCTTTCCTGGAGATTTTATCACTGTACCTTTTAGACTTTATTCTTATTTTGTTGAGCACTTTGTAACTGGGTTTTGAAAAGTGCTGTACAAATGTATATACAAAATGATTACAAAATTATTATTATAGATTAGAATGAACATTTTTAGCAGATTATACTTTATCACTTCTCATTTTTAAGTTCCAAATATACAACCTATTTTACTAATAAGTATGTCTTATGAAGAAAAAACTTTTATGGAAATATTGAAATTCTCTTCAGTGTTGTTCTTTGTGTGTCATGTTGCATATTGACAGTTCTATGCTGACAATCATTCACACCACAGCCACGTGTATGTAGTGAGAATGAAAAATGTTCACCATCCACAAAACAGGTTGGTAAGCATTTGAATAGGATCTGTTCATGCACACATCGCTTGGTGAAGCCAGAAAAATAGCATAGAACAAGCCTGCGCAAATCCCCATAATCCTTGACACCAAAATTGCACTGCGCTGCTTGATCATTACAGACACAACCCTTACCACGCCTCTCCTCCCACTTTGGCACAAGTTCATGGTTAGTCACCAAAATACCAAATGCGTGCAGATGAGAACAAAATCTGTGTACGCCTGACAAACATGCCACGTCGCTGGTGCAAAGCCCCGCCATGCGCCATCACGAAAACAGAGTATGTACTGAATCTATTTATGATGGATGAAGGGGTCTTTGGTCAAATGATGGAAACTTTTTCGTCTTTACAAGATTCTTTGCTGACAGACCTGACATGTCAAGCTCAGCAGTATAACTAATGCCTCGTTGCGACTCGAAGATGACCACCAGCAGATGAAGCAATGAGGGCTGAGAACCATCACTGCTCCTCCTGGCAGGCAAACAGGCAGGAGAATAGCTGTTGAATTCCGCATCAGATATTTGACACTTTGACACGACATGCGCTAACCTCAATAGAAGAGGATGTCACTTTTGCTCAGCAGATCCATATTCTAGAGTTGTGATTGCAGTGTCAAAATTTGAATGTAGCAAGGCCATGTGTGAGCTGAAAGACCACTGTATCAAGTGAAATATGCGGTGTTGTCACTAAACCATTTGGTGATGCACATACAGTATAGCAGCATGCGCTGTCCTTGGTGCTATAAAGTAGTAGTATTGTGATTGCCACAACCTTTATTTTTTTTAAGTATTTTTTCTTGGCATTTCTGGTAGTATATTACAGTATATACACATTTGATAGTTTACAGTAGAAAGATGGGAGGGATGACATGCGACAAAGGTAGCCAACTGAGCCACCGGGACGCACCAACACTTATTTTAAATTACTTTCAGAAAAGGTTGGCCTGGCAAAGTGGTTCACTGAATGTCTTTTTTGACATTTAGGCTTGATTGATGTGATTGTAATGATCCAAAATTTGTCTGTGTCAGGTATCCTACTGTTTTTAATTTTAACATGATTAGTTTCAGAAGTGGCCCTCAAGAGCGCTGCCACCCCCAAGCTAGTACCCACACTCTGCCTCTGAACTGCTGACATTATGATTTAGCAGTTTTATTGATTTTTTTGTAGTCCAATATGGTCATTCGACGATGTTTGCATTTTCTGTATTTCACACACCACATGACAGGAGATCTGTTCTTCTGTGTTCTTTGTCGATTAGTTTACATGGACTGCTGCCATACAGTGATGTAAGGTGATATATACAGTATATAAAAACCTAAATCTCTGGATGAAGACAAGACAACACATACTCTGGCATTTTCTAATAGATCATTGTTGTATCAGCAGTGCTTCTACATATTATGTAATATGATATAAGCATGTTTGTAAACGTTAGTGTACTCTCCATAGAAGAGATGAGTGCAGCTAGGGAGAGCTGAGATCTGAAACCTACTATAATAAGAACAGTAAAATGTTCAAAATGTACCATTATAATCATTTCAGGTTAAGGGCTTCCCATAGACAACCAGTGTATTGATTACTTCTACAATAAATATGTAATCAATCAAATTGCATCATATCCATGATATCAGAAGTGGACGACACTGACTGGGCCAGATCCCATTTTTAATAAAAGACAAATATCGGCCAGATATATGTCAGCAAATTGATATATCGGTCTAACCTTTGATCATTTCAAAACATGACCGAGTTGCGTGAACGCAGCGGCGGATGTCAACAGAGAGCACTTCATCTAACTTCTATCGCAGGCACAATAAGGGCAGTACTCACTGTCAAGAGATTGATTTCCAGGCGTGTGCCGAATCTGCCGCCAGATCGGGGGCCAGTGTTTGCTAATAAAGCATTGGCTGTGGATTAATCTGCAGGCTCCTGTTCAGCCAGCACATGCATCTGTTTAATTACTCTGCTCCCTAATTGTGTGCAGAAGAATTCAATTAACAAACGGCAAGGCCAAATGTGATCCACAGCCATGCACATGCACGCAACACTGTAGGTTCCAAGGGACTTGACAGAAGAGGGTTTGGGTTTGTTTGTCAATATGTGTATAAAAAATATTATTGGGAAAAATAAGCTCATTATCAACCATGCAATATCTACAATAAAATAAAAACTCCTTGCTTTGAGATTTTAATCTGTCACTATTCATTGCATTATTTATGTATGTATTTATTTTTCCACCTCGAGTTCCTCCTAGAAAGAGAAAGAAAAACTGCACTTTGGATAACATAACATGCGCATAATAGGAGTAGGCGTCTAATTCATGGTTTAGCTTATGGTGCAAAATTCAAAGGAGTGTTTGAAACATTTTATGTTGTGTGGTCTGTGTGTGTGGTCTGACACGTATGGCACATCGCTGCAGAACGAAATCCATTGTCCTGTTCCTATGGGATCCTGCTCCTCTCTTCATTCCCACAATGGAGGTCAGGACATCTGATGCACACACACACACACTCACATACACCTATTGCTTGTGCACATGTGAAAGTGCACACGGGCCAAGACACCCACGGTAGTCAAACCCACTTTCCGCTGGCAAGGAAATCTCATAAATCTTTCAGTCTCGTCCCGGCGGCTCCAGCTTCACGCTCCTGTGGGTCGCATCAAACTTGAGAATCGCAGGTGACCTCTGCAGAGGAGGCCATGAAACACACAATTACACTTCCACTTGCCTGCTTCCCATCATGCAAACATGCTTACACACACACACATAAAAAAAGAAAATCCATATTGTTGATGGCGGTGCGCAAAACAATGCGCATGCAGACTAGGGTTCAATCAATATGGATTTTTGAATGCCAATACGGATGATATTTTTGGAACGAAGCTGGTAATAGCAGATATGTTGTGCTGATATTCAGTATCTTTAAATTTCATGCAATTCTTGTCAGGGTGGAAAAGTCTCTGAAACAGCATTTAGACCATGGTACACTAAAACTCTTCACTGAAACCCAGGGTAGTCATAATAATGATGATAGTAATAAAACATACTCGTGCATACTTGTGTGGAAACTGATCAAAAATGTCTCATTAGAATCAATTCAGTCTAAGGTCTTCCCATAGACAACCAGTGTAGAGTGTAGTTAAACAATTTGCCTAAAGTTTTGGTAAAACTTTCAAGAAGAAAAACTTTTTAAAAAAAAACAAAAAAAAACCAACTTCACTCACAGTGGAAAACTTCAACAAAAAAGACCATGCTGGTTATGTCATAGCCATGGAAGGTAGCCATGTTGAATTTACTCTTCATATTTCATACTTTAATGGTGATATATCACCTCTTCACTAGATGTCTCTGTTAGATCTCTGCACTAATTAGCTGGCTTACTCCTCTCTATTGAGAAATTTATTGTAATGCATTGTAGCACAAGGGGACTGGGGGTGGGAGGAGGGGGGGGGGTCGCAAAGACTTGTCACTGCCGTTGTAATTCTTACTGGTCACTAGAAGGTCGATAGAAGTCATAGATTACTTAATGCCCCTTTAATGAGACAATGCTACACACTGCATCTTCGCCATAATGACGCGTCAATCAGAAAGGCTACATCACTTTGCTTACCGATCCCACAACTCTCTCTTCCATTGTCCGGTATTATCGGTTTTGAGAAGAATACGCCCTTTCAGTCTTGCATCATTACTTATCATCCAACCACCCATTCACACACATTCTCTCACACCTACTCTGGGAACCAATCAAATCAATACGTTCCTATATTTACTCCTTCAGCTGTTCCCGTATGTTGCGGTCTTGTTTGATCTCAATAAAAATCATCAATTTGTAAAACCTAGTCTCTTGAACTGCAGTCCGGCTGTATTACAACCGACCTCGCCGCGTGTCCAGCATGAGGACAAAAGGAATCGGGATCTGCCGTATCGGTGGCAGGCGTGTTTTTTGGGCGTTGCGGAGCTGTGCATCAGTTGTCTGGCGATCCTTAATGAGACCTAACGAGCCAGAGGAGCCTAACGAGGGTTAACGAGCTGGACGATCCAGACGAGGGCTAGCGCTTGCTGTTATGACAGCGTGTTGCACCGCATTAAGGCCGGTCTCTTGTTGACAGGGAGGAGGCTGGACAGCCCGCGGAGGCTTACTAAGGCAGGGGTTCTTAGCCCTTAGTATTGTTGAGTTGAGTGTTGATTTAGTATTGAATTGTAGAACTGTCTACATTGTAGGTCTATGATTATTCTCTAATTGGGATCATTTCTAGTAAATTAAATTGCTGGGAAATTAAAGTAATTATTTGGACATTTTCCCACAAATAAATGTCAGTTTTGCGACACTGATCTGATTGATACAACACAATAGTGACTGTTCATTTAAACTTTTACATTTTCTGTTATAAATCGTCTTTCCCAGAAAACATCTCTGGCACACAGGAAGTCATGCGTTTTACATTTCCGGTTTCTTTGAAATAAACAGAAGGAGATCTGGGTAGTTGGCATGAGCAGCGTTAGCCACCGTGGCTGAACAGACAAAGAAAAGAGCGCCACCTACACAAACCAAATCCAAGGGAAAAGGTGTCACAGTACTGGACACACTGTTTGATTGACAGGTGATCTCTGGGAAGTGCAGTACAGAAACACCACAGCGATGAGCGCTGAGCACTAACCCTGCAACCCCCTCATGGACCCCTGGAGGACCCCCCACTTCGGGGTTCACGCAGCGGTTAAAGTCTGGAAGCAGAGGAAACTCTTCCTCTTCTGCTGCTTTCACTTGTGCATCTTGAATCACACAAGAACAGCATAATGTGACCACAGTAGTATCATCCATAGGAAAATGTGTCGGGCTGGGGGAAAACAGTTCTCATTAACCTCTGGGTGGTGTTGAGAGCAGGGAGCAACAGAGTGACTCAGCTTTAATATTGAAGGGGCTTTACCCTTCTGGTTGTTATTATTAAATACAGTATGTGCAGTTGTTGGGGAGCTCTCCTGAGCCATGGTGTTTTTAATAAAGCCTTACATTTACTCTTGTGCACAATATAAACAGATTCCAGAGCAGAGCAGGAGACAACTTTGGGGTTGCTAAGAGCGTAATGAAATAACTTTTCACTGCGTCAGTCTAGTGTTTAGGCCATGATCACACTATTTTGGGAAAAAAAAGGCTAAGCCATGACGACTCTTTCATGAGGGAATAGCCTAAAGCTAATGCATGCAAATTGAGAAATCTATAGTATAAAATAAAGTATCGACTCTTTTGGGGTTGACCCTCCACCGCTAACGTCAAACGGAGACAAAATGAGCAGCGCCCGGAGGGAAGTAAGCAGCCTCTTACAGTTTCCCGGTGAGTAACGCTGACTTGAGGTGCATCCTCCCACATGAGGAAGCAACATCTCATATTTCTGCCTTTTATGTCTCTGAGACACAAATGAGCTCTTATTTTTAAGACTGAGATGAGACTAAAGGCATTTTCTCCTGTTTCTCAAATTAAACAAGAGAGAAGAGAGAAACAACCACATAGCAGCTCATGTTGTTCTCACTCTGATCACAACAACAACTCCAAATCTCCTGAATATGAGACCATGAGATTAGAGAAAGATCTCAAAGAAAACTCAATACTGCTGCATATTCCTACTGAAGCCACAGGGCCAATAGCCATACACTACAGTAGGAGCTGATTACCATTATATATGTCACATGTTAGCATCTTCACATTGATCTCATAAAGTCTCAAGAATCCTTTCTCTCCTACTGTATGTAGCTTATTTTGCAGATGCTTGCTCAACAATGCAGAGGGGAGGCGGGCATTGTGAGGTCACAATACCTCCGCTGAAGTCACATAATTTCCCTGGTGATACATTTTAAAGCATCCATGTCCATCCATAGATGATCTATGCACAAATTATCATATTCCCTTGACATTCCAGTATGTCGTATGTTGTGGGGATGGAACCCGCAAAGTGGTCTCCTACACACGGTGATTGAAGATGCTATCTCCACCGTTCAATCTTGCTTCTCACTGCTGTTATGTTTGATGAATCGCTGGCTTGACATACAATTCCTCCGATCTCATTTGGATTGCCTGTAGCTAGAGGGGCCTGGTGCCATTACACTCTGACACACACACACACACATACACACACACACTTTTATCTTGTGAGAACCATCCGTTGACTACATTCATTCCCTAAACCTAACCTAATATTAACCTTAAACTCGATGCCTCATCCAAAACTAGAACCTTGAAGAAATGAGGACCGGCCAAAGGTCGGAAACTCTATCTGGTTCTCACAAGATTAGAAGTGCAATCTCACACACACAAACACACACACACACACACACAAATACACATAGGCATAGACAAACATATGCTCCTTCGCGCAAACATGTTAAACACCTGTTAGCATCACTCAAAGTCTCATCGGTCTTCACCCTTCATAAACTCTCTCCCTCCCACGATGCTCCAGAGAGCTGTTGCATGGCATCAGCCTGGAGAAAAGGAGCAGGTCATGTTACTGTGCATCAATGCAAACCCAGGGAAACGCTCAAGTCGAGCGGGGGAAACAGACCTAGCAACGAAGACTCGCTCCTGTGATGACAATGGCAAAGGGCGGACAACGTTAACGGCTCTTTTCCTGCGGACAGGCGCTCTCTTATCGCTCGTAAAGCGAATCCCGTCTCCTTAGGCGCCCCCGTATGTGCGATAACGGTTGTAAAACTGTAGCGACGGTGCGTGCATGGATATGATGAAAGGCACCGAATCCCGGGTACCTCTCTGCTCCGAAGTTTTCCTTGTCTGCCCGCCCGCCCACGCGAGTGATGCTGATTATACAGCAAAAGAGCAGATGTTCATTTTACTCGCCTCTCCCACACGCGGCACCGCAGCAACCTCTGTAGCAAACAGATCACTGGCTGTCAACAGACGCGAATGTGTTTGTAGGAGGATAGACGGCGTCTTTTGTGAAACGATATACGACTATGAAAAGGAAATAAAGTGAGTGATTAAGGGTGGACCCTTATAGATCCAGATAAGCTCACTAAAACACATTCTTATCTGCAGCAATGATTTACACCCACACATTCACACATTCCCACTGGGAGCTGCCCAGTACAACCACAGTGTTGGACTGGAGCCGTTGGGGCTTCGGTGCCTTGCTCAAGGGCACCTCAGTAGCAGTTGTTGAGCAAGGGGACAGTTTTACTCATTCGCTTCACTTCATCATAAGGTTGCTTCTCTAAGCATTTGGCTACCTATGTTCTTGGCTCAGTGTACCTTGCTCTGTCTGGCGGAAGGTAAATGCGGATGCCAGGCTCGCTGCGATGAAGCCATTCAGAGGTTCACAATGTCGTAAGAGGCGCCGATGCTATAACTCACACAGCAGGGAGGGAGAACGCAAGCAGTCCCGGTAAGAAGGGGATCAGCTATCAGATATCGCCATCAAGTCTTCAGTCTGTGCCTCAGGAGCGAGACACCCATCTCCGACTCATCACCACAGCAATACCAACACCTGCAGCGGGTCAACATCCCCACAGCATCAGTTTGTTTCTAGCAGAGAAGCTACGTGAAGAACTTCTGAAAGTAGTAATCTTGTTTATTTTCTCCATCTTTGGTGCTCGGCGCTCATTGCTGTGGTGTTCCTGTGCTGCACTTCCCAGAGGTCACTTGTCAATCAAACAGTGTGTCCAGTACTGTGACGTCTTTCTCCTTGGATTTTCATGTTGGTGAAGTTTGAGTTTCTCTCGCTCTTTTATCTGTCTGTTCAGCCATGGTGGCTATCGCTGCTCATGCTAACTACCCAGCTCTTCTTCTATTGATTCCAAACAAACCAGAAATGTAAAATGCATCACTTCCTATTCATCAAAGTATCTTTCCCAGGTATGACCTATCTGACCCCGAGTGCTCTATTTTCTTTCCAGCACAGTAGTCGGCACAGTCAATATTCACCGGTAATTACGTGAGGCACAATGACTTTTCCCAGCTGTCGTCAGTTTGGTAATTTCGTGGACAGAGTTGTGCTGGGACAGGCGGGGGTGGCGCAACAGGGGGTGTGTCAATAAAAACCAGCTGGCTCAGTGGGATTTTAGTGTCGGTTTTGGGGTGAGGTTACACCTGCCTTACGCCTGAGAAGACCACGTCTAAAGTCAATCACACTTTGTGGCTTTGCGCACGTGAACACTTGTCCAAGACCTGTCCAAAATCCCACATACTGGTTTTGTGCATGTTAGGCTATATTTTACCCCACATTGAGGTACATCCTTCACCCATGGACTAACTGAATGCAAGCTTTTTAATATGTTAAGCACAACTAACTATTTAAGATCTACACCTGTGGTAACTGAATTCATGTGTCAATCATAGGCAGTCAAGCTGCATCATTACGCACAGGAAACATGGTGACAGGGGTTGAAATATCTCAATATCAATACAAGCGTGTCATATAATTCTCTTTTTATTATAATCTTTCTACCTTCAATCATATTGAAATGGTTTTTTCTTTGTTGGTGCCATAAATGCGACTGTATCGACTCTGCACCTCCTGGACAAGAATACCAGTTTGTTCTTCAGTGAAGCTTTTATGGCGATACCAGTTGGGACTTGGCGCAGCCATCGAGAAACTATCAATACGCCATTGTGCTTTTAAAGGGGATGAAATGAGCTGATTTAAGTGGGCAGAATTGAAGCCAGCCCTCACCACACCTACTGATAATGTATTTCCTCTTCCTCTTGATTGCACCACAGTCCACCTCTGGTCACCAAATACCAAAATAGACTGGGCACGCCTACTTGCACCAACGCCAGCGCCAGTGCCAGCGCCATAGACTTTAGACCTGCACCTTGATTCAATAGAGCCTTGAGTGTTTAGAACAGTAAATGTAAAAGCAGTTCATGAACTGGCTATAGGTTGAATCACTATTGTGTTGTATCAATCAGCCATAGAGAGTAGCACAATGGCCAGTTATTTATATGAAAATTTAACAGAACTAAACACTAAAACTCTCCACTGAAACCAATGCTGCTACTCGTAATAGTAATAATAATAATAATAATAATAATGATAAAACATAGTCATACATACTGTCATAGATGTGGAATCCAATTAAAATGTGTTGAAGTGTGTTGAAAAGTTTCATTATGTTTCATAATCCCCATTTGTTATATTCTAATTTATATTAGTTCTGTTTGCTGTATTATATATATTAATATTTGATGACCCAATGACCCAATTTGCTCACAGGGATCATTAAATATGAATCTAATCTAATCTAGAATCAATACAGGTTAATGGCTTCCCATAGACAACCATTTTAGTATTGATCAATTCTTCAATAAATATGTAATCAATCAAACTACATCATATCCATCATATCAGAGGCGGACGACACTGACTGGACCAATCAGTGTGGTTATTTTAAATAAAAGACCAATATTGGCCATATATACCCGCAAACCATGGTAAATGTAAAAGAACGCCCATATGAAGATAAAAAAATGTATGTCTGACATCTTTCCCGGTCCAGTTTATATAGGCTGAGAGGTTTTCGACTGAATGTGGGTGAAAGTGGCTGAGGAGTGACCGGGCGACGAGTGGTAATAACACAGCGCTGCAAATATAATGTCTGCATTTGTGATTTTAATTTTTTCCTAAGACTGAATTGTCCATTCTCGCTCTCTCTCTCTCTCTCTCTCTCTCTTCCGTCCCGCACCTTTTACGAGATGGACCAAAGAAAAGTACAGGTGAAAAATGTTTCATGATTTGTTGAACTGCAAGAACAGAGACAGAGAGGGTAAAAAAAAAAAAAAACACAAAAGGAGGAAAAAACAGCATGGATAGTCTTGAAGTAGCAAGCAGCTCCCATTACACTCTCGCCTCAGATTCAGTCCCATCATCACCCTTTACCAGGCACGCTGCATGGCGAGGCTCTTCCCAAGGTCAGTAAACACAGCCTGAGCCCGCCGCCTGGAGATTTCCACCTATCTTCAGCCACGTGCTAAAAACCAAAGCTAACAAATGATAACCTCCTAACTGTGTGTGTGTGTGTGTGTATGTGAGAGAGAAAGCAATAGGGGCAGAAGGCTGTTAAAGGTCAGGTACTCCGAACATTTTCTCCTCATCAACATCCCTGCTAAAAGCATTGATTATTGTCCGGCCATTGTCCTTGTGCAAATGAAACAAATAGAGTCATGCTGACAAACAGAAATAGGAAGAGCGATTCTGACCACGGGCCCGTCTTGATTACTGGCTTCCTGTAATACCTAATTACTGTATATTTTTTCACTTATTTCAATGTTGTTTGAGAGAGAGACAGCGAGGACATTTGTAATGTATATTTACTCCTCATCGTCTCTCTCAATTTCAATTTAAAGCTGCTTTATTGGTATTTCTTACATAGCAAAAAAAACAACAACTGATAACCTGATTCAGTTAGCAATCATGACAATGGATCAATAATATCTGGGATATAATGGACACATTTCGTGCCATTAAAGGACGTGCCATCTGCAGTGGGGTGAGACCGAGCTATCGTGTTGCCAATATTGGCCTTTTATTGAAAATGGGATCTGGTCCAGCCAGTGTGGTCCACCTCTGATATGATGGATATGATGCAGTTTGATTGATTACATATTTGTTGTAGAATTGATCAATACCTCAAAGGCTTCTATAGGAAGCCATTAACCTGAATTAATTCTAATGAGACATTATTATCTGTAGGTTTCAATGGTCTAAATGCTGTTTAAGAGGTTTTTCCGACATGATAAGAATAATTATGGGGGAAACACCGAATACTTGTGATGTTTGGGTAGGAAAATGGTTATTATGGCAGTGGTAATTTATGGCTTAATTTAAGTCATTGAATATTAGCACAAAATATCAACGATCTGCAGCTTCAATCCAAAAATATTGCAGTTGGTACTGGCCTTCGAAAACCCAATCATAATTTCCATCTAATTTTTGCATTGTCAATGTCACTCCTGTCTGAAATGTTTGCTTGAACTGAATTTTTTTGCAGTTGGGGAGTGAAAAAGGCTTAATCCTCCTTTGCCAGGACTTTCTAATTCCCTCCCTATTGACACACCCCTGTCCCAGCGTGTTTGAACCGAACCTTTAACCTGAATCTTACCCCGGAGGGAAACGCACAATTAATCAGCTATGAATCGAGCACAGTAAAAATTGATGCGTTCTGAGGAAACATGAAGCATTTACAAGGTGCCCCTGTCCTGCAAAAACATTTTTATTGACTGTTCTTAACCATGGCAATATCAGAGAAATGACTCGAACATTTCTTTATTGGTTTCAATTTATCTGTAACAGAGAGGGGGGCAGAGAAGTCCCGTATCTGTTAAATAAATCATGCATACAGCACACACACACACACACACACACACACACACACACACGCCTGCAGCCACAATGAAATGAAACACAACGCCAAGGGCGGATGTGCCCGGGCAAAAAATAAACAGCTGTCTCCCATCGTCAAGGAGAATCTCAGGAACATGTTGCCCGTAAGGAGTATTATGTTGCTATTTCACCGACATAAATCATTTCTTCCTTGAAAAGGAAAGCATCTTTTGAACCGTTTGATCCTCAGTTTGAAATGTTTGCTTACACGACAGCCGTCAGGTGTTTTGTTTGGTCACATTTTTCACAGCCAAATGTGTCAGAGCTGCGTTCGAGAATGATGATGTGGAAAGGGCAAAGAAGAATTGAGGTTGCTTCAATTTCAATTTCAATTTCAAACTTGCCTTATTGGCATGACAAGTAAGTGCATTTGTGCTGCCAAAGCCTACAGAGGGGGGGTAAATTATAGATAAAGGAAAAGAAAGAGAATGATAATGGCAATAAAATCTGGGAATGGGAACAATATATAAAGTATAAAAAGACAAGATAAAAATGATCAAATGAATGCTAAATGCGCTTTATGTACCCTATAATATAGTACTATGCTGTACGTGTAGTGTGTTTGTGTGAGAAACTATGGCTGTTGTAATATTATACCTTTATACACTTAGACAGTACACATATATAAGTAGCGAAATGTAGATTAGAAAAAGACATAATTCTACTTTTTTTTCATTACTTTTTCATTATCTGGCAGGGTCATGAAGCCTGGAATAGCTTTTTCAAAACTTCATGTCCTTGTAAATTGGGTATGTGCATTAAAAGTGTATTTCTGTTTTAGTGTCAAGTGGCAGCGCCTCCTACTCCTACTTCTCCTACTACTTCAAGTTCATGGTCGCTGATTCTGTATTTTGTTCAAAATGTTTTTTCATTCAGATTATTTATTTGGAGATATTCTGCAAATTGCATTCCTCTGTGAAGGGACTAATACTAGCAATTTGTAGTGTGAGTTATTTTCCTCTCTCCATCATTTAGTGTCATCTGGTTGTGTCCCTATTTTAAGAGAGCTCTCTTTCAGCCTCTTTTTTAAAAAGCTGGTTTCGACCCTTCTGCTCTCAGTAATTATAGAGCCATTTCAAAATTACAATTCATTTATAAAATCCTGGAGAGGGTGGCATCAAGCCAACTCGACTACCACTAGAAGTGTTGAAAAATATTAACATGTTCAAAAAAATTCAGTCTGGTTTGCGCCAGCAGCACATCACTCGGGGTTGTAAATGATATCCTGATGAATGCAGGCGAATGTTCAGTATTAGTGCTGCTTGACCTTAGTGCTGCCTTCGATACTATAGACCATGGTATGCTTATACACTATAAGGCGAAAAGTCAGTGGACACCCCTACTAATTGGTGGAGGAGGGATAATGGTCTGGGGCTGTTTTTCAGGGTTTGGGCTTGGCCCCTTAGTTCCAGTGAAGGGTAATCTTAATGCTACAGGATACCAAGACATTTTAGCCAATTGGGCGCTTCCAACTTTGTGGCAGCAGGTTGGGGAAGGCCCTTTGCTGTTCCAGCATGACTGTGGCCCTGTGCATAAAGTGAGGTTCATAAAGACATGGTTAGACGAGTTTGATGTGGAGGAACTCGATTGGCCTGCACAGAGCCCTGACCTCAACCCCATTGAACACCTTTGGGAGGAATTAGAACACCGATTGCGAGCCAGGCCTTCTCGTCCAGCATCACTGCCTGACCTCTTTTGGCTGAATGGGCACAAATTCCCACAGACACACTCCAAAAGCTTGTGGAAAGCCTTGCCAGAAGAGTGGCGGCTGTTATAGCCGCAAAGGGGGGTCCAACTCCATATTAATGCCCATGGTTTTAGAATGGGATGTCCAGCAAGCTCATATAGGTGTGATGGTCAGGTGTCCACTGACTTTTGGCCATATAGTGTAGATAGATTGAGGCTCAAGATTGGTTCTCATCATACCTGACTGATAGGAAATTTCTTGAGTCCAAGCCTTTGATCAACATACACAAGAACTTGTTCAGTCAGGGTTTTTTTCATCTCGGAAACATTGCAAAAGTTAGATGTGTTTTAAACTTCAGTGATACAGAGAGGATTATACGTGCTTTTATTTTATCTCGCCTACTGCAATTGCCCTGTTCATGTGTCGTAACCAGAAAAAGGTAGAACGCCTCCAATGTGTTCAAAATGTGTCAGCAAAGATTTTGACTAAAACTACGGGATCATATTTTGGCATCTCTTCACTGGTTGCCTGTCCATTTTACATATATTTCACACATATTTCATATTTCTGTAACTAACTCTAATGATAACAATAATAACTATATTTGCATTGCACTTTTCTTAAATCTCAATTTATGTAAAAGAAAGAAACCTAGATATAAAAGCAGAAAAGCAGCAAATATTGCCACATGAAGTAAGCCAATACACCTACTTTCTCATGCGCACCCCTTCATCTGCACAAGCAGACGCTTGAGCAAAACTAGTAAGAACATCACGACTTTCCTTCAGAGAGACATGCAATTTCAGTCTTTTGTGTCCATTGTCAAACGACAAAAGTGCATGATTGCACTCGACAAACACAAGGGCAGAAAGCATTTTTTGACCCCAGACTTGCCCGGCGGGGCTTCGTGAGCCCCTGTACTGAAAACTCTTTCAACAGGTGCTGAAGATGCCAGGTCAGAGAGCACTTTGAGAGCTAATGCATGCAGATGAGGCTATTTGCACTTGTTCTTGGAACAGAAGACAAGTGCATTCTCCTCCATTGCATAGTTCTGTAAATCCTCAAAGTACTTTACGGCTTGGGCAGAGAGGAGTACATGTCAATCCAGTTGAGGCCAAACTGAGGATCCAACATCATTGCTTGGATGTATATTTGGCGGCCGAATGGTTCCTTCTCTTGGTACCTCTCAGTCATGTGCACATCGACGAAGATCCTGAGAATCTGTTCTTGAGAGACTCGGCCCTGCAAAGACTCTTTGTTGCCTCCATCCGACCTTATCTCCCTCTGTTAGCTCAGCGGCTTCAGCAAATAGTTCATGAACAAAACAATTATTCAGTTGGCCCCATTCATGTGAAGATTTTAAAGTTCAAAGTTCAAATTCTGAATTCCAGCATGTTACATTTGCGACAGGAATAGTTTTGCCACTGCCAAACTCAAACTTTCCCTTAAAGATTGTGCTGCTGTGCTGTAGAGTTGCTGGCTTATACACTGTAGATATTGCTTGGGAAATGCACTTAACCTCCTTCATCCCGTCCCCTCCAACAAGCCGGAGACTCTGTGCAAAACATGACAGCCGCTGCCGTGAATAAATAGTACAGCCCTCTTGGTCAGTTACATCCTCCCACATTTCCTCATTATCTAAGAACTCCATGTCATCTTCACTGTCATCTGTGTCATTGCTACTTTAAAAGCACACCACCTACACTCAAGAAGAAATAACTTAAGTTCATACCCTTTACCGGTACAGCTGCAGTGTGCAGTCTGACAAAATGCTACAAAGACCTTGACACGAATTCAATGTTCAACAGCAGTTAGCTGCCACTAACAGACCACCATAGGACACAATTTCGCTTCTAACCACATGATGGCCACATGATACTTCAAGCAATTCACAAATCAACTTAAACTTGTTGTGTTTTTAGGTAGAGATTTATAATTGATATTTCAAGCCATAAGTGTGTGTAACAGACTGCGACTTGCTGGCTGTAGCGAAGTGTGTTACTTGTTAGCGTGATCTCAAAATTCTCTTTCTTGCTTCCTGCCTATCGAAGGATTTTCAAAAGATGCTCGGCATTCCATTGGCAGGGCCAAATCTAGGATTGCATGCAGCCAATAATTGTATTTCAGATTAGTGGAGAAAAACCTACTGTGTGCAAAAGTCGACAACAGTCAACATCCAATAGTGGCTGAAACCAAGATGAGTCCAAAATATACACAAGACCGAGACAAGTCTGAGACACTATAAAAGAGGTCTAGTGGGACAGCCATGCTCAGAGTCGTCTTTTCTTAATCTCTTAAGAAATGAAGGAGGAGACAACAGAGAGAAAGGATTCCGGAGACTTTATGAGATCAATGTGAAGATGCTAACATGTGACACATATAATGACAATAAGCTCCTACTATATGGCTCCAGATCATTTGGAGATCTCTTGTGAACAGAGTGAAATCAACATGAGCTGTTATGTGGAATTTGAGACAAAATGCATTTAGCTTATTTTGGTACCTTATTATACCTTTTGAATCTTTTCAGACACAAGGTTGTTTGGCAGTGGTCTGAAAAAGGAAGTTGTGTGTTACCCAGCATAGAGGAATAGATAAATCTTCTTTTGTTTGTCCGTCTTAGGCTCAAAATGTTCCTCTCTGTTTAATCTTTGTTACTATTTGCTACTTGGCTTGAAAACTACACAACATATTTGCAGCAGATTGCAGTGTTAGTTCTGCAAATATTTCAGAAATAGGCAGGCAGAAATATTCTCATTGGGTGATATTGGTTGAATCAAAAGAATCACAGTTTTTCCAGCTAAGTAATGTTATACTGAAGCCCAGTGAAAAAGGCAAGGGGTAAGAGAGGAGCTAGCTAATATTATGAAGCCTAGCGCTCTGCTACTAACTGAAAAAATGAAAACTTAAAATGTTAGCTAGGTTAGCTAGTTAGTCTAACTGACCTTCCAAGTTCAAACTGTTCAAACTGTTCTAACTAGCCTATAGCTAACTAGGTAAGCTAGTTAGCAATTCCTTCCGTCAGTCATGAATGAAAGAAAAAAAAGTATTTATATTTTCGCCATTGCAGTTTGACAGTTAGCTAACTTGAACTCCAAAAAACTGTGGTTCTTTGGCTCCACCAATTGATGTTTAACTGAACCTGCTTCCAGAGCAGCTCTGCCTCTGAGAAATGTTTATAGACCTACAATCTGCACATTTGCTGCGTGTATCTACACTCACTATGCAACCTTTCAGAGTGATGTACACGGTATATAAATACATTCAGATAATTCCCAGTAGTCGCAGACTCGCACTATAGTGCAGAGGAGGGTCAAGTGTGGGGCCAGTGCTGCTCTCCAGCAGAGCTTATTCCATTAACCCATAGCAGAGTGCAGGCAGTTAGAGAGACAATAGGCCCTGCAGCCCACCACAGGGGAAACTCGATAACACCAGGGAGATACAAACCCCTGCATAAAGGAAGGCATCGATCCGCCAGAAAGGCAAAGACTGAGCTCTATTCCCACCTGGACTTGTCACAATGACAATCTCTGCATTGCTCTGAAACAATGTCTCCAAGTGTGGTCCATATACCCTGGGGAATATAGCATATGTCAATAATCATCACCAAGGAGATTTGGAGGAGGATTTTGTTGACTTATCATTTGTCATCATGCGGCAAATAATGAAATTCACTAAATAAACCTGAAAATCGCAGTGCTTTACTTACACATGCACATGTTACAATTAAATCTTGGCTGAATAAAGTTGCATCTGCATATTTGTCCATATATGTGTCTGTATCTCTATCTGTGTACATGACACTGTGCTTGTAGCACATGCAGCATATCTCTCTCCAATGACAGGACTATTATGTTCGGTCATAGTCACCCTCGCCAAAAAACACCGTCCTCTGAGGCAAGGGCAAAGTGATTGAACATGATGGACGAGAGGAGAAGCAGCAAGTGACACCAAGATCTATTTTCTTAGCTCATGGAAATTGTATGAGCAATAAAAAATATATGCTACGTGTGACATTAATGAACATGTACCGCACATCACTGTAGATGCCATGTGCTTTGCGATGCCTGGAACTATCTAAAGGGTCTACAAATTGCAGCAGTGTTCGCTGAGTGCAGCTACTTAAGCCTAACTACACAGAATATTTCCAGGGAATATCCTGCTTGTCACCCCTTAACTGGGGGAGTGAAAAATGTTGCAGCGCTCTCTCCAGCAATGCCCGACAAAACAAACCTCAGCGAGTTCGCCGAAGTGAACTGGGGACACCCTCCAAATGGCTGGAACACCGCAGGTTTTTGAACGTGGAAGCGGATTGTTTAAACTCACTCTGTATTTCAAACCGCACAGCACAAGGCTGCCATTTCTTGACATTCCATTAAAGAGGCTGGTTGCAGCTTCCACATGGAGGAGGGCTGGGCCGGGGCTGCACGAGGAGGAAGGGGGAGGAGGCTTGAGTCATACTGCCATCTAGTGTTCAGCTCAGGCGTTGACAGCTGCTGTCCATGGTGCTGGCCCAGAGAAAACCACACACATGCACATGCACACAAACACACTCAGTGGATAAAAAGCCTGACTTTTGGGGGCTGATTGTTAGATTCTGTTTTCATTCAGATGCATGAGGCAGCGGGGACGGCTACACTACATGGATCGGTGCAGTCGCCTTGCTGGTCGGCTAATGGCCGGGCTGTTCAGACAGGTAAGAACACGTTCAAAGATTTGAGACGAGTCAGGAGGGCAGACTGCCATGGAGAGGAACAGGATGCGAGGCTAGTTCAGAGTTTCTCCCGTGCGGTGCATGAGGAATACCAACCGCCCTTATGCAGACAGCTCAGAACCCTGTAGGTTAAGCTTAATAGATGATAGAATTAATTCAACCCCGGTTTGAACACGTTGCTAAACCAATATTTGAGTTCGTTAAAGGCCGGGGGCTATGTGCAATAAAGGATGTTCAATGTAATTCATACAAGAGAAGTGTTTGCAGTTGCTATGTTTGGTAATGTGATGTAAAGTAGGTCATGTGGTGGATGTGATGATGTTGATTCTCTCACTATGCACACTGTAATATGTTTTTAATGTGAAACAGATGTACACACCCACACACATGCAAACTAGGGTTAGACTGATGTATTGGTTGGCCGATGCATCAGGCTGATTCTGGTCTTGAATATCAGTAATGGCAGTAATGCATCAGTATCCCCTACCACTGAATATCTGTTAACACCTGTCCCGTGATGGTCTGAATGCTTTCAGGGGCTTTTCCACCCTGACAAGAATAGAATTCTGGGGGTAAAAACTTCTTGGAATTTTTAAGCATTAAAATGAATTCTTTTTATTTTTTAAATAGTCAATACAGAAATACAGTATGTATCAGGCTTTAAAATTCCATTTTGGTCAAACCCTAATACACATACATACACAGGGACGCGAACGCAGCTATATCAGTTCTACGGCATGTCTGTCCAGTCTCTTATTCCTCTGAAACACATCACAGCAGTTCAGCTCCCCAAAAAAATACACAGTGATCTGCAGCAGAGCTGGCTGTTGGTGTTAGTGTACCCCCCCCCCCACCCCACACCGGCCCTCCACCCGCCCACCCCACCCCACCCCTACACATCACCATCAGTCTTTCTGACGCGAGGGCCTCTGTTTTTCGGAGGTCACGGAAGATCAATGTTGACTCCGCGGCGCAATCATCTGAGGAATAAGATTAGCATATCTTAGCGCCGATTGAGTTGTCTCACTGGCGGCCGTGGGGAGGGGTGATTAAGGATTGATTGTCCCAGCAGGAGCAGTTGTGAAATTCAGGAGAAAAGGGAGGAGGGCGGGGAAATTTTCCTGCCTTTGAATATCTTACATTATCATTTCATATGTCTTATTTCTAGCAAATGTTAACATGGATTCACGGACATGGATTCAGAATGTATTGGAAGCTCTGCTGAGACTTTGTTGTCGATACTTTGGGAGGTAATACATTCGGCTGAGCTCCGTGCGACACCTCGCATCACATTCGCACAGTCTGACGCATCCACAACCGGCGTTTCGTCGATGATATTACAGACTACATGATATGGCAGCGCTGCTTCTCTTGTTTCTGGCACAAACAAAAACAGCGCGAGATCGCACGAATTGCATTTCGGGGCGCATTCCTTTCGCGGTGCAGTCTCTTTCGAGACTTTGAGCCTTTGAACAGTGCAATTGGTAGTCTAGGGGCCGTCGCAAAACAAATTGGAAACTCTCGAAAGCAAACGTAGCTTCTTTCGTACTTTATCGCCAGGTGCGTTCATAAATATTCAACACATTCCTACCTGTGACATGAACTGTCACGGGGGGGGGGGGACAACAAAGGGCTCATGTGCCGTTCTGTGCCAATTACTGTCAGAGGATATAAACCCCGTGAATGTGAATGTCTGAGTTGCTGTGAATATCATTATTGCGTGCAGCCTCTGGGCACGTTAGGTGGCGCTCAATAGCCCCCAGGGGTAAATCGGACTCAGTTATTGTGGCCATTACCTGTGTAGTCATACATGCGCTCTCCAGATGCCGTTGCATTTGGCTCAGATCATCAGCGTGTGACTGACAGATGCCAGAAGGGATTAGATTCCAGCGGCGTAAGGTGGATCCTCTCTGCCTGAAATACACCTCTCCGGCTCTCAGACGTCAGCCATGAAATGAAACAGACACTCCAAATGAGGGAACAGCTCAGGCTAATATCCCATTACGAATGCTGTTTACGCCGGGTGTCTAGATTTAGCCCGACCGCCCATGGCTGTGTCTGGCCAAAACCTGTTAGGAGGAGGACTGCCAGCAACATTTCCCTTGACACCCAAGGAGACATTCCCAACATTAGCGGCAGAGCGCTCCATATCTCTCCCAGCCAATTCGCTGTCAGTCATTGTCAGGAATCTGCCCCGTAATGTGGGTCGGAGAGCCGCGTCACAGAGTGGCGCCTCCTGCTGCTGGGGAGGAGCATGGTGCCACGGTGGCACAAACTCGGCAGCCAAAAACAGCAGACAACATTAATTAGCAAGTCCTTTGTCCTTGGGTTTTTGGACAAGTTCCTCTCCTTTGTGAATGAAGGTGAAAAGCTTAGACTCTCTCCAACTGAGTTTGTCATTAAAAGAATATAACGCTTTTGGATGCTATTGCAATGATCCCAATCCCCTCTGGGCTCTAGCATTCTGTTGAGCATTCAGTTAGACAGATATATGGCGCTGATAATGGCCTATTATCTGGGATCTGGTCCAGTCAGTGTCGTCCACCTCTGATATGATGCAATTTGATTGATTACACATTTAGAGTAGAATGATCGATACCGCACTGGTTGTCTATGGGAAGACCTTAATCTGAGAGATATCCATCCATCCATTCATTCAGGGCGAACACATTCACATCTATGGGCAATTTGGAGTCTCCAATCCACCTGAAACCAGAACACTTGGGGGAAACCTACACAGAAAGGACCAGGGTCGACAAAACCAGGTCCTTCTTGCTGTGAGGAGATAATGCTAACCGCTGAGCCACCGTGCCAGTAGTAGTAGTAGTAGTAGTAGTAGTAGTAGTAGTAGTGGTATTAGGAGTAGTAGTAGTAGTAGTTGTTGTGGTGGTAGTAGTAGTAGTAGTATTAGTAGTAGCAGTAGTGGTGGTAGTAGTAGTAGTAGTAGTAGTAGTAGTAGTAGAGGTAGTAGAAGTAGTAGTTGTAGTCGTGACCACAGTTCTGTTTCTCCTGTTACAGAGAACAGTGCTGTTTTAAGGGTCATTGAAGTCGGTGAGTCCAGCTCCAGCCTCTCTGCTCTGCTGTTTGTTGTCCTCTACTGCTGTTATTCTCTGTGCAGCAGTGTGATAAGGGCTGCTGGGAGCTGATCCACACCTAGCCTCTGTGTTCAGGGTGTTTGTCTTTGATTGTGAGTCGACCCCACTGCCAGGACAAGACAAATGCACAGCTCTTACCTCTTTGACCTCTAGGATCGTCGCTTCTTGGCCAGCGCTTCACTCCTCGTCTCTACCAGGGTGTTCTTCTTCAGCTACTATCACGAATACTTGCCCCCTTTTTTTTCTGATCGGCTGGTGTTAAATTCCTCTCTTTCACAGAGAGAGAGAAAGAGAGAGACTCCATTGTGTAAAATATACAATGAAGTCAGACCAACGTAAGTGAAAATTTCATGCCGGTGACCATAACACCAGAATTTAATCAAACAGGGCATCTATATTAGTGGGGATGGGACGTTCTTCTCTGCTGCAGAACCACTTCCCTGCACTTCCCAGAGACCACTTGTCGATCACTTATTTTGTTGGTGAAATTTGAGTTTCTGTAGGTGGCGCTCTTTTCTTTGTCTGTACAGCCATACCTACGCACTTCTTCTATTTATTCCGAACAAATCAGTAACGTGCACCAGATCCTTTCCCAGAAAAAAACCTACCTGAGTGTTTAGAAGGGCAAATGTAAAAGCTTTCACGATCAGGCTGTAGGTGGAATCGCTATTCTGTTCAACCAACTGAAGAGTTGCAGAACGGATTCATAAGAAATTGTTGTGCATTATTACTTTAAGACGTTGAAGTTGTTGCAGGTACCTGTTCTGAAATCTGAAATCTCAAGAGGGGGGGCTCTCCGTCTTCATCTCATGTGGTAAAAAGTCAATAAATCAGCTGAAAACCCTGCCTGTGCTCTCTCATCCAAATAAAATACACAAATCCACACAATGAGACATTTAAACAACTACACTTTTCATTTCCTGTGGGAATACTTCTCCATCTCTTACACTGTTTGCCAATCATTTGGGCTCTGCAACAACCAATAATGGGTGAATCAGGCGCTGAAATGGCGGGGTGGGAAAGGCTGACAGCATGGCAATGTCGCTCCATTTTAGCCCTTAGATCAGCCGGCATGTAATACAAAGTGACAGGCAAAGCTGACTCCAGAAATCAAAGCCTCCTTTAGCTTCCACATTCTCCGAATGGAACTATTTGAGTGGCTTAGAAAAACTTCAAAGCCGAGGGAGAAGGGGACTTTTTTTTTTTTAATTTCAGATAAGGCCCCGGAGCTGAATGTGAACTGCTGGAATTGTAAAAGTTCACATCTTAATCGACGTGACCGGCTGAATTGAGAAGTGAGGAACTCATCTCCGCAGTCCTGTTTTTTTTCTCTCTTCCTCCTCAATTTTTTTTTTTTTTTAATTTGTATAATCGAATGATGATGCCAAACCTCAGTGGGTAGAGCGAGAGTGAGACAAAGAGTCTGCCTTGACTTAAAGGCAGCTAACACATTTGCTTAGTTAAGCTCCGGTAGTATCATCAGCTCTATTGATTTCTGTGTGATGGTGTTGTCATTATCAAGCCAAGATAATCTCCACTAAGTCGACCTTCCTGCACGAGCAGTGAAGTCAGTGGCTTTGAATGTATTAGGCTATCGACTTCAACTTGTTCTGCTGTCTGTATTTATGTGTGTGTGTGTGTGTGTGTGTGTGTGTGTGTGTGTGTGTGCATGTGTGCGTGTGCGGCATTTGTACGTGTGCACTGTTTGCTGTAACCCCACTCATTTCCTTCCTTGTTTGTTTTGCAGCTCCGACTAAGGAACAAAGGCCAAGTCAGCCTGACAGCGTGCTGACACACAGTCAAAAAAAATACACACACACACACCGCCACATTGTCGCACGTAAATGAACTCACTGGAGCGTGAATGACAGGTTTGCTATACAGACAAGAAGTCCGACAGGCAGCTCTGCAGCAGCGGCGGCGGCGTCTGACTCGCTACACGAGAGAACGAATGTGACTGAGAAAGGGCATCATGGCATGCACGCGCTCGAGCGCGCATACAGTGCGTGCACACACGTCATTTGTGAACTCTCTCTGAGCATGAGCAGAGGCTAAAATGGGAGCAGAGACTTGAGTGGCTCTGTGAAGTGGCAGAGAGGTTTACCGGATGTCTGGAGGATGCCAAATCTAGGGTGCGTTCACACCAAGCATATTTGGAGTGGCTTATTCAAACTCTGTGGCGTTTAACTGAAATCTTTTGAAACCTACAGAGTCACTATGATGGGAAACAAACCCAAAATGCGAGGTTTTATAAGGAGGGGGATGTTGACATCAGGTGTAATTGTAATTGGTCAGTGTGAACCCGAACAAACCAAATGCAAAGATGCAACCAAGTCGACTATCCCACTTTGGTTCAGACTGAAGAAAACAAACTGTATGTAAGCCCTTGCATCACTCCCCGATACAGTTTCAACTCTTTTTCTAACACTGAAGCTCCTGGTGTCCTTTTGTAAAAACAGACCAGCAGACAGAGTTAACTGATCATATTAGGAGGATGGGGCCGTTGTAGGGAGCAAAAGTAATAGAATACTAGATTGGAGGAAAAGCAGCAGCGAGAGCAAAAAAAAACGAGACATCTTAGCCCTCTTCCACTGAAAAACAACAACCAATCAATTGTCTCCTTCAGACTAATTTCATTGGACTCGAGTGATTATGGGCCAGGATTTTGCTAATTTCCTTTAGTGAGAAAACGGGCCTTTGCTCCCTAAGTAAACGAATGGCTCGGGCACGGGGCCATGCAGACACATTAGGCTTAGTGCACTTTTAATGGGTTCTTTTTTTTCCCCACTCTTCAGGGTTGTAAAGGAAGGTGCAATTGAGAACAGGTTGCTCGTGTCTGCGTGGCTCAATCAATAGGGTGGCTACATGATTTCATTAGACAGAACATAAGACCAGAAGCTATCTGAGACAATCTGAATTGTTGTGTTGTGTTTCTGCACTGCGCTACCCCAGAGATCAGCTGTCAATCAAACAGTGTGTCCGGTATGGTAAGTCTTTTTCCTTGGTTTTTCTGTTGATGGAGTTTTTGTAGGTGGCGCTCTTTACTTTGTCTGTTCAGCCATGGTGGCTTTCACTGCTCAAGGCAAACGTTTACAATCTTTATGAAGGTTACATGAGTTACATAAGGGTGTTTCGATTTTCTCGTCTTCTCATTGGTCTATAATCACCTCATCCCAACAAGAGCCAATAATATTAGAACGCACGTAAGTTACAAATTGTTTTTCTTCTCTGTAATAAGGAACTCATTATGTTGGACAACTTCAAAGTAGCAGGCACATCACGGTATCTTATTTATTACCAGATAAGGGACGTCCCTACTCCCTGAAGTAGTAAACCTCAGCAGGTGTCATTCTCCTATTTTCATTAATTTTAAAAGGAAAAGAAAGCACCGAGGGCTCAGTGTTTTTCCATCTCACAGGTGGCTGTAAAGTATTTTTCACCCTTAAAATATTTCTACTTTTGCACTGGAAACGCATCACTTCCTGTGAGCCAGAGGATTTTTCCCTACCCTACACCGGGTGTTTAGAACAGCAAATGGAAAAGCTTTCATGAACTGGATAGAGGTTGAATCACTATTGTGTTATATCAGTCGATAAAGAGTACAATTTCACCTGACAACCCTTGTCCACACACAATAGTTCTCTTGAACTTCCATGTCAACAAGGTTCCAAAAGGGTTCTGAGGATCACTCTTCATAAGCAGTTCTAGGAAAAAAATGTTTAAAGGTCCTATAAAGAACAGAGAATCAATCGTTCCAGGAAGAACCCTCCATATAGGGTAAAAGAACCCTTTATTGAGGGTTCTAAGAGGAACCCTCCATCGACCCTTAATTACAGGTTCTTGGAAAAACTCTCAATTTAAAACGTCCAAGCAAGGTTCTTGTTTGGAACCTTCTGCAGAGCGTTCTGCCTAGAACTGAAAGTGGTTCCCCAGTGGAAACAACCCAAAGAATGGTTCTACATTGCATCTTTTTTTTTGTGTCGGTCAGTAGTCAGGGGTTGGGCTGATAAAGCATCTACAGGGATAAAAGGGGATAGAGAATCAGGACGGCTGGCCTGGTAGAGGAGATGCATCGACCACCATAGACGGAGCAGATGTCTGCACCCACGCGTTGGGACATTGACCTGTGCCAGGCTGCGGTCTGATTGACCGCTCCCCACGGTGAGGCCTTTACAGTCTTAAAGATCCTCTGGTGCTACCAGACTGAGCGATCAACCTCTCTGTTCGTTTCCCCTCCATTCCTCACTTCCCCCAGCAAGGCGAGATGAGGGAGGGCAAAGAGCCTGAAATATTATTTTGCTTATTGATTCTATTCTCCGCTTTCACCGTGACGCTGACATTTCCCTCTCGGTCGCTATTTTGTCTAGTCACTGGCATTGATTTTAAGACTTGCATTCCACTAATCTCTGTCGTGACCCAGCAGCCTTTTACACTCCACCTATGCACATTTTGCGTCAAAGCTCACAATACATGCAGGCAAGGTCAAATTCTGAGTGTCTTTGTCATGCATCATTTGTGGCAGTTGTTTCTTGACAAAAAGTGAAATGACATTGCCTTCATACAGTAGACCAACAAAAAACCCTAATACTGCATTTCAAGCAGTAAGCCCACAAATATGTATATGCATGCTTAAATATACTTCATATACATAGTTTTTATACACAAAAATAATTGATAGAAAGTGATGAGTCACTTCTAAAAGTTAATCTGGTGGATAGGTGGGGTCAAATGATTAATAAGTTTATCTTTCAAATAAGACAAAACACGTAGGACTTCAGAAAATCACAGTAAAAGTCTATTTGGGAGCTACTGATGTGCCTATTACTTGGCTATAACAATAACAATAATATTATTTTTGTTCTGTACAGTTCATGCTGTCATACTGTCTGTGACTGTATCAAAATGGACCTATGACCTTTTACAGATGAAACACTGAAATAAATCACACAGACTTTGTGTGGAATATTACTTGTATTCATGCTGAAGACATTAAAGGAAAAATCCCTCCTCGCATCATCAATTTGCGATGTTCAATACATGAGTTATTTTGTGATGAAGTGTTTTTGAATTTACTGTTTTGGTTTCTACTTTCTACAGTCCCCAGAATGCCTTTCAACAACCCCACAGAGTTCTCTGTGCTATATATGTGTAAGTGGAGGGACTGATAGTGATAGCGTTTTTCCAGTCGAGAAAAATCGAGAGTGGAGAGAGAACAAGGCTGTGGTGCTGTGCCAAGTTGTTCAAATTACAAAAAAAGCCGTTGAAGAGGGCGTTGTATTTCACACACTACTGACGACAGATCTATAATCATGCAAACTGTGGCTGCATTGCATTCTGGTCTATTAAGGCTACTGTCTGTGGAGAAATTGGTATCTTTTCCTCATCTTTTTCCTTTAAAGCAGCACTAGGAAACATAACACTTTGCCCGCCCCGAGTGGACTTCTTTACCCGGAAATGCTGTAAGGTGACGTCAGTAAAGTAAATGTCTTCTTCTTAGTGTCTGGTGTGGGTGGAGGTGGTGAAGGGCCATCTTTGGTGATTCCAGCTTTCTTTGGATGGAGACACTGTTGTAATTTACTTTGACGTTTGATTCGTCACTTCCTGTGTGGAGAAAATTTCCCACCATACGGTGGCGCAGTGCTTGCACTGCTGCCTCACAGCAAGAAGGTCCTGGGTTCGATTCCCACCTGGGGCGCTGTTGACTCTGGGGTGCCCAGGTGGGTTATCTCCCGGGCCTTTCTGTGTGGAGTTTGCATGTTCTCCCCATGCTCACATGGGTCTCCTCCTGTAAAAGAACCCATCTAAAAACATGCAACATCCTGTCCTGTCCCTGACCAAGATGAGGACGTACACCTGGAATTGGTCCCCGGGCGCTGGTGTTGGAGGCTGCCCACTGCTCCCTGGCTGTCCCTGGAGGAAGATCGGCGGGGATGGGGAAATGCAGAGACCTCATTCAACTCGGACAACCTACCCTGCATGTGTGTGTGTGTTGTGTTCGGCGGCCACTTCCCCCCTTGCATGTGTTGTGTGTGTTGGTGCGTGTGTGCACCCCGAGTTGCAAATAAAGTAATCTTCTTCTTCTTCTTCATACCCGACACCAGAATTTAATTTGGGCAAATGGGGTGAAACTATGGCATCTCAATTACTATGGATGGGGCGCTCTGCTTTGTTACAGCCCCACTTTGTGATTTTGACCGGTCAAATGGCTGGATTTTCTACATAAAAATCTTGCCTAGTGCAGCTTTAAAACTAGTATCGCCCAAAAAATGCAATATGTTTTCATGTGGCGAGTGCAGTTTGCCGCTGTGTTTTGCTTTGCCTGCAGCTGCTTAGCTTGTTTCATAATGTCAAAGTGTAGCAAAACAACCCTGTAGCAATCATAATCCTGTAGTCTGTGGCAGTCTTTGGGAAAACTGCAAAGAAAATTCCATGCCTGTGCTTTTCAAAGACTGGCTTTCACACTTCAGAGATGGCTGACTTAGTGGCTGCAGGCGAGCACCGGGAACCCACACAGCACTCACGAGGAGAGGAATAATGCAACTCCCTGGACGAATGGCAAAATATTTACTTCAGAGCGCCAGCGGCAGACACCAGGGGAACTATTTTAACCTTGGATGTAAACGGCTGGAGTGATGGAGGTTCTCATACGTCTCTAATGCGAATTGGGGATTAATCCGCATTCTGATGCGTGCGGTATCTGTATTTCCAAAAGCTGTATAATCATCAGACACATTTGCCACCAGGAGATTCTGCCTGTATTGTAGAGTTTTCAGACTGAAAACTGAAAACACACACACACACACACACACACACACACACACACACACACACTGCTCCCCAATACATCACCCTCACCAACCACTCTATGAAGCTTAGCGATCCGCCTTATGTGTCCTCCTTTCCTCGCTCATCCTCCTATAAACACTGGTCACCTGTTGTTAAAGTACATGCAGTTATTAAAACAAAATCTTGAATGGCAAACATTATATTCTGCTGTGTGACCAAAAAAAAGCAGGACTGTTCTTGACTGAATGCAGTGTTTGTGTTTTTTCACTTAAGTATAGCTCACCGCGTTACCGTGGCTACCGCAGGATGTTTCATTATGGATGGTTAATGCTGCAGCATTCCTGACATAATTCCCGAATACAGAGATAAACACCGCCTTGGAGACGGCGCATTTCTATTTCCTACAGAGATTAGCCTTTAGCACAACCCAGCATCTGCTGGTTAAGTGCATTTTGCTCAACTCAAATTCTCTGTTTAAGGTTAAAACTCAACTTGTCATAATAAAATGCCCTAAGCCATCTCTCTATTCTCTCTCTATTCCTGAATTTAAAGTATGATTTAGTACTGAGACACGCCACCATAGAAATAAAAATCCATATGTAATTAACTTTTGCTAACTAATGGGACTGTGAGAATAAGTTTTATTACAACTTACTGCAATAACACTAGAGAGGCCAATGGATTTTGGTGGTCTAAGGGTGTGATCACATCAGCAGTTTGGTTCGTACTATGGAGAATTTCAATTTGTTGCATTTTTGTATTTGGTTCATTTAGGTTCACACATGAACCAGTGCTTGTAAACAAAAATCACATGGACCTTGTTTATTGGACAACATTTGTCTCCTTACACACATAAAACCTTTAGGTTTGCATGGTAGTATTCTTGGAGCCACCAGAGTTCAAAAGGCGTTGTTCTGAAACTAAACTAAGCTAAGCTAAACTAAGCTAAGCTAAACTAAACTAAACTAAACTAAACTAAACTAAAGGATTAAACGCTCCAGTCTAAATAAACTGTTCCAAACATGCTTGATGTGAATGTACCATACCCTGAATGTCAACTGAAAAGGGGGTGAATATAATTATAATTTCCTTGCATGGTTTTGAAAAACCAGAAAGTAGGTTTAAAGTGGTTTATTCAAAACGCTGGAGCATCTACTCCTTTAGTTCAGTTTGTTTGGCCAGATGAGGACAATTCAATTCAACACATTGAATCACTGCAAGGACAGAATAGTGTGCGACTTTAATTTATTTTTTCACAGGTGAGAACAAGGCCATTCGAAACACGAGGCACCAAATAACCGATTGAGAAGCCCGGCGGTCCTCTTCCAAGAGAACTGTGGTGTGGAGTGACAACGTGATCTGAAACAACTCAAGGAAACAAAATGCAAGGGATTATGGGTAAAAGGACTTGGATATTGACATCTGATAGCCAGCAGTTCCTCATGCTTGGAACAAAGTCAACTATGAACTATGGTTCAGACCAAAGAAGACAAACTGCAGATGTGGTCGCACCCTAAAATTCAAAACAGCAATCAATTCATGGCGCTTCTAGTGTTCAAGTTCTGTACCCTGTCATAGATTTAGATAATAATAGAAGCTGCCAGACAATTCATCTCACCCCTTTCTCTCCACGCAGAGCAGCAGAATGCGAGGAATTTACCTTACCAGCTATCAGTACAATGGATCCCTCCTACTGCTCTGCAGCTTTCCCCATCTCCGTAACAAAAGCTGCTGCTGCTGGGTTATGCAAAGGCGTCAGTATGCAGACTTATCCAAATGTTTTAGTGCACTTACCATGGGGCCATTACAGCTACACCCAAAGTCCAGTGGATGCAGCCATCTGTCAGCACCGGCACGCTGCCCTCTCCCAGGTCTCGTAATGCTGGCGTGGTGCTGAATATCAAACCAATGCCATGCCGCCAGCAGGGTCCAAAGTCATTGAGTGAACTGTAGGATGCATTGGCACGCCCATCACCACGCACAGGTGTGCATACATGCATGCATTACCCACAAGCACAGGCAGGCACAGTGCGCACACACACAATTCAATTCAACCACTTGAGGTCATTCAGAGCAAGGGCAAAGGCATGAACGTCATTCTTGGGAAATGGTGTATACATTTACTGATCAGTAGACCACAGGGCAGTAGGGGAGACCGGGGCACTGTTGGACAGACTAAAAATAGAATGCTTCCATTGGTGAAACACGCTGTGAATCATTCATAGACCTGATGAGAGGTGGTCCTAGATTTAGGGGGATACAAGGTCTATAAGGTGATATAGCTTTGTGCCAGACCCTTAGATCTGGTGCCAGTCTGTTCTGAAACAAACAGATAAGCAGTGTAAAAGATGCTACAAATTGGGGCGATATGATTTTTTCTTATCGTCCTTGCTACTATGCGTTGTACAAGCTGGAGATGAGAGAGACTTCAGACTGAGGCAGGAATACAGAGAGAAGAATCACTAACGGCGAAAAACAGTTTCATTTTAGAAACAACTATTTAGGTAATTATTTGGGTAATTTGTGTTAATGAGGGCCTCTGACATCTACTTCTGGTTCTTGCGTCTGTGTTTCCTACCATTATCACAATTAATGTCCAATTAATGAAATCTTGCACAAGTCAGTGGCCACGATATCTAACTTACTTCAAAAACTTGAATGCAAAAAAGGCTTTTAGCTTTAGAATTATGATACATTTAGCATCAGAGTTGCATAGGATGGCATCGGCCAAATTTCTTTAATATGACAGAGCAGCAGAGGTGAATTTAGTGACTGGTATCTCACTTGAAAGAACATCTCCTTTAAAATCCAAAGAAGAACCCAACCACAAAACGCAAGTGCAAAGCAAACCCCCTACCAACAATTATTTTTTTAGTGTGAATAATACGACAAAAGGATGTTCCCGTTGAAGAGCCCCGAAGTGCACACGGAGGAGTGATACTGCAGCTTTGCATAGAACAGCAAGGTCAATTAATTGCTTCTTATTCAGGCCATCGATTCCATAAAGTGGTTTGGCTGAAGAGGCAATTTCAGAAACCGATCCTGACAGTTAACTTTGGCTCACCCTTCGAGGCAATTTAGGACTGTTTAACATGCGTCAATGGGAAATATTTGTCTTCATATGAATTAATGTGTGATGCAAGAAATCAATATTTGCTACTATTATCTTTTTTCCTCTGCTGTGTGTATATGTGTGTGTTTTTGTGTGTGTGTAGTTTAGTTGGTTGGTAAGTTGGTTTGATTGATTGGATTGGATGGCTGGTTGTTGGTTAGTTTGCTGGTCGGTTGGTTAATTTGTTGGTTGCTTTGTTGGCTTGCTGGATGCTTGGTTGGTTGGTTGGTTGGTTATTATCTTTTTTCCTCTGCTGTGTGTATATGTGTGTTTTTGTGTGTGTGTGTGTGTTTGTGTGATAGAGAGAGAGAGAGAGAGAGAGAGAGAGAAAGAAGACGCTCTGACGCTGTCTCTACAATAAATCTTTCCCTCTCCATCTTTTATTATTTTATATATTTATATCCCTCACTTCCTCTTGTTCTGCTTCTCCTGTCTTTAAGAGCAGAAGCTGAAAGACAATCCCAGGAGTGGTCTCTCAGGAGAGGTCTGCGGCTGATCTTGCTTCGTCTCGCCGACATCCCTCTGTCTCCATTATGATTCCGAGGGTGTTTTCCTAAAAAAGATGAGAGAAGAGGCCCTCAGGTGAAGCTGTCTAATCACTCCAACAAATAAGAGGGCCAGAGAGACCAAGGGGAGGCCTGCCTTAACATGCCCCTCCCTCTAGCTGCAGTCTGGGAGGTCCACTGTGAGATTCTTGTTAAATGTTAAAATGCCTCTCAGATGCAGATTAACGCACAGCATTGACTTGCCTGCATGTTGGGTTGGTTGGTTGGTTAGTATGTTGGTTTGTTGTTTGGGCGGTTTGTTGGTTGCTTGGTAGTTTGGTTTGTTTGCTTGTTGGTTGCTTGTGGGTTTGTTGGTTATTGATTGGTTGGTTTCTTAGTAAGTTTGTTGGTTGGTTGGTTGGTTGGTTTATTGGTTGGTTTCTTCAGAATCAGAATCAGTTTTATTGCCAAGAATGTTTTCACATACATGGAATTTGACTTGGTGTTTGGTGCATAACAACAAACATAACAAGAGAAGAATAAAAAACAAGAATAAAAGCAAGTACTGTAAAAGGCAAAGGTCAAGAATACAATATAAAATAGAACAATTCACACTAATATATATGAAAAGATATTATAAGAAATAAGAAAAATAATAACAATAAAACTAGAAATGCATTTCCCGCGGAAAATGCGTGGGATTGCTGTACGGGCAAACCGCGAAGTATATATTACTCTGTTGTACCGGGTGGTCACTAAGGTGTACCAGCTGGTTGCTAGGGTGTCCTAGGTGGTTGCTAGGCTGTTGCTAGGGTGTCCAAGGCCATTGCTAGGGTGTCCTGGGCCGTTGCATGGTGTTGCTAGGGTGTCCTGGGCCATTGCTAGGGTGTCCTGGGCCATTGCTAGGGTGTTGCTAGGGTGTCCTTGGCCGTTGCTAGGGTGTTGCTAAGGTGTCCTGGGCCGTTGCTAGGGTGTCCTATGCATTTGCTAGGGTGTTGCTAGGGTGTCCTAGGCCGTTGCTAGGGTGTTGCTAGGGTGTCCTGGGCCGTTGCTAGGGTGTCCTGGGTCGTTGCTAGGGTGTCCTAGACCATTGCTAGGGTGTTGCTAGGGTGTCCTGGGCCGTTGCTAGGGTGTTGCTAGGGTGTCCTGGGCCGTTGCTAGGGTGTCGTAGGCGGTTGCTAGGGTGTCATAGTTGGTTGCTAAGGTGTCCTAGGTGGATCCTATGTTGTTTATAAGTTGTTGCTAGGGTCTAATATGTCATTGCTAAAATGTAGTAGCTGGATCCAAAATGGCCACCTGGATCCAAAATGGCCACCTGGATCCAAAATGGCAGCATTGTAGTAGTACTAGTAGTAGTACTTGAAAGTTGTATGAAGTTGAATGCAGTTGCATTACAAATACATTGAGGTCTATGTGATTGCTAAGGTGTACTCTCTGGATCTAAAATGGTGGTCTGGATCCAAAATGGCCGCCTGGATCCGAAATGGCGGCATTTGTAGTAGTACTAGTAGTAGTACTTGAAAGTTGTATGAAGTTGAATGCAGTTGCATTACAAATACATTGAAGTCTATGAGAGTACAAAATACACTGAAGTCTATGGAGAGTTCAAAATACATGGAAGTCTATGGGAGTACAAATACATGGAAGTCTATGGGGAGTACAAAGTACTTCATAATTCCTAAAGTACTACTAGTATCTCTTATAAAAGTCATAGCACACCTCCCCCAATAATTCCGGACAGTTTGACATATGACACGTGCATGTAGCTCGAAGATTGCGGGACAAGTAGCGCGCCAACCGCGTTTTTAAAACTCGTTGTGGCGGACTGGAGGGAGGGTGGGGGGAGGCTTAATTGGATCCAGGAGAGAGGTGAGTTAGTGGACTGCTTCTTTCCTGGATCCGGTTCCAGCTGCAGCCAGTTGGGACTGATTGCAGCTGGGGCCTTTTTAACGTGTGTGTGAATGTGAGTGTGAGAGAGGGACGCGCCAGTGTGAGAGGCTGGCGCGTGGATGCGGAGAGACGGGGGCCAGCACCAGCGGGAGCGACGGAGCGGGAGCGGGCCGTCTCCTGCCGCGGCGTCCGGCGGAGGTCCACGGAGGACGCAGTCGGGAGCCACCTGCAAGGGCTGACCAGTCGGGGTTGGGGCAGGATGCCCCTGGAAGCCTGGCAGGCTGGGGCAGCCTTGGGGCTCCGCGGCTGGCCCACCGGGACCGAAGGAGGGCGCCGGCGGAGGGAGACGGCGCCGACGGCGCGCTGCCGTCGAGACCCGGGCCGGGTTTATTAGTGGGATTGCGCAATGCAATCCCACTATTGAAGTCCTCCCGGCTTATTATTATTAGTGGGATTGCGCAATGCAATCCCACTATTGAAGTCCTCCCGGGTTATTATTATTATTATAACATTCCGTGCGCTTTTTTTGCTCACCTGTAGCGCGAAAACCGTGTGTGGCACATATGTGGATCAGGTATCGAAATGTGTGTAATTATGCGACGCAGTATGGAAATTTGTAAGATTTGAAGAAATTCGCACGATTCAAGAGTTATCGCAGAAAAACCCGACTTTTTAAAAAGCGGTTGAAGTGTATCTCCTCCCGCAATTTTCGAGCGACGTGCACGTGTCATATGTCAAAATGTCCGGAATTATGTGGGTTGGTGTGCTATGTCTTTTCTAAGAGATACTAGTAGTACTTTAGTAGTTATTCAGGATTTTGTCGTTTGCTGACTCAGCAAAACACAAGCTACTGTCCAGCATCTTGGATCTAGAGCCAAGATGGCCGATACAGGGCCATAGATCTCCATGTATTTTGAACTCCCATAGACTTCCATGTATTTTGTAGTCTCATAGACTTCAATGTATTTGTAAGGCAACTGCATTCAACTTCATTCAACATTCTACTACTACTACTACTACTGCCACAACAACGCCGCCATCTTGGCTATAGGCGGCCATCTTGGCTCGAGACCCATAGACCTCCATGTATTTTGAACTCCCATAGACTTCCATGTAGTCTCATAGACTTCAATGTGTTTGTAATGCAAGTGCATTCAACTTCATACAACTTTCAAGTACTAGTACTGCTACTGCCACAACAACGCCGCCATCTTGGCTATAGGCGGCCATTTTGGCCCCAGACCCATACACCTCCATGTATTTTGAACTCCCATAGACTTCCATGTAGTCTCATAGACTTCAATGTGTTTGTAATGCAAGGGCATTCAACTTCATACAACTTTCAAGTACTACTACTGCTACTGCCACAACAACACCGCCATCTTGGCTATAGGCGGCCATCTTGGCTCGAGACCCATAGACCTCCATGTATTTTGAACTCCCATAGACTTCAATGTGTTTGTAATGCAAGTGCATTCAACTTCATACAACTTTCAAGTACTAGTACTGCTACTGCCACAACAACGCCGCCATCTTGGCTATAGGCGGCCATTTTGGCCCCAGACCCATACACCTCCATGTATTTTGAACTCCCATAGACTTCCATGTAGTCTCATAGACTTCAATGTGTTTGTAATGCAAGTGCATTCAACTTCATACAACTTTCAAGTACTAGTACTGCTACTGCCACAACAACGCCGCCATCTTGGCTATAGGCGGCCATTTTGGCCCCAGACCCATACACCTCCATGTATTTTGAACTCCCATAGACTTCCATGTAGTCTCATAGACTTCAATGTGTTTGTAATGCAAGGGCATTCAACTTCATACAACTTTCAAGTACTACTACTGCTACTGCCACAACAACACCGCCATCTTGGCTATAGGCGGCCATCTTGGCTCGAGACCCATAGACCTCCATGTATTTTGAACTCCCATAGACTTCAATGTGTTTGTAATGCAAGTGCATTCAACTTCATACAACTTTCAAGTACTAGTACTGCTACTGCCACAACAACGCCGCCATCTTGGCTATAGGCGGCCATTTTGGCCCCAGACCCATACACCTCCATGTATTTTGAACTCCCATAGACTTCCATGTAGTCTCATAGACTTCAATGTGTTTGTAATGCAAGGGCATTCAACTTCATACAACTTTCAAGTACTACTACTGCTACTGCCACAACAACACCGCCATCTTGGCTATAGGCGGCCATCTTGGCTCGAGACCCATAGACCTCCATGTATTTTGAACTCCCATAGACTTCAATGTGTTTGTAATGCAAGTGCATTCAACTTCATACAACTTTCAAGTACTACTACTGCTACTGCCACAACAACGCCGCCATCTTGGCTATAGGCGGCCATTTTGGCCCCAGACCCATACACCTCCATGTATTTTGAACTCCCATAGACTTCCATGTAGTCTCATAGACTTCAATGTGTTTGTAATGCAAGTGCATTCAACTTCATACAACTTTCAAGTACTACTACTGCTACTGCCACAACAACGCCGCCATCTTGGCTATAGGCGGCCATTTTGGCCCCAGACCCATACACCTCCATGTATTTTGAACTCCCATAGACTTCCATGTAGTCTCATAGACTTCAATGTGTTTGTAATGCAAGTGCATTCAACTTCATACAACTTTCAAGTACTACTACTGCTACTGCCACTACAACGCCGCCATCTTGGCTATAGGCGGCCATTTCGGCTCGAGACCCATAGACCTCCATGTATTTTGAACTCCCATAGACTTCAATGTGTTTGTAATGCAAGTGCATTCAACTTCATACAACTTTCAAGTACTACTACTGCTACTGGCACTACAACACCGCCATCTTGGCTATAGGCGGCCATTTCGGCTCCAGCTACTACATGTTAGCAATGACATATTAGACCCTAGCAACGACTTATAAACAACATAGGATCCACCTAGGACACCCTAGCAACCAACTATGACACCCTAGCAACAGCCCAGGACACCCTAGCAACCGCCTATGACACCCTAGCAACGGCCCAGGACACCCTAGCAACACCCTAGCAACGGCCCAGGACACCCTAGCAACGGCCCAGGACACCCTAGCAACACCCTAGCAACGGCCCAGAACACCCTAGCAACACCCTAGCAACGGCCTAGGACACCCTAGCAACGGCCCAGGACACCCTAGCAACACCCTAGCAACGGCCCAGGACACCCTAGCAACACCCTAGCAACGGCCCAGGACACCCTAGCAACACCCTAGCAACGGCCCAGGACACCCTAGCAACACCCTAGCAACGGCCCAGGACACCCTAGCAACACCCTAGCAACGGCTTAGGACACCCTAGCAACGGCCCAGGACACCCTAGCAACACCCTAGCAACGGCCTAGGAGACCCTAGCAACACCCTAGCACCCACCTAGGACACCCCGGTACACCAGCTGGCACACCTTAGCGACCGCCCGGTACGACAGAGTCACATATACTTCGCGGTTTGCCCGTCAAGCAATCCCACGCATTTTCCACGGGAAATGCATTTCTAGTTATTATTAAACTTCCGTGCGTTTTTTGGGAACGCTCTAGCGCGAAAACCGTGTGTGGCACATATGTGGATCAGGTATCGAAATGTGTGTAATTATGCGACGCAGTGTGGAAATTTGTAAGATTTGAAGAAATTCGCACGATTCAAGAGTTATCGCAGAAAAACCCGATTTTTTAAAAAGCGGTTGAAGTGTATCTCCTCCCGCAATTTTCGAGCGACGTGCACGTGTCATATGTCAAAATGTCCGGAATTATGTGGGGAGGGGAGCTATGTCTTTTATAAGAGATACTAGTAGTACTTTAGTAGTTATTCAGGATTTTGTCGTTTGCTGACTCAGCAAAACAGAAGCTACTGTCCAGCATCTTGGATCTAGAGCCAAGATGGCCGATACAGGGCCATAGATCTCCATGTATTTTGAACTCCCATAGACTTCCATGTATTTTGTAGTCTCATAGACTTCAATGTATTTGTAAGGCAACTGCATTCAACTTCATTCAACATTCTACTACTACTACTACTACTGCCACTACAAGGCCGCCATCTTGGCTATAGGCGGCCATTTTGGCCCCAGACCCATACACCTCCATGTATTTTGAACTCCCATAGACTTCCATGTAGTCTCATAGACTTCAATGTGTTTGTAATGCAAGTGCATTCAACTTCATACAACTTTCAAGTACTACTACTGCTACTGTCACTACAACACCGCCATCTTGGCTATAGGCGGCCATTTCGGCTCGAGACCCATAGACCTCCATGTATTTTGAACTCCCATAGACTTCAATGTGTTTGTAATGCAAGTGCATTCAACTTCATACAACTTTCAAGTACTACTACTGCTACTGCCATTACAACGCCGCCATCTTGGCTATAGGCGGCCATCTTGGCTCGAGACCCATAGACCTCCATGTATTTTGAACTCCCATAGACTTCCATGTAGTCTCATAGACTTCAATGTGTTTGTAATGCAAGTGCATTCAACTTCATACAACTTTCAAGTACTAGTACTGCTACTGCCACAACAACGCCGCCATCTTGGCTATAGGCGGCCATTTTGGCCCCAGACCCATACACCTCCATGTATTTTGAACTCCCATAGACTTCCATGTAGTCTCATAGACTTCAATGTGTTTGTAATGCAAGGGCATTCAACTTCATACAACTTTCAAGTACTACTACTGCTACTGCCACAACAACACCGCCATCTTGGCTATAGGCGGCCATCTTGGCTCGAGACCCATAGACCTCCATGTATTTTGAACTCCCATAGACTTCAATGTGTTTGTAATGCAAGTGCATTCAACTTCATACAACTTTCAAGTACTAGTACTGCTACTGCCACAACAACGCCGCCATCTTGGCTATAGGCGGCCATTTTGGCCCCAGACCCATACACCTCCATGTATTTTGAACTCCCATAGACTTCCATGTAGTCTCATAGACTTCAATGTGTTTGTAATGCAAGTGCATTCAACTTCATACAACTTTCAAGTACTAGTACTGCTACTGCCACAACAACGCCGCCATCTTGGCTATAGGCGGCCATTTTGGCCCCAGACCCATACACCTCCATGTATTTTGAACTCCCATAGACTTCCATGTAGTCTCATAGACTTCAATGTGTTTGTAATGCAAGGGCATTCAACTTCATACAACTTTCAAGTACTACTACTGCTACTGCCACAACAACACCGCCATCTTGGCTATAGGCGGCCATCTTGGCTCGAGACCCATAGACCTCCATGTATTTTGAACTCCCATAGACTTCAATGTGTTTGTAATGCAAGTGCATTCAACTTCATACAACTTTCAAGTACTAGTACTGCTACTGCCACAACAACGCCGCCATCTTGGCTATAGGCGGCCATTTTGGCCCCAGACCCATACACCTCCATGTATTTTGAACTCCCATAGACTTCCATGTAGTCTCATAGACTTCAATGTGTTTGTAATGCAAGGGCATTCAACTTCATACAACTTTCAAGTACTACTACTGCTACTGCCACAACAACACCGCCATCTTGGCTATAGGCGGCCATCTTGGCTCGAGACCCATAGACCTCCATGTATTTTGAACTCCCATAGACTTCAATGTGTTTGTAATGCAAGTGCATTCAACTTCATACAACTTTCAAGTACTACTACTGCTACTGCCACAACAACGCCGCCATCTTGGCTATAGGCGGCCATTTTGGCCCCAGACCCATACACCTCCATGTATTTTGAACTCCCATAGACTTCCATGTAGTCTCATAGACTTCAATGTGTTTGTAATGCAAGTGCATTCAACTTCATACAACTTTCAAGTACTACTACTGCTACTGCCACAACAACGCCGCCATCTTGGCTATAGGCGGCCATTTTGGCCCCAGACCCATACACCTCCATGTATTTTGAACTCCCATAGACTTCCATGTAGTCTCATAGACTTCAATGTGTTTGTAATGCAAGTGCATTCAACTTCATACAACTTTCAAGTACTACTACTGTTACTGCCACTACAACGCCGCCATCTTGGCTATAGGCGGCCATTTCGGCTCGAGACCCATAGACCTCCATGTATTTTGAACTCCCATAGACTTCAATGTGTTTGTAATGCAAGTGCATTCAACTTCATACAACTTTCAAGTACTACTACTGCTACTGGCACTACAACACCGCCATCTTGGCTATAGGCGGCCATTTCGGCTCCAGCTACTACATGTTAGCAATGACATATTAGACCCTAGCAACGACTTATAAACAACATAGGATCCACCTAGGACACCCTAGCAACCAACTATGACACCCTAGCAACAGCCCAGGACACCCTAGCAACCGCCTATGACACCCTAGCAACGGCCCAGGACACCCTAGCAACACCCTAGCAACGGCCCAGGACACCCTAGCAACGGCCCAGGACACCCTAGCAACACCCTAGCAACGGCCCAGAACACCCTAGCAACACCCTAGCAACGGCCTAGGACACCCTAGCAACGGCCCAGGACACCCTAGCAACACCCTAGCAACGGCCCAGGACACCCTAGCAACACCCTAGCAACGGCCCAGGACACCCTAGCAACACCCTAGCAACGGCCCAGGACACCCTAGCAACACCCTAGCAACGGCTTAGGACACCCTAGCAACGGCCCAGGACACCCTAGCAACACCCTAGCAACGGCCTAGGAGACCCTAGCAACACCCTAGCACCCACCTAGGACACCCCGGTACACCAGCTGGCACACCTTAGCCACCGCCCGGTACGACAGAGTCACATATACTTCGCGGTTTGCCCGTCAAGCAATCCCACGCATTTTCCACGGGAAATGCATTTCTAGTTGTTGGTATTGTTGTGTGGACAATAAAACGGCCCTGCTGGCCAATTAACTCTCAAAAAAAAAAAAAAAAAAAAAAAGGCCCCAGCTGCAATCAGTCCCAACTGGCTGCAGCTGGAACCGGATCCAGGAAAGAAGCAGTCCACTAACTCACCTCTCTCCTGGATCCAATTAAGCCTCCCCCCACCCTCCCTCCAGTCCGCCACACTCGTGTTTATCTGCGATAACTCCTGAATCATGCAAATTTCTGCCACCGTTACTAATTTCCATACCCCGTCGCATAATTCAGCACATTTCGATACCTGAACCACATATGTGGTTTCGCGCTACAGGTGAGCAAAAAAAACCCATAGGGATCAATGCAAAAGCGCACGGAAGAATAATAATATACATGCAAGATTACAATAGTGGGTTTGCTGTTACACAGCAATCCCACTAATAAAAAGAATATGTGCTTGCTTGGTTGTTTTGTTGCTCGGTTGGTTGCTTGGTTTGTTTGTTTGGCTTGTTTGTTTGATTGGTTGCTTGGTTTGTAGTTTAGTTGGTTGGTAAATTGGTTTGATTGATTGGATTGGATGGCTGGTTGTTGGTTAGTTTGCTGGTCGGTTGATTCATTTGTTGGTTGCTTTGTTGGCTTGCTGGATGCTTGGTTGGTTGGTTGGTTGGTTAGCTGCTTTGTTGGTGGGTGTCTTTGTTGGTTGGTTTGGTTGGTTTATCCGTTATTTTTAAGTGTTTCTTAATTTGAGGGCCAACTTTGGTTGAAAAAATTTATTCTTCAAAATATGCCAAATGCCAGAAAATAAGCAAAACAAGCTGAAATTTGCTCTTCTAGCAAATGCCCAAATCGAATCCCTAGAAATATGTTAGAAGAGATTAGAAAATATGAGACTGGGACACCTAAGTATCCTTCGTAAAATGAATTTGACAACTGCGATCAAAGATTTTTCAACAATGAAAGAAAGAAGAAAAATCTTCTAGTGAATTTCATATTGTGCCATTTTTCATTTTTCATCTGTGTCTCTGAGCATAGGCATAGGGCATCAATGAGAGGATGTTTGCTGTGGCCACGTTCCATGTAGTGGAAGTTTGTGCTGTTGACTTGAAAGTTGACATGCTTTGGTTATTCTTGTCACATTGACGGTGTCCTGTTAGTTAGTGTCAAGGTAGCTATTGAGTATAGCATACATGGTTTTCCATGGTTTTCTTAGATTTGTTATGAGTCTGTATTTCTTTTCTATTGGCAAACGTGAACACTTGACACTGGAAACAGTGCTCGGGTTCACCAGTATGCCTTTATTTCAGCACCATTAAAGCAAAACAAAATGTGACACGAACTATGCACCAACGGTTCGGGCTGCTCCTTATCAGGCATACTGTCGCTGGTGGTAAATTAGGCATGAATCGGTAAAGTTATAGGGTATCTAAACTACATTAACTATGGTAGGCTAAATTACACTAAATATAATCACCCTAATCACATATGCCTAGAGTGGGTTTATTAAATGATTAAGTGCATCATTATTTTAATTTGTAATAAAATTCCTTATTATCAAGCCATCCTTTTGAAGAACATATCTTTGATGTTAGAGTGGCTTGCTGTTCTTCTCATCATGTTGAGGGGTCGGGTTGAATTGATGCACTCGATTATGCTGGTGCACTCCGCCCTCGCGAGTGTCCAATGCGTCATGTGACCGGGATGGGACTCGACTGCACCCGGGGAGACAGATGGTATCGGTGAGGGTTCATTGGGTGGAGGTGAACCTCGTTGCCCTGATGGGCCACCCCGTCTAATCGATACTCTATCCCACCCCAACAACCTAATGTAAAACATCAATCTGTGATGTGCGCAGATTCCTTACTGAGAAAAATGTGTTTCAAGTGTTTCTTAGTGGAGTCTGTGTCTCTATCGCTACGCCTTTCTCTCTCTCACACACACCAAACCCACACTCCAGCTCTCCTTCTGTGAGCAGCATAATTGTATATGTACTTAAGGGTTCTGCAGGGTTGTTGACAGAGCCTGGATGACAAGGGCTTGATCGTGAGCTCCTTCCACAGCGGTGGAGGTAGGAGCAACAAACTGCACATCATCAACTGTATTTCAGGGTTTGTTGCATCTTTCCAAGGTGTCTGCCAACTCGTAGACGTCTCGGAAAGCCTGGGTTTTCGCCAAATCGGCACGATTGAGCCGGCCACGCTAATCTTAGGCACTCTAAGATTAATGTGGCAAACTTGGTTGTAGCTAAGCTGCGTGCCTGGCTGACATCTCGACGCACCACCTGAAGCTCAACCTGGACAAGACTGAGCTGGTGTTCCTCCCGGGGAAGGGCTGTCCGCACCGAGACCTGGCCATCACCATTGATAATGCTGTGGTGACGTCAACTCGGACTGCGAGGAATCTGGGTGTGACCCTGGACGACCAACTGTCGTTCTCGGCAAACATCGCATCAGTGACACGCTCCTGCAGATTCCTCCTCTACAACATCAGGAGGATTCGCCCCTTCCTCCCTGACAAGGCAGCGCAGGTGCTCATCCAGGCTCTTGTCATGTCCTGCCTGGACTACTGCAACTCCCTCCTTGCTGGTGCCCCGGCGTCTGCCATCAGACCTCTGGAGCTTGTTCAGAAAGCTGCAGCTCGTCTGGTGTTCAACCGCCCCAAGTTCTCCCATACAACTACCCTTCTCCGTTCTCTACACTGGCTCCCTGTAGCAGCTCGCATCCAGTTCAAGATCCCTGGTGCTAGCCTATAGGGCAGTGAAAGGAACAGCTCCTTCTTACCTCCAGGCTATGGTCAAGCCTTACACCCCCGCCCGACCACTTCGTTCTGCTGCCTCGAGGCGACTGGTTGCCCCGTCGCTCAGAGGTCCCTGCGGCCGATCTACACGGTCACGGCTCTTCTCTGTCCTGGCCCCGCAGTGGTGGAATGAACTCCCCACTGATGTCAGGACAGCAGAGTCGCTGCCCATCTTTCGCCGCAGGCTGAAAACCCACCTCTTCAGGAAACACTACCCTGACCCTTCCTCTTAGCCTTGCCTATTTGTCTTCACTTACTTGTCTGAGCTCTTGTTTATTAGCTCTTGTTTATCTGATTCACTTATTTGCCTTAGCTCTTGTTTATTTGATTTTCTTATTTGTTGCATTTGCTTAAGTAAATAGTAGGTAGCTAACTTATTGCACTTTTACCTTAGCACTAGTTATGCTTTTAGTTGCTTGTTTAGGAAGGAAATGCACTTACAATTTCTGGTGACTAGTAGTTTTCTTGCCTACCTATGTTGAATGCACTTATTGTAAGTCGCTTTGGATAAAAGCGTCTGCTAAATGACTGTAATGTAATGTAATGTAATGCAACACGTGCATCAAAGCAAACCTGCTTCACATCAGGCACCCCATTACAGGATCATTTAAGAGCCATTAGGTGGCATATATTGTGAGGACAATCAATCCTCCTTATACATGCTGCAGAAGAAGACCATCTGACTCGCATCATGTAGTGAGGAACAGGATAATTCATAAGTGCTCGCTCTCCCCATCTCTACGACCAATCAGAAAACCTGTCACATGTCAAAGGCCAATGTCTAGGAGTCAAATGTGAGGCTTTAAACCTACTACATACAGGACCACACACAATAAATAAATGCCATGCATTGAAAAATAATTTCAAAAAAGCATTAGACATCCATCGGCCTCCAAGCTTTTTCTAGTGCATGCACCTTCGTTGTGAGGCGAGATAGTGATAGTTTTGTTTTTCTCACGAATGAACCCAAGTCAGTCAACTCTTTCCATGTGCATTAAAGGTACACTACATGAGATTGCCCCTCCTCCCCCACAGGCGAATAAGGAATAAAAATCAAAACAAAGGCAAAACCTGTCCATGCCTCCCCCCCTTAACCCTTCCTTGCAGATAAATACATTCACTACAGGCAAAATAATGCTGCTCACGCTAGCACTGTTGGCATCTCCACCAGAGAAGACAATTCATTTTCTTCTCACCTTATGGGATTTCTGGGTAATGAAGTCCTTCAAACTTTCCAAAAATCCAAACAGTTACCTCTCGCTACCACTTGGGGCTCGCCTATAGTGCAGCTTTAAGCGTAGTCTGGCTAAATCAGATCTAGCCGCAATCGGGATAGGAGAGGCATGTTAATGCAGATCAATAACTAAAGGGGGGGCTAAGGTTTATCTGCTGAGGGAGGCAGTGTGTGGTTGACTTTATGTGCTACAACACTGTTGGTGAGGCTTTAATTGCCTCGCTCATTCGCTCATTTGTTCATTTCTACTGTCTCAAATGACCTCTCAACCTTTCCATTCCTGTGCTATTCTAGTGTTCCATAATATGTTTCACCCCGCTAACTTGTATAAGGGAGATTGTCCTGCTGTGACTGGCTCTGCTATTCCAGACAGTAATTGGACAGTGAGCGGTGATGGCAGCAGGGGAACAGCTTCAGCGTGGTTTAGAGGCCGCTCGTAACAACAGCCTAAATGTTTTTTTACCGTGAACATCGGTGCGGGGTTTGCTCATGCATACATATGAACGCTGCTTTTTCCCCTACACTAAAATATTTAGACAAGGCTATGAGGCGGTTCAACTCTGAGAGTTGTTTATAGACATCTGAAATCATGCCATATGGTCCTATAGAAAAGACCTGTCAGCATAGGCATTGCACACAAAAGCTGCAAATTTGCTGTTCGCAGACTTGGCAATGTGTTACCTGGAGGTTTTCCTTGTTTTGTCCTAGCTAGATGTTTTGGGGCGAGGGGGGGGAGAAAGGTGGGGAATGATACGATAGGATTGGACCAACAAGGAGAAAGATAGAGAGAGAATGCCTCTCTCCATTCTCTCTCTATCTTTCTCCTAGTTGGTACAGTTAGAGAAATGAGAATGAGATAGGAGAGGGGGAGCGGCGTAGCGGCGGGCTGCAAAACTGTTTGCTTGAGAGTGCCTTTTAATCAGCGAAAAAAGCACCAGTGAATTGGATAAAATGTTATCTGAGAGCTGGAAAGCGGAGGTGGAATTTACAGTACATTATGTTCCCGCTATAAACAAGCGCCCTCCGAATTTTTAGCTTGCAAGAGTCGTTCATCACACATTGCTCAAAGCGCTCTTTTCCTTTTTCTTTGGCTTTGAGCAGGCTGGAACTCTGCCCAGACTGATTCGGGCTACAAAAGGAACAGGTACGCAACAAAAAAAAAAAAAAAGCACTTTTCATTGTTCCAAAAGACATTCGTGGGAAAAGCTATGTCCGTTTGTCTGGGCGAAGACGTGTCCTCATACACTCACATGCACATACACACATACATAGTGAAGGAGTCAGGCCAACTCAAGACAATTTCAATGGTGAAGTCAAATAAGGGCATTTCCAAATTGTTTTGGCACTGATGCAGCACTGATTTAGTTTGGGCGGTACTGTATTGGGTAAGCCGTCCGGCCGAGCCATTGTCAAGCACATACCCACACAGAGGCACCTGAAAATGCAGGTCTTCTTCCAAGGAAACAACCCCAAAAGGCAAGGTGTTATGGGTCCGATAGCCAGCAGTCACACATGCTTGGAAAGCCTTGCACAACAAAGTGAACCAAGGGAACGCTTCAAGTCAAGATGAGGTGGAATGCCTCCTCAATGTAACGACCGGACAGTCCTTGAAAGAATGTATATAAAGACTTAAGTATTCAACAAATACAGTATCAGACAAGTCCATCATGCTTAGCTTAAGTTACATGTGATATTGTATAATCGGGTAAGTCGTCCAACCGTCTTCAAGCCGGCGTCTTGGGAGGGAACCAAGCACACATTTCCAGTCACTAAGAGACTCGTGTGTCGGCAAGTTGATGAACGGCCTGCCGTTTCCCCACGCGGTGACGAGCCTTATCTCCCTCCTGCCCCTCCAGGAAGTTTTTTTTATTAACACCTGCAACGCTCGCCCCGTCCTCGGCTCATTTTCCTATCCTTCGTCGCGTTTTTTTTTCCCCTTCCCATATTTCCGACCTGTTTTGATTTCCTCTCAGCAAGAGCGAAGGTCACCTCCCCCCCCCCTCCGTCTGCGAGCCACATGATGCTGGAGGGCCCCCGCCGGTAATTGGTGGAGCAGCAGAATACAAGATATGGTGATAGGAGGTTTAGCACGAACCATGTTTGACAATACATATGGGTCTTTCACGGCGGTCCGGCGCAGGGTTCCCACAATTCAAAGGGCCTTATCTCTTATTTAACCTTGGAGACTGGAGATACAGGCCGGCGTCTGTGGTTTCAGTCCTTTCGACAGAAAAATCTAATATCCCGTGGCTAACACACACAAGCACATTCATTTTTTTTCATTTGCTCCTCACTTTTCATTCGTCTCTCTCCCCCTCCTTTCCTTTCTTTTGTGATAAAATTCGGTACAAAGTCAAGAATCCACTCCAGAACAAATGGATATATTTCCCATTCTGGCCAAGTAAACTCAAGACTCCCTTCAAAAAGCAGTCATTAAATCTAATGTTAAAAAGTGCATTGAATATGTTGAAAGATCGGCTGGAGAATGGCGCGGCCCTGATTCTTGATTGAATTTGTAGATCATTAAGCTCAGTGGATTTGATTGAGTGGGAGAATCTGAAACACTTTCATCTCCAATCTTCCTCTTCCCCTGCTAATATAGATTCATATATTTTAAATGCATTTTTCCTCTTCCTGTTCTTACATTAAGAAAACAATAGAATATATAGTTGAATATCTATATATCCATTTGCCCATATTGACTCAATACTGTAATAACCTTGACTCCATCTGTGTAGTGCTCAATGAAACTATACAATTAAACATGGTTTTGCTGTGTATTTATGTTTTTATTTCTGTCCTCCATCTAATTTGCTGCAACTGACCACAACATCACACAGCCTGTCTGAGGCTTTCTTCACAATGTTGAGAGGAAGGGTCGCATTAGATTCCTCCATAAAGCCATTCGGCGTTCACGTAAAAAGCATATTTTATTGCTAACTGGGTCAATTTCCATCACGCTGCGTTTGTGTACCGGCTTGTCTTCGGGGATGAGCCCATCAGATCCAGTTGACCAGCTGAGCGCCTGCGGCTCATGTGATGCTCATCGGATCAGTGGAATAATGGCATATTCTTTTCTTGTGTCTGCCAGTTGAGCTCCTGGGTTAGCATGCTGCAGGCAGACCCCTATACCGAATGCAACACCATAATAAAAACATGGAAATATATGCTCCCTCCTGACCCCTCTCCAAGGGTTTGGGCCCAATAAAAGAGATATAAGCAGCCTGTCATCAGACCCATGCGAGGACGACTGCAGCGGTTGTTTTTTTTCTGCAGCTGTGAAATGAAAGCTACTGTTAGATTGCGTTGAGGGCAAGGCAATAAGTTTCTCATTCACTGAAAATTAATGTCCAACCCCGTGGGTTCTTGTGGTTATTGTAGATTTGCTTCTGTTGGATGTGGCTTTATTACTTCGATCGTTTCATTACTTCGGCAAGGTAGTCGTTGCGGAATTTGTAAAGTTTCTGTTTGTCGATAGATTGTGAGAGTTTATCCGGAATGGGCCGCTTATAATTCACAACTTTACTTTACTTTAAAGCTGATTCAATTCAGTTATGTACTTTTTGATATAGAACTGAATCACTGACGTAAACTTGCCTAAATTCAGTCCGCCATCACAGTATGTAGCGTGAAACTAATCCAAGTTATAGACAGGAGGAAAACATTGAATTGTAATTGAATTGGTTTCTATTGGTGGTTGTTTGCCTTATGATGATCACCAATTGGAGGTCATAGTTGACCCCCCTTTTTGCTTGCAGTACCACTACATCATAGTGATCTCAAGCTATGAAACTGGGTTCTGCGACTGCTTGGGAAACTATATACTAAGAGATCTTCAGATTGCATTGAGAGTGATCTATTAGGGTGAGTAAGCTATTCAACAAAATCACAGTATTGCTAAGATGTGTTACTACAGTGTTATTATTAGGGTTACTTCCTGCTTTTATCTTCACACAGGACGACTCCTTCATAGTCGGTTCCCGGTTTCCTACATCAAACTCTAACTGCACTTAATTATATCACTTCTTGCACACATACTTATGCACTGTACTTAACTGCTGCACCTAACGCCGTCACCTCACATTTATTTCATAGATGGTTTGTGATTGCACGCAAGGATTCAATTCTAACCCCATATGTGTGAAGTTATCCACTCGCTCAGTCCATTAACACGCATGTCCACACAGTCAATTATCCCTGTGTTAAAATCCGAGCCACCCTCAGTGCGTTATTCCCAGAGTAAAACCGTCTGTCTTGTCCGTCCAGTGTTTCAGACGGTTTCCAGGGGGGACGACGCACGATGTAAGATCTCATTAACAACAGCAGAGCAGACACGCACCCAACTCTGATCTATGTAAATCAGAAATATAAGACCAAAAATGCCACTCCTCCATCCAGCCACTTTATAGCTGTACCAGCCACTTTATTTCCTATAATAAAGTCCCACTTAAAGCAGCATGAAAATTACATTCCCATTACTGAGCTCCCACTGCTGCCATCAGCCCAAAGTGCTGGAAAAGCCTGGCCAATTAATCAGAGAGCATTACAAGGTCCACGCAGTCAGATGGCTCTCTTTGAAAGAGAGGGCTGCGAGAACATTGAATTGTGGGAAAGGTGGATGGAGGATGATGGTCCATTTCTGTGCGTTCTGCAAAGACTCCTGACTACTTTATGTTCTTTCATAGCGCATGACTCATTTCCTCTGCTTTTAACAGGCAGAAAATATGCACTGAGCATGTGATGGAAGTAGGAAGCAAACACTACCTGACTTTGGAAAAGTTCGATGTTTACCGTGATGGCCACCATTCGCAAAGTGTATCGCAACAGGACAGCGAGATACAGAGTATGTTCATCTTTAGAGTGGCAATGCTTGTGTTTTTTATTTATTTATTTATTTAATTTTTATTTTGCTGTGGTGTTTCTGCACTGCACCTCCCAGAGAACAGTGTGTCCAGTACTGCGACACCTTTTCCCTTGGATTTTCTGTTGATGAAGTTTCTGTAGGTGGTGCTCTTTTCTTTGTCTGTTCAGCCACGGTGGCTATCGCTGCTCATGCTAACTAACCCAGTTCTTCTTTTCTTTGTTCCAAACAAAACGGAAACGTAGATCGCATCACTTCCTGTGCAGCAGAGGATTTTTCCTAGGTGTTTAGAACAGCAAATGGAAAAACTTTGATCAAGTGGATATAGGTCGAATCACTATTGTGTTACATCAATCAGCCATAGAGAGAAGCAAAACTGACATTTATATGAAAAAGTCATATAAATGTCATCATTGTAGATAAGAAGTTCATTGAAATGATGTCAGTGGGTGTGTGTGTGTTTCTCCTTCATGCTGTGTCCATCTGGCGGGTGTGTGTGTGTGTGTGTGTGTGAGAGAGAGAGAGAGAGAGAGAGAGAGAAAGAGACTGAATGAGTGTGTGGTCAATGAGCCTGCTGTCCAGACCAAAAGGCCAATGATTCTCTCAGAAGGTGGATGTCCTGATTGTAGGTTGGGGGTGTCATTAGTCATTGTCCCGACTGCTGCCCCCTCGAGCCTTTCATTTGTGTCCCATCTCCTGGGCCAATCATATGCCCATTAGTCTTCATTTCTCTTTTTATGGCCAACACCCCACATGGTCCAATCAGCTCCTGCTCTCATTTCATTCCCATTGGCTTTATCTACAGAATCGACAGGCCTGGCAACCCTCCAGCCAGTAACCTCCCCATCAATTACTGACCCCCACTGACTCTCTCGCACACACACGTACGTCACATACAAACACAAAGCGCGTGTTCTTTAAAAAGATACCTTTGATAGCTTTGACAGAGCAAGTTGCTCTCACTGACCAGCAACACTGACCACAAACCAGTGTTTTGTTTTGTTTTTCAGGGAAAAGCTGTGACACGATCCGTGTCGCAGATTTGAGTTTGAGTTCTACAAACATTTCTTGGAGGCAGAGCCGTTCTGCTTCCAGAAATAACTCGCTGGTTGAGTTAAACCTCAATGAGTGGAGCCAAATAACCAGTTTTTTTTCTGGCTAAGTAACAATAACGCTGTTGCCAACTTTTTGGATTTAGCAACAAATCTAGCTGATTTCATGGACCATGGAGAACAATCCCACTGAGCATTAGATGTCGTCAACCTCACTTCTATGCTTTAGATCTCATATAGTCCACAATCTTTTTGGCTGTGTTGTGCCCAGTTTTAAGCAAGTAAATGCATTATCACATATTTAAACAATGCATATTTACAGCTGTTTAACCTGTAAATATCAGAAATATGCACAAGAGAAGTCCATATGTACAAGATAATGCTTTTTTGTTTTTGTAGACGTTTACTAAACTTTCATTTTTAAACCCTATTTTAAGCCCAGAAGTTATAAAGCATTTAGAGGTCTTTTAAGCAGCTTTTTGCTCACCACATTTGGCAATAAATCAGTACGGTTGATACCGATGCATGTACAGTTGCACTACTACCACTAATACCAATTCAAAGAGGTCTGATGATCACATACACATTGTCAAGCTCCCACTAAAAGTCACCAGCTCCCTCCTCTGGTGACTTTTAGCACTACTACTGCACATTTTCACTTTTTGCACCCTGGACATATTGCACAATTATTTTTCTTTAACCCTGGGCATTTGTATATTTTTGTAGATTGTAATTTTTATTCTAAGTTGTGTTATTCTATGTCCTAGCATCCAAAAGGTGCTTACTTTGGAAGCAACCTGGCAACCCTGAATGTTAGACTGAAGCCCAATGAAAAAGGCAATGGGGAAGAGAGGAGCTAGCTAATATAATGAAGGCTAATGCTCTTGCTACTAACCGAAATGAACTAGACTGAAATGCAGTCTAGCTGTACAAAGTTATCTAGGTTATCTGACCTTTCAGACTAGCCTATTAGCTAGCTAGGTAGTTAGCTAGCCCGCGGGCCATCCAAGAGTTCCTTCCTTCCATGAATTCCTTCTTTGCTATTCACATTTACCAGTTAGCTAACGTGCACTTTTTTTGGCTCCGCCCATTAAGGTTTAACTCAACTAATGATATTCTTTCTGCCTTCAGAGCAGCTCTACCGCAGAGAAACGTCTGTATAAACAAAACTCCAATCTACCCAGAAACCAGTGTTCTGTTCATGAAAAAGCTGGGACACGATGTGTATACACCGCATGCCTCCTCTGTCCAACACGTTGTTTTCATTGCTGTAACTTAATTCCTCAGATCTGACAAAATGCCTGCGGTGAAATAAGAAATGAATCGTAAATTGAGATTGTATTTTTCATTACGCTTGCATACACTCGGCCCAGATGGAGAGAGGTTACAAGAGCAAATGTCACTTATTGTTTCCCCAGCATTTCTCTTTTCCTTCTAACGCTCTTCATTATTGCTTTATTTGTTTGAGAGATGCAATCGTCGTGCTTGAGCTCTGTTTTCTCAGTCTGTGGTGTGGGTGCTCTGAGGGGACACCGGCAGCCACTCAGAATAAACGAGATGTGGCACAGCAATCTGCGGTGAGAGGCTCAGGTCATAATAAGTGCCCTCATACATAAATTACCTAGTTAATGCACAGCTAATCATCCAGACAGACGGAGGGCAGGACCCGTTTGGCAATGCGTATGCACGCAGTTACGTTGCATGAAATAGGATTGACATCAGCAGTCAGATTATATTGATGGAGTTCTGTGTGTCTGTGTAGACAATTTCCACGCAGGAAACATGTATTCACAAAGGATGACCATAATTGTGTACACAGTTAGTTTACTTTTTAGCAAATATGTGAACTCAGTAAACACCCTACGCTCACACTCACAGATATACACAAACTACCTATGCACACACACACACACATGCACAGACATACACACTAACCATGCGTTCACACAGCAGCATGATCAACAAGTCACCGGAAGTTCATTCATTTCCTATAGAGCTGATTGGCCAGGGAAACTCGGCCGATGTGCGGATGGAAAAAAATTGGCAACGGCCATCAACAGCCGATGAGATTTTCGTGCCCCCTTGTTTCCAATGTAATTTATTTTAATGGACAGTAGCGCCGTCTGGCAAGTGCAAAATGGATGAGAAGTGAATTCCAGCCATTCAAAGCTTCTCAGTTCTCTACAACTTTTATTTGAAAGACTACAAAACCGATGCTCGGAGAATGGTGACATCCATCCTATGGATCCATGGTGAGATTGTAAGTAGTTTTATTGAGCTTTTTCTATTCATTTTGGATTAATGTTAGCGCTAGCTTATCGAAAAAACGGAATGTTATGGAAGTCAATACCAAAGCAGGGAAAAATACACTACAAAACTTTGTAGCTGCAGACCACTACATAGATCCTAATTGTAACCTGAACACGGATCGGAGCCTCTCACACCACCCACAACCGGTCAGAATAGAGCCACCCATCAACCAAGCTGCTTGCAGTGTGAACACATGGTCACCCTCTCTCTCTCTCGCTCTCTCTCTCACACACACACACACACACACACACACACGGGCATCTGTTGGGTATGGCAAGATATGGCATGAGAACTGATGGCATACTTCCCGAATTAAATTTTTCTTGCAGTTTTTAAGTTCTTTACACGTTTTTTTTGTCCCCTCATGTAAGTAAATGTCTGTCCTTTTTTTTGCATCAGTTCCTCCTTTGGTATTCTTCTTCTTTAATTAGTGTGTGAGGTCTCGTTCGTTTATTTTTGTCTATGATTTTTGAACCCATGCACCTGAGACAACCCTCCTAAATCACAAAGGCTTTTCCTTCCGCTACGGGAGTCTAAACCTTTACAATTTCCACTACTTCAATCTTCCTTTTTCGTGTTCTTTGTTAACCTTTTCATTCATCTATTTTTTTTGGTGTCTCCAAGCTTTGAGAAACAAATAAGGAGCTGGGAAGTGTTTGAACCTTAAGATATAATACATATGATCAAAGAAATGTGCGCTGTCAGGGAGCTGAGATAAGCCAGTCAGAGTGTCAGGCAGACAGACAGCCAAAGCAAGTTTTCATGAAGGAGAGGAGACCAGAGATTATGTCAACAGTTTCTACTTGCATGCAACAGAGACAGAAATACACTTTATACTTGCACGTATGGGCGAAGATCAAGATCAAGAAAAAATTAGAAGGCATATCTAAAACAAATTACAACTAGCAGAGAGAGTGCTAATTACAAGCTTGCCACGTGGGAGTGTGTGGGATAGTAATGCCATATTGTTTTTCATTAGCTGCACTTAAGATGTTATAGACAGTAGTTTTTATTTAATGTGTTGTATGGTTAAAGCAAAATAAGCAAAACATGAGTAGACCCACAATATTAAATGGCAGAGATGAAGATGATCTCCTTCTGATCATCCTATTCCATGTCCTTGTTATGTTCCAAACTGAAATTACATGAGCTGGATACAAACACGATATGTATCCTCTGCACACAAGCCAACCGTGCCCGTTCATATTGAAAATTCAAAGATTTTTTTTCTTCAAGCTGAAGTCATGTCTTTCTACAGGATTTAGGTTTTAGACAACTTTCCACAAGTTATTTATGGAGCTCCACACTTTATAAATTAGAAATAGTCTATTGTGACCATTATGGATATCTATATGTGAGACATCCTCACTAGAGATGAGAAAGTGGGGGAAAAAGGATACAGTCATCACAAACTTTCGTACTGGCAGTTTGTACGTCTTCGTCCATTTTATGTCACAGAGGCTGTGACAGAAACACGTGTGCATTGACCACGAAAATGTCAAACTCCCGGTTGATCGATTGAGCCAGGGCAGTATTTCCAAGCTTTTTTCTGCCATCGTCTGCCAATTAAAGAACAATAAGTGCATGTATAGAATGTCTAGAATGAATTTGAGCTTACTCCTCCAGGGGGCAACGTCAACATTTCACGGCAGCTGTGGGACAAAGAAAACGTCAGCACCGAATGACAGTTTTAGGGAATAATAACGTATAAAAAGCAACTAAATTTCTATATTCTTAAATAAAAAATGATTGAAAAGGCAAAGCAAGCCCTTTAACTGAATAAAAGTTTTTTAAAACAGCTGTTTTGAAAAGCTCAAACTGACTGTCACTGCTTACACATGAAAAAGGGTTACAAGCCTCAAAACCAGTTTCTAGCTAGACACTGGCTCCCCTAGTGGCAATCATAAGAACTACACTGGGACCATCAAATCATCTAAATTGAAGGCCTTTAAAAGCATTAAAATGTCTTAAATCCAGTCATTAGAAGTCTTATTTCTTTACCATGCAATGACAGGGTTCTTTTCACTGCGTGTCCACTCTTAGATTAATACAGAACAGGGTTAGTACAATATGCATCCTATCTGCTTTACTAAACACAGTTGGACTTCATGTGCCAATTCATTTCATGGTGTTCTTGTTCTTATTCTGCTCATTTATATTTTCACAACTTTCATTAGATAGGTTCAATCAGAACATGCTGGTTTTGACAGTTTTGTTTCTTTCTTTTGGTTTTTCAACTGGTCTTAAATTAAATTCCAGGTAGTATTAAAAAGGGTTTAACAAGTCTTAAATTTGGCTTTCTGATACCTAACAAACAGACAGACAGGTTTATATTGTAACACTTGTGAGGACTTGACTACATTCATTGCCTAAACCAGAGGATTTCGTCAATCTCCCTGACCTTGTGTGGACATAACAACAACACAAACACACAATTCCAAAGATGGAGTACAGCAGGGACGCCGTTCACATCGGGGGCCTCATCATGCGCGGCGATATTAAACATTTGGGCTTCGTTATCGGAGGGCTGACGTTTGCTGTAGATTTAATGGGAGTGCGTTTTTGTGGAGAGAAAACACGGTGTAAATCGAGCGCGCGGGGGCAATTTCAGAAGTGCCTCTCGGAGCCGGCTGACACTGCAAAAGGGATGAGGTATAGAGCGAGCCCTGGGGTACCTGGCAGCGACTCAATAGAAGTGTCAGACTGGCTTATAGGGGAGCTTTTACTGCCAATCTGACTCAGTCAATGCAGACGCTCGATGACGAAGAAACGAAAAAAAAAGTACGGATGTACTTACGTCTGCCAAGTGTAACAATGATTATGAAATTCTCTCTCTCTCTCTCTCTCTCTCTCTCTCTCCAGGGTTCGTACAAGGTGCTTGAAGTGCTTGAAGTGCTTGAGTTTTGAGGGGAAAAAATCAAGTACTGGAATACCTTGAAAATAGCCCCTTTTTTAACAAAGTGCTTAAAAAGTCCTTGAAATTCAAATGAACCACATAACGCTGTCTTATATTTTGACCAAAGTTTTGTTCATCAAGTCATTATAATTAAATTGCTCAGAATCAGAAATCGCTCAGCTTTTTTTTTTTTTTTTTTAATTCTCGCGCCATTCCGCGGCGCTCTCAATTCTTCCTGGCCTTGATGAACCCGTTACCGAAAACTAAATATGCCAGGGAAGTGTAAATTTAATCCAGCATGGCTGGAAATTGATCTTTATAGCGATTGGCTTTTGCCGAACACCAACCCTCATTGTGCAAGATGAAAAAATGTTCTAAAGAGTTTAACCTATCGAGTATGGGTGAGTCGGCCCTGAAGAGCCACATGAAGTCAGCAAAACAGTGGTGTTCGAGACTTAGTAGTGAAACGTAGTGAAAATTAAAATAACGTAGTACTCGCTACTACATTAACGTACTATTAAATTACAAAAACGAGATCTCCGCGTTTTACAAGCACTTCTCTTGGAACTATTTTGTCCTAACAAAGTAAAGCGACGTTGACAGAACTACAGCTAATAATCACTGTACAGTGACAGTGTGATGGAGAATGCCCTGATGGCAGCTTGAGAAGCGCTCGTTGTGGGGCGTTTTGAGCCCTCAGCGTTGTCTGAAAAATAAAATGCACTGTCACTTACTGAATCTATACGGGACGCCATTTGTCCCGTATTTTCGTGCACACCCTACTCTAATACATACACTACGTTTTCACATGCTTGGAATGACATGAGAAATAATAAAACCAAAAGAGTTTCACGAGACATAGCGTATTAAATCAGAATGTATTTAATGCGTATTAAGTATTAAATCAGAATGACAGGCAAGTTGTCTGTCACTCAACGTCATCGTTGCCCTGGTTACGGAGACTCAGACGCAGTTTTTTAAAAATGTCGGCGAATACCCCCAGCTCAAGTCCGTCTGTAAAAAGAAAGAGGCTGTCCAAATAGTTCTCATTGAATATATAAATTATACTATAATATGAATACATATACACCTGTATGTAATATTTGAGCCTCAAACAGTGTTTCACTGAAAAGTTCAAATTGGTGAATTGAATATGTACATGACTAGTTTTAAGAGAGACGGACATTGATCACATCATTTATTTAGGTTTAATACAATTTATATTTGAAAATGAATTGAGTGCTTTGAGTGAAGTCCTTGAAAATGAAAAATAGTGCTTGAAAAAGTACTTGAAAGTCCTTGAATTTCATTTTGTAATGTCTGTATGAACACTGTCTCTCTCTCTCTCTCACACACACACACACACATATATACAAACACCCTCATGTTTCTGTCCTCATGAGGACCTTCCATTCATTATGTGCAGTTGCCTAACATCTGTTCTAATCAATACTTTAGTGAGAACCCACCAAAATGCAGTATTACAGATAGTAGTATTGAGGTTGAAAAGATGTAATGAAGAGTATGTGTGCTGTAGGGCAGATGAAACGGGGTTATTGAGAAATACAGTACATATTGCAGTGTTACATCAGAGGCTCCTTCTGCTACATATCAAGTCAGATGTCTGAGTGAAAAATAGACCAGAGACCGAATGGCAGCATTTCTTCACCTCCGCCCTCTACCCTGTTTCTTCCCACCAGTGACAAAACAGTTTTGCTCTATAAATACCATTATGATTTCGCCTCTCCTTCCTCTGTTCTGTGAAAAGGAATTGAATTCTAATGCTTAATGGAAAATAGAATAGAAATGACTCAGTGAAACAATCATTCACGGTAAGTGAAGAATAATGATAATGAAAACACTAAGAACAGATCTACCTATCATTTGATGAGTGTGTTAGTATATTTTTTCTTTCATCGACAAGCAATGGTTGTGCATGCAGAAACGTTGCCTATTTCTTATGTATTTCCATAGAAAAATGGATTTCTGACATTCTCATCCAAAGTAACTTAAATATTTCCCCCTTAAATCCTATAAATTTCAACACGATTCCTTATCAAAGAGAGAATACACCCGATGAAGAGCGTCGGCGGATATCAAACCGCATTCCGAGACGTTAGTCGTCCCTTCGCACCGATGTTTGCGCCAGAGATGATGGCTCACCGCACATCACAGTATACAGCCGCGTCGTAACACGCGACAGCAGCTTTACCCCGGCTGCAGCTTTACTCGGCGAAAAAGCGAAACGGAGCCGATCGAGTCAAGTCAACGTGGCCCCCAGGGTGAAGTCGGCTCCTGCCATCTGAATACAATGACAGCTCTGAGCCAAACCAAGCGCTGCCTATTGGTATAGAGATTACCCATCGAGGTGAGCCTCAAAGGGGCAGGGGGTGGAACAAAGTACTTTCCGCACGCACGCACGCATACACAAACACTCAACACCATCTTTGCAAATAAAACATTAATACAGTATCTCCCTCGCCCCCCCCTCCCTCTTGTTTGCACAAGTCTGAAATTCATTTTAATGGAGCGTGGAGCGGTTTAAATGGTGCACGTCAGGGTGAAATGACAGTGGAGAGGCCTGTATCTCCAGGCGTAGAGCCGGACAGATTGTAGAGCTACTCCACGACAAGCCCACTTTCTCTCTCTTCCTCCCTCTGCATTCACCCCTCACCTCTTCCCCGTGCAACATTTCACCCAGCTCCTTTGTCAAAATGTGATAACGGAGAGAGAAAAACACAATATTTTATTCATAAAGTAAACAACATAAAATGGGCGATGCCTGAAATGCTGTACATGCACAAAGAGATGGGTGTTAATCCAGAAGGGATCCTGACAGAGTCCCTGAGGCTAGAGTAGAGGATTTAGCGATATTCATCTTGGATGGCACGAGTTCCTGTTAGATTAAAGGTCCTGGCGTCGTTTTTTTTTTTACATATTTCCAATGGAGACAAAAAAAATCTGTCGTTTCATCCGCGCTTGAGACAAAGACTTACTCACCCAATAACCATCTTGTTTCAAAATGTTCAAATCTTTGCAAATACACAATCACCCACGCAAAAGGGAAAATGAAGTCTCGGACGAAGACTCAACCTGACTAGTCCAGACTCACCCCAACTAGCCCAGCCTCACCTTGACTAGCCCAGACTCACCCTGACTAGTCCAGGCTCACCTCAACTAGCCCTGCCTCACCCCAACTAGCCCAGACTCACCCTGACTAGCCCTGTCTCACCTTGACTAGCCCAGACTCACCCTGACTAGTCCAGACTCACCCTGACTAGCCCTGTCTCACCTTGACTAGCCCAACCTCACCTTGACTAGCCCAGCCTCACCTCGACTAGCCCAGCCTCATCTTGACTAGCCCAGCCTCACCTCAACTAGCCCAGACTCACCTTGACTAGCCCTGCCTCACCCTGACTAGCCCTGCCTCACCTTGACTAGCCCAGCCTCACCCCAACTAGCCCAACCTCACCCCGACTAGCCCAGCCTCACCGTAACTAGCCCAGCCTCATCTTGACTAGCCCAACCTCACCTTGACTAGCCCAGAACCTTGACACCAAAAGAAAATCTGTATGTACTTGTTTTCAATAAAAAATAAATTATAATCAACATGCAAGTTGTTTGACTGAAATTCCTATAGCTCTTTGATGATGTTAAACAAGCATCAACCATGTCGAAGGTAAAGCATGACAGAATTATCAGGCACATTTTCAAATAGCCTTTCTCTGTATTATGCTATTGTGAAAGCCGTTTTACTGTGCTCTCTTATTTGACAGCAGATGTTATTGACCTGAGGGAGAGAAAGGGGAAGTTAAATTCTTCACTGTTCTTGCCCACAACCACAACATCCTGACAAAATGAAATGACACTTAACTGCTGTCATACAAACAAAAACAACATACAAAATGTACTAGTACATAGTACAGTCTATCACCATAGAATCCTGCAGTACATAAAGCAACTTTAAATTGTTGTTACATCAATGATAGAATAAAATTGATTGAAATAACATTGAACACTGTTGGATCAGCATTAATTCAGGGTGCAAAACTGATGTTGAATCAATGTTAGCTCCATTGATGCATTAACATTGAGTCTGCGTTGATACAGTCTGCCGTCTGGGTTGCTATTATCCACATTGGATGTACCAGTGATTAATCTAAGCTGAGGCTCAGCTCATCTAAATTTAAAGCGAAAGAGACGAGATTGTAGAGACCAGCTGCGACGACCGCAGCACTTTCCTCTTTTATCACAAATAGAGAGCGAGAAGGTTTCATTTCTGGCTATGGATATGCCGCTTTGTTGACTAGAGAAGTCAACTACAAATACCCAGCAGTCTTTTCAACCACAGCAGAGTGTGAAGAGTTGGAGAGTGCTGGTACAGACAAATTTGCTCGTATTTCCAACGACAAGGTAAGTTGTGCAAGTGTCAGTGGGCAGAAAAGAAGAGGATGTAGTTGTTTTGCATTCAGAGAGGTTGCAAGTCAAGTGACATATTTGACCAAAAGAAAGTTGGGTCTCTTTTCAGATAACCCCAGCATGGCACACAGCAGAGAGCTGCGCTTCTTGGTCCATTTCCTGGTGCTGTCAGTTGTCCTGGCCTCAACCCTACGAAGCCTAGACTCAGTGCAGGAGCTGCAGGACAGCGGGTTCGGCCGCCCGCCACCCCGCCACGGCCTCAAGCTGCTCTCGTGGTACGTCCAGAAGTGCCTGGACAACAACATGGCGGCCCTGTGCAATCCCAAAAAAGAAGAATACGGCTTTCACCTGTTTCGGAACCGAGAGCCCGGGCCTCTGCTCCCGAAACTGAAGGACAAAAAGCAATACAGCTACTACACCATCGGAAACCTTAACGCTCCCCACGCTAAAGACCTGCCGTACGAGGTGAGGAAGAACTACAACCGCAGCGACCCTCGCAGCAACATGGACCGAGTGCTGGTGAGATACAACAACAACCACAACCGCATCGATGAGATCTACATCTCTGCACATTACAACAAGAAACAGACGTACGCGATTGGCCCCGATCTTCTCGCCTCCCTTCGTCATCCAACAGTCCTTGTTTACACCGTAATGTGATGTACTTGGCATTTTAAAGCATTGATTGATGTATTTGGTCGCTTCTTTTCTTTGTAGGCAAAAAAAGTGAAGTGAAGTAGCGGAGTACCTTGATGACCTTATTCTAGACCTGGTAGAATTACTCATTTATAAATTTATGAATTAGTCATTTGTGGGTGCACCGTGCACATTTAATTAACAGTATGCCTGCTTGTAGAACATGTTGAATGGCTTGGAAAAAAAAGCTGCATTGACTATTAAAATACTCTGAACAGATGATGCTTTGAAATATTATGTTCACCCACACTTCAACTTGTTAGTTTAATTTATAGTCTTTCTTCATAATGTCACAGAAAACTCTATTCCACATTATTCCTATGTAGTATCCCAAGGAAAAGTACTCTTAAGTACACAAGAATTCTCAACAAGTTGTGTCGTACTTGTGCAGGTTAATGCGATAACGTGATGCGATTTTCTTTTCTTTTATCACTTATACAGTTTTTTACAGTCACTAACATCCGTTTGTCCAATCTGTAGTCACATTTTCAAAACTCTAAATACAATTAGCACAACATCTGTCAGTTGTGGACCATACCATTAACACAGTTCATGTTGTTTTCACAGAATATGCAGTCAATTAACATGTTTCTAAAATGCTTAGATTTTCTTTACATACAAGCTTACCCAATACCAAAATGATGGATCTTTCTTGTCTTATTTACAAATGCTTGCACACAGCATGCCAGAAATGAAAACCTAATGTTCAAAACCTTAAATACAGTATAAAGCCTCTACTTCTGCAACAACAGCAGCTCAAGAGCTTTATTGAAACAGCTGATAAGCATTTTTGAATGAATTTTTGAGAAATAGCTGATTTAAGTTGTGTAAAATAGACCAAACACAGAGTTCGAATGAAACAGTTGTACACAGTTCCTTTTGAAAGGAACAGTGAGCGGGTCACCAGCACCGGCACCAATACGTCCAGGTATGGTGTCTATCCAATATGTCTTGTTCTATAGTGAGTTTTACACTATGCTACTCTACATGTAAACATGGGTTACAGTACATACAGTAGGACATACTGAAAAGTATTTACACATACTGTGTTTACACATATTGTGCATGCCAAGCGTTTCTATCCAAGGTGCATAGCGAGAGACGACATAGATGTGATGTGGACGAGAACATGTGGCCAAATGCTGAAGATCGTATAGATTACAGTTTACAGATTACAGATTACAGTCCACAACAGATGGATGTTGTGCTAATTGTGTTTAGAGTTTTGAAAATGTGACTACAGATTGGACAAAAGGATGTTAGAACTGTAGAACAGGAGGACAACATTTTGGTGTTTTTTCCCTTCTGTGCCTTTTTTACTGTATTTGTGTATTTTATTTTTACACATTTGGAACCAAAGGCCATGTATGTTGGATTTTTTGTTCATCACTGGCAGCAATTTCATGTTGTTAATAAAGCTTTTACTGCAGCAATTCTGTCACTTACTATTTTTTTCTACTGTACATTCAATAAAGTAAAGATGACTCATTCACTTTTAGATAGTATGTTGCCAAAAATGCACACATTCAACACTCAACCAAAACAGTGGTTTACAGTAAAAGGAAACTGAATCATAAAAAACAATGGATTTCATATTGTCTATTGTATGCAGGTAGAACTAAACATGAAAAGTAATGCAGTTTTTGTAACGCCATCAACTGTTAGTATTTTGAAAGTCGTTGTGCTATGATTGACTATATGTTCCTCTTGGATAGAAAACATGCTAGTGTTTTGAAAGAATGATTTGATTTTGAGTCGGGTTTGCTGTATTTTGATAGAGTTAGTGTATGTAGAGAACGTTTTTTTGCATTTTGAAATGTAGAGTTTGTATTTAATTAACAAAATGTGGTTTTGAGCAGAAAATTAACTATTTGGCTAATTGTGTGATGTAGGTGTATTGCTGTGTTAGGAGTTTAGAAAAACTATCTTAAGTATAGCTAAATGCTTGTTAGTGATCGTAAAAAACTGTAATACCCATTTTCTCCCTCATGTGTGCATTTCAGTATGAAAGTGGAGCATAATGTTTTATAAGCATAACTCTTTACCGTGCAATAGTATTTGATCAATATCTTAAACCCCGACTACAGGAAACACACGGGGAGATAAATAAAGAGGAAGACAAAATAACTGCTTTCTCTGTACAGTTCATAGAGGAAGAAAAACAGGGTGCGGCATTTTTGAAATTAATTAGTTTAGTAGATGACATAAACATGATTACTGACCATGTGGTAGAGATGGCGTTCTTAAAATTTGACTATCTTACTGTCATGTCAACAATGTAAAAACTGAATAAATGTGAAAGCTTTTTGGGGATTTTGTTTGATCTCCAATATCATACGGCAGAATAGCAGGCAGTCGATCAAAATACGGGCAGTAATGAGTTGTGAAACAAGGCGGCGCACACCTTCATGGGCAAAAGCCACAAACTCTCGCAATGCTCACTTTCGATCTTATGATGACAAAGCGCCCTCATCCCTCCGGTCCTCAAAACCCATGGTAAACCCTCATTCATCTTCCGCTCTCCTCTGTTGGCAGCAGGAGGACGCCAATTGGACTGCTGTGTGCTCACCGGTTGAATTCATATTTGATTTGATACTCCCACTGAAACTGTTATGGGGCTCTTGGAAGGGCTCATGAACAAGCAGGACCAATCTCGCCCGAGATTTATAGGGCCTTCACTTTATACAAAATGTATATGTCAAAATACGGTGCGTGTGTGTGTGTACATGCATATGCATATGATGTGTGTGCAGATGCACCTTTGCTGAATGATTCAGAGTTCTTAAAATTACCTCAATGTCTTAAAATGCAAACAAAAAAACACGTTCAAAACAAAGAGAAAAATCAGTTTTCCCTCCCATGAAATGCTTGGGTGGAGGAGAGGTGACTAGAAACAGGCAGTTTGACATTGAAATGTCTTCAACTCCAACAACCTAGGTTCAATTCCCAACTTTTGAAGAAGTGTGCTGCTGTGAGCGAAGTTTTCATTTTCAGCAAAGGTTTTTAAGCGAGTACAAGTCACTCTTGTCAGTTTAAAAAAAAAACACGGTGCATGTACAACTGCAGGGTACAGAGATACAAACACTGATAAAATTTCCAAGGTGTTGGTCATGTTGGGGGTCCTGGGTTCTAATCCCAGGGTTGCCAAACGATTCAGACTCTTGTACATCACGCTAGTTTTAGTGCTTTGCTGACACAGCCGCTTTCGACGAAGCGCCTATAATACGCAATGTCTATATGTGTTTGTGCGTGCATGCGTGGACGTAAGACACGTGCGCACATGCACGGTTGTTCGCTCCATAAACTGCAGCCTTGTGCAGATAATAGCACTGATGTACACGCGATGTCCTTTTTACGCTTCCCCTTGTTTTGGTCATCTAAAACAAGCTGGAATTCAAATTGAAGGCAGCTCTTGGAAGGAGGTTGGCTCCGACTGCTTCACTCTGCCTGTCCATGCTTAACGGAGGACAGGTTTTCTCTGAGTGGATGGGGGGGTTGGGGGGGGGGGGGGAGTCCGACGAGCTCTTTGACAGAATTGTAAAGCGGCAGAATGAACAGATGTCTCCCAATGATTAATGTTCCTCCCTCCCTTGCCTCTGAGGAGCTGCGTGCCCATGCATCTCTAACCCTCCGCCTCCTCCCCGCACTCTGTGAAGCTAATTTCTTTAACTCACTTCTTTCTCTCTCTTTCTCCATGTTCATTTAGCTTCTGGCTTTCATGTACTTCTTCCCACCTATATCGCCGGCGCGGGGCAGACAGACGAAGGAAAATGACAAACCGCTTCATCATTTCCTCGGGATGAAGCAGGGGGGGAAAAGTGGTGCTTTTCCCAGACTAATGGAGCAATTTGGGAGTGTTCCCAGTGTGTTGGTGAGGATGGAAACAGACCAAAGGGAGTGGATTGTGTAGGATGTACAGTAAGGCAAAAAAGGCAGAAGTCAACCGACGTGACGCGACTGTTGGGCGACACAGCGTGAGAGGAGTGTGGAAAGACCGCCGCTAGATTGGGCGTTCGCGGGATCAATCATACAAGGGAAACAAACTGAGTCAGGCACTTCTCTCTCCACGTAAAATCAATAATAGCCGTGCAGCCAATTTTCAAACAGTTCAAGCCTGACCCCTGTCGGGTAAAGTTGGAGTTGGATTCATCCCGGTGGGGCCCCTTTAATTTTTTTGTGGAGGATGAGTAGGAAAGGTTTGTGATTTATGTTTTCGTTCAAGTCGTTTTCTTTACCCACTTGTTCCCATTTAGGGTCAAGGGGGTATTGCTGGAGCCAATCCCAGCATGCACTGGGTGGAAGGCAGGGAGACACTGTGGGCAGGTTGCTAGTCCGTCCCGTCGCAGGGCTGATTTATGTTGCATTATATGTTTACTGTGCACATGCTTCATCTTTTATTTCCCTTCACTCTTAGTCTCCTCCTTTATTGGACGGGCCTACCCGAGCGCAGCAGAGCGACAGCGCCCCCTGCCGAAGGTTTGCGAGCAGAGACGCGTGGACCCCGCACGTGGTCTCCGGGGGGGAAATTGCCCATTAAAAAACCCAGCACCGCGTGGTAATGAATACCAGGCCTATGGTAAAGGGCTCGCATTAAATATTTACAATCTGGTTAATATTTTATATGGTAATTTTGTATTTAAATTGGATTTAATATTTAATATACATACAGTGCTAAGTGGGGTGTGCTATTCTCAAACACCAGCCCAGACACCTTCCATATGACTGGAAGAGTAAATACGACACAGCATGCACGTGTGCATTGGAGACATCGGGAACACACGCATGCACACGGACACGGACGGCCACACATCCGCCCTGTTGGCAGATTAGTTCACTTTCATATTCCTCTGGGATGGTTTAAACAGAGATAGAGGGAAAATGTGGCTTTTTTTTCTCCTTCTCCTAATACTATCAGCAGGTGTCTACACAAAGACTTCATCTAGATACACTGAGAGACAGCAACAGAGGGAATTTCATCTTTGATAAAATTCCAACTTGAAATTTCTTGGAAAACACACAAAACAAGCGGGGGGGGAACAAGCGGGAGCTCTCGACACACAGCACAGATTAGTAAAGATTTAATTGAATAAATATTTGGGGCGATTTGTCATGGATTCGTTTGTGGGGGTGAGATTGTGAGGCGCTAACGGGCAGCACGGGGGGCGGGGTGGGGCTGTCTCCGGGGGGGGGGGCCAGCGAGGAACGTGTTGAGTCCCCCCCCCCCCCCCCCGCAGTCATCTTCTCTGATATCAGCAGACTTTACGTGGTTTGCCCAAGGAGAAAGTGATGGAGAGGATTCACCCCGGCTCCGGTGTTTCCCATCAAAGCGAGCGTGTGCAGACAGAACCAATCAATCACCGCTCAACTTGGAGTGACTGTAGATGAGGTTCGGACAGATTGTTAGCTTTCCCATTCATCTCACATCTGTTTCATTCCATTCATCGCCATCTACAAGGTGCCAGTTGTTTGACACAATAGCACTAAATCATGAAGGTAGCTAAGAATTACCTAGCTAGCTGTTAGCTTAAAGGTTAGCTAACAGTTATGTTTTATGGATTAAAATAAAAGGATTGAAAATAAAAACTTCACCCCAGTAGAAAACACACACACACACAGTTACTTTCCACGGAGCTACTTCAATGTCAAACTACTGTCTGTTTCTCCACGTGCCAGGTGGGAAAATGTATTTCTCTCACTTAATAGGCTAATAGCGTGCATGAGACCAGGCAGCACTGTTTACGCGCAGGATACTCAGGTGTGCTTTCCGATGTTGCGGGTTGTAAAGATTGAATCAGCTCTCCCCCTTTGACTGTTTTAGCAGATTGAAAAGTTCACAGTTCAAGGGGTAACCTGTGCAGGCAAATCTCCCAAAGAAGACCCAAAGCCATCAAATTAATCCAATGTGCTATGGCCAAGGGTATCTGGGGATGGAGCAAGTAATCTCCCAAACTGCAGAGTTTGATCAAGCATAATACATTCACTGTAGATTTTAATTCCCTAAGTCAAAAACAGGAAGTTGAACGCTGCAGAAGACGCACTTCGTACCTTACTGAAGGTCACTCCAATTATCTTTGATGGAAGTGCATCCTCACAAACCCACTTTCCCGACGCGCCAACCATCTACACATGAATATGAATCAGACTAAGGAGCTTGCGGGTGGGAGGATAAGGCTACGGCTGTCCGGTTTTCACGGTGATCCCAATGTCAATGTGACAGGAGAGGACAAAGCCTTCATTAGGCAGGGAATGGGAGCGTTTACATCAGCGATGCGCAAGAAGAAGGGTAACGTGCTAACCGGCATTCCCATCCTAATCAGTCAACCAGTTATCGTGGTGCGACAGGGTCGGATAGCGCACCGGTGGCTCTTGGAAGGTGAGATTAGAATGCATTAGGCATTAATTTAGCTGACCGGGAGGAAAGTGATGAGCAGGGCCGGGCTTTTCCCCCTTGTTAGCTTTACCTAATTCCAGACTGTTCTATCCCTGATGCCATCATATCAACTGCCAGGGAGGTGTGTGTGTATGCGTGTGTTTGTGTTTGTGAGTTTCTTAATACCTCTCGAATCAAGTCAAAGAGCACCGCCATCGTGACCTTTTGGAGATGTTGAAAATCAGGTCCAAGTCTGTAAACCGCAGCATCAATGTATGATTTGAATCTCAATGGGTCCTATTTCATTTAACCTACTGCTTGTGAGTCGAGGAACCAAAGAGAAGATGACAACACGCGATACAACAGACAACATTCTGACAAAGTAAAAACTGTCTGCCTCAAGTTACTAGTATAAAAATGCTGAGGGTGGCATGACTCTGCTCATATTCAAGGGCTACTGGGATCTTTTTAACAAGCGGTGAGAATGTATAAAAAAAAGTGGCTTGTGTTTGAGTTTTATGGTGATTAGTAAAGTTAGACTGCAATTAGAGCTGGGAAAATGGTGTTATTAAAGAGGCAATTAGCAACCGTTTTAACGGAGGTTCACAAAATGCCAAGTTTCAGTCTCACTTCTCAATTCTGCGAGCTATCCTAAAAGCTGCAGGAGAGGCAAGCGTGGGGGTGCAGGTGTCTCTCAGTCCATGTAACTGATTTATCTATATGTACCAACCGAATTCAGCCAATGACAAGTCAAGAATTCAAGTGTATGGCAAATCTTTCCATAGAAAATGCATTCCTGAAGGGAAGACGGAGTACTTTTGAAAGCACACGTGTATACTTGTGGGGAAAGACTGGGGGCCATGTAGCGTATTTTTTACACAGTTTCATTTTACCGAAGCACATTCACCACTTCCCCTTTAAAAAAATGGGGCCCTTCTCCTAATCATTTGAAGCACCTTTTAATGCATGCAACAAAACTAATCATAATGCATGCAGCTAAACAGCAATTTAGGCTGCCATGTTTTATATTTCCAGATAAATTTCCCTACCATGAATGGATTAGGTGGATTAGACCAGGCTAGAAACAGGCAGTAGTTTGTTATTAAAATGACGTGGTAGAAAGTAAGGGTGTGGAGTTCGGATGGGCGGATACCTTCAACTCCGACGACCCGGGGTTCAATTCCCATCTTTTTCTCATTGAACCATGACCAAAACCTTAACCTAACCTTTACCAAATTGTTTAAGTTGTCTAACCTTAACTGAAGTTGTTCCACCTGTAAGCGCTAGCTGACCTTTTCAAGTGATGAGCATGAAAAATTGCCAATTATTTCAATCCTTTTTGTAGCGGAGGAACGTGATCTTTACATTATTCCTGTCCACAACATGCAATCTTCTTTTCAGAGTTTCTCGGGTAATTCTGTAATTTGCACCATTTTTCTTCTCCAAGGCAGTTTGTTGCGTCTGACCCTCCCCTGACCCTGTGTTCTGGTTTATTGCGTCCTGTAAGTCTTTGGTCTCCCATGATGATCTCCCTCACCTGTAGGGGGAATATAATCCATCCATACAATAGCTGCCTCTTTCTTCTAAACACTCTTCAACCGATTCCTCCACCGCCATTCATCTGCACCATGTCGGCAGGGCTACTGTCCAACCGGTTTCTGGGCCACACCACTATTACTTACTATCACTATTTTAAAGGGGCAGTGCTGTATTTTTTGTTTTAAGTGTTTTATTTGGTTTAAGTTATAGTACATTTAATGGAAAAATCCATGCTAAAATACTTTATACAATACAATTTATACAAATACAAATACTTTTGTTATTTGAAGTGTATTTTTCTTAGTCCCGTGGATAATTGGCCAAACCTAGATGACGTGACATCATCAAGATATTTCCAGTGCAGCTACAATTAAGTTTAATAGCAGAACATTTTTCGGCTACCTAAAACATCAACGGTGTGTGTCAGTCCCTCAGAATCAAAGAGCAGGGGCTTTTTGTAGACCGACGTTCAACAATCATACAGGGAGAAATCCATCGTAGAAGAGCAAGAGATACTAAGTTCTCCACCGACAGTGGCCATGATAGACCAGAATGCAATGCAGCCACAAAACATTTTGAGTAAGGGGTGTGGTCGTGATCATAGACACGCGCCATTGTTCACCAACTAGTTGACTCTCTAACCATATTTATATGCATATACACTCACCTTTGATTGAAAGCAACAAGTTCACACCCCTTGTCTGGGGCTTGTCAAAGGCATTCTGGGATATGTAGGAAATCACTAACTGAAGACGAGGCAGGTTGAGAAAAAGTGGGTACGCCAAAAAAAGTAAATTACAAAACTTCATCACAAAATAACTCCTGGAATGCATCATCACAGATTGATGGTGCAAGAGGAGTGTTATCCACAGCTTGTTATAATACCCATCCCATTATGGTCAATGCATCCATTTACCTGGATCAACTGAACCACTGTTTTACTTACACTGTGGTATGTAGGTGCTGACACCTATACTCAACATACGTGAGTGAGCAGTTTGTTACAATTTTTGATTGGGAGTGTCTTGAAGTTCCAATGGGTGGGGAGTTCTTGTTTCAAAACAGATTACAGGCCAGAAAGTGAGTTTTGAAAGTACTGAGTTATTGGTATTGATTAATAACCCTATCAACCCCCGCAGATATATTATGGTCATTTTGCAGTTGCCCCATAAAGCATTCAATCCCCCAATTATTTTTGCACAGGGTGTTTATTATATCATGCTCTGATTATATGAATTATCATGCACTCACAATGTGCTTATGATGCGTTTATAATGCCTTAGGTGAACCACTTTAAGTGCTAACAATCGCTCTATGTGCGTGGCAGGGGAACATAATGGTCGATGGGTGTTCAACAAAAATGAAGGCACATAAATTGGAAAAAGGGAATATTCAGGACAGATAAGCAAAACAACCAAGCAGCCTGTCTTCTGTTCCCCCTCTCATCCATGACAAAATGTGAGTTGAGGAGTGTGTGAGAAGTTATAAGGGACGGAAGGTGAAAACAGTGTTTATATGGATCCGTCCTGACCTCTGAAAGAGAGAAAAAAGGCAGACAGGACAGAGTTTATTAGATTACCACTGATCTCTGGTAACAGACTATCCTCAGATACACAGGAACAGGGAAATTACTAGGTAGGGAATGGACGGATTCTCAGTTCAATACTGCCACCAAATGGAGAAAACAGAATTTACTTCCAAAAGTTGGAGCTATCAGATTCAGTCCAATTGAGTACATGGTTTCCCTCTAAAGGATTTATTGATTGGTTTATTGATTAATACACCCTCATCAATGATTTGTCTGCCATTTCCATCAGCTCTCTGCAGCTTCCATGCCTCCATTAAAACACTGTCTGATTTCATTGGGCTAATTTACTTTCTTTGCCTCTTTTATTTTTATATGAATGGGATTTACGTGGAATGGGATGTTCAGGTATGATCTCCCTTAACGTCTGACAGCGGGATACATTAAATATTGTATTTAAATGATAGATCTTGAGCTAATAACATTAAGAGCTAATAATGAACACAGGATCCCCCCAGGGTTGCGTCCTCAGCCCCCTATTGTACTCCCTGTACACACATGACTGTGTGGCCAGGTTCAGCTCCAACACCATCATTAAGTTTGCGGATGACACAGTGGTGGTGGGCCTGATCTCCAACAACGACGAGAAGGCCTACCTGGAGGAAGTTGCTGATCTGTCACTCTGGTGCCAGGACAACAGCCTCCTCCTGAATGTCACCAAAACTAAGGAGCTGATTGTGGACTTTAGGAGGACACAACAACAGAGGACGTACTCACCACTGGGGATTAATGGGAATACTGTGGAGAGGGTGAGCAGGTATAAATACCTGGGAGTCCACATCACCGAAGATCTCACATGGTCCACACACACTGACACTCTGGTGAGAAAGGCGAGGCAGCGCCTTTACCACCTCAGGCAGCTGAGGAAATTCAAAGTCTCCCGGAGGATCCTTCAGTCCTTCTACTCTGGAGCTGTGGAGAGCATCCTGACAGGAAGCATCACTGCCTGGTTTGGCAGCAGCTCCGCTCAGGACAGGAAGGCTCTGCAGAGAGTAGTGCGTTCGGCCGAGCGCACTATTGGAATTACACTCCCCACCCTGCCGGACTTGTACACCAGGAGGTGCAGAACCAGAGCCTGCAGGATCATGAAGGATCCTCACCACCCCAACAACGGACTGTTTCAGCTGCTGCGGTCAGGCAAGCGCCTCCGTAGTCACGCTGCCAAAACAGAGAGACTGAGACGGAGTTTCTTTCCTCAGGCCATCAGGACTGTGAACTCTGACCTCACCAGGGCCCCCACCAAGACACACACACTGCCCCTCTTATGCACACACACACTTAGGTAAAGACTACACATAATTTATAGTATATTACATTCATACAATTTCCCTTACTACTATATTTTCATTTCCAAAGTGCTCTTACTGTATATATTGCGTTGTTTTTTTTTATATAAGAGCTCTTACTGTAATTACTGTAATACTGTAAATATTGTGTTGTTTTTTTATTGTAAATACTGTGTACTGTTGCCCCTTTGCACATTCCCGTTGAGCATTGCCACTTTTCATTTCACTACACACCCCGTGTGTGTATGTGACAAATAAAGTTCTTGAATGAGGATTTTTCAAATCCTTCAGAGGGAGTAGTTGGCCATTCCCGTAGGGTCCATCTTGGAAGTGACATCTTAAATGAAAAAAAAAAAGTTGAGAATGTTATTGAAAATACAGTAAATGGTTCATTCATTTCAGTTTCACAAACTGGTTGCTCCAGATACTGAGCGATAATTACAATTACTGTATTACCAATATCCTATTATTATCGTTTTATATCATCATCTTCCTTATAAGCCTGTGCCTTTTAACTACTCTTCCACAATAACCATATTGCTTTTTTATTTTCTCATTTGTACCACGTGAAAAAAAAGAAATGTTGGGAAATAAAATCAGAGGATGCCAGACAGTGCTCCCATAGCCATTAGAAACAATTCATGTCACGGAAGTGGGTTAAAATATACTTTTTCCTATACGTCCTTCAGTACATGCTGTGAAAAGGGCATTTTGCAAAAAAAAACAAATACATTTTTTATTCTGACTTATGTTCTTTTTATTACTCAAAAACATTTAAACACATGTCGCCAATAAGGGCTTTATTTGTAAGGATTTGATATAAAGCGCTATATATGTTATTATATTATAATGTTATATTATTCTAGTTGGCTCGAGTCTGTCTGTCTGTTTATCTGTCCGTCTATTGGTTGCCGTCCGGTTGACGCGGTGTGACGTAGATTTTCTTAGCCAATCAGCTTGCTTTTCTAACCCGGTTGGTGTCGCGGGAACTGCTAGACACTCAAAACAACAGGAAAACAAACCAGCCTGCTAGCTAAACTGCTGTCTCAGAAGTTGGATATTTCTTGTGAGTTCTTTGACCTTTAACAAACCTACAGAGATGTGCACAAGATTAATACTTTTGTTACGCTTTTGAAAAGCCTAGTGCATTATACCTCATCTAGTGGGCAAAATAAGCTTGCTCCTCTTAGCTGGCTACTAACATGTTAGCTAGCGAGATTACCTTGGTAAACCACTTGTGAGAGCTGTGTCAAGCTTGCCAGAGTTAGTCAGACGGAAGTAAGTCGTTATTGGCTTCAAAATAAAAGCTTTTAAAAGGGCCCACCATAACGCTTTTAGGAAAAGTTGTGTCGCAGCAATGGGTTAAAATGTACTTTTTCAAGATAGTAAATATCTTTCAAAGGTGTCTGGGATGTTGTATGAGAAGTATTTCTTTGCGTTTTTGAGCAGCCCTATGTATATGGCAATTTATGTAAGCCTATGTGGTAGGGATGTAACAATACATTCATCTCACAGTTGGATATACTGGATACAGTTGGATACGGGTTGTGATACTATCACAATATTTTTTAGCAAAATCTAAATAAAGACGATCACCATTTCATCATTTTATTCATGAAGGAAAAGAAAAGTGCAAACCATAAATGGGATCAGTAGGCTACATGTTTCTGTAAGTTACATTTAAATGTCTGAAGACCTTTTTTACGCCAGTTCAGATCATATTGAAGACCTTTTTCATCCCATAGTAAGCCTATGCATCTATGCATACTATGCATCTGCACAACCAGGGAAATTTGTCACTAGAATAGTGTAATACAATAATGAAATGCTTGAATAACAAGATTTTGTTACATGCCTACCATATGGCTATTAATATCTGCTGTGAAATTGATACTTTAGGTAAACAACGATTTTTCGTTGTCTATAGATTCTTTCTTGCATAGTTTTTCTTTGTTTTCATTTTGAGTGGCAACATGTTTTTCGAGAAAGGGTTTATTTTGAAAGTTATAACCGGATGTCGTATTTGTTTTATTTAGCTTGCCTTGACACTAGGTTGTCTTGACGCTAACGTTAGTTTGTAAGCGGCTTGTCAGCAGTGTCATCAGCTGTCTGCGGTCTTGAGGTTAGCTACATCTAGTTTAACTATCAAAGTAGTAATTGCTACTACTATCGTTAAAAATGTAGGTTGTTATCGGTATCATTAACGTTAGCTGACAAACCAAATGTGTTTCATGGAGGGTTTTCTGTATTGTCGTGCGTGGTAAATCGAGACCTAGCGCCGAAAAGTTCCGTTCTCGTTCTCTCGTGGAGAATGTCACGCCAAGCCCTAATCAAAATCTAACACTTTAATGTGACTTTGCTTATGATCTAACGTAAACATTGTATAAAGTGTTTGAAGACCATTTGGAACCGTTAGGTTCTCCTAGTACATTTCGCATAAAGAAATCCAGAAAGGAGCGTTTTATTTCAGTAAATTCACATTGCTCGCCGTTGCCCTCCACAGTTTATTTTGGTGGAAGAAGACTAAACTTCAAAACATAGAACTTTTATTAGATAAGTGCTGCTTGGTGTATTGCACGGATGCCGAATTGGAGAGAGGATCCTAATGAGTCTTATAAGGTCTTAAGTCGTGTTCTATCTTGTTCTGTAACTAACTGATAAGCAAGGCAGCATAAAAGTGCCAGATTTTGAAATATAGTCTGACGTGATTACAGCTTCTCTAACCATCACACTACATGCTGCCACCCTGCTGATTAGCATTGAACTTATTTCTGTTACATGATGCTACCATACAGATCTCACAGCGTCTAGCAGCATGTTCTTTGAAATAATATGTCCTGTGCCTGCACATAGAACCTTATTAATACAATTGCAAAACGTTTACCATTAAGGTGCCATTCGTGAGAGCAGCACTATTGCTGTTGTATCTCTTGTAGATAGGAGGCTAGAATTCCACTTCTCTTCCAGTTTTAGTAATAAGTGTATAAAATAATGTTCTTTTGTCTTGTATAAAATCACTCCAACATGAGTTAAAAGGCTTTATCCTAATGGCTTATTGTAAGAGAACATTTTAAACTAAAGGTAAAGAGGAGTTAGGAGAAAGAACTGATATCAGGAATATGAAAGATGGTGGAACAATAAAAAATTATAATTACAAGTGGCCACTCTAAGGGTCCAGGCATTGAAGTCCTTCTGGACAAGCACCTTGAAATGATGTTTTGCTAATAATAGCATCATTATACTTGATGGGACAAGGTGTTGTTTTATAAAGCACTATTTTAAACTTTACATTTTTATCATTCAGTAGAATAAAGGCTTTTTCAGCACATGTGAGAATGTCTTAGATCCATCATTTACTTACTTTACTAAATTCCTTCTCTTGTTTTGGTGCTTTGCAGTTTTCCGTTTGGCTGATGGAGTTGACATCATCACCATGTCTCATCAGTTGACCAAGGAGGAGCTGGATGAACAGTTTGAGCTGTTCTTGAAAGAGGTAACGTGAGAATCAAATCAAATCACATTTATTTGTATAGCCCTGAATCACCGTTACAGTCTCAAAGGGCTTCACAGTGCCCAACGTGTGAAAACAATAAATGGTTAGTACACAACATCCCTCAGCCTTGGACCCTCACAGAGGACAAGGAAAAACTCCCAAAAAAAACCTTTTAGGGAAAAATTGGAAGAAACCTTGGGAGGGGCTACTCAGAGATGGGCTACCAGGACGGTCTGGCGTGCAATAGATGCCAAGTTTGGGCAAGCAGCATATCCACAATGCATAGAAGTGTATTTGGGTGGGAAATCCAGATCTGAAATCAGCTCAGTCAGCGTCATCGTAGGACTATGAGTAGTAGGACGATAAGTAGGACGGTGCCATCCCATGTAATGATTTATATGTAAGTAGGAGCACCTTGAAGTCACACCTGGCCTGAATTGGGAGCCAGTGTAATGAGGACAGGATGTGGTCGAATTTCCTAGTTTTGGTCAGGATTCTGGCAGCAGCATTCTGGACCAGTTGGAGTTTTCTAGTGCGCCCAGTAGGTAAGCCCGAAAAGAGGACATTGCAATAATCAATTCTTGATGATACAAAGGCATGTACTAAAATTTCTGCCTTTGTTAGCATGGGTCGAATCTTGGCAATATTGCGAAGATGATAAAATGCTGTTTTAGTGGTCTCCTTAATATGCAACTTGAATGAGAGGGTAGGGTCTAATTTAACCCCAAGGTTGTTAACGTATGGGCTCTGGGAGATTACACAACTATCAAAATTTAGAGTAATATTCTCAAACAGATGTCTATGTCTAGCTAGTCCTACAATCAGCATCTCGGTTTTGTTGCCATTAAGAAGTAGGAAGTTTAGCAACATCCAACATTTGACCTCCGGTAGGCAGGCCTCTAATTTTTGAAATTGGGTGTTATCGGTTGGTTTGACGGGTATGTAAATTTGAGTGTCATTGCCGTAACAGTGGAACTTAATGCCGAATTTGCGAATGATGTCTCTGAGTGGTAACATATATAGAGAATAGTAGTGGGCCTAGGACAGAGCCCTGTGGCACACCAAAGTCCACATTGCAACACTCTGAGGTCATATTTTTTATAAAGGACGCGGTGTGATCTATCTAGCTATCAAGTAGATAAGACCTAAACCAAGAAAGTGCTGATCCCCGGATACCAATATCATTTTCAAGACGATTCAAGAGTATCGTCTGATCAATTGTGTCGAAGGCTGCACTCAGGTCAAGTAGCAATAGTGCTGAGGTTGAGTTGGAGTCAATAGCTAACAGGAGATTGTTGACCACTCTTGTGAGTGCAGTTTCGATGGAGTGGAAAGATCTAAAGCCAGATTGAAAGGGATCAAATAGGTTGTTTTTTGGCAAGAAATCTGTAAGTTGGCTGGCTACAGTTCGTTCAAGTATTTTGGAGAGGAATGGCAGATTTGATATTGGTCTGTAGTTTAAGAAGTACGTAACAATCAAGGTTTGTTTTTTTCAATAATGGCTTGGTTATGGCCGTTTGTGCGGGCTACTGAGGTAATGTCCACAGGCTAGCATGGTGAACTGGAAGCCCAGTAATTCTGCTCATTGCATCAAGAAAGGTCCTTATGTACAATACATATTAAATAATTCTCTTTGGATGCTGCCTCGCCATGATTACATGATAACTGAGACAAAAATCAATAGTCTTATACCATCGCTATAACTAAGCTCTGCAGCCTAGGGAATGTACTTTCTATGCTGTACAGTGTAACATGTACTTTACCCCAAAGTTTAAAATAATAATTGTAGGGCTGTACCCGACTCAGAATTTTGTCAGTCGAATCGGATTCGGCCGTTCAATACCCGATTCGACTATTCGTTCCTTTTTCTTTTTTTATAGATATAATAATATAGACTATCTGGCAATCAGAAAATCCATTGGCATAAGTTTCAGTGATGATTTCGACCACATTAACATAGTCAACAGAGTCATGGGAACATATTTTTGAGCATTTAAAAATCAATAAAAGACAGCTGCATATGATGCAAGAATTGAATTGCGGCCTATTTGAATTGCCGACATATAGGCGTAATGTCGGGCTACCATATGGATTTGTCGGACTAATGAGACAGACAGCACACATGTGTTTCTGTTTAAATCAAGCTCTTATAGCCTTTTTTTTTTTTATTTCACTTCAGTTTAAACATGAAAAACAACATGTAAATGAATAAACAAATGAAACCGAAACCGTTTTAAATAAATTCACGGCATTCACGGCGCTTTGAAATAATAACTTTTCGTCTTCAGGCTTATAGGCTACTGTATTTCTCTTTTAACATACAATAAATAAATCTTAAGTGTGGGAGAGGAAAACTAGTTTGTCCACATTACTCGGGAGAAGTGAACTTCGGGTCTTGTTAACGATGAAGCCGGCCTTTGAGAATATTCGGTCCGATGGTGTAGACATGGAGGGGATGCAGAGTACACGTTTGGCTGCTGTGGACAGCTTTGGATCAGTGACAGTCCCTGTTCTTCTTGATCAGTTGACATCATCAGCAGCATGGCTATCTCCTTCTCCTTGTCATTTTTTTTGGAGGAGGCTCAGTTTCCTTGCTGCTGTCCTCGCGTTCCATTTGCGCTGGGCCTTGCGCAATGTTTTGATACAGACTCTCGGCCAGATCTGCCACCGTTTCATATACCCAGCGCATGTTTGTCACATGGATTTTTTTTTTAATATAATATAAAAATATAGATTTATAATTCCTCATTGAAATGTTATCCCCGTGGATTTTTGTAAGCTATCTGTTTTATCCTGTTATTTTAATGCACACTGACTGACAAAAAAAAACCAAAAACGACTGCTCGACTTGAAGAATCTCAGTCGACTGACGGGTCTCCGACAGATGATTCGACTCGTCGACTTTCAGGGGGCAGCCCTAAATAATTGTCAATATTTTCATATAAATGAATAACACAATAGTGATTTCACCTCTAGCCAGTTCATGAAAGCTTTTCCTTTTGGTGTTTAGTTTGTTTGGAATGAATAGAAGAAGAACTGGGTAGTTAGCATGAGCAGCGATAGCCACCATGGCTGAACCTACAGTAACTTCATCAACAGAAAATCCAAGGAAGTGATTGACAGGTGATCTCTGGGAAGTGCAGTGCAGAAACACTCAAAGCAATGAGCGCTGAGCAAGATACAAAATAAACAAAGCAAGGATCTTGAGGATTACCACTTAGTAGTCAGGCACTACGCCGGGATATCTTCAAGACGTCTCTCTTGACTTACAAGTGCTCTCCTGTCAGTCTGTCTCAGATGAGTCCGTGGATTTGGGCGGTGGCGCCAAGCCAAGTGTTCTGGATAGTCTGGGTAAAGCCAGTCGGAAAGCAACCCAGAAAGCAGCTGTCAGCGCGGTGCCACGGTGGCAAGATGACGATGACAGCGAAGGAGTACCTGGGAGAGGTAATAATGGCTATCCATGATTTAATATCCAATATGATAGGCACATTTGCCTTTGGCACATCTCAGAATGAGGACGAGGTGATTAGAATGGCTGCCATTTTGACAGTGGATGAGCTCTGCAGTAAGGAGGCCCTGAGAGAATATATGGGCATATGTAATATAATTTTAGAACTTTCTCTCAGGCTAGACATAGATGGTTTTGAATGGATGACCAGAGGTGTCATCGTGTTTCTCATGTTAATATACTGAGTTTGTGCACCCATATCTTTACTGTCTTTGTTGCCTGCATCCCATAACTTCATGCACTTTTCTCCTGCTATCTTTTAGTCTCTGTTACAGTGCTGTACAGTGCATTTTTTTAAAACAGATCTGTTTGTGTGTTGTAGTAATTTATAGTGGGAGTCTAGAGGGAGAGTAAAAAATGACACTGAAGTTTAGTGCTTCTCATTTGTTTGGTGTGCAAGGTAATCAAACACTCAATCTTAAGGCATGAACAATTTATCAACCACGACATTGTTTACTCAACCCTAGTAAAAATATGGGGGGGTTCCAAGAAGATAAACATCCTCTTTCCATCACTACATGTGAAAACACAAAACTCCCGGAAAGAAACCTGGGGCGGGGCAATTCTGAGCCTGCAATAGATGACTGGACAAATTATAGTGCAGGGCCATATGGTTCTGTGTATGAAGGTCAGTAGAATAATGGAGTATCCATCCACGGTCAACTAGGGCTCCTATAGTTTGTAATGCGTATGTAATGCAGGCCATATGTGTCAATGTCCTCTGTCGACCTAGGGGCTAAATAGATACGTAGGGGACAATTAGATCAGATATGTATGATGGTGCGAGCCCATGCTATGCAAGCTAGTAGCAGTTAAATCTGGCCTGCTGCTCTGATTAGCTTACTTGTGTGTACTGTGAAAATGTGACATTATTGTTTGTTTCAATTACAGGCCTCCTTACTCCGTGTCGGAGATCTGTCGATGTTGCAATTCCTACTGCTAGAAGTTGTAGATTACTTAATAACGCTTTTTAACTGTCCCTTTAATTGAGTTAACTGATTTAACTTTTTACATTACACTTTTTACATGTTTTATGTGTCAAACTTCGGTGTCATTTCTTTCTCTTAGCCTCCCTCTAGACCCTGCTATAACCCAGACAACTCCATGCAATCTATGCAAAAACACATACACTCTAACAGGGGTGAATACCTTTTCATGGTGCTGCATTTGTCAGCTGTCCTTCAATACTAATTATCTGCAAGACTGTCCTTTTCTTTTTCTGTTTTTCACTTTTCCCCAGCAGAGAAGGCCAAAAGCAGATTTATCAAAGTCAAAAGGTCAGAGGCCGAGAAATCTGAGGAGGATGAGGGCAAGCCGAGAAAAAGCCCACCGTGCCAGGGTATTGGCTGAGCCCTCATTTCACAAATTAGATAGCACCCATTAGAGCTTCACACTCCTGTCTTGACTGTAAATTTGCACCTTGACGTTTTGAGTTTAGTTTTGTGCTGTTTTTGAATATCATTACAGTTAAGCTGTCCAAATAAATCCCCTTTAGTTCCTTTTATTAGCTTCTTCTCATCCCCCCTGAGCATGCATTCCCATCATTTTCCCTCAATAATACTGTTGGTCTGTTTTCAACTCCCCACTAGGTTGTTCTTAAATGTTTCTCTCTTTACTCACTTTTGCATACTGTCCTTCTTATCATTGTCTACTAGGACTGCATGATATGGAAAATAATCGTATTGTAATTATTTGAATTAATATGCAATCCTGGTTAGGATACAAACACAGATTCAGTAGTCTACTAGAAATAAATCATTAGAATGAATTTACCAGTATCATGATACCTGAAACCATTTAGATTATTCTCAAAATTGTATTTATTGTAACTTGTAACAACTAGTGAAAAATACAGATGGCATATGACATGAGTAAACATCAGTAGTGGAAAAATAAACACATGCTAGGCAAGATCTTTATAGTGCCCCATCCCCGCTAATTGAGACCTCGTAGATTCACCCTATTTGCCCAAATTAAATTCTGATGTCTGGTACGGTCACTTCTCTGCGTAAGTAACGTAAGATCTTTTGCATCTCTCATCCCTTTGGTATCCCTTGGTATGAAGCATCACAGACCAGCCGGGTTGGTAAACGTGTGCAATTTACTGATGTCGTGTTACATGATTGAAGTTAAAGTTGTTCAAATCATTTGGGGGCCACCAATGCAAAGTTGTCGTGCCACTTTTAATAGCTTAAAATATATTCAAAAGCAAAAGTTAGTCGCTTTTTCACAGGTCTCGTCAGGAGTTGAATCTGTGCTTGGGTTGTATTTTTATCGGTTTCTTGGTACTTTGTCGGTATGCATTCGTCATACTGTTGTTTATGGTGTTTGAGGCATGGGAACAAGCTGGTCGTGTTGCCTTGTCTTGTCGCTACACCTGTCTGACCTTTTTTGCGTTGCCCCTGAATCTAAACTACTACCAAATGATCTTTACTTCTTTATTGACCAAATCATCCACATTCACTCTAACATAGTTACCAATACATAGTGTGTGAAAAACAAATTTAAAAAATGCAGATTTGACATTGGACGCGTTCAAATGGTGATTTCAGTTTTATTAATCGTGCAGCCCTGTTGTCTGCCTTCTGTTTTTTTTTTCTTGCTGTCTAAAGCCGTCAGTGAGGAGCCTTCTTATAAGCCATTCCCTAAGCCTCGTAGCAAAGCTCTGGATAGGCTTGTTGAATTGGACAAAACCCATAAAGCCAAGGTGGAGGTTTCCCAAACTGTGGCAAGAAGTCCAGATGTTGACTCCCGCTCCGATAGTCCCACACATGAAAATCCACCCAGTACATCAGGAGACAAGAGTCCTGATGAGACGTACTCTAATGATATTCAGTCGGCCTGCACTGATAGTGATTCCCAGGGCAGCGGTGGAGATGGTAACTTCATTTTTGTCCAGACAGTCAACCCCGCCCCCCGCCCAGTTCTTTCGTAGTTTAGCATTGGTCTAGTTCTCTTTTCCCTTTTAGCTATGTTTCTATTAAACCTTTATCTTCTGTTTCGTTCTATAAATTGAAGTTATATGAACTTGATGAAGGATATAGACCGATATATTGGTTTGCCGATATATCAGGCCGATACTGGCCATCTATTAAATATTGTATATCGTCTAGTTATGTTCTGCTGATATGATGGAGGTTCCTCTCTGACCACAGCTACATAAAAATAGTCTGTAAAACATAGAATCAAAATTTTACACACATCGCTTATTCATTTGATTGTTCAGTTATGTTTTTTGTGAATTCTTTCTTCATTCATGTATCCCAGTAACCCCTGCCATTGAATTGGTTGGGTTAGTCACCCTGCTGACCCACCTAAAAGAATTTCATTAGTATGTGTTTCAATAGTTTTGTGTCCCATGATGTTCTAAATGCTCTTTCAGAGGTTTTTCCACAATAATACAATTCTGGATGAAACACTGAATAATTGTATTGTTACAGTGTTTAAAAACTTCCATTTGACATGGTTTGTGCACCTCACAGAGCTGAATATAGCAGGGAAAATGTTGAGTTTTCCAAGATAAAGGCAAGGATTCTGTTGCTATTTTTCCGACATGAAAGATCTGCACTCTTGTTTGGAAGTAGCATGTGACTCTGAACACGCTGATCAAAAGAAGATCAAAGTAAGACCTTCTTGTGTGTCCTCTTTCTGTCTGTTAAGAACTTAATCAGTAGATGAAACATGTCTGTCCACACGCTGCAACTGTGATAAGACACTACAGTAATGAGAGCAGTCATCATTACCATGGCTTTGGCTCTAAGTGGAGGCAGCACTGACAGATTTCCTTCAAGGTCCTTGTTTGAAGTCTCAGCTGCTGCATGTGGACCAGACTACAGCCTAAGTCCTTTTTTGCACATACCTACTCCACCTTATCTTCTAAAACATGTTATCTTTGTCCAGGACTGCTGGGATCAAGAAGGGCTTTCATGAAGTCTTTGAGGAATTCCCAGCCGATCCGAGAGGAGGATGAGGAGGTTCCAGGGGATGAGGGCTTGAGGGAGGAAGAAGGGATAAAAGCAGCCGTCCTCACCAAAGACAGTACAGAGCTAGAAGGTGAGTCTGGGAGAACAGAGCTATGGAATAGGTCACACTGAGAAAAGGTTTGCGAATCCTTTTGAATTACCTGCGTTCCTGTATAAATGGCTCCTAAAATATGCTCTGATCTTCATCTAAAGAAAATAGATAAACACAATGTGAATGTTGGAATTCATTGTTCCCTCAATGATGGAAGCCGTCCAGGCCCTGAGGCAGCAAAGCGACCCCAAACCATGATGCTCCCTCCACCATGCTTCACTGTTGGGCTGAGATTTTGTTTTTTCTCCTTCAAACACTGAGTACCAACTTCTGCCCTTTTGCCAGAAGTTACATTTTTGTCTCATCTGTACACAGAGCATTCTTCCAGTAGCTTTGTGGAACATTCAGGTGGTCTTTGGCAAACGTGAGATGGGCAGAAATGTTTTCCGTTGAGAGCAGTGGTTTCCTCCTTGTGCAGTGAACACCACTCTTGTTCAGTTTAAATAAGAATAAAACGAAATGTGAGCTTAAATAATTAAATGTGGCACGAAATGTATGTATGTATTTTTTTATGTTAATCATTTATTCATTTATTTATTCCAATGTATTTTTAATTTATTATATACATTATTGAATAATTAGATAAATAAATGCATACATATATACAGTTTGTGCCACATTTAATTATTTATGCCCACATTTCATTTTATTCTTATTTATTTATTGTCGCATTACACAATATATTTAATTATTTATAGATGTATTAATTACATATGTATTGTATGTAATTTAGTCTGAAATATTCCTTCATAAACCCACACCTGAATGTCCTCTCATTGATTGGATCAACTGACTTCAATTACCCCCTCTCATAGAAGTCATCCTAGAGCTTCACATACTTTTTCCAGCTTATAGGCTGTTAATGTTTGAACAATGTTCAATAAAAACATGTACAATTATTTTTGTGTGTGTTTTTTGTTAAATTAAATTAAATTAAATTAAATTAAATTAAATTAAATTAAATTAAATTAAATTAAATTTAAAAAAAATTGTTAAATCACATTGCATTGTGTTTATCTATTTTTATGACTTAGATGAAGATCTAGGAGCCATTTATGCAGGAATGCAGGTAATTCAAAAGGGTTCACAAACGTTTTATCGCAGCTGTACCTCCTTACTCTTCTCCTATCTCTGCACAGTCAAGAGCAAAGTTGTGCCCTGCCTATACACACTACCTATAGTATTGTACTTGTGCTCAACTTCTATGTTTTGTTTTTAATATGTTGTGTGAAGACTCGATGGTGGCATCTGGACTGGTTGTGAATATGGGTTTGGACACTCTGGAGGAAGAAGAGGAGAAAGCCAGGTTCTTTGCACAGCTGGAGGCAGGAGCTTGCTCCACTATAGATTACTCCAAGCTAAACAGAGAGCTGGACTCCACAAGCTCCACAATGGGCACTACCCTCAGGTATGGGAATGACCGGGGTCAGAAACCTACCAGGCACCTACCAAGTGCCAAATGCCCGTGAAATTTGTCTTTGGCAGATAAATCAATATGGGTCCCTGCTAGAGACCATGCACTCTCTCTGACCATGAGCCAGTCAAAGAAGAAGAAAAAACAATGGATCTGTATCAAACAGGCTCTTGATTGGCTGCCTGTTATGCTGCCTCACAAGCAGTAGCATCTAAATTTATGTTTCTCCGCTGTCTGGATGACTAACTAGCCTAACCTTTGTTGAAACATTATCTCCATGTGGTGATTCACTTCATGTTGAATTGCAAACTTAACACATTATATAAGTGAGTGAGCAAGTTGTAAATTGCAATTGTAAATCTGCCCTCCCGCATTGAAAACAAGTAGGGTGACACATTTTTTGAAAAATGTACATCAATTATTTTGGATGGGAAAAAATATTCTTTGTCAGGTAATTTTTTTTTATTTACCACGCCTTGGCAGGTGATCCAAAAAGTAAATTTGGGACACTGGTAATGATACTCGCTAACAGACTCCAAGCTTGCCCTATGGAGTCTTTGCTGCAGTGTCTTTGCTTCTGCTGTGCCTTTGAAGATCAGTGTTGTGGTTGCAAAGTAATGAGGATGGATTTACTTTCTCCAGAAAAGCCGAGGAGGCAGTGGAGCAGAGTAAGGATGATCAAAGGGATGGTAGAGTCATGGAGCCTAACAGACACTCTCCAGGTAAGAGCAATGAACCCTTGGACACTGACCCCTCCCCCTCTCTGTCTCTCTCTTCCCCTCTCATATCAGAGTAATTCTCTCTCTCTCGGCATTTACAGGCTCTCCGCACTACAGTGAGGATTTTGAAGATGAGGGGAGTGGGGAAGAGCCACCGGAGGAGGTTAGTAGCTGGAGTCTAGAGCGATTACGCCAAGAAAAAGGAAGGCTCTTTCGTCAAGAGTTCTCTGGTTAGCGTAGTGGTTCTACATTGAACAGAAATGACTTAAAGAACTCTCTGATTTGTTAAAATACATGACAATAAAAAAGCCAGCGTGGTTCTTCAAAAGCCCTTTTAATACTTGATAATGCTTCAAGCATTTCATGGTCTACGATGTAGAAGTGGACAAGGTTGCTATCGCGATGCAGATTTTCAAACTCTAAACCCTCTGGTGTTCAAATCCTTTGTTGATGAAGGCATCAGGCGCTGAGCTCTACCTTGGTGTTTAATGTTGCTGTTTGTGTCCGATCAGCTGGTGGATGTCTTGCTACATGAGTCATTAGTTCAGCTTATCATTTTCTTTCTTTTCAGAAGCCTGAAAGGTCTCTCATGCTCGCCAAAGGTAAAAGAAAAAGAAAAGGTGTACCTAGGAGGCGTTACATTTTCTGAATGAACGTATATGTGAAATAGGGTTGAACCAATACATGTTTTTGTACTGATATATTTGGACTGAAGCTGCCAGTAGGTATTTTGTGCTGATATCTTCAAATTGCCAAAAAATGTCCCTAAAAGACAGTATTCAGAATAAATATGTAATCAACCAAACTGCATCATGTCAGAGGTGGACAACCGTGATTGGCCCGTACGCCATTTTTAATAAAGGGCCAAATCAGTCTAACCCTGATGTGGAACATGTCCGGTTGCTGGTTATCTCTGACTTGAGTTCTGTCTCAGTTTCTCTGCATGATTCATTGGACTCTACCGGCGGAGAAGATAGGAAGAAAGACCCAGCAGGGATCACTAACCAAAGGTAACGCTGATATAGATAAATCCAGCACTGTTTCTATTGTTTTTAATTGGTTATTTTTGCTGTATACATGAAAAGATGAATATGAGACAAAATTGCAGAATGTCAGCTTTTATTTCTGGGTATTTTATGCAAAATGGAACACCTGCTAATTTTTTTTAATACTATTTAGGAGGTAATGGCACATAAGTGAAGAGACACTGCCTCTTGCTCTTGCTTGCTGGAGCATACAAGAATGCATATTGAGAAAGTTATTTGTTTGGACACAACAAAGTTATTTGTTTGGACCAGTCTCCCCAGTTTTAGGTGAGCAGATGTATCAGGACAAATGGTGACAGGTATTTTCTAATTGCTCAGGTGCTCTAGGTTTTGTCCTTGCCTTCGGAGTTTGCCTTTTTAGTCTGCTTCGAGTTATAAAGCATATCCCAGATGACGACTAGAGCATTGCACTTGATGGAAATGCAAGCAATTTCTTGCTTTGCTGTATCTTCATATTTTAATTTTATTTTTCACTTATTTCATACTGTGCATATTTTACATTACATTTTTTATTTGTTTTTCTTTGTGTCAGTGTGTTCTGCTGCTGTCATTTTGCACGGCCTCATAATGCTGTAACTATATTCATACTTTTCATTCATACACTTCTCCTGTGTTGTTCTAGTGTTGAAATTGTCGGTTGTGTTATGCTTAATACCCCCATTTTCTATATTCTTGCGATTCTATTTTTCTTTGCTCTTTCCTTTTACTATTTGCTGCTGCAATGTCCCAATTTCTCCATGGGGATCATTAAAGTTTCATCTTATCGTCTCTTGTTGTCAATACTGTAGTGTACATCAAGGCTGTTTTTTCTCTGCAGGGCAGTCCTATGCTCAGAGTGGAGGCAGTGAGATGGAAGCCCTCCATGAGGCCTACAGGAAGATCAGCCATGCTGTGGATGGTTCAGACGACCGCCGTTATTCATCCATAGAGAGGAGAGGGAGGAGCAGCGGGCCTGTATCCCCTTCTTCCCCTCCTCAACACTCCAGGCAAACACTCCGACCTGCTTCTACCACTGAGTCAGGTCAGAGGCAAACAACCAAACCATAAACAGTAGCGGCAAATACTTTCTATTTTATTTTATTGTAATTTAATTATTTATTTGTTTCATTTTTAGACTAAGTGTTAGCCTACTTATGTGTCATTGCTGTTCCCTTATTGGGCTTTTACATTTTAGACATTTAACTAATGCTTGTATCTCGAGTGACAGTGGCTACATTTACATGTGGAGTAACTGGGCTGTTGGTCATACTCTGGTTAAGGTCTTATTCAGGTTAAGCTGTTTACATGAACCTTTGATACCCTGTGACTGAGTCTCCCTGTTGCCATGAATAAACCAGTTAACAGAATATATCCCTTCCCTCTTGGACTGAGCAAAATAGTAGCTCACTTCTAATACAGGGGAAAGAAATGATCATCCCAATAGTAATAGTAAGTACTCTGAGGACACCTAAACGGTCAACAACTTAAACATCTCTGGTATTGGACCGTCAATGCCAGTGGTACACCTATGGGACCTATGGTTCAATCCCTAGCACGCGGCACCATGTTTTTTTGTAGACATCAACATGTACCCATAATGCTGTGCAAGTCTGAGTTTGACAGATGGTGAAAACCATAAGTGAAAGCGGTTCCTGTTGATGTTTTTCCATGTTTTCCAAGATGTTTCCATGCCACAGTAACCTGTTTAATGTGGGTTTGTCATAATCAGAATATGAGCTTACCCAGGTTATTCTTATCCAGTTTACACTTGTCAACCCAAAAGCAGGTTACACGACTAACCTGGTTAAGAACAGAATTCTCTGTGCATGGAAACGTAACCAATGAGCAACAGTAGAATAGGCTTCAATTCCCAAAGATCATGTAAGAGAATAAGCACTAGTAAGAGAGACAGAAGTTTTGGTGGAATAGAATGTGTGAGAAAGTTTAGACGATCACAGGAAAGTTGTGTTAAATCCTACTTTAATAATTGTACCAGTCAAGTTGCATTGTTCTGGTTTTGCTGCTTTATGTATTGTTGTGAATGAAATCTGATTTCTTACATCTGTTAGAGGCATATTCCACCTAGTGTGTGACTATACTCCTGTTAGTTACTCTACTTGGCATCCATAGGCGTTAGAAATGCTTCCATCGATCAGGACAATTCTGTCAGTGGAGAAAGTGTAAACAAGAGTTGTACTTCTAGACCAAGATCAGGACTTTGATCTACATTGAAGGAACCGACTCTGTATGAATTAACTTGTGTGTTTATTCAGATCTGCCCACTGCAGAAGAGCTGATGAGGCCCATCAAACCAGAGAGGGGCCATGTCAGAGGCTTTTCCCTCCAGCCCTTCAGGTTAGGATGCAAAACCTTACTTGTAATTGTCCCCCAAGATGAAATCGGAACCATGAACGCAGCATCGGTCTCTGTGTTTTTTGTTTTTTTTCACATTTGTATAACTTGTTCCTGATTGGCCCAAGGGATGACACTTATATATGACATTCATTTCTATACAGTTGCCTTCTACATTTTTCTATTATGCGTTTTCAGGTCTACCTCCTCTCCTCATATTTTACTGAGGGAGAACAAGACTGGTTGGACTAGTTGTAACATAATTTTCTTTTTCATTTTTCTGATCATAGCGGTGTAGAACTTGACCCAGACAAGACATCCGGGCCCTTGGAGAGGAGCTCCCCAGACTCTATTCCTAGGCGACCAGGCAAGGGTGACCCCTGCTGTGGGGTTGGGTGGATTCAGCAGGTCAACTACCCCTCCACTCCCCTCACCAGATCCTCCCCGCCAGGACCCAACATGGAGCATCAGAGAGGAAGTGGAGAGACTGATGCAGGATCAGGACAAGCCCGTTCCTGGCCCATCCACTCAGGCTGGCAAAGCTAAGAAACAAGTGGTCAGGGAAAATATCTTGCCATGATTTTTCATAGAGGTGCCCCAATACCAGTTCATGCGACTAGCGAGTACTTTATTAAGTAGATTGTCCAATACAGATGACACTGGTCAAAGAGCTTCTTGATAGACTCAAAAACAGCTTATTCAGAGTAAGTTAATACTTGAACCACCAGGTACTCTCAGTTGACTGCTAATTTGAATTATAGACCTGAAAATGTCTTTGCTTTTAAAAGAAAATGTTTTCGCTTTCAAAAGAAAATGTCTTGGCTTTGCGCATTGTGCCTCTGTACACCCAAGGGCCTCATGGAGTTATGTTACACTAGATTCTTTAAAATCACATTTAAATCATTTATTTGAGAGTCAAGCATGTTTTGGTATCCACATCTTTTTACACATGGATGGAAATGTGTTGTGTAGGCTATTGTATTCACTAAAATAGAAACTCAATCAGGCATCAATTTATTGGCCAAACTACATCTACGTTGAAAACATAGGGTGTCAACACAGCAATGTCTTATCTGCCTATCAAAATGATGACCAGTTTGGAGAAAAAAGGCAGTAAACGTAAAGGCAGTAAAGGCCACTCACTCTGTGATGCGCGTCAACCGGGAGGGAATGCATGAAAACCCACCAAATGCTGGCCTGTTTTTTGCCAAAAATGGGCAAGAGACAGTTAGCAATTGCTCTGTTTGGTTTGAAGAAGAGGACGAGGAGCCCATTCTGAAACGGAGAATGCGGGTACATGACGTCCTCTTAGGAAGAACAGAGCGTGGACAGTTTTATCAGCTCGTCCAAGAGCCATCAAGATAGCGGCCTGTTTCAAGTGCTATTTTCGCCCAACGGTGAAGTAGTTTGACCAGCTTGTTTAGATTGTTAAACCGCTTATTGACAAGAAGACCACATTGATTTTGGTTTAGTCCCTCGACTCAGGCAATTTGGTAGGTCAATCTATCAGAAGACGTAATGTGTGGTGCGGCTAAAGTCGAGACATTTTCAACTTGGAGTGAAGATAATATCACACAAGGAATTAATAATTATAATTAAGTGTACCGCCTTTAATTGGCGGCTTGTTATCCTTCTCTTAGACCCCCAAAATTAAGAGATAAAAGCATTCAAGTGTTTATATCAAGACAGCTTAATTTGATGATCCAAGTGCTAGGGGGCTTGGAAGCTGGATCAGCACTAGGGATGGAACAGTTCAAGTAAAAAATCCGAACCGTTCGGTTCGCTAGTCACGGTTCGGGGCATGTGTGTATTGTTCGGTTCATTTGAAATAGGCTATGAGGCCTACTGTGTGCTTTTTTCATGTAGAGTTAGGCCACTGTTTCTATTTATTGTCACACTAGAAACGAGGAACAGCCTCACAGATTTCAGTCAAAAAGGCATGCGCAGAAAAAACCTTCAAATAAAGTTATTGGGTTCGCTTTTCGGCGAATGTCGCTTTTTTCACGTCAATTTGGAGACGGACGCATCTCCTTAACGATTCCTACAGTGTATTTCTGTCAGCTTATATGAGTGAACTGCATTGAGAAAAAAATTCTACTCAACTGTCAGGACCTGCTCTTAAGCAACAGCAGAGCAGACAATCTGCTTCCTGTTTACACCGGCACGCGCATGCCCAGTGTAGGTGGATGGTTACGTGATATGCTTTCAGGCGTATTAGCATGGACGGAGATCATTTCTGAAACGGTGCTAAAACGCTTCTGTGGACGGAGATCCTTTTAGTTTCAAAACTCTTTTAAAACGAAAACGTATTAGTGTGGATGTAGCCTGACACAGCAGCAAACGCTTGTCTGTGAACACACCACTCTCTCCCTGCACTGTATGGCTCATTTTGAGTGAGTGGCGAGATCAGGGACATTCGCTTTTTTCACTTGGCTGACTATTTTATATGGTTTTGACTAATATCATTAGCTCTGTAGGTTATGTATGTTATGTCTTTTTAGCTAACGTTATTGTACTCCATGTCAGAGCAGCTTCTCTTATGCTAGATTTCCACTAATAAACTTGACGGATCCCATTCATTTATTAGTGAAAGAGTGTCATCTAGTGGTGGAAAGAGGCCAGGTTACCCTAACAAAAAACTGTCATAGTAGTTTGATGGTAATTTTTGTTTTACCATGGTACCATGGTAATTATTGTATAAATAATTTACCATGGTTCAGGCCCTATTTAAACATTGTTGATGTTGACTAGTACAGGCCATAATTTAATTTCACTGATAGCTTTAGTATTGAGAAACTTAGCACTCTGCTTCATCCATGAAACCTTAAAGGGGAATTCCGGTATTTTTAAACCTCTGGCTCTATATGTACAGATTCCTCATTTATACCCCAAAATAGGTACAAAAAGTTTTGGAATTGCCCGCGAGATCGCCCCGGCAGTCGCGAAATGGGCTGCTATGGCTGCAGTGTAATCCCTTGGGAGAACTGCGCCCAATCAAATGCGCCCGATCAAAGTACACTAGGCATAAAGAGTCAAGTGTGACAGTGTTTAATTTAGTAAGACCTCACTTAGGCAGCCTGAGGGTGTGTTTTAAGGAGAGGACATTGTTGGACATTGAGGACACAATTGAACTAGTTCTGAAAATAAAAATAAAAAATTTACGACTGTCTGTCTCTTATTGATCTGAGTATATTAAATAGAATTTCCTATTTATTTAAGCATATACCACAGGCCTTCATCACATGGTTATATGATATTATGTTGTCGCATTTTTTTTTCCGACTTCGGGTAGCCCTCTCTTTTTTCACCATACATGTTTGCATCCCTGCAAATAAATGAAAAGCATTTTGAAATTGGCAATGACTCCTTCCTGCTGTACCAAAAACGTACCGAACCGAACCCGAAAACCGTGACCCCAAAACCATGATATGAACCAAACCGCGAAGTTTGTGAACCGTTCCACCCCTAATCAGCACCAGTCCCAATAGTACAGATACTATTGGTGCACCTCTAGTTTTTCACCATCAAACTCTTCTGTCAAGTGTTTAGTTTTATTCTGTATTCTGTAACCATCAGAATTGGTTATGTGGGTTTTTGTTTTCTCAGGCCCCGCGTGGCTCTACTGTCAGCGGCCCCTCTAATTCTTTGGTGAAGAAGCCTGCTGTGGCTCCTGTGAGAGGTAGAAGAGTGGAGGGTAGATCAGTTGTGGCCTCCAGGTGGTCAAGACCAAATAGACCCACTGCTACTGCTGCCAAACCTCCATCCGCACGCCCCCAGGCCCTGCAACATACCCCCACACCCACGGAGAGCCAAGAGAAGAACTACGACAGACATACAGGTATTATTTACTGCATTTACAAATTAGTTCCAAATGTGTTTATTGGAGATTTGTTTTCTAACAAATGGAAATTGAAGCAATTCAAATAACAGAAGAAATAGTTTGTAAAAGTATTCACCCCATTTACTCTGGGCTGTAATGCCCCACTGGCAAAAACATTTCATAAAATATATACATATATATTATGTGTTCCTCATCTTTAGGTAGTAGTAAGACATTTCTAAATCTTAGGGTGGAAGGTGTTTTTTTGCACAGAATGCTGGAGCACAGTGTCGATAACTGTGTCACTTATGGAGTTAATGTGTTTGATTCCAGTTCATGGGATTTCACTGAAAAAAATGTGTATAAAAGTATAGCAGTGTTTTTTCCAATAGTTTTTCTTCTGTTGAACTTCAACACTGACTTACATTATAAAACTAGAATCTATTCCTATCATCATTTTAAGTTAAATTGATTTCTTAACCCTGCAAACGTACCCTTAGGATTTGTCAGTTTCATAGTTATTGGCTAAAAAATGATAATTGTCTAATGGGAGAAATCCTAGTGTCCACATCAGTTGTTCTCTCCACCAAATTAAGATAAAAACAAATCGTAATTTTTGAGATATCCTGCCGACAGACAGACAGGCAAACAAACTGACTAACCGACAAAAGGTGATTAGAGAAGACTAAGTGCACTGATAATG